>OV815963.1:20720000-21922639 GCA_929112965.1 Mythimna albipuncta
AAAGGATGAAACCGTGGTCCAAGGTTTGTCATGGAGAAACAAAATTGTACGTGGGCGAATTTGCTGGCAGACGCTACTTTTTAACATTAAAAATAGCTTTTTTTTTTAAAGTGCTATATGTACCAAATTTAAAACCAGCATATTAAACGACTTTTTAGATAACACCAGGTTCCTCTTGCAGGTTGACTTGCACTTTATGACCCTTGTAATTAGGTTTACAATTTACTGTCAAAAAATAATACCCAGAGATTTGTATTAAAACAATTTTATGACAGTAATAAAATTGCCAGTCATAGTTTTGTAGGCGTTAAAATCAGCCAGTAGCAATTTAATGTATGTGAATATTAGGTATTGTTTGTGCCTAATATTCCTCGTTGCCAGTTACTGGTTGTGATAAAAACTATTACTTTTGATAAGCTATTGTTGCCTCTACTCTTTTCTAAGAGTCAAGCAAAGGTACCTATATCTTGTATACCTAGGTACTTTTAATGCAGTCAGTAAATTACCTATAGGTACGTATAATATAAGCACTTGAGTATTTTTTAAATGTCAGATTTCAAATTTAAATATAGTTTTAATTACTTTTAAAAATACTTACAGGCTGTTATTAGGAGGAAACGAATCTTTCGTAATAGACCTAATTCTATTTTCATTCAAATTCAGCCTTTTTAATCGCGCTAAATTCTCAACATCACTTCTTTGGAGTAATAAGTCGAATATCCCATTCTTGCTGATATCCAGGTCTTCTAACGCTGTCATAGGCTGCAGGGCATCCAAGGGAATCTTCTTCAAATTATTACTATTCAAACTTAACTTTTTTATATGACGTAAATGTTTAAAATCTAAAGGATTGAAATCCGTTAACTTATTATGCGACAAGTCTAGATCTTCTAAACCTTCGATTTTTGTAAATAGGTCAGGCGTGATTTCTGTCAGTTCGTTGTGTGAGAATGACAGGATTTTCAAATTTGGAACGTCACTGAATGGGTCTGGCCAATACGTTTTTATGGCGTTGTTTGTGAATCTGAGTGTCTCAACTTGTGAATTTGGCGGCAACCTGAAAAAAAATAAACATAGTGCTGTAATTATTGAATGGTTTAATATAAAGAAGTGTTAAATAAAATACATAAATCCTAATCAAAGCAACAGCTCTAGAAGGTTAACCAATTAACTACGCCTATCGGTGATCACTCAGTCACACTATGTATCTCTAACTATAGGAAGATAGGAAGTTTTTATTGCGGGAACTTTTAAAGAGTTACCGTAGGACCACGATAACTCTTTAGCCTAGAATGCAAAGGGCGACTGAAGAAACAAAGGTGAGTTTTGCTCAGTAAAAGTCTGACATAGGGGTGGAGCGAGAATCCACCCTAGAGCATTAGAAGTCATTTGAAGATTTCGAACTCGAAGAAAGAAAACATCTTTTCGTTCGGAGTCCTAGTGGTAAGTTGAATGTTCAACCGTCAAAATTTCGTAAGTTTTCTTGCAAATAAATTCAACAACGACGTATCTGTACATATTATATGAGAAAACGCAAGGACCTCCAGCTAGTTTAAAAGTAATGATGACATTTGCCGGGACTTGAGCACTTTGTTTCTAGGAGACTTTACTATCAATATCAATTCATGACAGCACACGATTACGGCTCATTCGTCTGCAAGGTTTCATGATCGTGGGTAATGGTATTGTAATGGAATGAAGGACCAATTTGTACGTCCTTTTTCCTTTGGTCCTCATGTAGTTATTAAAGGATGTCTTTTGGCCAGCCTATTTCCGACAATGTTGGGTTTGGCTTCCAACAATTAAACCAAAAGCAGTAGAATACCAGTGTTTACATGAAGCGCTTTAAAGGTATGCGGAACAGAGAGTAAAGTCCTGCAAACCTCCGTTGAAAATGGAGGATCCTCCGACCAGACAGGTGTTATAGTCTGGTGGGCGACTGGCCGATAGATGATTTCGGGCTGTCGTATATGTTCAAATCGCGCGGAGTACTTTGATTGCGCGATGCAGGATTTCGTACTTTCTTCGTAGCTCTTATGTGGCGCCATAGATGTTGCTACACGCCTACTACTTATCTGAGAGCCACCGCATGCCCATTAAACAAAAGACGATGTCGTGGTAGACCAAAGCGTTGAGCCAGCAGCTCCTACCGCGACAACTGGTACATCGCTATCAATATCATTTCACCCAAAAGATGTGGGACATAACTGAAAATTATAATTTGGGTGTCTTCAAAGCTAGAGTGAATAGGCTCTTAATAAACTACATAGTTCGTTTCACCATCAACGATTGCATCACTGCTTACCATCAGGTAGGATCGCAGACAAGCACTAGTATAGAATAAATAAAAATAAAATATCGCTACGACCAGTCCTGTAGCCTGATTCACGTAAAATCAAACAAGCCAAATATGTTGAAGTTTTATAATCGTTCGATCGAAGTCCTATCCAAAAGCGGTATTCACGATCTATCGACTTATTTCCAGTCACATTAATGAGTATTCTACCAGGATAATGTAATACATTTTTTAGGGTTCCGTAGCCAAATGGCAAAAAACGGAACCCTTATAGATTCGTCATGTCTGTCTGTCTGTCTGTCTGTCTGTCTGTCCGTCCGTATGTCACAGCCACTTTTTTCCGAAACTATAAGAGCTATACTGTTGAAACTTTGTAAGTAGATGTATTCTGTGAACCGCATTAAGATTTTTACACAAAAATAGAAAAAGAGCAATAAATTTTCGGGGTCCCCATACATAGAACTGAAACTCAAAAATTTTTTTTTCACCAAACCCATGCGTGTGGGGTATCTATGGATAGGTCTTCAAAAATGATACTGAGGTTTCTAATATCATTTTTTTCTAAACTGAATAGTTTGCGCGAGAGACACTTCCAAAGTGGCAAAATGTGTGTCCCCCCTCCCCTCTAACTTCTAAGATAAGAGAATGATAAAACTAAAAAAAATATATGATGCACATTACTATAAAAACTTCCAACGAAAATTGGTTTGAACGAAAGCCAGTAAGTAGTTTTTTTTTTAATGCGTCATAAACCGAAAAAAATACACTATTATTAAAACATCGATCAAAATTACAACACATTACAAGAACTTTTATATTATGTTACTTGCTGCTACGGAACCCTTCATGGGCGAGTCCGACTCGCACTTGGCCGGTTTTTTTTTTAATTGACGAATTTCAAACGAATTTAAAATCGGTGTCGTTCAAACTCGATTGATGGATGTGAATACGGAAATGGTCTAAACGACTAAATCGCTACATTGTTACGGTTTTCATTACGTGAATCGGGCTACTGTTCGTCTCACATCCATTTGATTCCCACAACCCTCACCAGGTCATCGGAGCACCTTGGACGCCTTCCAAGGCTGCGCCTTCTGGTACGCGGTCGCATCAACAAAGGACTGGTTCGCGTTAACAGAAAATAGAATTGAGCGGAAAAGAAAAATGGCGATAGAGACAGGAGATTAATTGACTCGTAATCATTTTTGGGGACGCAGATGGCAGCTTACAGACAGACAGATTGGAGTAACAAAAATAAATCAATGTAATCCGGGTCTCGCGACAGTTGACAAGGACGAGCAGAGACGCTAAAGCTAGAACTAGAACTACATTGTCTCTTCACCACCCTAGGTTGACTGGTAGAGAATGCCTAAGGCATTAAGTCCGCCTATGTACTTTGTGTTGCATGAAGATTAAATAAATAAATAAATACATTAGGCTTAGATTTAAAAATTGGTGGTTAAATATTCTTCAAAGTGAACATAGCATATGTACCTAAATCAATCAATATTTCGCAAAGGAAATGGATTTAAAGGTCAGCCGCGCCCTATCCGGTTGCAGCTAGCCGCAATTAAATGCACAGACATGCATACTGCCGCCTAGGCTGGTACGAGAGTTGTGTCTAATTTAATTTTGGCCAGATGTTTCAAGGGGCTATAAGTCTTAGGGTCAACTCACACCGAAAGAGCGGCGAAGGGCAGCGCAGTTTCAGTGTCATATGAATTTTAACTTTATTTTAATTTCTATAATACTTATTAATTTATGGTAATGATAATAAAGTTAAAATTCATATGAAACTGAAACTGCGCTCCGCTTCGCTGCCCTTCGCCGCTCTTTCGGTGTGAGTTGACCCTTAAGGGTAACCTCCACGAATCGTCGCTTTGTGTTGTGTTCATTTAACTAACTTGACATAAATATGTATTAACATGCAAGTTATGCAACCCTAAATCTAAGGTGCGTTCACGTATGCAATACGTGAAATCACAAATTACAAAATAAGGTAGGTACTTAAATAGCTATAGTTAAACTAGTGTTATCATGCGTAAGTATTGCGTACACACAATTGATTACATATATTTTTTTTATCTCACGCGTATTTGGTCTAGAATTAGGTGCGGAATACTGCAAATATGAAAAATAAACAGACGTTCATGCGTTTTGTTGAAAGCAAACCGAATTTACCATAATAAATTAAACAATTATGAACCTAGGCAGGTTGTTCATTTTGCAAAAATCGCACTAATAAAGGTAAAAGTTTGTAATTATATTTGCTACTCCTTAACGCTTAAACGGCTGGACGGATTTGGATGAAATTTGGTACCAAGATAGCTTATATCTTGGATTAAGACATGGGTAATGGAGCTGAAGCACAAATTCCACGCCGGCAAAGTTGTTGTCAAAATGAAGTATTTAAATAATTGTATAAATAAACTTAGCATCGAGTTTAAGGAAGAAAACAAGCTAATTTGCCAATTAAGTACCTACTTACCTTAAAAGACCTATACAAATTAAAATGCATAATCAGTTTGTTAAGGCTCTTTTGCACCCATTTAGTGCTATAAAACAGTGACTCTCCAAAGCCTACTTGGTAAAATGGCTGGGTTAACAGGTTTGAAAAGAAAAAATATTAAAGATATAAACATTATCAACGTATTTATTTTTCGTACGTTCGACCAAAAAAAAAAATATTAACATGATATTTTTTCACTTATTTTCCCTGCTCCTTCCAAACGGCTTTGATCTTTAGAGATATGTCTACCCAAAAAACTTGCTAAGGATCGGTTAAGTGTTCTTCAGAAGTCAAAATATTTTATTTCACCTAAGCCTACATGGGCACTTATAAAACAACAGAAACAGAATGTACATAGCATATGTAATTTCTTAAATCAATCAATAATACCTATTTTGCAAAAAGAAAATGGTTTTAAAGGTCAGTCGGCCGGCAGTACGAGTACGTGTGCATTTAACTCCGTCCCGATGTTCAAGGGACTATACTCCTTAACTACGTAGCCAGAAGTAGGCGCCTAACCTCCGATAATACAAGTCGGTCACTTCCCGCCAACAACGCCGGTGATTCGCAAAACAAACGCAGGTGACACGGTTTTGTACTTGATTGATGTGACAGCCGGCGAGTCTTGAGATACGCGGAATAATGACCTTACTTAGTAGGTGACAAAGGATTTCAAGGGGTGGCAGGTTAAGCTTCGTTTTGGGAATGTAACATAATCGAGAAAATCTACACTAATATAATAAAGAGGTAAAGTTTGTTTTTTTTATTTATTTTTTTTGTTTGTAGGATCTCGGAAGCACTGGTCCAATTGCTAAATTTTTTTCACCGATAGAAAGCTGCTTTATTCCCGAATGACATAGGCTATATATTTTATATACGCGGGCGAAGCTGCGGGCAAAAGCTAGTAAAAAATAATGCTTGAACAGGGGACTTAGGACTTACCATGACCTGTTAAAATATCAGTCGTGCGAGCGAGATAGAGGGACGGAGCTATATTACAGCTACTGGAGCTACACCTTAAATATCTCCATCTCTTTAACAGTTCAGTTTAGATCGTAAAATAGAACGCGTTAATAAGTTGTAGCACTGCTGGTACATAATTCCACCAGTTACCTATTTTAATGTCTCACGTAAAACTAACTGTGTCATTAATCGGACACAAATCTAGACTATGTCTGACTATGTGTATAGAAGGCATTGTTTTGTGGACCCCGGAAATTGGATCCAAGATCCCTGGCTCAGAAGTCGCCCTGCCTAGCCGTAAATAAATGCACCTTAGTGACTAGAAGCTGGTCTGAAACAATCAATAAAATGTGCCTTTTACTACAGATTTGTCCAGCCGCAGACTTGGATACTATTTTCTCTATGGAAGCCAGAATAACAAGTAGTTCGTTCGAAAGAGTCATCGTGGCCCTGGATATGGAACGCCAAGGGCAACTGAAGAAAAACGGATGCGTTATAATCAGTAAATGTCTGACACTCCCTCTCGCATCACCCAGAGCGGAAGGAGTTGCAGGCCGTAGGAGGCCTATTAAAATCGCGCAGTATACCTACAGTAAAGGCGTTCTATTTTAATTTTTTACTGATATAATTATTATCTGATAACAACTTAGCAACGCCATGTCGTTGCGGGGCTTACATAAGGGCTAACATTGTCAACGTCATGTTCCGTTCACATAACTATAGTTTCAAAACGTGCTCAAGGTGCCATCCGTAGGATAGCGAAAAGTACACAGGAAGGATGAGTTTGAGCCATCTTCGGGGACTCCTTCTTCTTCTTCCTGCCCTTATCCCATATTACTTGGGGTCGGCGCAACACGTTTTCTTCTTCCATTCTGTCCTGTCACCCGTCAAACTATCACTTTTCATATCACTTTTCACACAATCCATCCATCTTTTTTTCGGCCTTCCTCTCCCTCTCCATCCATCTACATGTATACTCAGAACTCTCTGAGTTATATGCGCTTCATCCCTCCTCTTAACATGACCATACCAAGACAACCGATTACCTTTCAACTTTTCAGTCACTGGCGCCACTTTCAAACTTCCTCTAATATACTCATTTCTCACTTTATCCATTCTAGTCACACCACACATCCATCTCAACATTCTCATCTCCGCTACATGCAATCTTTTTTCATCCTTCTTCGGGGACTATGTTGTTCTAAAAAGTTGGTCCTTCTACCAACTTAAAATACTATTAGTTCAAAGAATCAAGAATCAAAGCGTTTATTTACACTAAGTAATATATAAAGAAGTAAAGTTTTTGTTTTTTGTTTTAATGTTTTTTAATCTCTGGAAGTACTCGTCCGATGGCAAAATTATTTCAATTATGTTATGTATTAATAAATATTTCAGTTACATGTTCCCTGTCAATAGTATATCAATCAGCCTGGTCTTTACAAAACTAAGTTGGAATCGTCTTCTAGTCTCTGGATGCAGTTATGCAAATATTTGGGTCCTACAGCTCCAAAAGACAGTTTGTATGGT
This sequence comes from Mythimna albipuncta, assembly GCA_929112965.1. Taxonomy (NCBI): domain Eukaryota; kingdom Metazoa; phylum Arthropoda; class Insecta; order Lepidoptera; family Noctuidae; genus Mythimna; species Mythimna albipuncta. Next base: position 20,727,296 of record OV815963.1, read on the forward strand.
CAGCAAAATAGATAGACGTCACTCTGTCAAGGTAAATATTGACAGCTAACTCTAATATATACTAATAGTTTGAATTTAATAAACAAAACGGCTTTTTTTACAGTTTTCCATGCATTTTTTTTTTTCTATTTTTCTCATCATTATTACGTTATAGTTTTTAAAAATATTTTATCCAAATTGGTCAGTTAGTCATTCTTGACTTTTTTGCTTAGCAACCCGTTTATACCACAGTTTAGACAGATTTTTTATTAAAGTGTACTCTTAAGGCCCAAGCGACCGAAATGTTTTTTTAACTAGTGCTTGACTGCGATCCCCCCTGATGGTAAGTAGCGATGCAATCTTTGATGGTGTGTGCCATAAAACAGTGACTTTCCAAAGCCTACTCCTCTGTAAAGGCCAGGTTAATAGGTTTGAAAAAAATATAATTATGTTTATTATAGATTCATGAACAACATTATCAAAAGTTGATTTTTCTCGTGCCACTAATACTTTTGTTTAAAAAAATATTTAGCAATTTCGCAACTTTTCTCTTTCCTTCGAAACGGCTTGGATCTTTAGAAACATTTTTACACATAAAAATAGGTGGCTAAATATTCTTCAAAGTGAACATAGCATATGTAAAACAATCAATATTTCGCAAAGAAAATGGACGGAGATCAGCCGCGCACTATCCGGGTGCAGCTAGCCGCAATTAAATGCACAGATATGCGTACAGACGCCTAGGCGGGTACGAGAGTTGTGTCTATTTAATTTCGGCCAGTTAGTTCAAGGGACTATAAGCCTTAAGAAGATTATGTCAAAGTGACCTCTTCGTATAATCAGCTGGTCAATCTTTTGCCCTCTACCCTTTGTTGGCTTCGGTCTTCGATCTGTTAGTGTAACAGGTTAAATAAATGACGATAGTAATTAACACAAACGATCTAGAGCGACCTTCGACGGATGGCCAGTTTCCTCCAATTTGGGAATAATCCGGAAGAGAATTAAGATGTCCCTGTTCCCGACAATGATAGACGAGGTCGGTAAACGGCCATGAACTATGTCCAGGAACATCAAACTGTTGCTAACTTACAAGATATTTAATACATTATATATTTAATCAAAGACTAAAAGAAAACTTAGTTTTACTTACAAGCAGAGTTTTCTATAAAATACATGGCGAGCTACGGAACCCAAAAGGGGTTTCATTTATTTATATATATACACACAAACACTTAAGTCGACCTGCTGATGTGGTAAATCATTAGGTACAATAACTTCTCCCGCTGTGGGTGGTGGACGCAGCCTTGAAAGGCCCCCCACAAGCTCTACCAATGACCTGTTGAGAGTTACAGGAATCCGGTGGATGCGAAATGTACAGGACCGATCATTGCGGCGGTACTTGGGGGAGGCCTATGTCCAACAGTGAACGTCTTTCGGCTGATATGATGATGATGCTCTGGTTGGAACAAGAGGGTGTATAAGACTTTTACTCATTGAAACCCACCTGTGTACCTTCAGTTACTCTTTCGGACAAACCCGCAGCTCTAATAAGCATCGGTCCTAATGGGCCTCGTCCATTTTGCTGACATCCCATTGAGACGTGCGTAAAACTTGAGGTATGCACGGAAAATAAGGCGTCGTCGATTCGGGTCTGGTTCTTACCGAGAAGTCCGGAAGGCGAGCTACTAATTGCTCGCCGTCCCCAACCCGTATCTTCGGATTTATAGAATTAGAGAGCCTAATTCTTAGAACGACTGAGTAACTTTGTTTCCCACAAAGGACCATCATATGAATCACGAACACGCACCGATGTCACAACAAAGATAAGCCACTTGAAAATTGAATTCTATTGCACATCATTATTGAGTATCGATAAAATTGTGGTCAACATGAAATTGACTACGTGATTATCAGTAGGTATATATTAATTTATATAAAAGGAGAAACTGACTGACTGACATATTAAGGGCCAAGCGCCCGAAAAGTGCCATAAAACAGTGATTTTCTGAGGCCTACTCCTCTGTAACGGCTAGGTCAATTGGTTAGAAAAAAATATATGTTTATTATAGATTCATAAACAATAATATCAACATTTGATTTTTTCGTGCAATTAATACTTTTGTCAAAAAAAAAAAAAATTAGCAATTTCGCAACTTTTTGCAACTTTTCCCTACTCCTTCGAAACGGCTTGGACCTTTAGAAACATTTTTACACATAAAAATTGGTGGTTAAATATTCTTCAAAGTGAACATTGCATATGTAAATCAATCATTATCTCGCAGAGAAAATTGATTTAAAGCGCTTTCCGGGCGCTGCTGGCCGCAAATAAATGCACAGATTTGCGTACTGCCGCCTAAGCGAGTGCGACAGTTGCGTTCACATAATTTCGGCCAGATGGTTCAAGGGACTATACATCTTAACGTACAGCCGAAACTACTGGGACTAGGAGTGTGAAATTTTGCACAATGCTCGCTAAGGAGGAGGCCGACCGCATCAGGCAACGGCGCTCTCGCCGCCGCCGGGATTCCGATCCCGATTTCCAGCCACCGTAGGCGCGGGCTTGCGGACAGTGAGTAATGGGTAGCTCGCTGTCCAGCCGTCCGGTAAATGTCCGGACCAAGCCCAAGTCGTCGACGGCGCGCGCTGTTCCCGCGCGCCTCAAGGAGTTGTCAGCAACAGCAGGGCCCAGCCGGGTCGAAGCCTACTGGGGCCAGGGTTATCCGAAAGGCCGCTCGAGCCCCGGTATGAAAGCTTGAAGGAACGGGATGGGTTTTTAGACAGTAAGAGTCTGACACTATCTCCCGCTCCACCCAAGAGCGGGGATTGTCATAAGATGATTTTTCCCATCGAAAAAAAAAATGCACAAGGCTTGCTTTTATGATGAAGGCGACCACTAAGAGAGAACTTTCCAAAATTCTTCCACAAAAAATAATAAACGAGGTACCTACCTACCAAAGGACACTTCGGCCTGATCATCGCTAAGTTCATTTTTGCTTGCACTCGAAACGAAAACTTCAAAGGATTTGGTTTGGCACCGCACCGCAGGATTCAAGCCAAAATTGTTTTAAGTGGTCAGGCAGAAATGACCGCGATGGTACCTACCAAAGTTTTGATAGAAAAATCTTCAATCACGAGGGAAAGGCCACTGGCAGAAGCTAGTTCTGTTATTTTGTTTAGATATTTTGAATGGAAGTACCTAGTAAAGTATTCTGAGTATTTTCATTATTACGTTTTACGTTGAGTCGTGAGTTTTTATAAAGGCGTCTCCCTTGTCTTAGTAATCTAATCTTTAATTGATAATACCAAATTGTTATGGTTATTGTTTGTGAGCGGTTACCGAGAAATTGCTTGTTTTTATTATAAGTTAGGCTTAATAAAGATGTTTTTTTCTCTTCTGTGGGTAGGTAGGTACCTATGTTCACATATTTATTTATTTTTAAATTTAAGCGAATGGGAATTTCGAACTATCCCCCAGCCCTAGCAGGCATTTGCCCTAGTATGTCTCGTCGATTTTGCTGCTACCATTTTGCTCGCCGTCCGGAAGCCAGAATGATTCCTGTTTTTTTAAATGTAGGAGGAAGACACAAGAGCATTAGTCTTGATGAATTCATAACATAAAGTAAATCAAAACAGATTTTTGTTGATTTTTCCAAGAAAGATTCCGAAGAAGCCCCTTCATTTGGAAACTTCAAATGTATGAAATATCTAGTCGAATAGTAATTACGCGAATTACGCTGATGGTAACGTCTCCATTTTTAGGGTTCCGTAGCCAAATGGCAAAAAACGGAACCCTTATAGATTCGTCATGTCTGTCTGTCTGTCTGTCTGTCCGTCCGTATGTCACAGCCACTTTTTTCCGAAACTATAAGCGCTATACTGTTGAAACTTTGTAAGTAGATGTATTTTGTGAACCGCATTAAGATTTTCACACAAAAATAGAAAAAAAGCAATAAATTTTGGGGGTCCCCATACATAGAACTGAAACTCAAAAATTTTTTTTTCATCAAACCTATGCGTGTGGGGTATCTATGGATAGGTCTTGAAAAATGATACTGAGGTTTCTAATATCATTTTTTTCTAAACTGAATAGTTTGCGCGAGAGACACTTCCAAAGTGGTCAAATGTGTGTCCCCCCCCCCCTCTAACTTCTAAGATAAGAGAATGATAAAACTAAAAAAAATATATGATATACATTACTATAAAAACTACCAACGAAAATTGGTTTGAACGAAATCCAGTAAGTAGTTTTTTTTTAATGCGTCATAAACCGAAAAAAATACACTATTATTAAAACATCGATCAAAGTTACAATACGTAACAAGAACTTTTATATTATGTTACTTGCTGCTACGGAACCCTTCATGGGCGAGTCCGACTCGCACTTGGCCGGTTTTTACTTTCGTCAACAGCCAAGTACCACGCAACTGATAATGGTTTTCCCTAAAAGAGCTCAAGCAAACACAGATTATAAAGATACAGAAAAGGTAAACAAAATTTCAATGCCCTTTAATATATTGTGCCTAGCGTTGTTTTATTACCGCGAACGTAGTGATAAGCAGTCAAGGTGATAACAAAATAAGGCACAGTCAGGGTCAGAGTCTCACGAGTGTCTAGTATAGTACAAGTCACAGATGTATACAATGATTTTCTAATAATTGATAATTAATATAATTAAATAATTAATAACTGATAACTAATAAATAATTGATATAATTGAATAATTAATAATTGATAACTAATCTTTATACATATATAAAAATCAATGCCACTTTCCGTTGTAATTTTATAACTCAAGAACCTATCCAAACCAAATGTTTAGGCTTTGTTCGGACTATTTAGTAGATGGTTTATGTGAAGTTTGGAAAGATATAGTAGGGTAGAGTAGTGTAGAGTAGGATAGGGTGGGGTAGAGTAGGGTATAGTAGGGCGGAGTAGAGAAGAGCGGGAGCGAAGCGGCGCGGGCAAATGCTGGTTTACTTTAATATGATTAGATGTACAACATTAGTTTTAGTATAAGCGAAACCCGAAACAAGTGTCCTAGTATATTGTGAAAGGAATCTATGTACACAATTTCATAACTGTATCATGAAGAATCACAAAATTGTCCGCAAAAATACGTGGTCACCGGGTCATCCGGGCGACTGAGGGGTTGTTTTGCTCCCGACCTGCCGTGACCTGTGTTGTACTTAGTGTCGGTGGTATCCAACTTGTGAACTTTTTTTTTTAATAATTTCGGGAAAAATATAACATGGTGTAAAAATTATTGGAATCGATTCAGTTACTGATTCTGAACAAACTATATGGACCTAGACCATGACGTTTAAAGTAAAATTGTTTTAATCTTGTTTTAGTGTGCGTAAGAGACAGAGCTATACAGGTTGTCTAGCGCCATCTCTTACCCACACGAAAACAAGATTAAAACAATATTATTTGAACGTCATGGTAACCCCGATGGTTTTACACAAACTAAAAATAACGTATAGAACAGTTGTAGAAGTAGTGGGTGGAAAATCGTGATAGTTGAAGTATTTTATAAGGTTGAACGTGTTGTGATAAGTTTCATCAGATTTATCACCGTTCTTTGTCTGTCTTCTGGAAATTGTCAATGGTTGAACGTGTTATGATAAGTTTCATCAGATTTATCACCGTTTTTTTTCTGTCTTCTGGAAATTGTCAATGGTTGAACGTGTTATGATAAGTTTCATCAGATTTATCACCGTTCTTTTTCTCTCTTCTGGAAATTGTCAATGGTTGAACGTGTTATGATAAGTTTCATCAGATTTATCACCGTTCTTTTTCTGTCTACTGGAAATTGTCAATGGTTGAACGTGTTATGATAAGTTTCATCAGATTTATCACCGTTCTTTTTCTCTCTTCTGGAAATTGTCAATGGTTGAACGTGTTATGATAAGTTTCATCAGATTTATCACCGTTCTTTTTCTGTCTTCTGGAAATTGTCAATGGTTGAACGTGTTATGATAAGTTTCATCAGATTTATCACCGTTCTTTTTCTGTCTTCTGGAAATTGTCAATGGTTGAACGTGTTATGATAAGTTTCATCAGATTTATCACCGTTCTTTGTCTGTCTTCTGGAAATTGTCAATGGTTGAAGGTGTTATGATAAGTTTCATCAGTTCATCATCATCATTCTTTGTCAGTCTTCTGAGCACGTTTAACTTCCGGATGACAACGATGTGGCACAGTAGGTACTTCGACGCCTAAATTTAGTTTTTTGGTTTTGTGAAAAATGATTACATTACACCTTCCCTTGACTGACTGATTTCTGTGTGACTATGGGTTATGATCATGTGGCGAATGGCGAATGTAGCATATCTTAGCTATGAAGATATGTACACTGTAGATACATTGTACGGATATGATAAAACATCATAATCCAATTCCAAACTTAAACTCAAAGCATGGATTTCAAACTATTGATCCGACCCAGGCTTCGCACTGGTGAAAAATAAATCTTTGTCCTATCTAATATTATAAATGTGAAAGTGTGGATGTTTGGATGTTTGTTACTTAATCACGCAAAAACGGCTGAACGATTTGGATGAAATTTAGTATGCATATAGCCTTTGACATGGAAAAGAACATAGGCTATCTTTCATCCCGTTTCCTTAAGTACCTAATGCCACGCGGGCGAAGCCGCGGGCAAAAGCTGGTAATTAATAAACTTTCCTCATGAACGACGCTGTATATTGGTGACAACCGCATGCAAATCCGTTTAGTAGTTTTTTAATTTATCGCGAACATGACGGACAGACATACAAACGCAATAGGGGATTTTGTGTCACAGTGTTTGTTAACGAACTCCTCCGAAACGGCTTGACCGATATTATTATTAGGATTTTTTTTTTGTGTATATTTCATAAGACTGAGAACAGATCGTAGGCTATTTTGTACCCTACTACCCCCACCCCCAATTATTATCGATGATAACAATAATTAATTAATATGACAGAACTCCGTTTACGGAGGCAGCTTGTGTATAATATAAAATGTATAACGATAAACATACTTTCTGATAAATGTACAATACAGGCACTTTTGAATTGTCAAAAAGTCGGTCAGTCAGAAAGGTGATGCACATTCTAAAGCATAGATCTCGATGGAGAAGAACGTGCAACAAGAACCTTTATAGAACATTATTATGGTATTGGATATTTGGGCACGCCACAATCATGGCGGTAAGTCCCCTCTTTGAGGCGTGGCTGGAAAGGCCTCACGGCGTTCTTACCTTCCGCATGACGCAGGTCCTCACCGGACATGGTTCGCTCGGGAGTTTCCTGCACCGGATTCATGCGGAAGTGACGCCCGGGTGTCGCCACTGTGCGGAACGCCCGGAGGACACGGTGGAGCACACGGTCGAGGTGTGCCCTGCTTGGGCGGAGCATCGCCGTGCCCTCGTGGGGGCGATCGGCGGCGGAGACCTCTCGCGCCGGGCCTTGGTTGAGGCCATGGTCCGGAGCGAGGAGGAATGTCAGGCGGTCGCCAACTTCTGCGAAGCAGTAATGCTCGCAAAGGAGGAGACCGAACGCATCAGGCAACGGCGTTATCGCCGCCGCCGTCGCCGGGATTCTGATCCCGATTTCCGGCCAACGTAGACGCGGGCTTGCGGACAGTGAGCAATGGGTAGCTCACTGTCCGGTCGTCCGGTAACTGTCCGGACCAAGCCCAAGTCGTCGACGGCGCGCACTGTTCCCGCGCGCCTCAAGGAGTTGTCAGCAACAGCAGGGGCCCAGCCGGGTCGAAGCCTACTGGGGCGGGGGTTATCCGAAAGGGCGCTCGAGCCCCGGTATGAAGGCTAGAAGGAACGGGGTGGGTCTTTTAGTCAGTAAGAGTCTGACACTATCTCCCGCTCCGCCCAAGGGCGGGGGATGTCAATGCATGATTTTTTCCCACCATAAAAAAAAAAAAAGGTATTGGATATTGGATGATATGCCTAGAAAAAAGACATTCATTGACCGACAATTATTATGAAATACAATCTTAAACTTATCGACTTTGTGGTTGTAAGTAGGTACTCGACAATTTTCCGAGTATGAACTAGATAGATATTTACTCCTATCAAGTAACTTCCACCAATATTAAAATATAATTCCCACTACCAAGAATGACATCACTCGGCGGACTAAAGGACCAAATAAATTTTTATCAGTATTCCTGATTCGAACTTACGACTTGGTCTAAGAAATTGTCACTGCGCTATTTGGGACATTGACCTAACGTTGGAGAACGATTACGCCCACGTTCATTGCCGGTAGAAGCATTCCGGATTAAGTGATTTTGGGAGAAGATTAACGATTCTTTTAAAGCTTTGGCCTATAAAATTAAGAGATAAATAACAGCTACTTACTTGCCCAATGTAGACAATCCCAGTCCGTCGAAAGTGGCCGATATCTTCAATCCGTTTGGATTCAAAGGCCAGGCGATCTTGTCCAGGTCGGCAAAATTATCAATCCTATCAAATTCAGAACACTGAACGTACAACACTAAATGGGTACCATCCATATCGTGAATTTCACTGCACGTACAAACATCACATAACTTAATAAGTTTTAACACCTCTTCGTTAAAAGCTTCTTCGTAAACGTCTTGAGCACTTCCATTTTTGAAAATTAAAAAAAGAAACGTCAAATAAATAAGGGCGCGCATTTTTACTTTTTAAAAATGATGACACTGGCCCATCTGCGTTCGACTCGTAATCGCGGTGGAATGATAAGTTTCCCTATCGTAGTCTTATCGCCATCGGCGTTGTGTGTGTACATTGCTGAAAATGACGCACACTAAGATAATGGGAGATTAATACGAAGTCTATGTGATTCATGGTGCTTTAGTACGCAAGCTACCGGTCCTTTGAGGAAAGGTATTCGGAACATGTTAAAACTTTAAACAATTATGTGTCGGTCTTGCATGGTCGATAACGCGGGCCGTATTACCGAACCGCGAACTAAGTAGAATAACAGATGATCTGGTTGGTAGATCAGTTATGTAGGTACCATAATGTATTTTTTTTTATTAATGTGCAGCGAAGCTGGAATAATTAATAATAAACTCCTTTAAGTTTAAAAGACAAAGAAAATATTACTAAGACTAAGATATTTCTGAAAAACACCTTTATGCATTTTAAGTTCCGCACGGAAGTCCCACTAGTAAGCCGTTTAAATATTAATTAAAAAAAAAAAACAATTATTTAAAGAGACACAAATTACAGAGGCACATCACTCAGATTAAAAAAAAATGCATTAATAAGCACTTTATTATCAAATAAATGCTCACTGAACTAAAACAAACGCTATTAAGAGGCACGTAGCGATCGGACGAAGCGCGGTTACTAGTAGATACTGAATAACCATCCGTAGGTAAGTGTGAATATTATGATAGAACAACGCGAGTCGTCGTAGGTAGTCGTAATGCGAGATACATTGACCACAATGACTTGTCCAAGGAAAGATTGCGATATAATGTGATACCATTACCGAGCAGGTTGCTTTGATCTGTTTTAGAAATTAGATTACTATGAGTAAACTAATAATAATAGGTGCATCGACAAAATGTTGTATACCAGTGACCTTTAATTCAAAAACAAGTATCCGATTTCGATGAACGTGTGGGTGCATTTGCCAAAATTGGTCCGCGGAAATGTAGGCACCTAAGCCGTTTAAAGTAGCGTCTAGACTGGAGACCTGAGACCCTACGAACTATTAACGCGATTCATTTCAGTACCTAAACTGAATTGTTAAAGGAATGGAGCTATATAGCTCTATCGTTCTTTCTCTCTAGCAGGACATTTTATTAACACGTCCAGGTTTACACTAAATAAAAATAATATAATTATGAAAGGTGAAAGCTGAAACCATTCTCATGTGAGTGGACACTGAATCTTTTTTTTTTAATCGTATTGCGTTGACCAAAGCAATCAACAGTGCGATAATAAAAGAGGTTGCATACTGGCCCTTTGAGACTTAAAAACATTTGAAAAAACTAGGTCAAGTAGGACCATGTTGGCCAACTGATATTTCGCCGGTGTATAAATGGGGTAACGGCGATTAAATGATGCATTTTTATGAGGGAATTCGCCCCAATGATTTTATGAGACTACAAAAGGATAAGACCGTTTCAGAAGGCAGTAGGCCGCTGTACCTAATAAATTTTGCACAGGTATACTTGGAAAATGAAACTGGTTATTATTCGAAGTTATAAAAAACAGTAGTAAAACATATAAACTTAAGACGCTAAAGAAGCCTATAATAAATGGCATTTATTCGGATCTGAGGACCAAATAAATACTGGAATTACATTGGTCCTTTTTTAGTATCTAGCGATATATTTTTTTTTCTTTTCCTATTATTTTCTGACTGGCCTGTTGGTCTAGTGGTGGTTAGTGACCCTGATTGCTATGCCGGAGGTCGTGGGTACGATTCCCACCCAGGACAAATGTTTGTGCGATGAGCATGATCATTTGTTCTGTGTCTGGGTGTAATTTATCTATAATATGTATGTATTTAGAAATATATATGTATGTTTATCAGTTGTCTAGTACCCATAAAACAAGCTCTGCTTAGGGGCTAGACGGCGTTGTGTGGAATATTATATTATTGTTATATTATTTTAAATTCCAGTATTTTGATGTTATTTTTGTTTCAAATCTGCCATAAAGTCATTAACGTCATATTCAGAATTTCTATTCGTGGTGTGGCTAATTAGGACAACAATAAAAGATTTTTTATTCTTACGCTACTTTCTAATTTCAATTGTTTACATTCTTTTTTTTAAATTTGACTTTGCTGTGTGCTGAAAAAAATAGATAAACGGAAACTTTTTTTCCTATCATTCATCAATTTTCTTAAATTTGGCGTAGGTCAAGTCACCATAGAATTTAATCCTTATTAACGGCAATATCAAGTGGTTTAAATAATGGGTCTTCGGTTCCTGGTTAGGATTATTGACTTATCAAAAAATCAACTATGCAGTTTCAGTTTTTATCAAAAACGGGCCAAAGACTTTTGTCATTCTTTTTCGCTATTACTTTTAGTTTCGGTTTTGACCACGCATGCCCATTTAAAAAATTCACCTGAATATTGATGTAATGATGGAACCATTAAGAAGTATCCCTTATCTGATAAGCATTCGGTCCTAGCCGGTCAATCTCCTATAAAAATAATTTTAAGTAATACCAACCTGCTCAGCTAATAAACTATTATTAAATTACCACATGAATAAATAAAAATACCAATTATACAAAAATACATTTTTATTCAAATATAACAGTACAATACGTCATAATAATATTGAACAAATGAACATAATAATATTTGTTATACATAAGAAGATATCTGCATTTCAACATTTGAACTTAATTGATTATCAAATTGGCCCCTATAACTTAGCGGTCCTTATTATTTATTAACAACAATAAAGATTACCATTTTTATTTATAAGACCTATTTATAATATAACTGCATTTATGTTTTACAAAATAAATATGACTTGTATCTTGTATTTTATGCAATAAACAATTAGCGTACATATGTTTATTAGTTTTTAACCTTTATGCTAAATCAGTCACTTGATATTGTTATCTAAATCCTTAACCAGGATTGACCTAGGTATATGCAAACAACATTTTAATAAAGATAAGTAAGTACAAACCTAGCATGTAGCTTCAAACGAATGAAGCCAAATACATTTAGCACCACTTAGACAAAGTTAATACAAGAAAAAAAAAGAAAATTCAAAAATGGAATGTCAATGTTAAATTTAAAAATTTATTTGGTGTTTGGCGGTTTTTTTCGAGTATAGTTCAATGGTTGATTGATTATTCGTAAATTGATTTTTAATAGATATTATGATATAAAAATGGGGTAGTTTTGTTTTTCCAGTGTCTACACGGCAACATGTGTAATCAAATGAAATGAAACAGCTTCGACCTCAACGAAATGGAGGTGAGAATTTTATATATTGACTCAGCGAAGCTTGCTGAAAAGGCTTTCATTGGCTGCCAATTACTTCAATAAAATTAGAATATATTATCACATCCTCATTTTAATGGAAGACAAAGTAGACTGTATTCTGTATCTAAACTTACTTTCTAAACTTGACACACTGGCTCACAAACAGGGCGAGACCAAAAAAAAAAAAAGTTTACGTTATAAATGCGATACCTACCCCTAGAACTATTGCGGAGATAAACACTGAAACATTTATGAAGACATCAAAGTTTACGCGCGAAGCAAATATTTTTGAAACAATCAAAATTTTTCCATAGCGTCAGAGGCGTAGATTTAAAGTGCGATTTGTAATAAATTAGATTTACTTTGCTACAATGTTATGGAGTTTTTCTAGGTTATTTATTTGTTTTTACAAGAGTCCACTTTAGGCAGAGCGCTCTTTTAAGATATTTGATTAAATTATGACGCGCTCAAGGAAAACAAAGACGATTATCTCCCGAATTCTGAAACGCCACATAACTTTAAGATGTTTTTAAAAAGATTTCTGTTGCTATAATAAAGTATGGAGTGACAGAGACAGAGTTATAACTGTGACTTATTAGGTAGAACTTATGGGGTAACGTTTGTTTAAATGATGTGAACTAGTCCTTGGCTTGTGATCCACATGATTGTAAGCAATGATCCAATCGCTGGTGATGAAGTGCACTAGTTTATTATGAACCTATTCACTCTAGCATTGAAGACTCCTAAATTATAAGCTTATGAATACAAAAAGTCCTATTTCCCTTATTTACATCAGTTTTATGTACGTTTGAACCATTAATTATTACTTCAGTTTAAATAAAATTACATTTTAGCTATACATTTTAGAACATACAAGTTCATTGTTTTATGTATCGCTTATTTACGTAAAAATTATACAGAAATAGTCAAACAAATATTGACTTTGATAAGACAATTGGTCCTTTCGAGGCAATGAAAAAACTTTACAATGAATGCATAGTTTTTCTTTTTTTTTATAACCCTTACTGTTTCTCATTAATATTTTTTGTTTTTACGTTGGGTTCTATATAATAGTCCTCTATACAATTCGCGTAAATATATTATATTCTATTCAAAACAAAATTCCATTAATTTGACGTTGAAAGTCGACGGTCAAAAATTTATGTTCGATTAACATAATAGTTTGGAACGTAACGGATGTACCGCACCAAGATACTTATGACACTATTCTGAAGCTTTCTTATTAGAATTTAAAGAATTAAATAAAGAAGGGATTAAGAAAAATATAAGATAAATAAAATACCTTGAAAATGGACTAAATAATAATAAAGGGCAGGATAAGAAGTAGGACGTTTAGGATGCAAAGTCAGTCAGAATATTTTCCATATTCTTAATATGTTCAAGCTGCTTCAGAGTAGTGTAATAAGCCTATTTTTTAACACGCTTTATTGATATCGTTCGCGCAGCTGCGTTCGTGAAGACGCTTAAACTGCAAGGGAACATATCAGTTCTCTTTAAGCACACTAGCAATTGGATAGACTACTACTGTATACCTTAGACTACCGTTGTACGTAGACTAAATCCGTAGACTACTGTTGTATGCATAAACTACATCCTTAGACTACTATTGTATGTATAAACTGCAACAGTAGACTACTATTGTATTCACCGTTAAATTTTGATCGTTTTAATCCCATGGAGGGTCGATCCGGTACGTGAAACACTGACGAATTGTAAAGAAAAAAATTAAAAAATAAAGTACCTTCTTTTAAAACTCATTCTTTATGCATGTACGAAATTAATTTCTTTAAGAATACGTCAGTTGAGCAAGTCCAATGACCTGTAGGTAGTTTGTATGCGACGCCGACTGTACTGTTTTAAAAAAAGGTTTTTTTTTTAAATTTTATCTTTACAAATCGATAGTGTTTCACGTACCGGATCGATCCTCCACGGGATTAAAATGATCAAAATTTAGCGGTGTATATAAACTACAACCGTAGACTACTGTTGTATGCATAAACTACAAACGTAGACAACTATTGCATGTAGAAATTACAACCGTAGACCACTATCGTATGTATAGACTACAATGGTAGACTACTATTATATTTATAGCTAGACTAGATTGCAACTTTACCGGCAACGCATCAAAGGGCGTCGTGTTCCTTCAGCAGAAAGTGGCCGACTAGCCGCTTCTGTATGTCTGTGACTCCGCCGTAGATTTGTGTGCCTCTTGCGTCCCTGTGAGAGGCAAGCAAATGCTATGTTCACTATCATAAAATATATTACTGCAGCTTAATAATTCAAGCATTATTATTCTCAATAAATTATTTAATTACTATTTCTCAACTCTTTAAGAAATTAAATTTTATTTTTTGTTAATTCTTGACATTGACAGTTCGGCCCGTTCACGAGCTTGGGTGCTATTCTCTAAGAAAACAGCCTTGAGCGCAGCGCTGGCCGTAGCGACGAAATCCAAATAAGTGCATTGGATTAACAACCCAATGTCCCTTTACATTGGATTGTTAATTCAATGTACTGCGCTCACGACTCGTCGCTGTGCCAGCGCTGCGCTCAAGGCTGTTTTCTTAGAGAATAGCACCCCTTGTCGCTGTGAGCGGTAGCTAAGCCTGAGGCGGCGAGCTGTAAGAACTAAAGTATGAAAATGTTTGAAACACGCCACAAGACGCCGCTCTTAGTGGCGCATGCCCGCTTACCGATGCCGCGTTGCTCGTCGTAAAGACCGAAGACGTAAACAGGCCGGTAGGAGTTATTGGCACTTCGCTGTCAAAATAGATATTAATAAAGTAATATTAAGCTTCTTTACAAAACAAAACTAACTAACCTGTAATGTCTCTCAGCATCATAATTGACAGACAGACCACGTCCCCCGAGGATCTGCACGCAGTGGTCGGCGACTGCGGCGGCGTTCCGTCCGGCCAAGTACTTCGCCATGGCGCTGTTCTTAGTGCTGACGTCTGTCGCGGCCCGGTACGTCGCGAGGCGAGCGGTCTCCACTAACATGCACATATCTGTTAAGCGGTCCTGGGGGAAAAGCGATTTTTATTCGATATGCCGAATAATCATTTACAAGCAAACCTATTTAGAGGGCATTTTGGATTTTGTTATGGCGTATTTAAAAGAAGGAAAGAAAGGAAAACATTTATTTGTGCGAAAATCCGCCAAAAGGTGGCGGTGGTGGTTACAAACACGAGTGTGGTCAAGTTCTTGCTAGATGGCGCTGATCTGAACATTTTTAGTTTAGTTACTTTTTACTGTATGGATGGAAGAGTCAAGGAAATGGTATTAAAATTTACTAAAATTAGAATTATTCCATTTTTATTGAACTTAGTCAAATTATTGCCTCAAAATCGACCTAATTCATGTCTCTAACTAATAAACTAAACTACTATAGCTCTATTACATGGCCATGCCCGGGCCCCTAGCTTTTACCTTAACCAAATAGAATGAGATGTGTCAGTTCTGTTCATAACCCAAATTTAAATCTTTAGATAGCGTAGACAGTAGTTTGTATAAAAATTATTATACATATATTATATATATAATAAAAAAAATGTTATAATAATAAAATATATCTATTGACATTATCAAATAAAACAACAATATTTACACACCTTTACAGACGCCAATCTGGACAGAGGCTTTCCAAAAGCTTCACGTTTTTTCGCGTAGGAAATTGCTGTGTCGAGTGCCGACTGGGCGATACCTGTCGTGAAACGAAACGAACTAAAATCACTCACACAAAAAAAACAATTCAATTAGTTACTGATTACAGTTGCTTAAAACTACTTAAAGAACTTATTAATACGGTAGAGATTTAGGTAAACGAATATATGAGACGTGTTTTCTTTTTTGCCGACAATTTCTGAGTACAAAAAGTGTGACGGTGGCATATTTCGTCCACTCTGTCATGCAAATAAAAAAAATGACTTAAAGGGCGAAAGGCATGAGGGCTATTGACACTTATCCACAGCATGTGCCGCGATGCCAATGAGAGCCTAGTCTAACTGCTCCATAGCTATGTGGAACTCTTGCCCACCTGCCCCTCGATGTAATCTTTGGTATTGCCGACCTCCAGAGTGAACCACAGGCATGAGGGGTATTGACACTTATCCACAGCATGTGTTGCAATACCGATACAGAGCTGGTTAAGCTGCTACATAGCTATGTAGAACCCTAGGAACCTGCTCCACGATGTAATATTTACTGGTATTACGGACCTTCTCCAGAGTGACCTAGAGGTATGAAGGCTATAGACTGAGTACAAAAAGTGTGTGGTGGCATATTTCGTTCACTCTGTCGTGCAAATAAAAAAAATTGACCCAAAGGGCCTGAGGCATGAGGGCTATTGACACTTACCCACAGCATGTGCCGCGATGCCAATGCGAGCCTGGTCGAGCTGCTCCATCGCTATACGGAAGCCTTCGCCCGGCTCGCCCACTATGTAGTCGCGAGGGATGCGCACGTCCTCCAGCGTCACGGGGCATGCGGTCGCCGCCCTGAGGGTTTCGCTTCAAATCTATTTTATAAGCTCCTCTTGTTGCCTGGTTTGAATTTATGGTAGTAGGAACAGAGTGCCTAGTGCGAGTTTGTTTTATGTTAATGCGATCGACACGTTTATGATGTTCGGTGTTCTGATTGGCCCGCTCCAAGATCTTGACCAATCAGAAAGCCAAATGCGGTAAACGTTTCGATCGCGTAAACTTAAAAACAACTAGCAATCAGCGCACTTGTGCAGTGTGCCTGCCTACTCCTTTTCTAGTTTATCTCTTTTACAATCAATATTCATATGAATAAATTATTTTGCCAATCCTGATCATAAAGTCCGCCACCTAGAGATGGGCAGTGTGTTTCTGCCTGGCGGTAAAATATATTAACTTCCCGGCATTTGTATAATATATTCGCCTGATACATGCCCGATCGCACGGCATAAAAAAATGGGGATCGTTTAATGTGATTTAATATAGTTTTTCATGTAAAATAGTATTTATTAGAGAAAAAATGTCAATGATGATTGAACACATTCTTAACCGACTTCCAAAAAGAAAGGAGGTTCTCAAGTCATATTAGTGCTTTTTGTTTTGAAGAGTTGTCGTCAAATGTTAACTGATTTCGATGATTCTTTTTGGGGAATTATAAAACGAGCGACTAAAAAATGTAGTAGTAAGTAAGTATTTGAAGGTAGGTACGAAATAGTAGCAAAAAGGTAGTAAATTGTGGTATTCTCTAACCATCAAATATCGCTAGTGGTCCAGGGGTTCTGACGTTTACCTTTACGTAGTAACACATTGTAGACTAGACAGATCGGAAGTAAATATTAACAGATCATAAATATGCTTGACGATATCGATCGTAAAATTATCTGCATATAATAGCTATCGGAACATGTATGCAGGATTCCGGTAGCTATTACTGGCATATATTATTAAGACTTATACCATATATAATGGCTAATATTATAATAATGAATTCTTCATGATCTATTGTTTATAATGCATCACATGTAAGGGGCGTCTGGGATCACTGTTTTACATAATATAATCCTGAATACGTGTGAGTTTCTTGTTGGTTCTTCACCATAGGAATCGACTTATTGGAACCATGCAATAGCGAGTATCCACCCTTACGTTTTTGAAACATCTACGGTCCGGACTAAGCGTTTCGCCTCGTCATTTATACCGCGTACTTTGAAGGACTGGAACAGTTTGCCTACTGCGGTCTTTCCGTCTGATTATAATTTAGGTGTCTTCAAGGCTAGAGTGAATAGGCTCTTAATAAACTAGTACGCCTCACCATCAACGATTGCATCACTACTTATCATCAGGCCGGATTGCAGACAAGTACTAGTTTATAACAGGTAAAAAAAAAGAAATATTGCACAAGGTTTCCTTTTATGATATAGGCAAACACTAATAGCGGACTTTCTAAAAGTAGCCTCATAGAGGGATAAAACGGAGGTCCAAGTTTTAGAATAGAATAGAATAGACTTTATTGTACACCAAAAAGTAACACAGCTTGTAAAAAGCAAGCAACGCAGCTTGCAAGTTTTGTATGAAGAAACCTATTTTCACGCGAGCGAAGCCGCTGGCAGAAGCTAGTTCGTTATAATTTATAAAGATTTAGGAGGGCCCTCAATATAATTGCCTACAGACACCGCGCTGGCTTCAACCGACACTGTTCGTCACCGACAATCGTAAATCAGACAACATATTGAGTGAGGAAAATCTTAGAATTGAAGATATTTAAGCACTTTTATTGGCACTTGCGTTGTAGAACTCATAAAGCTTGCATTTTTCACATAGGCCTACATGGGCAAAACGGACACAAACTGATCACATAAGGGATCCGTTTTTTTCTTTTGGGACAGGGAACCCTTAAAAAAAATTACATTCAGTCGAACATAGAACCTCTTTCTTCTTGAACTCGGTTAAAAATGTACAAATTCATAAAAATACACCTATACAGAATTAACTATCACTAAACTCAACAAGATAGGCCAATTTTTAAAGCTTGGAAAATAAATTTTGGTACAAAAAATAAATGCCAGATAAATGGTCAATTATTTTGGTAAGTTAAAACTAGATGATGTAGATATTGCCTAGCTTCCCCCATAAGAAACACCGAAATTAACTTAAACAATCATATGAGAATCATGTAGGTTGATGACTGAGGTGATCTTTTTAAAAAAGGACCACAGAGTTTGTTGAAATGTATGAAATATATTCAATCGCAAATTAAAAACGATTATTTTGAATAATAAAAGCATATTGTGAGTGCAACCATGCATTTTAATGAACCTGAACCCTATTATACCATTACCTAATTATGCAGTTTAAACTCCAAAATCGTTTACTTATGCTATCTGAATGTCACGACATATCTGTCATTGTTACACTAACAAAATTGTGCATGTATCTTTAATAAATTACTTTAAATATTTATTTATTTTGTAATGTGTAAATGTAATGAATTCGAATAATGTAATTGACATATTATTATTAATGTTATTAACTTATTTTTATTAATATAATTTATTGTAATACATTTACGTGAATCAAATCGACGTCAGTAAGGACAACAGTGTTTTAATTTTTTATTATTATAATAGGCTCGCGTTTGACCACTACTTCACCTGATGGAGAACGATGATGTAGCCGAGAATGGAGCACGCTTGCCTAGAAGCAACCTATTCACTCTTGAAATAAAGACCCCTAATTTGTAGCTATATTGCAAATTGTATGATTAATATCAAACTTTGTTTTTGGGAGCCTGGTGACCTGATACACAGGTTTTGTAAAAAAACTTAGTTATGGTACCAGCCTTTCACGAATTAATTTTGGTGTTTTTATTGTAAATTGTTTTTTCTGTAATTTGTGGAAATTAAATAAACAAATTATTGTTATTATTATTGGTTACTTGTTAAAAGCGCATAATATTTATCTTAGTCATGCATTAAGGACCACAAGTTAAAATCACAGCAAACTACTAAAGTCCAGTTACACCATAACTAATCGCGATTAACTGTAAACGTATTTAAAATCATTATATCACGTAATCTATTCTAATATTGTATAGCTGAAAATTTTACTTGTTTAGTTAAAGCGATAATCTCAAAAGGTACTGGTTCGAATTCAAAATTATTTTATTATTAATTTAATTATTATTATTTTACTTTGTTAGTTAGCCCATTCATCGAAGAAGGTAATAAGTAGTAAGTAAGGAAATATAACATAAAGTTGCGACTGTTCCTATTGAATGAAGCATTACAAGACGCGGATGAAGCTGACAGAAACTAGTCTTTAATATTGGTTATATGCTTGCATATTTCTTTTATTAAAAAAAAGTTAGCTTTATTAAACAAATAAGAGAGAATTTTTAGAATATCTTCACCATCAACGAAGTTATAAAGATGCTGCTAATAAGGTAGAGAAGTCCAACATGCACTTTGACGTCTTATAGCCGCTATAGAAAACCGCTTTTTGAGAAAGATATGTTTAATTAAAGTTTATCTCGTTTGCTTTTCTACCAATTTTGATTTTGTTTTCACTTACATAACAAACATATTTTCAAGCATATTCCCTATTAATGACAGAAATCAAACTGATTTAAATTCGTTTGGCGCTAAATGCGTTTAGTGATGTGCGGTGCAATTGGACTTTAGTTACGTACCTACCACCTTTAAACCAAAATATACCTGTATATAAAATGTCCGCATCCTGATTGTGTAAAGCAAATTATGATTA
Organism: Mythimna albipuncta; assembly: GCA_929112965.1. NCBI lineage: Eukaryota > Metazoa > Arthropoda > Insecta > Lepidoptera > Noctuidae > Mythimna > Mythimna albipuncta. The sequence continues at coordinate 20,747,502 of OV815963.1, forward strand.
ATTAATGGGCCCTCCAAGTTGTATCGCATGCAGAGTTAATGTGTGTTCTTGTAATAGATTCTAGTACAATATACCTTACGCTCATGATGCGCTCTTTCTTCCCTCTGAAGACACCGTCCGTTTCCATTGGGATCAGGAAACCTAAGTAAAATGGAAACTTATTGAAATATTCTTAAAGAAAAAAAGATGTCATATTCATTATAGAGTGCTATGAACTTTAAAATTTCAACCAAAACAGTTTTTGGAACGAAGTTTCTTATTGTGAAAGGGGGCTAGACGGAAAAAATTCTCACGAAAAGTTGTAACGACACTTTTTGCTATAGTAAGCTATTGTAAGCCGTGCGGCGTGCGCATGTTTCTCTGTCTGTCTCTCTCTCTCTCTCTCTCTTATAGAAAGCAAGCCAGAACGGAACTTCGTTCCATCCGGGTATCCCTTGACACCTATCCAACTTTTTTTTTTTTAATTTTTTTATTTCTTAAGTTGCTTCTTCAGTGATCACACCAGTTTTAATACACACATTAGTTTTTGTTTCTTGTTTATGAATTTAATTTAATGATAATGCAATCTAAATGATAAAATAATCTAATACAATTTAAACTAATTTAATTTTGTTATTGACCTTTCAATTTTATGTAATTTTATAATACCTGTATACATATGATTTTGTAACTGAAATGAGTCTTTGGTACTTGAAATAAATAAACAAATAAATAAATAATAAAATAAATATTTTTATGGCAATGATGTTTATATGAAATCAACAAAAAAGTATTTTTTTTAATTTTAATTTTATAACTTATAACTTTAACAGTTTAGTTTTAGTTTTTACGTTTTTTTTCGTAATCATAAACAAGTTATGTGCAGGGCAAAGGCCTTTCTCCCATTTTATGGGAACAAACCTGAAATCGCGAAAAAAAATCAGCTGTTCAGTACATTTATGTTTGCTTAATGTACTGAACAGCTGATATTTTTTTCGCGATTTCGGCTTTGCTCCCATAATAAAAATTGTTTCGTGTTTACGTATCGTACACTAATTGCCAGTCACCCTATATAAGGGCGGATCACTAGTGAGTAATAACTTGATTAATGAAAAAGTCAACTTACAAGCAAGGCCCTTATGCCTGAGTTCCGGGTCGACGGTGGCGAAAGTGATGAGCCCCTTGCCTTCAATAGCGTTGGTGACCCAGGTCTTCCTGCCGTTCAGCACCCAGTGGTCGCCGTCCAGTCTGGCACTCGTCTGGATACCAGCCACGTCAGTGCCCGCGCCTAGAAACACCAAACACTTTTATTGGTGGTTGTTTTGAGGGGCAGTGAGAGATAGTTGGACGGACATGAACCCGATCCCAATTTATTTTCCTATGCCAAATTGTTTCCCCTTCATACAAAACCGCCATCACTAACAAAGTCAAACTCGCACGTTCGGCTCCCGATTGGTCAACGCGTGCGCTCCAATAAGAACATTCAATATTAAAAAAATGTTTGCGTCATCTCGACACCGACTTCAGAAATCGAAGTATTTTTTTTTTTTTTGTAAAAAGTTTTTTATTTGATGCCGAATTAAATATTAGTATACACGTTTGTATCTACATACTGATATTTTCAGTTAGTATGTACTATACTTTTTATTTATTAGTTTAGTTTTTTATCCTAACTAATATTTTAACACTTTTATTTTTATTATTATTTGTGGATGTTTGGATGTTTGTTACTTAATCACGCGAAAACGGCTGAACGGATTTGGATGAAATTTGGCATGTCAAATATTGACATGGAAAAGAACATAGGCTACCTTTTATCCCGATTCCGTAAGTACCTAATGCCACGAAGGCGAAGCCGCGGGCAAAAGCTAGTGCGTAATAAAGTCATAATCGCGTAAGAGCGGTTGTATGGAAAACAGTGAAAACATATGTAAACGAACTGCATCCCCATAAGAGAGTTTGTTTCGGTGTTTCTTCTCAGGGTGGTCAGGTAGTCATCTAGTTTAAACTGAAGAAAAAATTGACGTGTAAAAGTGTTTTTTGAAACCTATTTCCAAATTAAATATCATTTATTTTATTTTGTTTGCGTTTTGATGTCACAATATTATGAGAAATCTATTCCGTCAGGTGACTACGATAGCGGTAGTTAAACTATAATTAGTCAACACGGTTATCTAATAGTAATTAGTAAACATTCCCTATTTAACTTTGTAATTGATTAGTGTAGCTACAAGTTCGGGGCAATAATCGGTTCAACGTACTGAGGTCGAGATATAGAACAAAACAGTGAGTCAAATGGTGTTAAAACACCTGTATTTCGTAGCAATAAGGGCGCTTTTCGTATATATATCATGTGCCAATTTCCGTATCATAGAATCACTCGATCATGTTTACATAGTTTGTTTTTTATTTGATTTGGGAATGCATCGAATAACTCCTCCTGTCCTGGCTGGAGCGAGAGGGAGTGCCAGGGTTACTCATTAAAACCCACCAATGTTCCTACAGTTGCCCTTTAAAGCGGCTTTCTATCGGTATTAATTCATTAAACCCCAAGCGAACGCCGGCGTTCGCGCACCTATTGTCTTTCAATTGTGTCTGCAATTATCACGATCGAATGGTTAAAATTATTGCAATCGTATCTGTAGATTACCTCCTACAAACAAAAAAAAAACTTTACCTCTTTATTATATTATAGTGTAGATTTCTTTCTGATTAAGGTCCTTGAGTGACTTAATTAATCTTTTACGAAATAAAAAATATGATATGCATGTAAGTACCTGGTTCACTCAAAGCGAAGCTTCCAAGCGCGCCTTTAGTGAATTCATCCAAGAATATCTCTTTCTGTTTGTCAGTGCCTTTCTCATTCACCAGATTGAGGTAGAGAAAGTTGTGAATAGTCACGATCATGCCGGTGCTGGCACAGCCCCGGGACAGCTCTTCAACGGCCAGGGCTAGAGACAGGTAGTCCAGGCCCAGACCTCCGTTCTCTTGGTTGACACAAGCACCCATCAAACCCATGCTAGCGAGCTTTTTGATCTGGAAAAGGAGAGAAGATTTTTTTATTGTAAATTTTTAACGTTTGTCACCGCAGGGATCCAGCAGAATATCAGCGTCAGGTATTTTGCCTGACACACGCTGAGCTGGGCTCCCATTTGGTGCAACATTGAGATGCACACCGCACTATGAATTTTATCTGCGATCTTATTTCAATTACCCACCCCATAAGTGTCACTTTATATATCTTGTTTTTTTTTTTTTTGTTTTTCATGTTTATCATTATTTTATTTTTGTGTGTTTTTTGTTTTGTAAAAAAGTTTGTTATTTGTTTTTATTTTTGTTGTTTGTATCGGTGTAGGTGCTGGTTCTTTATAATTTAGTTGTGCTTTTGTGTGCATTTTGTGTTGCAACCAATAATTTTTTTATCTATCTTTATCTTATCTACGAGTATGTATCAAAATTACTGTAAGTAACTGTAATTTTATTGTAACTGTTCGAAATTACTAGTGCGCCTCACCATCAACGATTACATCACTGCTTACCATCAGGATCCAACATGGGATCGCAGTCAAGCTCTAGTTTATATCAATTAAAAAAAATAGATTATTGAAGAGAAGTAAATAAAGAAAAAGAATTAAAGAAAAGGCATTCAAATTAAAGTGTATTCAACTTGTGTAGAGGTAGATGACCCTGACAGTTGGCCTAGTGGTTGCATTCGCTGCTGAACGTGGTCATATTATATATTCGACTAACTCCTGAAATCGGCTTAGCTTGTGTGAAAGTAGAAAATATATGGCCTATATCACTCAATGATAAAGTAGCAATCTACTTCTGAATTTTTTTTTTAATTGTTTAGTTGATTTTGAGGAAAAGCTTATATTTTTGTTTGTAAAGATTGACCATTGAAAAATACATAACTACGACTATTATATACTTTATTACTCATAGAATTATATTGTACTAGTATTTTTTGTCAGTTTTTCTGTTATCATGTCAATTACTGGTTCAGTTACGGCCAAAACTGGAATAGGAACATTCGGTTACAAATTGTGTTTCGGTCAGCCACTAGTTATGTATAATACTTTTATCTCTATTACAGTGTTCTTATCAACACGGGCACGTGTAGCGATTTCTCAGCACATGACCTTCTAAAGGGCATTTTTTCGTCAGATTGTTAAACGATAAACATGCATAAAATTGGTAGCAATGCACATGCCTTATTTGGACTGGTGACCTCATAAATATCGTACGTTGTCGTATAAAACGATAAGAGTAATCCCTGTCTTTATCGTGGATATTTTTCAGTTAACCTTTCTTGTCAGTAGTTACGTTTTGAACTACGAAAAGGACCTATTACACTGCGCTGAATATCGCGTGGGATCGTACTATTTTTCATTCATAGAAAGACAGTCTAGTCTATGGTTCGACGTATCGCGTAGTGTAATAAGAGTAATACTGTCTTTCTATGAATGAAAAATAGTACGACTCTGAATATCGCACGCGATATTCAGCGCAGTGTAATAGGTCCTTTACTATTACGTAATAAGGGCGCTGACGATGACAAAAAGCTATAAAAAAGTACTGTAATAAACGAACTCGTCAATTTAATTTAATTAAATTTGTGGGTCCCGTCCATTTTATTACTGACATCTCATTGAGGCGCAGATGATACACGACGCGCCAACTGTCGCGAGAAGCTGCTTCGCTCGAGAGGTCGTTGCCTCAACTTCCACGAGGACACAGCAGGTTCTGCCCCAGCGGGGCCAGCGGGGATTCGCACAATGGTGGATCCAAAACCCCTATGTCTTACATTAGGCGGGAAATACCGCACTACACTTCCTACTCTATATTCACTACACTCTACCCAAACTTCTGTTTATATGTATAGTTTAGTTATCTAAAACTATTGTTGTACTGTACCTACCTAATATGGATTGAAAGAGACTGGAGCCCACAACACAGGGAATCCTAGTGTGGGGTTCAGGCCTTCATCTAAGTTTGTAAAGTGAATTAGACAATAAATATTTTTTATTTTTATTATTTCATTTTTAAATGAGGACGCCGCGGCGCTTGTCTAACCCCTCCTCGAAGTGTTCAAATATTATGGAAACGTCATGCATCACCATAATTTTATCTTGTGATAAATTTTTTATTAAAACCAAACAGTTTTATTGAAAAAACAGATAATCTATCTAGTTACTTATCTCTATATTATATAGATGCACTTGTAATACTGAACTGTATAGGTATACAAACAACGCCACATATTGCGTTATATTATGTTGACAATAACATGTTTATTTGTTTTCTATTTTCTAATAAACGTCATTTCTGTCGACCCTAACATGTGAGGAGTGATGTGTAAATATTTATTTAAGTATATTGACAATTAGTTGTGCACGCGACTTCGTTCGCGTGGACAACAGGATTTTGAATTTATTTTTTCTAAAATAAAAGTAGCCTATGTTACTCCTTATTACATCAGCTACCTGCCAAAAAAGTCCCGTCAAAATCGGTCCAGCCATTTCAGAGATTAGCCTGGACAAACAGACAGACAGATAAAAATGGTAAAAAAATATATTTTGGTATATGAATGTACCGTATATACATATATTCATATACATGTAGCAAGCAGTTATTTTAAATATTACAAACAGATACTCCAATTTTATTTATAAGTAAGTATAGAAGATTTATGTTCTTTTAAAATGTAAACAAATTAATTCTAATTTTAATATTGTATCATAACAGGGGTGGCGAGATGACATTGACGCCAGCTGCAAGGGCTGGTTCGGGGTGGCTCGAGATAAGAATATTTGGAAGAAATTGGGGAGGCCTTTGCCTAGCAATCGAAAAGTATAGGCTTAGAAGGAAGTAACCAAAGCGCAGCCAAGACACGGTCGCTAACAGATCTAGGTACTTACATCAGGTTTTTTTTAACCCGAAAAACACGTCCGTAACGTGTTAAAAATCGTCCGTCAAGCTCAATACTTGGCCTTATTTCCCTGCAGTCACCCTATCTTATCTTTGTGGATTAAGGATTAGTGACAACATTTTTGGATTTGAGCCTTTGGGGAGCCATCAAAGAATTTCTCCCACTCTGGGTGGAGCGAGAGGGCGTGTTAGATTTTTACTGACTAAAATCCACCTTTGTACAGTTGCCCTTCGTGTTCTAGATCCCTGGTAACTCTTTTGAATAACCCCCAGCCCTGGATCTGAAGCCTTACCAAGGCTTGGAATGACTAGGCTCATGACGAAAGCTAAACCTATTGCTAATTAAATTAAATATTGGCATGAGTTCTTCAATCAATGTAGGGTTATTCTGAAGCAAACAATCAAAATGAAATACAACACTCAGCTGAGCAGTTTTGTAAAAAAATAAGGTAGTACTTCTATGTATATGTGAGAAAAACACTGACAGGTTTTCTATCAGCTATCTAAGAGATACAATCACAAATGTTACATAGATATGATAACACTAAATGTTATGTCAGAAGTAAGTTATCTTGTGGTTTCGTGTGGTACATTTTTTTTTAATATAGAAGCGGTGCTACAGGTTCTATTCACATGTGCGGTGTTTGAAAGAGTTGCTGTTACCATCTTGGAATGCAAAAAGCAACTGAAGGAATACAGGGGGGTTTTAGTCGGTAAAAGTATTGGTCCAGAGTGGGAAGAGTGATCTCTCACCAAAAAAAAAAAAAACGATTAGCATACCAAGGAAACATTGCCAAAGAACCAATGAGTATGACCAATACAAAAATCGTAAACATAGTAGAGATGTGAAGACTGGAAACTGAACCCTGGCAGATTAACTGATTGATAACAAAATAAAATATTGTGTAGTTGCCTCCACAATATTATTTGCTTTGATATTTATATTCCTATGTTATTAGAATAATAATCACCAAGTTAAATATTTTCTTGACCATAGTAACATTTGTACAAACAATACCTATTGTTTCAAATGTGAAATAGTTTTGAAATATAAAATTAGTTGTCTATGGATAAGTTAGTTCAAAAGTAAAGCTACTCACAGGTTCAAATGGGAACCGGCCCTCAGTGTCATGTTTGGCTGCTACGGGCTTCAAGTGCTCGCTGGCGAAGTTCCTAGCCATCTCCTGGACACTTTGTTGCTGCTCTGTCAGCTGTGTTGTGAAGTTGCGGCGTGAAGACAGTGTCTTTAAGCATTGTCGAGAGTAAACTGGAAAAGTAAGCATAGAAAGATCACCATTACCATCACCATCATAGCATTTTCCCAATGGTTGATTTGGTTTCGAAAATTTTGTGAATTAAAATCTAAAAATAAAAATATAAATTTGTAGGTATTAAATAATAGTTGTAGATCACTAAATAACCTCTTGCCACCCACACATAAGTTTCATTCATTTAAATTACGCTCTAAAATCCATTGTAAGTAAATCACACGCGCAGAGGCATGGTAATAAATTTTCAAAATCAGAATAAAAAATATTTTTTTTTAAACTTCTGGTACTTACTGCCTAATTTCGAGGATTTCAAAAGCGGACTTGTAGCCATTTTAAAAAGCAGATAAGAACTGATGTTATATCACCGAAACAGCACAAACGGACTAACTCTCAGTTGACACTCGAATTGCGATACGAATGATAATGATAAACCAACAAGGTCACGCAAACATTCTACAAAAGTAACCTCCTACTTCCAAAAACCGGTTCACGAAATTGTGTCACGATTTTCAAGTCAACAAACAAGTAAATAGCACTGTAATGCAGCCGATTACAATAGTGCAGCTAACTACTTCTTCAAACGCCGATTAAAGCAGCAGTATTGTGTTAATTCAGATTTTTATTTATGTAATTTAACAATTTTTGGAATTTATTCAATGTAGTCCGTAAAACCTACAACGTAAGAATCATTTTATCGTAACAGTGTTGACAGAAAACTAACAACAATTTTCGACATTGACACTTGACGTTTCTGTCAATAACGTTCTGTTTCCCGTAAGGATCTTGAATTCTCCACATGACTGACACTGGCAGAATAGTCTACACCGACACACACAGTTGCCAAAGAAGAGAAAAAAAAGGATCTTGAAATAAATTCAAAATTTGAAGATGAAAAGATGGTTTCAATTATTTTTCTATCATGATAATAAACTCTAGAAAGATTTTTATAAAAATGGAAATTTGATAAAATAGACAATATTTTTTAGTGACAGTAACACATTGACGCCGCGTTCCGATTCAAGTGCAATTCGCTTTTGTGCGTCATACGCCCACGGCCGCGTCGTCGCCTCGCGGTGAAATTGGTTGGTTTAAAACGCAGACTATTTAGACAATCATATTACAAAGTAGAAGGTTATGTACTTGTTAAAAACGCTTGGCTAAATGCCGGTCCTGCTCCACAGCCACATCCCCTTTTGCCTACTAATTCGTACGAAGAGATGCTGTTGCCCTTTTTATATTGTTGTGTTTTAATGGTTTTTTCATTATTTTATTTGTCCAATGAAGCTTATGAACTTTTATTACTTTCGTAATTGGATATTGTCTCATTATGGCCCGTATTAACCATTCGATCGTGATAATTACAGACACAATTGAAAGACAATAGGTGCGCGAACGCCGGCGTTCGCTTGGGGTTTAATGAATTAATAAACGTCACTCAATACTCAAGCATTACATAAAACTGGATTCAAGCTAGGTATTTGATTGGTTGAAACAAGTTTTAAGTAACGCTTGAGTTTTGATTGAGAGAGGTTTGAGAGAGACGTTTATTAATACGGGCCTATATATTGAAGAAGCCCTTTTTTGATATAACTTGTTTGATATAAACGAGCATGGCAGTTGAAAGTTTGTCATGTTCACTCAAATGTCTTGCTGATGGTATTTAGCACGTGTTATTGGGCCATTTAGTTGCCTTCAAAATGGGGCATACTCGTGAACGCTTGCCGTCAGTTGAGGGTTATCTCTTAGCTGCCAGTGGTTTAATTATTTATTTATTATTGGATCGCAGTCAAGTACTAGTTTATTTCCATTAATATATATATATATATATATAAATACCTATATATAATTTTGACACCACCTACAAACATCACTTAAACAAGTCATTCTGTCCATATGGAGATAATGAAGTATGGGCGATCGAGATTTCAAAGATGAGACATCAAAAATCGTTAACATAAGTGAATGTGTTCGTGAATCAAAAAAGTTTATTCAAAAAACAGAATAAAACGTGCTTATTGACGGGAGCGCGTTATAGAAAATTGAAACTATAGAATCTTGGCGTAGTGAATTTCGTTTGTTTGATTAACTTGTAAATATAATACTTATATTTCTCTATTCTAAGATTTGGTTGACTAAATTACTTTTTAATGGTCTTTCAGATGGTGTAAAAAGTAGAGTACGTTGAGTACTCTACTTACTGTACTACTAAAGCTGTCTTTGTCGGCTTGAATTCCTTGCTTCACTGAGGTTTCTTTAGTAACTGCCTTGCAATGCTCGTGAGTTAATTATATAAATCCCTCACTGACGTTCGGGATTAAAATTACATAGCAACCTTAGTTTTTTTCACTGCTTTATCTTCTAGTCGCATAATCTACTATTTTTTTCATTACCTTTCTTATGTAACAAATTCAATTGTTTAATTGAAATAAATACTTTTGATTTGATTGGTTAAACCATCATTAAAGTTTCCTTCTTATTACAAATTAAAAAATAGTTTTATTCAACGAATAATCGTCGGATATTCGGTTCATCTTGATTCGATATTCTAAAAACTGAAAAACTATTGCAAATTGTCATGCCACTATATCCACTAACAATGACGTACAAAAAATTAAATAACTGAATATAAGCGTGAATAACCGAATCGTCTATTTAAAGCTGCGCCTTTGGTGCTAATATCAATTTTGTTATTATTCGGAACTCGGAACGCACTCTCATAATGACTTTGACAGACGTCACTTGACGTCAGAAAGTTGAAATTCGATGTTGATATTGTTTGGATTGGAATTTGCGTTTTTAAGGAAATTTTATAATTAACGTGTTCCACTATCTATTTAATAAAAAAATAATACAAGAATAATGTGATCATATCATCAAAGTGATTTTAACGTAGCGAATTAACTCGTACATATTGAACAAAACAAGCAAAAGTTTCAGTGCTTTTCAACAACACCCATTTTTCAGTCAACATGACTTCGATTTTCGATCAGTACGAGCAAGCTTCGCAAGGTTCCCAGCGACCCAAACCTGTGTCCGAGCCAATGGTGTCCTCGGGATACATAAACATGCAACTGGAAGATAATACACCCATGTTTTCTAAAAATAAAATGATTCTGAAGAATTTGTCGGATCTGATAACACATGCAGCAGTTTCTAACGACTACCTGGTGCTGGCCATGGCTAATGGAAATCTATTTCGGCTCAATCTAAAGAAGCCTGATTGCGGTCAAGGTAAGATGTGTAACATTCTCTGTAAATCTGGTTAAATTACCAGTTTTATTAGTATTAAATAAAATATGATGTCAATTTCATTACGCTATAAAGAAATACCTAATCAATTTCAGAAATCCAATACTCAAAATTTGTCCAGCCGAACTCAAAACTAACAGGCATGTTCCTTGATCCACTTGGACAGCATCTCCTCATGGCATTTACACCTAGAAACAAAAAAGATGGCTCTCCAGAACTTATTTACTTGCATCAGAACAGTTCGAAGTCCAAACAGGTTACGAAATCAAAGAAATATGAAGTGACGGAAGTTGGTTGGAACTGGGAGAACACTTCGGAGATTAACACTGGTCCGATACTGCTGGGTACATCACAGGGTCATATAATTGAGACCGAATTGGAAGCAGACAGTGACAAGATGTTTACAGCTAGTAACCAGTATTGGAGAGAGGTAAGAGCATAAGAAAACTTTTTTGATGTTATATTTAAAAAAAATTCATTAGTTTCATACACATAACAGCTATTACTGATACTGAGTCAAGTAAAAATGATTTCCAATTGTTAAAGACTCCTTGAGATTTGTACATTCTTTAGGTTGCTGTCGCGTTAGTTCAGAGGACCCGGGTGCTGGGGCATAAAATAACCTAAAATTTATAAAAATTTAAGTATACTATGCTTACTTAGATTTAGATTTGCTACTTGGTTATTGTTCATAAACACAAACCAGTAATAACTATGTATAACAAGGACTTGGGAGACGGGTTGTTGGCACATGAATGAATGATTACATTTTCCCTAGCACTATGTCAATATTAGCTTTAAGTCAAGCCTGATACAACATGGAAATCAATTTCATACACAAACGAAATATGAGCGTACACATAAACATGATATAATCTGATGATTAATTGGTTGTTTGGTAGATAATGCTGCCAGCAATAAGACTGCCATTGATTTAAGTGTCTGTAAAACTTAATATTTCATTATTATTTGACTCACTGCACTTTTCTTTAAAGTATAAGTAACCTATTTTATATTCTACATTATTTTGATTACATTTAATTATTTTTTTAATTTTCTACACAAGCTGCCTAGTTACCTTCCTCTGTACGGAAGCAAGGATATTGATGGTTTGGTAAACAAACATTATTGCTTTCAATCATACTTTTATCTAATGACAATGTGTGAACAAAACTCTGTGGAACCTTGATTATCACAGTAATGTCTTTTTGAGTTCTCTCTGTTGTGTCTATGAAAAATCTGTATAATTTAAAATTCAAAACATTCACAATAATTTATTTCATTTATGTGTCCATCACTTATAAAACGTCAGAAGCTAGTGCACGGTTCCACATTGGTTGTTTCCTATGGAGAAGAACTGGCAAAAAACTCCATGGTTACTCTTATAAAAAAAAAGGGTGGATGTTACAGTATTTCCATATTACAGTATTATTAGATAATTTTATAAGAACAGTGTAAAACAGTCAATATTGTACCCAAAAGCACAATAAAAAATCATAATGATTTTATTACTAATAATAATACCAACTTGTAACTGTCCTACTGGAGCCACTGCTGAAGGCATGTTGCCAATTTCAGACTAATAACTAGAAGGCTTCAAGGTCTTGGGCATCGACACGAAGATGCTAGCCTATTGGTTATATTTCAGAGAATATGCCTCAGATTTGCATTGTTTAATTCTGCCAAGCCTGTTCCATTATCGGACCACTACTCGTACATATACGGCAATGCGCCATCGGTGCATGTTGCCCATCCCGCAGTCTGTTTGTCCTGAGATCTACAACAATGAAATAAATAAAAAACAGTTCTGGTTTCCTTATAACATTTATTCACACTGAAAAATTTAATCATCCCCTATTTATAATATTATTGTGAGATAATCAAGATTTCACTCTAAGCTCGCCTTGGTTTGCTGGAAATTGGTTTGACTTAAAAAGGTTTAATTTCATCCTGATAGATATGTTGCCCTTTTATTAACAAGCAGTATAAGTAAAATAATGGGCTTATTTGGCTTGAATAGCACTTGGCAACAGTAATATAGTATATATTGTTGTAGCTAATTTAAATCTTCAAAAAATTGTATTAATTATATTGTAAACATTGTATAAACTGCTAGAGAAATTAAATTCTGGGTTTTAAAGTGCATGTTCACAGAGCATGGAATTGCCGCAGCATTAATAAAATTCGTGGCCCCGAAAATGCGTAGAGCGCATTAGGGCTTGGCCACATTATCACAGTGCGGCACAGATAACGTGAAACAGTGTGGCTGAATTGTTGATAGCTGCCAGTACTTTTCTATGCTCTGAGTAACAGCTATTGGAGTTACCTTGTTTAAATCTTTTGCCTTTAAAGCTTTCATTTCATAATCAATTTCAACAACTACCGCCATTGACAAAAACTTATATATTTTATCTATTTTCAGATTTTCGACATTGGTAAAGGTGCGACAGACATGCCTATTACAGGCATACAATTCCATAGAGTAAACAATACGAGTAAATACTTCATCTTTATCACGACGCCTACTAGGCTGTATCAGTTCATGGGTCATGCCACAACCCAAGGTGATAAACCCTCGTTACAGTCTATATTCTACTCATATTTGACCATTCCCGAAACTGGTTTCCAAGAAATTCCATCTTCATTGAAGTATTCAAAGCTTCAGTTCTTTGATAAGAATGGAGTCCCTAAAACTTTTGCTTGGTTGACTGAACCCGGAATATTTTATGGACAGGTTAGTACAACTTGATTTTTTTTTACTTACTACGTACGTACGTACTTGACTGCGATCCCACCTTATAGTACAATTGCCGAAACGGATCTTGAGCGCTCGGCGTCAGAGTGGGGATCGCTTTGCGCATTCCATACATTGGCGAGCCAATCGTCTTCGTTGTTAGATACATGCAGCAACGCAGGGAACGAAACAGGAGCGACGTCTATGACACGATGGCGCGGTGAACCAATCTCTAACTCTCCCCGCCCCTGCGTCTCACTTCGCACCACTAAAGAGACCGAATATTTGACTTCTGCGCAACTTGAAGCCAGCGCTCAAGATCCGTGACGGTAATTGTAAGCAGTGATGAAATCGTTGACAGCGCACTGGTTTATTAAGAACCTATTCACTCTAGCCTTAAAGACACCTAAATAATAATCTGATGAGAAGACTGCAGCAGGCAAATAGTTTCAGTCTTTCGGTGTGCGCGGTATAAACGACGAGGAGAAACGCTTAGTCCGAACCGTAGAGGTTTCAACAACGTAATGGTGGATAGTCTCCGTACGTCCGCGTGTCCGATGGTAGAAGATATTTAACATTTCTATTACTTATATTTTATTTTATAAAGGTACACAAGGGCGTTTCGAGTAGTTTTCTTTTACCCATTTATAAAGATATAGCTCAAACTTTGTTGACTAAGCAGAAATGATACTAGAGCTATCGAACAGTACTTCGCCTCAAATACGCTAAGTTATTTAATATGAACCATTTTAAATGCTGGTTTTTGAAAACCAGTGGGGTGGGGAGCAAGGGCACCTACTTACACCCCTCTCCCGGCTCATATGTCAATGTACTACCCTTGAAAAGATTTTGAAGGTTGAATTTTAAACTACCCTTTAAAATTCAACCTTCAAAATCCATCAATAAAATCTGTCCGAATCTATGAATTGAATGTAACATCATAGCTATACATTTAGGTTTCAGTGTAACAATGCATTACATTGTTATTTATTAGTAAAATTTTCCTTATGCTCATGCTATTATCGTAACAAAATAATTATAAATGGTTTCAACCAAAATGTGTCCAGTCAATTAATTTCAATTGTATTTTCGCCTTATCACAAATAATTGGGCTTTAATGTTCTCTTTGCTGGGGTTCAAGCATGCTCTTTGTGAAGCTAGCGTGTCAGTTTTATTTTGGGGAGTATGCATTGGAATTACACAATTTAATTTCGCCAAGTCCGTTCCATCATCGAACCACTAGACGTACGGTGTTGCGCCACCGGTAAAGGTTATAGCACACATAAACGACTCCCCAACACCGCCCTAAAATAAAAAGACTGCTCGCAGTCCACGCGGCGACATCTAGCAGGCAATATATTGACTACGCGCAATTGCTGCGATGCAGTCCTTCTGATGGCAGCCTAAAATGGTGGACAGGACATCCCACTCATAAGTACAAAGCGTTTTGGGAACACATTATGCGTAAAGCTGAGGAGTGGAATTTTCTGCCGTAGTGTGTTTTTTTTTCTGATAGCTACAACTTAGGGGCCTGTAAGCCAAGAGTGAATAGGTTACTTCTAGGCAAACTTGCTTCACCGTGGTTCACATTATTGTTTACTATCAGGTAAGATAGTGGTCAAACGCGAGCCTATCTATAAAAAAAATGCAGTCAATTTTTAATCTCATTAATTAATGCTTCACAGTTGGACCCAAGTTCCCAACAAAATTCAAACTCGTTGTTCACACAAGGCGCCCTGATCAGCTACCCGACTGATGGAGACGAACAGGAAAATGCTCCTCTATCCTTCGTCCTCACAGAGTTCCACGTACTTCTCATGTACTCCGACAGAGTCAAAGTCATTTCACTTATAAGCCAAGAACTAGTTTTCGAAGATAGATATTCAGAAGCCCACGGGAAATTGAAAAATATTGTGAGGGACACGAAGAAGAGAACCATATGGGCCATCACGGATAAATGCGTGTTTAGGTACAAAGTAGTACGAGAGGAACGGAATCTATGGATCATTTACTCAGATAAAGGACTGTTTGATTTAGCCAAAGAGTATTGTTATAACAACCCAGCTTTCATTGACGTTATTAACGTTAAACAAGCCGAACTACTATTTAATCAAGGAGACTATGAAAGAAGCGCAGAAATATTTGCCGACACGCAGAAAAGCTTCGAAACCATTTGCCTCAAGTTCCTGGAATTAGATCAAATTAATGCTTTGAAAGTCTACTTAGGGAAAAGATTGGAGACGTTGAAAGAAGACGAAAAGACGTTGATCTCAATGCTGGTCATTTGGATGACGGAGTTATATTTATCTCAGTTAGGCTTACTCCGTCGCACAGGGAAGCAAGATTCTGAAGAATATCACCAAATTCAGAGCAACTTCGAAGTATTTTTACTGCATCCAAAAGTTGCGAAGTGTATGCAGCACGTCAAATCTGTAGTGTACGACTTGATGGCTTCTCACGGCGATAAACAAAACCTAATCAAACTAACGATTATAAACGAAGACTATGAAAATGTAATAGCTCAGTATATTTACAAGAAATCTTACTTAGAAGCTATTGAGACGCTCAAAACGTTGAAGAGGCCGGATTTGTTTTACCATTTCGCTTCTGTGCTTATGGAGGAATCGCCGAAACATTTTGTCAACGCTTTAATTTCTCAGGGAGCAAGATTGGGTCCTTCTAAATTGTTGCCTGCGTTTCTGTCATGTAAGAACGACACGGAACATTTGTCCGAAGTGATCAGGTACCTGGAGTTCATTCTGCAGCATTACAACGTGAAGGATAAGGCCATACATAACTATCTGTTGACGCTGTACGCGGAACATGACCACGAGGCGCTGACGATGTATCTGTCACGCCAAGGGCAGGACGTTACGATGGTCAATTATGACGTGCATTATGCATTGAGGTGAGTTTTCGTTGATTTTGTAGCGATTTTATGTTTCGAATTTTATGTTTAAGGGGATGCAACTCGACATACATTTTCACTGTTTTTCATACAACCGCTCTTACGCGATTATGACGTTATTTCACATTTTTCATCAGATATTTTGGAAACACAGTATCTTGTGGATATTATCTAGGCTTCTATGAAAATCAATTTATAAATTTGTGTAAAACTAATCCAGTTAAGACCTCTGAAAATCTGCTATTTTGCATGAACTTTGTCACTTCATAATTTACTCAAAAATTTAAAAAATCAAAAAAGTACAACATACAAGCCTAGCAAATTTTATCAAGAATCTATATAATGACAATGTTTTTCAAAAACTTTTGAGTATTTAAAAAAAAACACATATTTCCTGGAACAAGTTTTGTAAAATATTCGAGTAAATCACGGAATTACTGAATGCCAACTGAGTTTTCAAGTATTATCACTCTTTTTTCGCGTTGCCTTTTCGTCAAACATCACGTTGGATTGCGTTAGATGAATTAACTAGCTTTTAAACCATGCTCGACATTTACGATAGGCGAGCGGAAAAGCAACCTCTTAACTGTAACATACAAATAACATATGAGATCAAGACGAGTAGCGCGCCTTCCAGTCTTGTAAGCTTGCTAGCTTTCACGAATGCCTATATCAATTTTACCAACGTTTGAGATCGATTCTTTCAATCGATAAATTTTTCCAGGTTATGTCGCGAAAAGAACCTATCAGAAGCGTGTGTGAAGTTATCAGCACTGCTGGGCCTGTGGGACTCAGCGGTGGAGCTCGCGTTACAAGTGAGCCTCACGCTCGCCAAGAGCATCGCAGACATGCCGGAGCAAACTGAGCTGAGGAGGCAGCTGTGGCTTAATATTGGTGAGTTACTTATAAGTTACTAGCTTCTGCCAGCGGCTTCGCCCGCGTGAAATTGGTTTCAAACTTTGGACCTCCGTTTTATCCCCTTAGGGGTTTTTTTTTTTTTTTTTTTTTTTCGATGGGAAAAATCATCTTATGACAACCCCCGCTCTTGGGCGGAGCGGGAGATAGTGTCAGACTCTTACTGACTAAAAAACCCATCCCGTTCCTTCAAGCCTTCATACCGGGGCTCGAGCGCCCTTTCGGATAACCCTGGCCCCAGTAGGCTTCGACCCGGCTGGGTCCCTGCTGTTGCTGACAACTCCTTGAGGCGCGCGGGAACAGCGCGCGCCGTCGACGACTTGGGCTTGGTCCGGACAGTTACCGGACGGCCGGACAGCGAGCTACCCATTGCACACTGTCCGCAAGCCCGCGCCTACGGTGGCTGGAAATCGGGATCGGAATCCCGGCGGCGGCGAGAGCGCCGTTGCCTGATGCGGTCGGCCTCCTCCTTAGCGAGCATTACTGCTTCGCAGAAGTCGGCGACCGCCTGCCACTCCTCCTCGCTCCGGACCATGGCCTCGACCAAGGCCCGGCGCGAGAGGTCTCCGCCGCCGATCACCCCCACGAGGGCACGGCGATGCTCCAATCCCCTTAGGGGTGGAGTTTCGTAAAAACCTTTCTTAGCGGATGTGTCTGAGGAACCTACCTGCTAAATGTTAAGTTTGTAGGTGTTACAGTTTCTGAGATTTCGTGATTAATCAGTGAATGGTATTTCGCTGTGGGACTCTTTTTGTTGAGGTGGGAATCATCTTATAACTTCTTCGCTTTTGTTGGAGCGTCAGATTTTTTTTGACTGAACCCATCTGTGTTCCTTCGGCTGCCCTTTGCATTCCAAGGCCACGGTCATTTTTTCGAACATTCCCGCAGCCTGTGTTAGAAGGCACATCTGCACTTTCGGTGTCAAAAACGCACAATAATTTGAAGCTATAGCCACAACCCGCCTCCCGAGTCAGGCCAGCGAATTCAACTCTATGCATAGATTACCCACCGAAAGTAGAACGGTTTCTCAGATCCAGTTACTAGGTTTTGAAAGTCTCGTCGTTCTTAGACATGTCTCTATGAATATATCATCATATTGATATTCAACTGTAGCCAGTTATGCTGGGAGCCGACCTCAACATGCTCATGAAAAGGTGATGGTGATGATTGGTAATTAATGTGATCATTATTTCATTACTTTTCAGCTGAAAGCGTAATCACGAAGACCCAAGACATGCAGGCGGCGATGGGTTTCCTCAAAGAGTGCCCACTCATCAAAATTGAGGACATACTGCCTTTCTTCAGTGATGTCGTCACCATCGACCACTTTAGACAACCTATTTGCGAATCATTACAGGTGACCTATTTTTTTTTAAACTTGTCCCCCACTCTAAGAATTACTCGTGTGGCGTCCTTTCCCCGACCACCAGTTTGGGGTGCCTCCACTCTAACTGGATGCGGCTAAATACTTGTTTTTACATCATGGAGCGACTGCCTATCAGACCCACATAACCTATTTACTGGGAAAAACAATGCTCCTTGGTTAGTAACTCATATAAACATAAAAAAGATATTAAAAAAATACTATACCCGTTAAATTTTGATCGTTTTAATCCCGTGGAGGATCGATCCGGTACTCACTATCGATTTGTAACGATTAAATTAAAAAATAAAGTACAATTTTTTAAAACTTGTATTAATTTACGCATGTACGAAATTCATTTTATCGTTACAAATCGATAGTGTTTTATGTACCGGGTCGATCCTCCACGGGATTAAAACGATCAAAATTTAGCGGTGTATAATAATAATTAGGAACTTTCAAAATACATGATTTATTTATTAAATTAGGTTCGCCAACGATTACTAACCCTGAATACAGCAATATAACACATATGTGAAATTAAATTTCCGCGCGCAACAATCACTTACAAGTAAACACTACATGCATGAAACAATAAAATAGAGAATTAAGCTACCATAAAAATTCATCAAAAGTTTCAAAGAACAATATTGACCATAAATTGTTTGTTCATGGTCTTTAGAAAGTCTTTTATTATGATAGCTGCAAATTAAGCTCAATCGTCATAAAAGTATGGTGGTTAAAATTATTTAGAGTGCTCATTGGTCATTAACATTAAATTTTAACATTAGATTTTAAAAACAAGGTTCGTTTTCATGATACCCATAGAGACACTGATTTCTTCCCCATTACGTGTTGTACTATTGTAAAAAAAAAACTTGGCATAATTATTCAGAATAGATATTGAGGGTGTACTAAACAGGCCTGCCTATCTAAACTTCCCAGCCGGTACCTGCAGCTTAAAGTATTTTTCGAAGTAAAGATGAAATTCGGTATGTAATAGATGGTCACCCATCCACAAACTGATCTCGGAAAGTGTAGCTTAACCTCTAAGTTTGTATTGCAATTCTGGCCTTAGTCCTCCGATGGATGCGAGAAGTCAGGACCGTTTATGGCGACACTTGGCGGAGGCCTATGTCCAACTGTCGACGTCTTTCGACTGAAATGATGATGATGATAAGTCTCCTTGATTCTACTAAAATAATATAATATTCCCTTGCCTATTTGCAGGAAAATAATAACCAAATAGAGGAAATGAAGGCTGAGATGGAGGAAGCGATAACATCCGCAGAATATGTAAGTAAAAACTGCTTTTCATAAGTTATGTATAGTGACGCAACACCAAACGTCGGAACCAGATGGGTGTTGAGTCTGGTCTGGGTAACTGCCCGATATTTGATTTCGGATCGGTTCAGTTTCTATTTTTTAAATTAAATATTATTATTACTTATCTACATTGTTCTCACATGTTAGAAGCGACAAGAAATATGTAACTTATAATATGATTTAAAAAGAGTGTCCATAAAGTTTCATTTTCAGTTCCTATGTGGGGACATAGATGTCGCTACATACTAGAGTTTTAACTTACAGGTCCGCGCCGAGATCCAGTCGTTCCGCAACCGAAGTGTGACCGTGCTTGTCTCAGACGTGTGCTGTCTGTGCGACATCGCGCTGTTACTGCGCCCCTTCTACCTGTTCCCGTGCGGCCACAAGTTCCACAGCGACTGTCTCACACACGAGACGCTGCCTATACTCAGTGAGTATAAAAACCTATTTTTATCAATTTAATTCTTATTGCTGGCTTAGTTTCTTTAGTTTTCTGTATTTGAAATTCGAACATACAAAAATAATGATTACATTATGGTGTTCCTCGTACAAGCCGGCCTGCCCTTTGGGCCGACGTTGCGTTACGCGGTCACCCACGCGGTCCCATATAAGGGGTGGCAGTGCTAAAACTGCACTTAAACTGCAATTTGCAGTTGGATTGCAGTTGAAATGCGGTCCGTCTGTTTAGACCCTAAAAGTGCACCGTCGCAGCTCGCTGCGGGAGCTGTCGTGCCCCGTGACCGTGCCGCTACATTAAAGTTCTTCATCGAAACGACTACATGCACACCTTTAAGGTTGAACTAGCGACATTGCACAGGTAATAATCCGGTTTCCGCTACGAGGACCGCCGCACACGTCGCGTCGTCACGCGACGTGTGCCTCTGCCCCTTAACGCAGCGTTGGCCCTTTGAGTTCCAGGGCTGCGGTCTATTTCGCCAAACGTGGTTTGTTCAAGTGTCACCCCTGACAGATTGATTGATACCGACCATAAATTGTCAACATTCTTTCTCAACTTCTGAGGCATAATCAGCCTTTTTAATGTTCTCACTACTAGGACTCGGGCCTCCTCTCTAATGGGCCATAATCCACCAAGCGGGCCCAGTGTGGGTTGGTGAATGCCACATGTCTTCGAATTTTTATTTCTAGGACATGCCGGTTTCCTCACGATGTTTTCCTTCATCGTTTTTAGAGCAGTGATAATGAAATAAATTACATAAAGTAATTCGCCTGGCTGGGTTTGAACCCGCGACCTACAACACGTAAGTCGGGGCTGTCACCACTCGGCCACCACTGCTCTTCTGAGGCACGTTTTCATAAATGTTAGAGATCGCTTTAAAGACTGTTAGCTTCGCGAAGGACGCCATTTGATTCTTCTTTTTCTGCACAGCCCCAGCTCGCCGCAACAAACTATCAGACTTACAACGCCAGCTCTCCGTGCTGTCCAACATCGAGCTGTCAACTGTCACCTCAAGCGGCCTGCCTCTACGCGAGATCCTGAGGAATGAGATCGATGACCTCGTGGCCAGTGAGTGCATCTTCTGCGGCGAGTATATGATCAACTGTATTGACAAGCCGTTCATTACCGATGAGGATTGGGACAGGGTCATGAAGGAATGGGAGTGAGATATTTCAATAATATTGTTGTTTGAGATTATGTAAATCATGCTCACGATTCAGGCTGCGTCCCCACTGTCGTGACGACAGAATATCGTGTAGTTTTTAGTGTCGTGGCTTATATAGTTATATCGAGGTGTTTACATATAGTCGTCCTACGACACAATTAATTGTCGTCTACGACTATTTGCTGTGACAACAGATTGTCATGACAGTTATAAACGATAAAAATATGACACAGCTAAACTGTGACAGTAAATAATGCGTCGTTGTTGTGACTATCTGTCGTGGCCACGACAAACAGTTGTTAAAATGGGAACAGCTACATACAGCATTACGATATAGTGGATACGCAGCCTTAATGTTACACGATGATTCTAATGTCATTATAATAAGGTATAAAAATAGAAATATTATAATTGACGCGCGTTCGTAAAAAAAATGCAACACCATTACTGAACTAGCGTGACCTCATTCGTAAATATCATTTTGAGCTCTTTCTCAGCTCTAGTATCTCATTTCACCTTATTTGATCATAATGTTTATTTATTATTATAATATGTATTTGAATAAAAACTGTTCTGTGGCTTATTAAGTTAAAATGTAGACAATCAAAGAAAAACTAGCTTATTAATTTTTTTTTTATCGTAATGTAGAATAGTGTAAGTTATTATATATTTAATAGTAAGTGAATCTGCGTGTATGTATATTTAGTTTGTCAGACTGGTATATTGATTGTTGAGTAAGTATTCTATGTATATGACTGAAATATAAAAAAAAATATGTACACTTGTGGAATAATCTCCATGTGCTTTGCATTCTGTGATAATGTTATCCGGCTCAGGCGCAAAACGTCTCTTTCGCAAAATGTCCCCTGGTCGTAAAACGTCTCTTTCGCAGAATGTCTCTTTCGTAAAATGTCTCTTTCGCAGAATGTCTCTTTCGCAAAATGTCGCGCCAGGGACTTAAGAATAAAATTTTGATTTTCAAAACAAAAAATCATTTATTAAAATCATAGTGCAATTATGATGTTAAAATTTTGGTACTTAAATTTATTTAAGAATGTATTCCAAATAAAAACAATATCAATAGGTATCAAACATTTTACACACATTCAAAATTTAGATCAAAAGAATCAATACTGTTAGTAAACATATCCACAGATAATATAATAGGAGCTATATAAATTATTATTTTCGTAAATGATTATGAAAATAAATCTTTTGTTAAGAAAAACAAAATATAAATGTACTTATTTTCATTCTGGAATGTACATTACTTGCTAATGAAGAATTGTAAATCAAAATAAACATTGATACCTACTCAGCAAAAAACCTAAATTTAGCTATTTGAAAATTTGTAAAAATATAATCTTTTTTAAGAATTGTGGAAGCGTCAATTCCTTACGCTCAGTCTTTAAATTGTACCAAAATATTATTTTTAACTGTAACAAAATATTTATTTTTTATTTGGAAAACATTCTTAAGTAAATTTAAGTACCAAAATTTTAACATCATAATTGCACTATAATTTTAATAAATGATTTTTTGTTTTGAAAATCAAAATTTTATTCTTAAGTCCCTGGCGCGACATTTTGCGAAAGAGACATTCTGCGAAAGAGACATTCTGCGAAAGAGACATTCTGCGAAAGAGACATTTTACGAAAGAGACATTCTGCGAAAGAGACGTTTTACGACCAGGGGACATTTTGCGAAAGAGACGTTTTGCGCCTGAGCCTGTTATCCTTGTCATGGAGTTAAATTCCTATGTAAAATAAATTATTATTTAAGTAATATCTATGTAATATAGCCAATCACTTATATTTTGTGTATTACCAAATATGTGTATTATGTAGCCAATAAAAAAAAAACACACAAATGGATTCATTATTTATTCAGAAAATTGTGTTATCAAGTGATGATAAACAATAAATTATTAAATATTAGGACAAGGAGACCATTTCAAATCCTAGAGGACAACAAATATCTTTACACATTTGTTTAATATTAAAAACGTAAAATGTACAAACATAAACAATACAATGTCAACACCTGTGTTATTTATGCACAATATAATTAACACTGAAGATTAAGGAAGGCATACACTGAGGCCCCGTGCGCAGATTACGAGTGTGTGACTAATGAGACAATTCACTATTGCGAACTAAGTTTATTGACTAGCAGCACCGTCTACTTCCATCACCTGTGGCTCCGACTTATCGCCCTTATCGTCCACTTGCATTATATCTACATTATCTTTCTTTTCCTCCACGTTTTCTTCCTTATTGCTATCTTCTGGCTTAGTACTATCGTTAGGTATATCTTTCTTATTTTCTTTGCTCTTATTGCGTTTCTTTACAACTTTGGTGCCCTTCTTGGGGCTTTTGTCTTCCCCTTCCGGTTTATGTTCTGTTTCGACTGGTTTTTGGGAAGGTGTGCCCTCTGGTCGTGTGTCGGCAGCTTGTGTTTGCGTGACGTCTTTGTTGTCGGTTGGCTGCGCTGGAGGTTGAACTTCCTCGACCTTCTCTGTTGTTACCTCCTCTGGTTTCTCAGTCTTCGCTTCCACTGCCGGGGCCACTTCTGGCAGGGCTACTTCTGCAGGCTGTTCGGCTTGCTGTAGCGGCTCACCTTGAGCCTCCTCTTTGGTGATTTCCTTCATTTCAACTTCCCCATTTTCCGTAGTCTGTTCAGCTGCCGGCTGGGCATCTGCATTTTCTTTCATTTCTACATCTGTTGTCTGAGGTTGATTCTTAATGCCAGCATTACTTTCTGCTTTGGCTTCTAATACGGCTATACATTTTTGGATGCACTTGATGGCCTCCTTCCTAGCCTGCCGAATGTTTTCTTTGCCATCAGTTTCAATAGTATCTAATTTAATAAGATTCCTAGTAAGCATTTCATCTAGGAACAAGTATTTCTTATCGTTTTTGGCACCACCAAAGTTTTCAACCTCAGTCATAAGATTTAGTACATCTGTTTGAATACGAAGAATCTGTGTGATAGGGTCGTTGACCGGGGCTTGTTTGGGTTGTGGCGGTGTCTGTTCCCGCTGCGGAGGCTGCGCTTGCGGCTGTGGCTGCGGCGGGGCTTGCTTCTGTTGGGGCGGCGGAGGCTGCTGCTGCTGCTGCGGCGGCCGCTGCTGAGCTCTGGACGGAGGTTCAGTCTTAGGTGCGTTCTGTTCATGGTGCACAGGCACTTTCACAAAATGTTCTTCGGTATGTGGAGGAGGTTGTGGTTTAGGTGATTGACCGCGCTGTGGTGAGGCACCGCGAGCGAACGCCGCCTGCGGGTACGCTTTTTGCTGCGTGAATGGTTGTGGTCCCTGCCTAAATCCTTTGTTGAAGGGCGTGCCGAAAGCTCTAGCGAAGTTAGGTGGATGGTGGTAGCCAACGGGGCCGTCGTCGGCGAAATACTGTTCTCTGTCGATGTGCGGTTGTGGGGGCGGTGGCACGTACGCAGGCTTAGCTTCACCGAAGTGCGTGCCGTGGTCAACCGATTTGTTAATAACGGGCTCGTCCCTGCCCTCCACGAATATCGGTATGTGTCGCACGTTGGAGTGCTGTTCGCTATGCTGTGGCGGGTGTTCCTGGTGATTCTGTCCACTCATTTTGAAGCTTTGGTTTGGAGCGCTACTGTCTGGCGGCGCTGACATAGACCTCTGATTTCTGTCGTCCGCATCGACCAGGCTAGGGTCAGCGGGGCTTTTCTGGCCGAGATCGACTGTGTTCCTTAGTCCGTATTGTGGTAGGTGCGTTTGTGGTTCAGATTCTGAGGGGCCTGGTTGAGGTTCCTGTTCAGTCTGTGTGGCTGCGGTCTGCTGCTGCCCCGGCGGGGACTGCGGCGGATGCGGCACGTGTTGTTGTTGTGTTGGTTGCGGCTGCGGTTGCTCGTCGCGGGGTCCAAATCTGCGGTTCCAATGTGAAGGGAAGTGTTCTCTAAACTCTGGCGGGATGTCGTCGAAGGGGAATCTGTCGAAGCCACCGAAACCGTCGCCGAAATCTGGAATTACGAAACGTTTTGTAAGCACACCTGCAAAGAAGAAGGTCTGGTTTCAGTTGATGTTGTGATACATCTCTACAGATACATATAAGTATATAAAAACTTAATATGTATAATTCTGTAGGTAACTGAAATATGACCTTTCAACAAAACTGAGTTCAGGGGAAGTTAGTCTTATTTTTTGGATAAAACCTTATAATATGATAGTGGTAATTCTTACCGTCTGTTGCGTCCTGGCTCGAAGGGCGCCTCTTCCTGGCCCAGGTGGCGGGGCGCTGCCGCAGCCGCGCCGCTATATCAGGGTGTCGCGACGCAAGCTCGCTCCACGCGCCCGACCCCTCCTCCTCGTCAAACGGGAAACCGCGCTGTTGACAAAAAAAAAACATGGTTAAATTCTGTTTTATTATCAAATAAGTTCAACTAGAGATTTATCTCCTTCGGACTGGTGTTGGACATGACAAACGGATTTTATCAGATGTTTTTTACTCTTACAAACTAATTAGTATATTTGATGAGTTACTAACAGGATTCAAGATCGGAATGACGCGGAATCATCATTGCAAGATTTAAATACTAACAGTAATGATGAAACTCCGCCTGTGTCGATAATGACTTAATCATTTTGCTTTATCCCTAACATACCGATACCGACTGACGTTCGATGTATTAATGTTAGTAGGTATGTGGATCAGCTAAATGGAATTCTATAATTGAGCCTTATTTATATAAGTCACATGATCAGCCAGCAGTGATCGTAGTGATATAGTACTAGACTTTCAACTTGTATTGTTGAAAGAAGCTACTTCAATTTCGTTTTATTGAAAAAACATCCTCAAGACAACTGCCATCATATAAATTGTCTTAAAGGAACGTCAATACAGGAAGCTCATATTTATTGCATCGATTTCGCAAGTATCCGGATGGAACTCCTATAAATATGTAAAGCGACAAGTGCATGCACCTATAGTGCATTCCGTACTTTGAGCCAGCTTACCCGTCCTGTAGTAAAGTGCGAAAGAGACAGAATATACGAGAAAACAGAAAAGGTACATAGTAGTCACATTTGCGTCGCCAGATACAACCATATAAGGCAAGGACGGCCGAGGAAGTGACCTTACAGTCGAGACTTTCGTATTTTGATACTACGGTATCATTACGCGGACGAACGTTCCAATGATTTACGCAGTGCGAATAAATATTAATAATTTCGATAAGTACTTGTTTTTGACATGTTCGACACAAAAAATGGCCAATTATCATAACTTCAACATGGGTTTACGATGCCTTTAACAAAATCAATAAATAAATACGATGATTTCTGAAATTGACTCGCATTGATGTTTCTTGCAATAACCTTCGTGTGTAATTAGTTACAAGGCTTTGTTTTTCTTATTCCGCATTTTATTCCTTTTAATTGGTCACAGAGTTTATTGGAATGCATTGTCAATGATAGGTTAACAATTTTGGGGATACATTCTAATAATAGCTAAGCAATTTGCAATTGAGGCTGTTAGAGCTCGTTGGATTCAATTTAACATAATTTGTTTGAGTGGGACGATAGAAACGTGGCTTGAAATCTTAACGCGACGTTTAATAATTTGCGAAACAATATAAAACGTTATGACGAAAACTTTGTAAACATATTAAGTACTTCCTTCTAAAAAAATATGTCAGAAGCAAGTCACAGAAACAAAGGAAACATCATCAAGATAATAGATCGCAAACCGAGCTGTAGTCCATCAATACCGGCAATATTTTGGGAAAAGCCAAGAATGTATGTTATGCTATGAAAGCGGCATTAAGGCACAAAATGTACAAAAGCAAAGCGATACTGATGATTGTAAACGATGACATCAGCGTGTGGGTAGGAGTGAACAAAAACCGATGGAGATCGTTGCGTCATGCGATTGTGGATGATTGTTGGAAAACGTAACGAACGTGTGCTGGCGGGACGAGGGGCACGTGGACGATCTCGTGAGCTAATAAGAAATAATGCTGCAATTGTGGTCATTTAAAAATACTTGTTCACGAATCACGTGGCACTTGAACCGATATTATTATTAATAATTATAAATGAACAAGATGATAAAACTCAGATAAAGGTAATTGAGGTTTCTTAAGTGTTGACATATATATCCGAAACTGCACTTAAACAGAAGTGAAGATAAGACAGAGGCGTGCCATTTATAGATGATGAGTTAATACAGTCACTTATCTTCATTGCAACTTGTCTTACTATGAATTAAAATATTACAGTGTAAAAGATCAATTCCAATTATGTTTTGACTGGTTTATTATCTGTTATATAATAGCAAAAACATTTAAAAGTAAATAATTTACATTTGAAATTGCCGCAAAATTTGCAAACTCGTCTAGTTGACACAGTCGCATAAAAATGGAATGTTGTATTCGCATAATCGTTATATTGCGTTAGAAGTAGCCAATAATATTTTGAGACTTCATCTCAGAGGTGAGCGACGCAAGTGAAGTCGTTGACCGCCGAACATCCAACGTTTTCGTCTGAACTCGGAGGCAAGTAAAAATGTAGACACACAGTTTACATAATTTAATAAGAGATGAAGATGATACGTGCAAAAACCAATCAGGTTGTTGCCGTATTATGAATGTTTTTGCCGAAAACATCATCCGTTTCTGAGTTACTGTAGTCCTTGATTTGTAAGTTTTATTCGTTATAATTTCAGTCGACTTTCTGTTTAAAAATAATATATTCGTATATCAAACAATACATTGATGGCTTATATTAAAACTCGATACTGCATAAGTCTAATTAAAATGTTATCGCTCGAGATCGATACCCCGATAACCATGCGATGACCCACTTAATCTCCATAAGCAAAAACACGAATCAAGGCGTGGGATGGGACTGTTAGATCCACACAGATACTTTTTAAGGTTTTATGTTAAACATCCGGTGTTTTTCATCTTCCTAATAAAGTCGATCTGAAGTAGGTTTTCCTTTTGGTCGGTCCAATTTGCATCGGACACTAATCCTCGTGGGCGATCGCGTGACGCACCGTTGGAAGGCACAACGTTAAGCCCGCTTATGTTAGTGAACGACACCTCCTAAGATCATACTGACATCAGTGACATCACCGTCTTAACTTAGCTGAATATTTACAAAGATAATTTCTTAGTCGGAAGACCTGTTATTTATCAATAAACTTGAGTGGATCGTTACATGTGTGGTGTTTATTAACGCCTGAAAATGCGGAGACTTCATTGAAAGAAATGGCCAAAAAATATTGTGTTTTCTGTTTTCCATGTCTGAATGACGACTCAATGTCGATTACTAAGGCAAAACATGAAAGTGAATGATAATAATAAAATCACGTTACAAATAGCAGCAGTCACAGCTGGAAATATTTTGTTTACGCTTAAAAAGACAAACATCACGTGGTTACAAGTATGAAAGTGATGTCGTAAATGTACGAATATCACTTAAAGTTATGGCATGCATCGTTTTGAGTCGAAGCCGTGTAGGAATAATATCGCAAAGTGAAGCACTATTATTGGGAGCGTATTTAGAGCGAGCGTGCACTTACAGATAAACAAAACAGAAGGGGTTTAGCATTAACAGAAGCACGAAAGGTAAATGAACTTTGAAGAATCGCTCAAAAATAACGCTGACCAAATACGATGATCTAATATGTATTTTAGTTTTTAATTTATGAAATTGAATATCGATTTTATTCAACCGCTGTTTACATGTGGAATGCTTTTTTGCTAAATAAAAATCAGTTGGTCTGCAAAACCGCAGTCTTTATTTTAATATTGGATACAAACTGAAACACTGCGAATTTCAAATTGGTAAAGAAATTATTTTTCGTAGGTAGTCGCTATACATGGTATTTCGATAAAACCAAAAGCGCCTCGTCGGCGTCGCCCGTGACTCACGAGACTTGGCGCATGACGTCGAAATGTTTACAATGATCTCGTGTTAGTTATGAACGTTTTTGTGAACAAATATGCGAAGGCAGCCGCCAGTGCTGTATAAATATACCGACTTTTAAGAATTTTAACTCGAGAAGTTTACACAAGGGCTACATTGTATTTGCAAAAAGTGTATTGCCTTTTTTTTAAGGATTTTATAGATATAACAAGAAAGAGAGAGCAGATAATATAAAAAATCGTTAGGACATGGAAAAGATTTGAGAAAGTTTTTTTTTTAAAAGGACCGATTTACTTCAAATTTGTAATTTCGTCTACTGCTCAAAACCAAAAAAATGAGTTTCACATGAATTAGTCAGAAAATAATAATTTGTGCGAACACCTGTCCTCCAGACAAGTAATGTCTTTGACCATGCTACCACCTGGCCAGTTTCCAATTACTAATGCGAACAAGGAAACATTCTACAGGTCATTCTGCTTTCTCATACAATCCTTATGTTAGATCATCACTGATTTATATAGCATTAAGTATGAATTAGAAATCACTGTCATCAAAATCTTTTACATAAATTATATGCTAAAAGTAACATGCCATATTTTATGCAAAAGTAATTACTACACTATCAATGAAAGATCATCATTACGTAGTTCAATGTTTAACTGCCAATCATTAGGGTCTATAAATGTCCTAGCATGTTTCATTGCAGGTGCATCGGCAAAGCGATAACAAAAGATTCATCGCTATAACTTCTAGCGAATACATTAATGTTTAATTCATGAATTTGTAAACATGAACTTACGAATTTACAAATTGAAATTGAAAGCTGAAAATTTTTTTTATAAAACTTACTTCGCTGCCATGGTACTCCGGTGGTTTATCCAATACAACAGGGGATTCCATTTCCTTATTATACAAAACACTGGAATGTTTCACTTATAAAATCACTTCACTAATAATCAACGCGAAACTCGAAAGTATTGACGTACTTGGAGTAACGTTCGTCACTATGTCTCGATTTATACTGCGGCGATCGGCACCGTACAACCGTATTTATACAGCGTGTAGGAGCGCGGCGCCGAGAGTTCGCGGACCGTCAGGATGGTTCGAGAACGACCCGGCACCGTCGCCGTATCGTGGACAACAAAAACACTCGGTAAAGCGTTGCTTTTGGTCGATATACATGGCTTGTTCGCTTTTACCAAAATGCGTTATACGATGAGCTTTTTGTACAGAAGCAGCAATGTAAGCGTAACGCGGGTAATAAGGTTGAATTTCCCGTACTCTACTCCATCGCGCCTGCGTCGGTTTTATCTAGATGTTTCTAGGGGTGGTTGAACACATGTAGGGTGTAAAGAGCCCGGTGCAAAACAACTGCAGCACCTTAGGAACTTTATCGAAAAGTCTCGAGAAGGATTGCGTTAGAAGATACGAATAAGTTAGAGCACCTACGCTTCACGAAAAGGCTGTGGGCAATTCATCGTATGCGTTATGAAAAAAAACAAGTCAACACAGGTATAATATAAAAAATAAAACAAACATAATTAATTTTCAGGTCGTCACGTGTGAATCATTGTGGACAATGAATTTGTACTATAATGGACATCACAATGGCAATAACAGCTTGTATGAATTTATTTATTTTTTCCTTCAGCGTGCCTTATAAACAAACTGATTAATGTTGGGGTGTTGCATTGATCCAACCTCTCTACATTAATTTACGTTTCAATTGTTCTTTAATAAAAATGGACGTTGAGGGCAAAATGTCACTGTTGGCCAGAGGTGAAATTAAAATTACTCTCGTTAAAAATGGTCAAGGATCTTGGTGATTTTGTATTTAAACAGACATTAATTTTAATGAAAATGCTCTTGTTAGGATGTTGCTTGTGTTTATAAAATTGCAAACTGCGTTTCGACTTTAGCTCGAAATAACAGTTACTACTTAAATCTATCTAGTTAAAAAATTTGTTCAGTTTAAATCCTGAAAGTTTCAGTACCTATTCTACAATTAAGAAGTTATTGAACTCTGGAAGTTATGTTTTATTTGCGCCATTACTCATGGTGTTTATTGGCAGTATAATATTTTATTGGCTTTCGTTATCGCATACAAATCAAAGACGTTACTCCTAAAGATGGGTTTAAAAATAAACTTTCTTTGTTTCGTGCTTCCATACACTTTAATCTAGAAGTGCTTTCTTTGAATTTTATAGAGCAACATAATAAACCATGCAAAATTAACTTTGATAAAATAAATAAATGGCTTTCATAATAATAATTGGAGAAAAAAGAAAACCTGCTCTAACGACAGATTATTCTATTATTTTTTTCTTGGAATTATACTAAACGTTTAGCCTCTCTCGTCCTACACAGAACACCGTAATCATTGGAAATGGATTGCCAAAACCGATGATTGTGTAATGTTTTACAACCAAAATATGCTTTATCCATATATGTAGTATAAAAGTAGAAACTAACTGACTGACGGAGCGTGAAATTTTGCGTGATGTTTCTTTTTATGACGTAAGCGAAAACTAAGAAAAGATTTTCCAACAATCAACCCTTAAGGAGATGAAACGGGGGTTTAAAGTTTGTATGTAGAAGCCTAATATTTAACTATTTGTACAAAACTCTCATGTGAGCTGCTTTTATTTATTTTATTTTTACAGAAAATGTTTTTTAAATAACGTATCCTATAATAGGGTTAGAAGTTACTCGAACTGAGGACTTTTCCAGAAATTTCTTTTAAATTGATATTCCACCTACACGGAATGTAAAAAAACAAATAAAACGCACTGCGATCATTTGTAACGCTTTGTGTCGAATGGCTTGTAATTAGCGGAATCCATTCAACAAGATCACGACTATTATGGGTCTGGCCAAAATTTCCAGAAACATACAATCAAAACAATACTAGGAATTTCTATTTTTAAATGAAACAGGTGACAAAATAGTGTTATAAATAGCTGGCTGCCAAAATTATCGCAACGCTATTAATACAGTATAATCATTGGCTATTATAATCACATTAGATTATATACATTTTTAGACACAATGACAGTCCGACAACTACATCACAGTTGATTATATTATTCATTGATATAGTCACTTATGTCTATTCACATATGTATTTAACATGATTTTTTTTGATATCCCATAACCTCTAGGGTATGAATGAGACCATAATAGAGAATCAACTGGCATATGGATGATTTTTAAATTTTTTTGTTTTTTTTTGTTTTCATTTACCATACATTATAATTCAATAAGATCACGATTATTAATGTAAACCACCCCTTACGTGAAATATGACAGCGTAAATAATGACATTATTTAAGCTGTCATATTTTCACTATAACTTTATTACTTCTGCAAAGTTTGGCAACGTCGCAAAAGTAAAGATCATTGTCATTACGGGTGATTGATGATATCTGCGAAGCCATGCATTTTTGGACCACATGTCCTAGGATTTTTAGTATTATTTTCTAAAAAAAAATAACTTTTATTTATGCAATATCAAAAACAACACGTTGTATACTGTGAGTTAGTTTGTATTGGTACTTGAATTACCAAGTTTATTTTAGAAGCACTTTATGTTATTTATATTTTAAAAATATTATTTCCGAATAATGGCTTGACAAGCTACCTAACCCCCCAGACGTTACAAAACAATGTCTTTTTTCTTCCTATCAAATACGATCGCATATTCTATAGTATAAAACATAAATCTTAAAAAGTATAATTAACTTGCAAGTTAATAAAGGCAAGAGCAAAAATGCTATCTCCTTCGAAATCACGATACTAAGTACAACGCACTTATATTTTATTACGATACACGACAACGTGGTATTTTACCACGAGACTAACAAATACGAGTACATTCTTGAGACTCTAGAATCTGGAACATTACTTGAGACTTTTGTTTGTTTGGTTCACAATAAGTGCAGGTAGTCAAATTAAGTAACAACAATAGAAGCACCTGATAAGATAAATAGTAAAGGAAGTACAGTTCATTTACATCATTTAAATGTTTCTGAGAATGAATTTACTTAACAAAACTGTTTGCGGCCTGCAGAATAAGTGTTCCGGGTTTGGGTGTCTTGTGTATATGAATTTACATGCTTGTGAACGCGCCCACGATACAGGAGACATTCCTAGTAACGTATATATATATATATAAATAAAAAACTAAAAACATTTAAGTAACACAGCTATGAACAAAGAGTTGAATGTAAAAAGCGCTTATATTCAAAACATTTGTTTACTTACTAATTGAAGCGAGTAGCCGGAAAGCGTGTATGAAAAAAAAACATACACTTTTCGCGCACGTCTCACGACGACATAATATCTGTTTTATTTTACGACACGATAAATATGTCTTCAACGCGGTCCAGACAGCAGAGGCGTTCTGTTCGTTGCCCAAGGTACGAACAATATTTCAAAAGTCAGCGTAACGATGATAACTATAGGGAAAAACGAAAGATACCTAAAATAAAATTAAACAAGGCTTGGAAAGCATTGGACCTTTGTCTTTTTTGAGAACTTCTCCCGCGGAGGAGCGAGAAGGAATGTCTGACTTTTAGTGACTAAAGCCCTTTGCCCTTGCCAGTTGCCCTTGTGTTCAGGGGCCACGATCATTCTTTCGAACAATCCCGTAGCCCTAGCAGGCGTCGGCCCTATAGGGCCTCGTCCGCTTTGCTGATATCTCTTTGAGGCTAGGACTTTACTTGCAAATCTACACTTCTCGTTCTTCTTCCTGCCCTTGACCCATCTTATTTGGGGTCGGCGCAATACGTTATTTTCTTCCATTCTACCCTGTCACTCGTCATGCTATCACTAACTTCCTTTTCTTTCATATCGCTTTTCACGCAATCCATCCATCTTTTCTTTGGCCTCCCTCTCCCTCTCCACACATCCACATGTATACTCATAACTCTTTTGGTAACATGCATTTCATCCCTAAATCAAATCTACACTTCTACACTATAATAAAGAGGTAAAGTTTGTTTTTTTGTTTGTAGGAGGTAATCTCTGGAAGTACTGGACCGATTGCTAAAATTTTTTCACCGATAGAAAACTGCTTTATTCCTGAGTGACAGGCTATATTTTATGTCCACGGGCGAAGCTGCAGAAAAAAGCGAGTATTTAATTGATTGACCACTTAACCACTAACACGACTATTCAGTCCTTCCTGTATTAAATTGGGTAAGTAAATGTTTCGGGCCCACCCCGAAATATTTAAATAAATCGCGGAATAATGTCAGCTGAAACATTAGTTCTTATTTTGTTACCAAACGGACTATTTATCAGCTGACTGCTATTTGGCAATCAATGCATGGTCATTAACCGAGTACCTCGAAGACGTAGACGCAGGCGCAGGTGGAAAACTAAGATTCTTATTCATTCAGTTTTATTGGAATTTAGTTCGGTTAATTTCCTGCGCTACAAAAGGACTAACCAGACGCAATCAACAATTTAAAAACCGAATTTTAATCAAGGTTTTTGAACAAAGAAAAGGAAGTGTTAAAGAAAAAGTTTACACGTCATGTCCCAGCGTATACTGCGCCGTGCGCTGTTCCTTTTTTCATGAACGCCAATTTCAACAGGTATGCAGCAAAGTGGCTATTTTTAAAAGCTTTAATGTCAGGATTCCTACAGGAAGCGAGAAGCGAACAACGATAGTTCACATTGCGGAGCCGTGATTAGTCTAAGCGTTTTTAATAGATCGACTAGCAAGAGCTGCAGTGAATAAACATTTTTAATATTAAAACTTACTGAGAAGGGAGTAGAAACTTACAAGTTTGACACAATTCGTAATTATAAGTGAACGTGTTTGCGGTAAACGTCTAACTAGAAATGCTTCAGGGTTAATCAAAATACTATAAACAAGCAAAGTGGGACGCACGGAGACGTAGGAGGGCAACTCGCTACTCGCTCCAAATAACTTACGATTATTATAACAGTGTTGTGCAATATGAAAACAATTCGACCCCTGGGTAAAGACGTTAGGGACAAAGTGAGTAGCAACGTCCAGAAAATAGTGCGCGGATCATTTAAATGTCACATGCATATTGTCCATTCACGTCTCAATGATGTGCAAAAAGTTTTTCTACGACGATTATTAGCCAAAACTAGTTAATTAAAGCGTGTAAACAAAACATTGTATCGTTGGCAGCATCGTGTGATCGGTGTTACCAACAAATACAATATTTGGAGCTATTTATAATTTAGTATGGCACCGCACGGCCGCACCAATACCAATGACTGTGGTGTACTCACGTTTCGCTTCATATTGTACTGTCACAGAATTATCTCACGTTATTATATTTTTTAACTGCTGTATTAACATTTAGCTGTTGGAATCGACACTGAATTTTATATATCCGTCTCAGCACCACTCGTTCACGTCTGCGCGTCGTTTTGCATGTGCTGTGGGTGGGTGCCGCGAATCACCGAAATAGAACTTTTGGAATAACACTACACAAATTATATTCCTTGCGTCACTGGTAACATTTGACGAGATGAAGATCAAGAGCGTATACGTAGAAACTTGGATAGCACACGAAAATTGTCGCATATAATGTATTTAGAAAGCTAGACAAAACATTCAATTTATTTTTGTTATTACGAAGAAACGAAAGTGTTCGCATTATTATGAACATTATATTGAACTACATAAAATTCAACGACATTTTAATTTATTACCAAAATTGTAGAGGCTTACGAACTAAAACGAATATTTTTTACTGTAATCTGAGTAATATGAATTATGATGTTATTGTATTAACAGAAACCTGGCTTAACAGTAATGTATTGAGTAGTGAATTGTTTGATGATCGGTATGAAGTTTACAGACGGGACAGAGAAACAACTGGGTTTCAAAACAACAAAAACGGAGGAGGAGTCTTGATAGCAATTAATAAAAAAATTAACTCCGCACGTATCGATCGCTGGCAAAGTAATTGTGAAGACCTCTGGGTCACACTTGACATATCGACATCTCATAAGTCACGCCAGGTTGCTCTCTGTGCCGTCTATCTTCCACCACCAGTATGTCTCGCAACGTTGGATCATTTTATGGATAGCTGCAACAGAGTGTTCGACTCAACGGACATCCCTTGTTATATAATTGGTGATTTTAACCTAAGTAAATTGAATTGGGATAAAACCGCCGTAAATAACTCTTTGCCTAAAACTTGTCAAAATTTCTTGGATTTTATGAATGTGAATCAACTATTGCAACATAATTATGTAAAAAACAGCACGGGCCGAATACTGGATCTAGTCTTATCAATAGAGTCAACTTGTTCAGTAAACGAGTCTAGCAATTCTCTGGTAGCCATTGATAAATTTCATCCCCCCCTTGAACTAACTATGTCTTTGTTAAAGAACTGTAATTTACCGTACAGTATGGACTCAAGACCTAATTTTTATAAAGCTAATTACCCCGAAATTAATAATTACCTAAATAAGCTGAACTGGAACGAACTTTTTCAAGATACTTATGATGTGAATGACATGGTAGCAATTTTCTACAGATGTCTGCGTGATGCTATTGGGAAATTTGTGCCCGATCGGAAACCAAAAAATTGTCACTACCCGCCGTGGTTTGATTTGACATTAATTAAATCGTTAAAAGAAAAAAATAGGCTGAGGTTGCGTTATAAAAAATACAAAAATCCTTTAGATAGAATTGAATTGAAACTGTTATCCAAGCGGTGTGAAAAACTAGCCATGAATTTATATAACAGCTATATTGATGGTATTGAAAAGGACATAAAGGATAATCCCAAACTGCTCTGGAATTACACAAAAGTAAAACGCGGTGGCTCTAGTAGCTACCCTTTGGCAATGACTGATGGACAGGTTGTAACATCTAACGGTTCTGAAATCTGCGACCTTTTCGCTAACCATTTTGCTACCATGTACACGATTGACAAAGATACAGATATTAACTGCCACACACAGTACCTCCAAACACTACATAATAATAGTCAGGGCTTGAGTACTCCAGTGATTGACCGCGACTGTTTACTAAAGAAACTTAAAACAGTAAACATTAGTAAAGGACCTGGCCCGGATGGCATCCCACCTGTTTTTATTTCCAACTGTGCCACAGCTCTAGTATCTCCTTTACTAATAATATATAATACATCGCTGACTACGGGAACTTTTCCTTCAGAATGGAAAAAAGCCAAGGTAGTCCCAGTGCATAAATCAGATAAAAAAGATACCGTAAATAACTACAGGCCTATTTCGATTTTATCCACATTCGCAAAAATTTTTGAATCTGTTATATGTCCGCACATTCAGCAACATTTAGGATTGTACCTTAATGACAATCAACACGGTTTTGTAGCATCTAGATCTACAGCTACAAATTTAGTGTCATTTACGGAGTCCCTAATACAGGCTGTAGATGCAGGCAAACAATTTGACGTAGTATATACCGACTTCAGTAAGGCATTTGATAAAATGTCTCATTCTATACTGATTAGTAAACTAGGAGCATATGGTATAACAGGGTCTCTTTTAAGTTGGTTCGAGTCGTATCTTACTGAACGGGAATTCTTTGTAGTTGTAAACGGTTTTCGATCGGCTGCACACAAAATAACATCGGGCGCCCCCCAAGGATCTCACTTAGCACCAATACTATTTATTATGTTCATTAATGACCTTCCTGAGTGTTTTCGTTTTTCTGAACCTTTTCTTTATGCTGATGACTTAAAATTTGCACGAGTAATCGAGTCAAAAAGAGACTGCGAACTTCTGCAACACGATCTTAACCAAGTTATAAAATGGTGCCACAATAATAAAATGCAACTAAATCCAAAGAAATGTTACCATGTAAAATATACACGGAAAATTTACTGTATTAACACAGAGTACTTCATAGACCAAGAGCGAGTTCAAGAAGTCGAAACAATAAGGGATCTGGAAGTACTTTTTGACAAAAAAGTCACTTTTGTGCCCCATATTGAATGTATTATTAAAAAGTCATCGAAAATGTTAGGGTTCCTACTTCGTAACACTAAAGGCTTTCGCAAAAGTAGCACTAAGATAATGCTATATAACAGTCTCGTACGTAGTGTTATGGAGTATTGCAGTGTAGTGTGGAGACCTCACTATGCCACTCACATGTTGCGTCTGGAAAGGGTTCAGAAGCGTTTTGTATGGCATTTGGCCTTTAGTGAGGGCAAATCTAAGCGTCTGTCCTCTTACAAAGCCCGCCTGTGTCATTTCAGAATGCAATCGTTATCCATGCGTAGAGATATAGCTGATGCTTTATTTCTTTGCAAATTGTTGCGTAATAAGATCAACTGCCCCAGTTTATTGAAGCTTATTAGATTCCACGCGCCCTCTAGATATCCTAGGAATAAGATAACACCCCTGTGTCCGCCACTTCGAAAGTCTGAGCTTGGTGCTAATTCCCCGATACCTAGAATGTGCAAAATAATTAATGGCCGCAGTGACATAGTAGATGTACATCACGATAATATAAGCAAATTTCTACGAGCTTTTGTAAATAATCCAACGGAGATTTAATTTTAATTTTATATGTGTTCTCAATTATTCCCAATGTTTTCAATTTAATTTTTTTAAATTTTATTATCTTACCTATTTATAATAATTTTAATTCTAATTGTAAATATAATTAATCAATCATAATTTAATCAATTGCAATTGATTCGATCAGTAATTTTCATGCGAATGATTTTTTTTTTTATGTGGTATCTGTACATTACTGAATGATAATTAATTGTTAATTTTTTTTATTTTTTTATTGTTATTTTAAATTATTATTATTTTTTGTAACGTATAACTTATAATTTTAAATATGTTATTTAAAGCCGTTTTTTTGTGCATGTGGTGTTAACCTTTAATTAATTGTTGCACTTGCAAATGTTAACCTAGTCACTAACTTAGAAATGTATATGTGTAAACAATTGTTGGTTAACCTAAAATAAATAAATAAATAAATAATAAATTATTGCAATCACAGAAAACTAACGTTGAAGACCAACTTTAAATATTATACATCCAGCATTCTGGAATCGCAATGAATAGTTTCAATGTAAACGAAGCAAACAACTGGGTCACAGTACGATCCCAAATAACCGAACGATGATTGACTTGGAAACATTGTTGGTTAAACGCGAGAGCAATGCTATATCATATCACTCTGTTAGCTTTAGCATATAGCTATTTGTATGTTGCTAAATTGTTTTTTTTTTGGGTTTTTCCACAAAAATCTATGCATTTCTTTCTTTTCACGACCTAAGTTAACTGGCGAAGAATGTCTAAGTCATTCTTTAAGTCCATCTATAACTATAATTTAGGTGTCTTCAAGGCTAGTGTGAATAGGCTCATAATAAACTAGTGCGGCTCACCATCAACGATTGCATCACTACTTACCATCAGGTGGGACCGCAGTTAAGAACTAGTTTATCCAAACTAATATTATAAATGCGAAAGTAACTCGGTCTGTCTGTCTTTGCTTCACGCCTAAACTACTGAACCGATTTGTGTGAAATTTGGTACAGACATAGTTTGGAACTTGAGAAAGGACATAGGATAGTTTTTATTACAAAAAATAAAATAAAAAATAAAATTTATTCCGGACATACAGCGCCATCTATTGGTCTAGAGTCGGCATCAATTCAGTACTGAAAATTCATCGGAAAAATGTAAATAAATAGTAAAAAGGTATGAAAATATAATATAAATTATGTTGATTTTTGAAGAATTCCCTAGAATATCTTCCACAGTTCATTTTTGAAGAGATCCCGCGAGATCGGGAACTATGTGGAAAAACCAAAAATCTGCCGGAAGTCACTATTTCACACGAACGAAGTCGCGGGCAAAAGCTAGTATCAATATAAAATCCATCGTTCTGGTAAAATAAAAATAAAAACCGACTGTATTGACAGTAAGTCCCACCGCATATTCATTGAATATTACTTTGTTGCAGGAAAAATAAGTGATTTTAAAGCGACACGACGTAAGATAGCTGTAATCAAGGCAGCACATGCTCTGTTCTCATTCTCTTCCTCCATAGGTGCAGTAAAAGGGAAGTCCTTGAGCAGCCCACTACTGTACTGATTCATTATCACCCACGCGCACAAATTGCATGTTATTTCTCGATAGAACACACTGCAGTGTTGCAAACGATTTGTGGTTAGGGTTAACAGTGTATGAAGTCAGAAATAATTGGTTTATTTATCGTGGTTTACTTGATGTTTTTGTTTATAAGAATTGATTCAGTGAGAAATGTGAGGAGACTCATAACTGAAATTATCTCGTCTATTTCGTAAATCAGCGAAATCTTTCGTCCCTCTTCGACGAAATAATTCTTCCAGAAACTCAGACCTCCACTGTCCTATTCTTTCTTCCTTATTTCACCATCCATTTCTGAATCAGCCGGGGAGTCAAAGTCCAAGCAAAAAAGTGTCTTGCTAGACTATATCTACCAAAATATTTGATCCTTTGGGTACTTTTTATTTATGATTGATATATTATGATTGGTTTAATCTTTTTCCGAAGCAAGTTCGGCAACAATAGACGAGATGTTGAACTCCGCCGTTGACCTTAATGGTAGTCTAACGATCGGAGTACCAGACGTCTGAGCTCTGAGTACAGATAGGAATAACGCAATGCAGTAATTATTTCATTAAGTAACTTATCGACATTAGTTTTCGGATTTGTGTCCAAAATCAGACAGGCCATACCTGAACCATAATACACGCATAAAACGTATTGAATCCCAAAAAAAAAAAAAACAAAAATTCTTCTACCTATGTCCATTACAGACTTTGAAACCATCAAAATGACGTCCCAAATTGATTTCTATAGAAAGCCAATAATGCAAAGACGGTTTTCGGTAATTAAAACAATGCATTGAAAAAAAAAACATTATTTCTAACAAATTTTCCGAGTAATATCCGATAGTATAGAATAGCAAATATGGTACATAATGTTTTTCAACCCTAATGACTATAAAGTAGTGAGAACTGGTGTTAATGATGATAAATAGATCCGATACGGTACTTACTGTCTTTTTATTCCGGTCGCTTATTTCATCGTTGCTGGGGTTTGGTTTCATCGTCTACATTACGTTTCCTGTCATTTTCATTAAGACTCCGCGGACTTAAAAAATATTGTTCTTCAGAGTTAAAATATTATTATTTTACGATGCTCTATCTCTATTTGCCATAGACTGCCTGTCCCCTACTGATACAGTTTTGTTGACATTTGGCTAAGTATATTACTTTTAGAAATGACGTCTTAAAATTTTCATAGAAAACATAAACACGTAGAATTTCCATCGCGTAATTCTTGGTAGATTTGTTGCTCGTTATACTTTATATTCTATGGAACAAAGGTAATAACACTTATAATGTCAACAGCAAACAGGCGTGGTGAATTATTTGAAGCGACAAGCGACAAATCATAGGATATTTTAGGTCTTAACAATAATTTGCCTGGACGACCTTGGGTGCTTTCATTTAAGTACTCGTGTCACGGAATATTATTTTTTAAATTTTATTTGCTTATTCGTTGTAATGATATCATATCACACGATATTTGTAAAACTCTTGTCTCTTGAAATTAGTTCAGAAGGTCTGAACTAATTTCACGAAAATTATGTTTACTATGTATGTTAACAAAATTTTATATAAATTAATTATTTTTAAACGCTCCTAGGTATTATTTCATCTATCTTGTAGCACCATTAACTGATCATTATTATTAGTGGACAACTTATTGACATTTTAACAGTTTTGTCGACCTAGACTAGGTGGGTTACAATGACGTTCAAAGTAAGTTTTTTTCATTCTGATTTTAGTGTAGTAAGAGATGGCGCTAGACAACCTGTATAGCTCTGTTTCTTATCCATACTGGAATAAGAATAAAACAATCTTATTTTGAACGTCATGGTAACCCACCTAGGTTAATCTAAAAGTAATAATATCGGTACGTTATAAAACAGTTACCAAATTCCCAATAATACTAGAAAAGTCAGTCTTTTCTAGTCTTTAGTCAAGCATGAAACGTCGTGAATAAACAACAGAAGGTTTGTTCAAAGATTTTAATCATTCAATTAAATCCTCATCAAGAAGCATGAAATCATGGAATTAACCCATCATCGGACCGTGCCGAATCAATCAAAGTCACCGCCGATCAAGTTACAGCTGGTGTAATTGTCATTTATTGTCCTTGATCTTCGAATTAGATGACACAATTGTTATTTAGCTCTATCTATTAATCACATGAGCAAAGACAAGACGAAATTCTATTTTAACATAATACTATCGCGTTATGACTAAGAAAACTAAATAAGGAAGGCACAGACAGGGAAATGACCGATAACTTAAGCGACTCTAAGAATTCCTAAAATAACTTTGTTTTGATTGATTTATTCAATTAAGACA
This sequence comes from Mythimna albipuncta, assembly GCA_929112965.1. Classification (NCBI taxonomy): domain Eukaryota; kingdom Metazoa; phylum Arthropoda; class Insecta; order Lepidoptera; family Noctuidae; genus Mythimna; species Mythimna albipuncta. Next base: position 20,790,127 of record OV815963.1, read on the forward strand.
ATTATTACTCAGCCGAGATAAAGGCTTCTAAAGTTCAAGCTCGGGATCAATTCATTATTTTACTGGACAACAAGTTTATTGACTAAGGCTCTACGGCTATACATAATCGTATTATTATTGCGCTTTTATTTTGTAGCAGGCTGTTAGGATTGTTGCGATAATTTTCTTTGTTTCTATAAAAGAAATTGGCAACTATATTTTTCTTTATGAATTGGCCCGACTGCTGGTTTTGTAAATTCTTGGAAGAAGCGCGATTAAAAACTCATTAGTGTAATTTATGAAAGCCCGAGATGTAACAAAATTGTGATGATTCTATCATCTACATAAAATCCATAACATTTATTTCGCATTTCCGAAGAACGCTTCAGAAGTATGATCAGTATTCAGTACACATTTGTGCAGTTTGTTGTGTTCATACCATATAGGAAAACGTGTTATTACGTATTATATTAGCATGGCTTATGCAATCACTGTGTAGCCGGATATCTAATGAATCTTGTCTCACTTACTGTTTGATTAAGGATTTCATTTATTGATACCAGTCGTTGTTGATATTTTACATGCATTAGTGAACGGAGAACAGTTAATTGTTTTATCTCATCCAGTACCCACGAAGCAGAATGACTTGGATCATTATACGACTAACGTGACGTCAGCCAGAAGACGCACAAGCCTCAGGTTATCAAGTAACCTTCTAATTGTTTCCCTACTTTTCTGTTTTTTATTATTGCTCGTTACTGTTAACTCATCAAATGCCGTACTTAGGGACACAATAGAAAGACCATTGCTTATGTCGAACTGTGTAACTTAAGACATTTAAAAGACTAATTAAAGAGTTTCAGTTGACTTTGCAATTGACTTTGTGCATGTAACCTTTAATAAGTTTAACTCATTATGATAGGGCGATTTATGCTCACTTCTCAATTTTAAGTTCAGCTAGCTGTCGTCTATGATTGTTTTTCTTTTTAATCAGTTTTTTTTTATTAGTTGTAAGTCCTCCAAGCTGTTAAATAAATTACCTTTAAAATTTCGTAATAAATAAATTACTTTTAATTTTTCCAATTAGGTACGTGTAAAAAAATATTCTCATGAATTGAATGAAATAAAATGCAGTGATGGAATTTAGGAATTTACTAACCATATAAGTACAAAATTTAAAGGAAAACTAATGAGTTACGGTAACATACATAGAATAATGCTTATGTTGTTGTAGAACTAATGCTAGCATTGTGTGATCAATTTGCGATTGAGATATCAGCAGTATAGACACAAATCTCGGGGCTAGCTACCAGTTAAAAACAACACAGTCGTGCCAATGCCCAGAAGTACCGATTGCTGGCTCGTTAAGAGACTGTCAATAGTGTGAATATTAGTCTATATAAAAACTGTGCGAAGTAGATGTTACACTATGTGAGTAACATATCGTTGTTATTGTATGACACAACATAGCCGTGAGACGACACGCTTCACGCTTCGACGGCTCTTCGCATTGTTCTAAATACTGCACAGATGTACAATACCATTTAAATTGTAATCAAATGTGCAAATTTCTTAGAATACTTGATTCATCATTTGAATTCATTCAAGCAATTGTCGTTCATTATTCATTTCAGAATAAGTTAATTTTGTATTGTTTTGTTTGCCAACAATTAAGTCATTTGAGATTTATTCAAATGTTTTATTTTACACTATAAGGTTTACAGCTGTTATGATGAATCATTTATTAAGCAAACAAACCAGTCGTTCAAAATGTTGGCTGTCAGCAGACCAAACGGTCATAAAGTCATAATACATAATAGACTAGCAGCTGCCAGCGACTTCACCCGCGTGAAAATGGAAAATTGTCCCTACTGTGGTCTACCCTTGTGGCAAATTTCTTCCAAATCCGTTCAACTGTTAGAACGTGAAGAAATAACAAACATATTATACACACAGACACTAATAAAGTTTCACCTTTATAATATTAGTGTAATGATGACATTCAGAAAATCGCCGGTTTTGGTTGCGCCTAGCATAGACTAGAGAAGCATGGCACGGAGTAAAGGTTTATGCTCAACAAATAGAAATGTCAATTTATGTGAACTTATTCTGGTCAATTCTAGACTGCAAAGATTTCAACAACCTTAGCCATTTATGATATTAACCAGGTAAACTGTAGACTGCATAAGATTTCAACAAACTTAGCCATTTATGATATTAACCAGGTCTCGTGGTTATAATATCAAACCAGTCATACATACATTCACAGTTAGTATAAGTATTCCTAATACAGGCACGGTTTGCTTAAAAGGAGGCACAAAATACTTGTAACTATGATAATGCTATTTGTGACAATAAACTATTTTGTATTTTAACATATTTAACACTGCATCCTGCCCTCAATGCAGAATAATAAACCCTTATGTATCACATGGGCAAAATGACGTGCGCTAGCGTCACTATGCGTCAAGAATTATGAATTTCATAAAACAAGGAAAATAGGTAACGTACTTATTACATATTTAGAGTGTGACATTCGAGTCATAGAAATGACTGCACTATTGCCAAGGTCCTAAGGACGAGAAGATTGGGCAACGTGAACGTGAGATGGCACATTTTATGAATGTACCAACAATAACTAGAATACTCCAAAAATTAATCATTCATGAAAATTTTGCACGTAAGTCAAGTGACGCATTGGAAAACCAGACATTTGAAATTAAAACTACGAGTATGATACAAGACAATTTAAACCGTTTTTTTTTTTAACTATTATTAGTGTAAATGAGATAGATAATGTTGTTGGAAAATCACTCGTAGCTATCCAGATCAATGATCATTCGTCGTTAAGGTCATTATTTACTTTCTACGATCTGAATGAACAGTCACTGTACATTACAGGTAAGTATGACTAACATCAAAGTGTGCCAAGTCCAATTTTACGCAGTTGTGGGATGACTTCCAGTACGCAAAAACATAGGTAAACGACAGTTTACGCGAAATTAATAAAATTGATGACTGCTGAAGAGAAATTGGCTTGTCTCACTTATCCAAACAATAAATCAATAATACAAAATCAATGCATGGACAATTTTAATTGATAAGGCACCCATTTAAGCTGAAATCGTTGAGCATTAATGCTGTTGTGTCTTACTCATACATCAAAAGGACAATGTTCAACATCCCATGAAATCCACAATCAAGTCGGGGAATCATTAAATCAGAAGAGAAACCAATTTCAAAACCATACCATGCGCTCCAACCTGACAACTTATAATTAAAACATTTAACGCTACTCAGCACATCAATTATACTGAAATTAAAACAATACATGATGTCGAAGTAACATGTGTGAATCACATGCGATTATTTATTTAATTAATTACGATTGCATTACAAACAGTGTCTGGAAACGATGTTTTAGCAATAAAATCATATTATTTTAACACCAATTTTGCATAAATCCAAAATTGTTATTAAATTAAACAACGAATTTCTGCTTAACAATAAATAAATTTGGAATAACTCCTTAAAATAAGTCTTTCCCAAACACGCTAAAGGCTGAAATACTAACATTATTCATGGAATGGAACATCTGCGATTTATTTGTTTCGTCGCTAAAGCAGTAAAAGTCGGGCAACAACTACGGAAAGCGATCAGTATTCAGATAACAAATGCAATTTACGTCTTATGAGCAGTTTGCATGCAGACCGCGAGAATGCACTTTGTAAGTGTCGGTGGAAAGGCAAAAGCACTTAGTGTTTACGCTACGACTTACGACTACGAAAGATAAGTCGTAGACCGTAGTATGTGCCACTGACATAATGAGTAGTCGGAGTAGCTGCCATGGATACATATGCAAGTACACAGTATAAGTCAACTGTTTTACAACCGCTACATAACAATAGGCAGCAGAAATCGTTTCCTGGCTACACTTAGCAAATTGGGAGCGCTCTTGTTAAATGCCCGCAAATTGTTTCCTAACTACCTGCTAACCAGTTTTGTAGTCCATTCAACTGAAAGCAGGTCGAATGTGGGTTACGATTCCTAAGGACTTATGGAAGTTATGAACATCGTGGTTAGACTTCAAACAAGCTGATATTTGTAACTCCATTACGACAATACTCCAAGAAGTTCTCTAAGCTAATATTTTAAACTACAGAGACATAAACATTCTTCGCCAATATAAATGGTTCTGCTTTCTCATTGAAACCAACAAAGTTACGGAAGGCAGAGAAATGATGTAATTAAAGTAGGTAATTTCTGTGATATCCTCAATTTTGGGCGGCGTCGATCGTTAGACCGTATATTCAGGACCTTCCATGACGCCTCGATAGCTAGGCATAATAGAATGAAGACATGAAGAAAACTAATTGTTTGTACTTAACGTTAATGTTAGTGGAGGGGTTCCACTAAAACATACTAACACAAAATAAAAGAATTAGAAAGGGACAAAACAGCAATATGCTGTGTTTTGCCCTTGAATTGTTATAGCTTTTCTAAAAGTAAATATTACGACTGTTTTATCTAAAGTCTAAAGACAAAATGCACACATTGGGTAGCAGACACAATATTTGGAAATCAATAAAATTCATGAACTGGTAAAATAGGTCGAGTTTACGACTTATTAGCGTCTAAACAAATTTACGGCGAGGCCTAACATGTGTGTAGGCCAAATACAGATGCAGAGATTTCAGCGTTCTTCAAACAAAGCAAGTAATAAAATATTGGCACATTGATTTATGGTTGAAGCAATGATACGCCTACAAAAACGCCCACTGTGATTGTTGGAGCCAAAAAAATCATGGGCACTGTTGAAACCATTCATTACTTTTGGGGAGGCGACAAGTAAGATTACTCATGTAGTAATGAGGAGTATTGGTTGAGTGTCAAAGCAAGAATCGTATGATACGGAAGTAACAAACAGTATCAAATAAAAGAATATTGAGCGAATGACAGTGCTGATTCCGACCTTCGTTTGAATCGTCTACTAAAGTGTGTGTAGGAGTGTTTTACGCGTTTTTAAACGAAGCCACCTGGCACACAATAGTTTCTGATTACTTATGTAAATAATGTGAAAAATTCGTGTAAATTCCACTTTCTTTTGGATGTAACTAGCACAACCAAAATATATCCCTTTTAACCCTTTTTAACCGACGTCAAAAAAAAGAGTTCAGTGTTGGGCTTTCTTGGACTTCTCGGTCTATTTTGGAACAATTTTTGAAAAGTTTTTTTTTTTTTTATTAAATTTATACTTCCGAGATGGTCCTATAGAAATATTGTTATGATCTGATGACGAACTTCGAAGATATGGAACGGAAATCCTCATTGCTTTGATTGACTGAAAGAAGAGGGGGAAGGGGATATATCCAACCGATCTGATGATGAAGCCGGAAGGTAGGCACCGGAAATTTGTAAAATCAATGTAGCCTAAACGTGTTTAGTAAAATAACGATGAGAGAAAACTATTACAGAAACACCGACTTTCGAAATAAAAGCGCAAAATAACTTTAAAGTGTTTTTTTACATTGTTTCATAGAAAGTCATCAAATGACTTCTACTCTGGGTGGAACTAGAGTAACTTCCAACTTTAAAAAAGATAAGTGCAATGACAGCTAGGGCATATCCGACTTTTCCTCACTAAAACCGCACCTGTCTTTCAATTCTCCTCGCGTTCTAAAACCACTGGTTTCCTTTTCAGAAAATGCCTGCCGCCCTAGCGGCCATCGGCCTTGCTAGGCCTCTACGGTTTGCCGAGATCTCTTGAGGAGCGCGAGGAACACTTGGGCTCGGTCCGGATGGTTCCCGGACGGCGAGCTACCAGATTAAGTACCCTAAGTATGAATTATTTCACACCAGATCTAACCTACTTGCAATGCCAATATCAGTTGCCAGACTGTTTATCACCATTGTTGTTAAATACAGTAAACATTGAAAGAGTATATTTGACCTAGAAAGGAAAATTGACAATCTACTTGTACGAGTATCTAGCTTTTATACTGTCTTGTTTGGAGTCATTTCCATAGCAAATGTTCCTGCAAAGGTACCTACTCTGCAGGTTAAAGACCTCTGACCCACAAAAGTTAGGACAGAATATATTCCACATCAATTGATCACTACCACAGAAACGTAGCAAGAAAATTACGAAAACACAAATAAATGCATATCACATACTTTAAAACCTCACATTGTGTTGTTGCTAAACGTTAAGTATGCGAGCTAAACAAACAAAATGCGAGGAATTTGTATGACAGAAGCACCTCGCTGTTTCTGAGAAAAACACGACGTTCAAGGTGAGATAAGTACAAGCGAAGAACGATTCGGAATCAGTTTCTGTCGCGCTAACTAGGACGTAATGAGAACATATTCACGATTGATGGCTTGTCTGTTCTCCGCTATTGGCTTGAAATAATGACAACTATGTTTTACTAAGAGAACAGGAATAGCCGGAAACATGTAACAAGTTGACGCTACTGTGCCTATGCGTTAGTAACCTACTTTCGAAATGGCTCTCTATTCGAATTCTTACATGACAGTGATTAAAAAACTTAGATAAATCATTTTGCGAACGACAAACAACGGTAATTTGTGAATGTGACCCATATCCGCCTTTTTATGTACCTGTAATTTGCATAGGTAAATACTCCAATTTACCTGATGCACTAGCTAGACTTAGTCACGCTAATAATGACTTCTTAATTTCAAGTACGACACTCGTATAGTTAGTAACAATAAATAAACTTATAGAACTATGTCAATGTTATTAAGGTCATAAAAACAACAACGTTAAAACACAGATAAATAGGTAATATCACTCCAGTCAGTATACCAGACGAAATACTTCAGCAACAATTTATCAAGCAGTCCAGCCTGTCAGCCATAATACCCAGGACGCCGTTGAAACTGGCTTGATTCACACTCTGCGCACCTAGAATGCACGTCTTTTACGCATAATGCATAGAAGCAATCAATACGCAATCCCACAAACATCCCTGAAGCGCGATATGTTTTTTGCGTAAAATGTACTCACATACAAGTATCAAACGAAGGAGAGTAGATTCAAAAGACTTTTTTAACCTCCGAAGAAGCACGCGAACAGAACCTGCGGGCAATCATAATCGCATAATCTTATGAGACTACTTAGTTAAAGTGTAAATGCTAGTAGCAATCTTCTTGTTTGTATTTGAACATCATGACCTTCAAGATAACTTTGTAGACTAATTAATGATATCTTGATTGGTATTGTTGATCAGAATAAGGATTCCACAGATTAACAGTCTGTGTTCCTTGAAACCGGAACAAATGGTGTATCCCATGGTATAGGAGGGGTTGCTGCAGTAACGTTTGAAAAACTTACCACGGTTTTACAACGCAAAGAACAAAAGACAACAAACATTTAAATGGGTTTTCGTCAGTAAAAGTCTGACAACAAATGGTGTATCCCATGGTATAGGAGGGGTTGCTGCAGTAACGTTTGAAAAACTTACCACGGTTTTACAACGCAAAGAACAAAAGACAACAAACATTTAAATGGGTTTTCGTCAGTAAAAGTCTGACAACAAATGGTGTATCCCATGGTATAGGAGGGGTTGCTGCAGTAACGTTTGAAAAAGTTACCACGGTTTTAGAACGCAAAGAACAAAATACAACAAATATTTAAGTGGGTTTTCGTCAGTAAAAGTCTGACACGCCTTGCTTAATCCTAGAGAAGGAGAAATCATTTAATGATTTCCCACCTCAAAAAAAAAAAAATGAGGAGACGCGAAGTCTAAATAGAAAAATCGAATAACACTGCTCGATCAAGAAAGCTGTACCCTCTTATGATTAACAGTAACCTTTGCGACCTATGGAATAATGAGGCAATAAGGTGGATTCTTGTAAAATAAGACTAAGACTAGATTTTTCACACCAAAACGATCTTTACAAGCACAAAAGAAAATAGACCAAGAAGAGTCTCAGTAATGTTTCATTCATTACACCATCAATAGTACTGAATGAACCTAGCTAATTCGATTAGTTGCGCCGAGATCATACAAATTGCTTTAATAAAATCTTCTGGCCGATATTAAATGGCTTATTGCGACGTTTATCGAGTCCACAAGATTAGTATGCGCATCTTACGAGCAAGATATGCATAGGAATTAATACATAATGCATTTTCCAGGCAAAGGAATAGGTATGTATAAGATGATTTATGCAGATTATAAATCACTGAGTATAATAAGATGCGTGACAATTACTGCAAACTGGTTTATCTGGACTAAAGTTCAACAGTTTGGATGCAGCTACATATAAAAATAAAAAAGAATATTTTGTTTGTATTGATCTTAGGTGAAAAACTACACAATACAACTACCACAAAATATGAAAATAAGGAATAAACTTTAGCTTCATTAAATCTTAATCATTTTGTTAAAAAACAGATATGTTTCCATACTTCTGGACGGTACTTTTTTACGTTTACTGATTTGCTCAAAAAATTGATCATGAAACATGGATTATGCTCGATCGATCGAATATAAACTGCTAGGAAAATAACAAATATATAAAAAGATAATTTGACGCTTTGTACAAATTCCCAATTTTGCTGTGCCATACCATTTTTTGACGCCGGCAATAAATAACTTTACAAATTAAGTAGCTCTGCGGGATATTACTTAAGAACTGTTAAATAAGGAGAGATATAAGTTCTGTAATTTATTTACGTCTCCGTAAACACGGAAAGAGAACAGCTATTGAAAGTAGCTTAACACCTACGTCGTAGTCTTTTGGACATGATTGTCGATTACGTAACTAAATGATGATAAACGATTCTATAAATAAGATGTCTGGCCATTCATTTTGCCTCATTAGCCGAAACTGTACCCTAGATTTAGAAGTGTCTTGATTTTGCCAGCGGTTTCAGCCGCAAAGTGGAAAGTATCGCACAGAAAGAGAAAGTCCTTTTTGAGGTGGGAAATCATCAAATAGCTCTGGAGTTTCGTTGGAAGCGAGTGGGACTGTCAAATTTTTACTGACTTAACACACCCGTGTTCTTTCGCATTGCCTATTGTGTTCCAAGGCCGCGGTAAGTCTTTCGTACAGTCCCGCAGCCCGCAGGGAAAGTCCTAACTTCTAATTCAGCAGTAGTCTGTGTGCCAAGTTTTATCCACATGTTTTTTTCGTTAATGTGTGATTGATTGACAACTACTAAACATATCGCACACAGAGAGTTAGTTACTCTGTCTACGAAACGTACAGACTTTCAGTTCACATGCACAACACAGCCTACAGATGAATTGACGAAAAGAATGTAACAAGAAAACTAAAGAAAAGATATTTCAAATGCCGAAAGGATGGAAAATTAATTACAACGTGTTACGTTAAAAACTTTTCGTTATTTCGTTAGAAACGGAAGTAAATCGCATTTGAATGAGGAACAAGAACCATTTTGCAACACCCACAATATTGTGACGTCACTTGTCATGTGCTACGTGCGACCAGTGTCGCAGTCCACGAGCGTAGACGCATCTTTCACGCGTTTTGAAATGACTCACTAAAATATAAACCTAATATGAAAATAAGTCTGTGGCTTATTGATTAGATTACAAAGCGTTACGTCGCTCTACTTCTTTGATTTTTCTTCCCAACGACTGTTAATTACCTATCATAGCAGAACTGCGTACGCGAGTTTGGGTATAGAAAAGGGCCAAAAACTGACCATTGTCTTCTTTCCAACCAAAATACGGGGCAAGGTGATGAAGGTGGTTTGGAGCCTATATAAAAAGTCCAGATCCCATCTTCGAATAGGTGAATTAAGAATTTTAGAGAGGATCCACAACATTCATGCTTGTGCTTTAAAAAACCTGAAAGGTAGGAAATATGGGAGGTTTGAAGTAGTACAATTAGCCTATAAAAGCGTGGTTATGGACTTGACGACTATATCTGATAGGCATGAACGATATATCATAGCACTATGGTCGCACATGCTATGTCGCGTGTAAAACAATATTCACGTCGTCTGCGGATGTAGTTGCGTATGTAAATATCCTAATAACAGTAAATCGAGTATGCCCGACACAATAATGTTGGCCCAACCCAATTCTCGGAGTGTCGGACTATAACGTCAGAGAATGTCGAGATTTGTACTTTTTATTTAGTTTATTTTGTATAATGTAGGTTTTTGACTATGATACGATTCACGACTCAATGCTACTACTAATAGAAACATTATAAACGTGAGAGACTGTTTGTAAATCAATCTTGCCTCAACGGATGAACGAATTTGAATGACACTTGGCACTCGGGTAGAACAGTCCTGGATTAGGTTAACCAAATAGGACGGTCTTTTTTTCATAAGAGTGGAGAATCGTCGCTTTATTCCCGTCTTGGCAACCATGAATTTATTTATCATTTGTGAGTATCAAACCTGCGCGCGAGACGATTAGTGATGACTCTTGAAAAGTAAGTCCTTGCCTACTTCTGACCAATTTAATAGTACAAGGAAAGAAGAAGAAATGATAGCATTGGCGTCCTTCTTAAAGAAAAGTACTTACCTCTACCACCATAAAAATTCATAATGTATGCCGAGACAGGAATTACTTGCGGGCTGATAAATAATTTCATGAAAGGTGCATACATGGTACTAAACCTAATCTTCTCTCTGGGTGGAGCGAGAGACAATGTCATACTTTTACTGATTAAAACCCATCTGAGTTCTTTCAGTTTCGCTTTGCGTCACAGGGCCGCTGTTTTTTAGGGTTCCGTAGCCAAATGGCAAAAAACGGAACCCTTATAGATTCGTCATGTCTGTCTGTCTGTCTGTCCGTCCGTCCGTCCGTATGTCACAGCCACTTTTTTCCGAAACTATAAGAGCTGTACTGTTGAAACTTTGTAAGTAGATGTATTCTGTGAACCGCATTAAGATTATCACATAAAAATAGAAAAAAACCAATATATTTTGGGGGTCCCCATACATAGAACTGAAACTCAAAAATTTTTTTTTCATCCAACCCATGCGTGTGGGGTATCTATGGATAGGTCTTCAAAAATGATACTGAGGTTTCTAATATCATTTTTTTCTAAACTGAATAGTTTGCGCGAGAGACGCTTCCAAAGTGGTAAAATGTGTGTCCCCCCCCTCTAACTTCTAAAATAAGAGAATGATAAAACTAAAAAAAATATATGATGTACATTACTATAAAAACTACCAACGAAAATTGGTTTGAACGAAATCTAGTTAGTACTTTTTTTTTTAATGCGTCATAAATCGAAAAAAAATACACTATTATTAAAACATCGATCAAAGTTACAACACATTACAAGAACTTTAATATTATGTTACTTGCTGCTACGGAACCCTTCATGGGCGAGTCCGACTCGCACTTGGCCGGTTTTTATTTTGAATAATTCCGCAACCATGGCAGGGAACGGCCCTTGAAAGAATTTCCGATTTTCGAGTAGAGTAGATATAAATATTTTGATTGAACGTTGTAATAGATGCAAAGAATCGATCAAGAGCACGCGTCATACACGCATACATAGCTATGGTAACAGAATGTATTATTAGTAAAGAATACTTGTGTAGGCAGCAATAGATGTCAATCAGTTTAGTCAGAGTATAAATAAAGTTGGATACCTCACCCAATTTTATTTGTCCTGCTGCATGGATGTTCCCATAAATATGTTGTAACTGTCCACTAGAGTACAATAGGACGACTGTGGTGGTACAGACTGTCAGACAGACTTAACAGCGAGTCAACAGACATATTTGAAAAGCATTTAGAATATAAGATAATGACTATAAAAATTGATGGTTTTAAGACATCTTTAATCTTCCTCTTTGCCCTTGTTTTATCCCGTTACGCGGAGTCATCTTTTTAATCCTTCAGAGTCCACTTAGCTATTGAGCATCGTTGTTTGTAAGGCCAAGGTTTTGCATAGGACACCTTTATTTTATTAGAGATGAAAAAGCTGTATAGGGTGAAGAATCAGAACTAATATTATAGGGTAAATTGATGTTTTCCTGGAAGAGCTAATATGTGGCCATACTTTTCTTTTACGAATAGAAAGCTAACTCATGCCAGTAAAATTAACGATGGTCGTGAGAAAAAGCCAGTCTGGCAGTATTGACTTCTTTGAAGCCTTTCAAGGACACAATACTTTGATTGCGATTTTATAGCATTTTCCTCTACTAGCGACTATTTGTGGCCTTGCTAAACTCCTATAATGAACAAAAAAAACATTGACGAAGCTACATAAGTGTGGCCTCAGTCTTAGAGTAAACATTACATGTACCTATTCATGTTACATCATTTAGATTTTTTACTCCTTTTAAAGAAACTATGTCAAGCTATAGGGCTATAAACTGTGGGATTGCTCGAAAGAGTTATCGCTGCCCTAGAACATAAAGGGCAATTGAAGGAAAACAGATGGATCTTAGTCAATAAAAGTCAGACACTCTCTATCTCTCGTACCTTTGCTGTGCTTCCTTTTCTAAACTTGGAGGAAAAAGTATAGTGCCTTTTCCTTGTTTGAATAACTTTTTAGCGTATATCCCCTTAACACAATAAAAGCGAATGTTTGCGAGTATGTATTTCACGCATGAACGGTAAGAGATTTGGACGAAATTTATCATGCGGGTAGACAATGTCCAGGAATAGTACAAAGGATTATCCCGGAAATGTGGATTTGCGACAGTTTGTAGAATAATAGACTTATATACCAACAATCTCTTGTCCTGAGAAATATACAGTAAAAGTCATATCTAAGCTTAACCTTTCAATCGTGGAAATTACAGACACAATATTTATTATTAATAATATTTGTTATTTACTATCTTGAAGGGATTTAAATTAGGGTGTCCCAGTTTTATTGATCAAGTATCAATAAAAAGAAGAATGTCCTATAAATACACAAAAATATTTTCATTACCAACCTATTTTCCAAAATTGCCTACATTCAGAAACAAAAATAAAATAACAAGACTTTCTTGTCTAATATTCGAATTCTCAATAAACAAAAGAATGTTTAAGAGGTTAATGATTTGGCCAGACACCAAAAGAATTTGGCCAATAACATTTACAATGTTGTAAATAATAAAATTCTCATTTCTGTTGTGATAGTGTCACATACTTTCACTTTCAAGGATACTTTGAGAATTCCACAGAAAACTTTCTAGTTGCATTCACATCCTTATTTGAAGAACTGACTGAAGTGGCAATTTGAAAAGCGTGAAGATTTTTTGTTGAATCATTGCTCAACATACTTTTAGTACCTAGATAATGTGACTATGAAACTTGTAATCTGCACTAATATTATATAGAGGTAAACTTTGTTTTATTATTTGTAGGAGGTAATCTCCGAAAGTACTGGTCCCGTTGCTAAAGCTGCCTGAGTGACTTAGGCAGGTGAAGCCGCGAGCAAAAGCTAGTATAAAATGATATCTAGTTAATTATTCTGCCTAAACAAAAGTATAAAACTTTTACTTCAGACTTGATAGTAATGAGTTTTAAACATAAAATTTTAACTGCAGATAACCCTAAAATAGAGCTATAAAATACAGTTTACATTACACAATATAACTTTATACATAACACCAGTCCAGTAGCAACTGCCACCATACATAGAACAGCACATACAGTTCATATGTGTAGACGCATCAATATTTGACGTTTCATGGTCCAATAATTTAGGCACTCTGTACTGTAAAAAGGTCTTACACTCCACAATTTTAGCACAATATACAAATGCAGTTTGAAGCATAATTTATGGTTAGAACACCACATAATTTTCACAAACAAAACCAATGCAAACTTCACAAATGAACGACCAATTCTTGTTCAAATATTGGTTTATCTACAGCAGAGAGACAACAAAATGTGGGACTAACCTCAAAAGCAGGCTGTTAGGAGGCACTCGGGAACACTTGTGTTATAGCAGGCACGCATCAACCGTCCTGTGGAAGACCACCATATCAGACCTCTAGCAACACCTTCAGTTTCATCCCAAATTAATGTTAATTAATATATTAGTTACACAGTCAAGGATACTACAGTTGGGAGTGTGCCAAAAATGTGTTGCAGCTGTAAGCAAGCAAAACTGAAACTCATCGATGCAATCGTCACAGCACTTTACGCATGAATATACCGTATTATTAGGTTAGTATGTCAATAATGCAGATGAATGTTGACTACAGTCAAGGGCTTCTCTGGGAATTCAGACACCGGGCGGGAGCAGTGTTAGATACATGCATGAGACAGCAATGCTGCGCACGACATCGCTACACAAATCGGAAGGAAATAAGATATCGTATAACATGATCACTTACGAAACTTCTTCCTCTCAAAGGCATCTCACGCACTAATAAAAAAAAATCACACAACTATTGTCACTTTGTACTGAATTGAGTATTAGCACTCTTTTCACATACACAGTCTACACACAATTTTCTTTCAATTTTCAATTTAATTCAACAGCAGACAGCAACTCGTCTTGCAGATTGCAGTTAAAAATTTGACAGAAGCGCTAACAAATTCTAGAACAATCATCACTCAATGACCATAGACAAATAACTAACTAAAACTAAAAACGCACCATCGTGCATGTCCATTAATAAAGCCATTACCTACCTAACAAAAATAGCCCCACAATGTCTACAAATATTTTGTTGAAGTTTAGATCCGTAGGATATATAAAATCCTTGGATTTTAGTAACCACTTGACAGAAAGGAGGTAATTTGACTTTGTCAGAATCTTAAGGCCCTAGCTCCCATTTAGGGTCAACTCACACCGAAAGAGCGGCGAAGGACAGCGACCCGTTTACCGTTCATAGAATTCGCTGGAATTCCCGTGGCACCGCGGGCATCCGCGCGACTCGTTCGAGTTTCTTATGCGATAATAAGTATTATAGCAATGAAAATAAAGTTAAAACTCATATGACACTGAAACTGCGATCCGCTTCGCTGCGCTTCGACGCTCTTTTGGTGTGAGTTGACCATTAGAGCCATAAAACCACATAGAGCATTTCTGAAGCCTAGTCTTCGGTAATGATCACAGTAATGGTTACTAAGCTATGGTTAGGGGGGGGGGTTAGCTTAATAGCCATCAGTTCTTACCCTTTTCTATGGTTGATATCTTTGAAAAAATATTATGATAAAGATTCATTAATTAGTTGCCAAATATTTGTTTCATTTTAAGTTTTAACTAGTTAATGAGCTAATGACAAAATTTTAACAAGAACTTATTTGTAATATATTTTTATTTATTAAAAACCTAATAAGAGTACATAATAATTTAAAATTATTTAAATGTTATAAAAAAATGAGGGTCTTTTTTGGGACCGTTACTAATAAGACATTAATCGTTATGATACGGAGTTATTAAGAATAGTCCTCACTTTGCCATTATTTCTTACAATGTCTCAAAACCTATTTAGTTTTTGTCAGTCTTCATTCAATCTTGCCTTAACATTTAATTAATATTGTTTTATTGAAATTTGAGATACTTGTTTTATACAAGGGATTGTTTAATAATTAAGAACCAAATACTGTCTAGGTATTTACAATGTGCACTATGCCTTACTTGTCCTTTTCGTAACAGTTTAGTCCATCCTTTAGTAACTGTTACGAAAAGGACGTTACGCAAATGGTTCCCTCTCAAAACAAATGTGAAATATTCAAAGAATATTACTATAAAACTTCTAAATCATACATAAATGACCATAATACAAGTTTAAGTGTTACTGCTCAAACAGAATTAATAACTAAATAAATGGTTTTATCTAAAAATACGTTATTAACTAAGACAAATTTTTTCACCTTGTTGCGACTAAATACAAAATTGCTGCATTTATGTGTCAGACGTTGTGCTTGGGGTTGTCAATAAAATAAAGAATAAAAATGCTGTATACGCAAAATAGTAACAAAAGGAACGTTACTATACGGACTTGTCCTGTAATCTTAATTCTATAGGACAACGGTTTTATGTAATTAACTTACTATTTTACTATGATAACTACATAATTTCAGGTAAGATGTGTAAAGAATGAAGCTGGAATGGTCCTATCAGACGAAAAAATCAAAGAGAGGTGGAAGGACTATTTTGAAAGACTAATGAATGAGGAAAATCATTGGAATGAAAATTTAGAGAGTAAACCAGTGATTGTAGGGTTAGTAAGAATGATTAGTGTGGATGAAGTCAGAATAGCAGTGAATGGGATGAAAAATGGTAAAGCCATTGGTCCAGATGGAATACCAGTTGAAGTGTGGAAGTTTTTGCGAGTGGATGGATGGACGTGGTTAGCTTTGTTCTTTAATAAGTTGTTGCAGGAAGAAGCCATACCTGATAATTGTTGCAGCAGTTTCTTGCTGCCCATCTTTAAAACAAAGGTGATGTGCTTGAGTGCAACAATTATACAGGAATAAAGCTAATGTCACATACTATGAAAGCTTGGGAGAAAGTTATTGAAAGGCGTCTGAGAGAAGAGAGAGAAATTTCGCAGAACCAATTCGGTTTTATGCCGGGTCGGGGTACAACGGATGCTATTTTTGCTATACACCAGCTGTGCGAGAAATACAGAAGTGCGCAAAAAAAACTTGCACATGGTATTCTTTGACCTCGAAAAGGTATACGACCGAGTATCTCGTGAGGTTCTGTGGTGGGCCCTTAAGAAGAAAGGTGTGCCTGGGAAGTGTGTGCAGTTGATCCGAGCGATTTATAGTCGATGTAATACCCAAGTCCGGTCTACAGTTGGCACCAATGGCAGCTTCTATGTGGCTGTCGGCTTACATCAAGGGTCGGCCCTCAGCCCTTACCTCTTGCTGATGATAATAGACGCTCTGACGTCGGACATTCAGGAAGAGGTCCTTGGTGTATGCTGTTTGCCGATGACACGGTGCTGGTTGCCGAGAGTGGCCTAGAGGTCCAGAACAGATTGGAGGTATGGTGGCATAGACTGGAGAGTGATGGCCTGAAATTGGTTAAAACCAAAACGGAGTACTTGTTCTGCGATTTTGGCGGTGTCTCCAATCCAGTGCATTTAGCTCTCGCCGCTCGCCGCTCTCGTCTAAGGGGATAGTGAGGTGGACTGGGACGTTACACGTTGGATCAACGCTGGATGGATGAAATGGCGTCAGGTCACGGGTACCACTTGTGACCCACGGATGTCCCTCAAGTTGAAGGGTAAAATCTACAAGTCCGTGATAAGTCCTATATATGTTGGGCTGTAAAAAAGACGGATGAAAAATGATTGCATCTAGCGGAGATGAGACTGTTAAGATGGATGTGTGGTGTGACGAGAATGGATAAAGTGAGAAATGATATATTAGGGGAAGTTTGAAAGTGGCGACAGTGAATAAAAAGTTGAAAGGAAATCGGTTGTCTTGGTATAGTTCTGTAAAGAGGAGGGATGAAGCGCATATTACTAAAACAATTCTGAGTATACATGTAGATCGATGGAGAGGGAGAGGAAGTCAGAAGAAAAGATGGATGGATTTTGTGAGGAGTGATATAAAAGAAAAGGGAGTTAGTGATAGCGTGACGAGTGACAGGACAGAATGGAAGAAAAAAACGTGTTGCACCGACCCCAAATAAAACGGGACCATGGCAGGAAGATGATGATGAAGATTATGACGCTATATTTCTATTTTAATACTGTAAATTTACGGACCATTTTTCGCTATTATTAATTATATATTGAATATAGTGAGTGAGACGTGAAAACGGGCGTGTAGTAGATGGTACACACAATGGCAAGTTTTAGCAAGCTCGTTTATTAGTCGATTATACATTGCTTCCCTTATGCTGTGCATAAAAAATATTCTGTTGTCAATGGTCATCTATCATCAGTGACAGTGACAGCGGCAGCGTGATTGTCAATGTCATTTGCATTTGGTCGTTGAT
Source organism: Mythimna albipuncta (assembly GCA_929112965.1). NCBI lineage: Eukaryota > Metazoa > Arthropoda > Insecta > Lepidoptera > Noctuidae > Mythimna > Mythimna albipuncta. The sequence goes on from OV815963.1 coordinate 20,807,986, forward strand.
AACACGGCGGATTGTCTTGTCTCACAATTTGAAGATAATTGTGTTTTGTATTTAGGGTCACATTTTTGTTTAAACTGTTATAGTTGCTTATTTGAACATAGACTCTACGTTCTGGCCTAACAGGCTTCACAGTAAAGAGTATTTTTTCATTTTAACTGCAGTGAAACCGACTCAAAGATGGAATGTGTTAAGATACAAAATAAGATAAAGTTATTGTTTGAGAAACTTACTGAGCCGAACTATGTGCTTGATAACTACTACGCCGATGGGCTTATCACGAAACTGTCAGACTGTTCCGATCCTGGTAAGTATTATCTTTAGTAGTTTTTAGTGAGCACCTACAACTTTTTAGTTATTGTGACATAAATTTCTAAGTAAAAGTAGCGAGGAAATGCAGAAACTGATTATCTATTGTCAAGGACAAGAGATTTTTATTTGATTTGGTACTAATTATTAAAACAAACCAATAATGGCCTTTGTATGCTGTTATGAAGTATTTATTTTATAAATTTTCCTCATTTACTTCTGCCTCATCTTATCCCATTATACGGGGACGATTTTCCTAACAATGCAATGCGATTTATTTCCATTCATGTCTGCGGATTTATCATTCATGTAGGATCGGACCTTCTGTTTGCGGTGATGATAAGACACCTTTTAAGCTCATGGTCATCTGGTCTTCTCTTAACATTACCATAATATCGCAGTACATTCAGAAATTTTATGGACTTAGAAACTTGAAACACAACCTTATAAAAAAAAAAATGTTAAATCCACCCCTAAGACGACCCACAGACCCAGGGCAGTCCACACAGTGGTGACACCCGGACATTTCTTCCGCAACTGCAGGGACTTCCCGATCTGACCATGTTCGGTGAGAACCTGCAAAGTTATCTCTATTGACAACAAAGTAGTGCTCGTCTATAACCTGACTGACAGATGCTAGCGGTTAAGCTCAGTCAGAACTTGTGATAAGATATGTAATCAAACAACTTTATCAATGCAAATATTGCCTCAAACGGTTCCCTTTTATGTAATATACCTTTTATCGCAATTGCCAATAGCCTTATAAGGCTCGAAATAGTTTTACTAGTTCAAAGTATATTTTAGTTTTTTTGTCTAGCATGGGCTGGAACAGTTTAAAAAAAAATTAAAAATAAAGTTTTTTTTATTACGTAAATATGTTACGGATTGTTTTAATCACATCAATATTATAAATGTGAAAGTTTATGCATACTTTTGTTATTACTTCATGCTCGGACAGATCATGTACGGACTTAGACGAAATTTAGTACATAAATAGGCTATTTCCTAGCACTTGGAATACAACAGACACTCAACACAAGGGTAGAACACATGTCTCTGAATATTATTTTATTTAGGATAAAACAGACAATTTTCTATTTTAGCATACGCAAAGATGCTAGCAGCTAGCAGTTAGAACATAAAATTCACATTAGGTTAGTTTAAAATATACCTAAACTAAAGATGTATTTTGAATGTTTTCTATCGATCATGAACTCAGATACCATCAAAGACACTTCCGCCTGACCACCACTAAGTTCATTTTTGGCTTGCACTCGAAACGAAAACTTCAAAGTTTTGGCACCAAAAGCCGCGCCGCGCAGGATTAATTTTTTTTTTTTAAATTGATATAGTTTTGGAAAAAAGTGGCATAGGGACGGACAGACAGCCAGAGAGACTAATCTATAAGTGTTCCGTTTTTTGCCATTTGGCTATGGAACCCTAAAAACAGAATATAATAGCAAAATTTTACTTTTATTTCTAGTCTAGTTTATATTTGCAACACAAACAAGAACTTGTCCTTTAGAGTCTACCTTTATCCGAAATTTTTACATCGGATTCGGTTTTTTATTTATTTCGGATATCTTATATTTTCGATTGCGGAGCTCCATACCAAGCGGTTAAGGTAACTATCTGCTTCTAACCAAAGCGGTTAAGGCTGTACGTTAAATATAAGAATGTTATAAAGCAGATGATTCACAGTAGCCGCCATAACATCAACGTTATGCTAACTGGATGAAATAACTTCCAGACAGTGACTTGACGATAAGCTCTCGATAAATGTTCAGTCATCAACACGTGGCCAGTTTTTTTTTGTTTGACAATAATTTATTGTCGTGTTAACTCGTTAAAATAGCAGCAAGTTAAACTGTTTGTACGATAGACTGTTAAAAACTGTGAAAATTAGAAGTCTTATGTTAACGTTTTTCTGACATCATACCCACATACTACTGTTAAACGTCCCTAGTCCAGTCATTTAAGCTTAAATTAGGTAAGAATCTCGGGATTCGAGATACCCAGCTGTAAGTCTGTAAATACTTGTATATTGACACCCTAAAAGTTGTCTCAAAACGTACATATGGTAGGGTGTACGCTACTATTAAATTTCAAGGTCAAAGGTCACAAAAATCGTTTTTTTTGCGCACTTACTGGGTATCTCGAATTCCGAGGTGAACTTACTATAATGACTGGACTACCCCTACCCATCATAATTAACTTAACTTATTTCTCATGACTATCGTTTTTTTCTTTTCAGAGGTAGCATTTCTCAAAAGTGCGCCACTACTTTCTGATTTGATAATCGATGCATTAGACAAAGCCGACAATGCGCACATTACAGTCAAGGTGTTCCTTACAAGGGTCCTCGCCATTGCGTCTCAGAAAGAGCTGCATTTCGCTAAAATGTTCGCCAGCCAAGGAGACAGAATGCTCGCAGGCTTCAAAGAGATCTGCGCTCCAAACACCAGCCCAAGCATTAGAGTAGCCTACATGGAAGCAGCACTCAAAATTGTTACTCACAACTCAGGCATAGCTTGGCTTCTGGAAACTGGTGTATGGAAAGAAATACTCAGTTTATGTAATGAAAAACCAACCGTTTTTGTTGTTCGCCAAATATACAAGTTCATGTCAGAATTCCTTTGGAAACTTAACGATCTGAACGATGCCGATAACATTAGAATAATAGTCAACCATTTAATACAACCCATCAGAAAATACGACTTCATAAATGTTCAATCACTAACTAGTGAAGAAGAAGAAAAAATATGCATCGCAGTAGAACCAACGGTACAGATACTGCTCTCTACGGTGAGCAAAGAATGTCGCATTGAGAATACAACTTTGCTCATGAAAATTTTAATCAAAGAATTCGCAATTTCTAACTATTTATATGTCGCGTACGACCGGATACGCACAGACGACTTGTCGTTAACATTTTTGAAATTAATGTTTTGGTTGACACTTGCGAAAGTTTTCCTCGCAAAACCGATGCTGCCCGGAACACTTTACAGTGCCGAAGATTTCCTTGAAGTAGCAGCTTTCAATTTTAATGTTATCCAGTCGTTTGTACAGCGTCGTAGTGCAACATTGGTCCTAGATTTTTGTTCAGCTTGTAATATCATATGGAATAAGTTGTGCCAAGACAAGGAACCTGGAATGTACCAGGAAGATGACCAGAAGCGAATTAAAATGAAAAATCAAATGTTATTTGTATTTTTAGTTCCTGTTCTGGTTTTTGTTACTTACGGGAAGCCTCAATCAGCTTTGACTGATCAAAGGATCCATGATTACATAGAGAGACTTTTAAATCTTTCATGCGAGTACACAGCGAAAGCCGCTTATGCCTTAAGAGATTTGACTGAACAACTAGACACCTTGGCGGTAATTCTGCAATGTGTTAAAAAACTCATCCATTTGAAGGATCACTTAAATGATGAGCAAGCTAATTTAGTCTTTCAAGCTTTATTTTACGTACTGCAAGAGTACAATCCGCTGGATATGAACGGGGACCCGAAATTAGAACATTTCGAAGATGGTGAGGAGAAGAACTTAGTGATGACGTATGTGATGGACAGCGTGTTGTCTTTGGTGACTCATCGGAACATCAACTGGCACGAGAGTGTGGAAATCATGTGTCTGTATAATATTGTTATCAATAATTTGGAGAGATCTAATTTAAGTTGTAAGGTGAGTTGAGAAATATGCCTTACGCTGAATAGCATAAGAGGAGTGCGATTCGAATGGTCGCGAACTTGGTCGAAGCTTTAAGTCTGAAAAAAGTAAAATGAAATAAGTTTGTACTCCACTCATGCTCGGCTCGTCTAACAAAGATGGAGCTTTATATTTATTACTTAAACAATTGTCTTCTTCTCGGTCTATTCTTACTCTTTTCTCTTTAACACTTAAATTTTATTTACCTTTTTCTTTTCAGTTTGTTGTAGTATCGTTAAAAGTAATAGGGTTGACGATGAAGAAGTTCCTTCAGCCAAATTTGACTTTACTGGTGGATGCTCAACCAGGCGGCTCGATCCTCGACCTCGGAAAGCTGATATACAGGAAGATGCAGGACCGGCACTGGGAGATCAGGGATACGGCGTTGGAACTGTTATATATTTGCACCGATATTGCGTATATAAGTATGTGGTCTTAATATTTTTTGCTAATTTTTTATTTCTGCAAAGTTTAATGAGATATTTTGTGGTACTTCTGAAATAATTATATGAAAAATAATGGAGCCAGTGGTAAGCTAGCGTGACGGTTGACAGAGTGAAATAAGAAGAACAATAATAGACACACTATTACGTCAAATCCAAGTTGATAACTCCCGAAGGATGGCAAATGTCCCCTTACACAGTCCTCTTTTTTTGAGTTGAAAAACTATCTAATGACAGAAGCCATTTGATCCTGCTCTAGAGTGCAGTAGGAGGAACTTTTGCTGACTAAAATCACTGACTATTTTCCTTCATTTGTTCTCTGCGTTCATGGACCACGGTAACTCTTTTGAACATCCCGCAGCTAAACAGTCCGTTTACCATCGAAAAATCTTGCATCAAAGTCAGTTTTCTGCGTTTGTGACTGTACAGGGAACTCCTTTGAAACTCAGTAGTTTGCCATTTGTTGAATCGTGACTCTTGAATACTAACGGAAGTTACGAATTTTCTTTCCAGAATTCCCACCGTTCCAGAAGCAGATACTGGAGAACAACCTCATAAACTTGGCGGCGACGATCGCCTTCAATGACTACGAGCCGTACGTCCAGGTGTCCGCGCTCAAGTGCATCGGCGCGGCCAGCCGGATCAATTCAGTATGGGACCAGTTGATCGCCGAGTACCCTGATATCAAGGTAGGATACATAAAAATGATGATTAACAGCCAAACGTTCTTTCCATTCGTCGTACGTCTTTCTATTGTTCGTCAAGTCGTTGAGCTCCTTAGTAGTCCTGAGTTGAGCTACACGAATACTGAAAAATGCTTGCGCTGACTGGACACTTGGACAGGTCCACTCAGAACTGTGTGGTTCTTTTCTCAAAAGACCATCTCAGACTTCAATCTGCATGATTCTCATATGATTTGACTGTTACATGTTTGCTGTATGGACTTTAGAAGAGACTTTGACCCCTGAATTTGTTTCGGTGTTTCTTCTCAGGATCGTCAGCTAGGAAACACCGGCTTCATCTAGTTTAAATTGACGAAAAAATTGACGTGTTTTTTAAAACCTACTTGTAAGATAAATATCATTTATCAAAATAGTCTTGTTTTATAATTTTTTAGATTACTTATCCAAACTCGGTAGAGACCTTCCCCACTATTTTTCGTTTTTTCTGACCAACCTTTCAAGAGCATGTCCTCCTGTGTACGCTATCGTTTTTACGTCTGTCTTGGGGCTACCACCCACTGTATGAAGATTCGCTAGTCTGGTCCATTTGTTCTAAGGCATCCTGTAAGTGTGACCCGATATTATATTTCTATATAATTCGTTATTTTTGTTTCACCAGAATCGATTACTCTACATTCAACGCAACAGCGAAGAAGGCATTGTAAGAAAAGAAGCATGCAACGTCCTCAGCAGCTTGTACCAGAACATGAAGCTGTGTCCTGGCTTCACACAGACTCTGTACGAGCACATGGTTTCCTCCGCACTCACTGACTTCCACTGGGAGGTCCAGATCAGCGCCCTTAACTTCTGGAGGCGAGTCTACTACACCCTCCTCAACGGACAAGGTATGCTCGACGGCAATTTCCCCCCAGTTACATTCTCAAGGGAAACCAGAAAAATTGTCACACTAAACGAAGCAGAAATACAGAAGAGACTCCTCAAAATTCTAGACGAACTAGCAGCCATCGGTTGTCTAACCGTCTTCGTTACATTACTTCACGACCAAACTGAAGTTTGCATTATGGAGGCTACCCTCAACATAGCACAGGAATTGTACGATATTCTTAAAAGATATAACGTGCCAGACCTTTTAACACCAAAAGATGGAGAAATAAATAGCATAGAAGAACTTCGTAACATAAACAAAGAGTTAAAAGAAGAAAAAGAAGAAGTTGATGATAATATAGAAATGTTGGATGTGCAGAACCCTGAGAATATCATCCAAGATATATTAAATTCAGACGATGTGAACTTACTTGCAAATATATACGAAAGACACATGACATTACAAGGTACAAAGATGGTGGCACCACTAAAACCAAAGATAAAACTACTGAGATTTGCATCGCCATACTTATTTACTTCTTACTTAAAAAATACAGACCTGAAGCAGATTATTGACGATAAGAGAAAATGGAACGACGGTATTAGAAGTTTATCTTCCCTTCTAGATGATGTTCTTGGTTTATATGAAGTGAATCAAGAAGCCAATTCTTTGGATTGTTACTAGTGGGGAAACAAATTAAAACTTTGTTACTTATAAATAATGTTACTATTATTAAACTTGAGATTATATTTTCTCTATAATCATTTTTTTTTTATTACAAAAATGCATCATCCAAATAGTTAGATCATTTGAAACTTAAATAATTTTCTATACTTATACATCTAATATTTCATCTAGCAATACGTCTAAACTACTATAAACTTCAGAATTCCATATCTTTTTGTCTTTTATGATTCTGCGAAAATCTGTCCCTTTAAATGTTTCTAGAAACTTGTTGGGGTGTACCATTTCTTTTGGCGGAATATTCAGTCTATAATCTTCTTCCATTTCATTGGATTCTGTTTGAAAATAATTGTCATGTAGATTCATTATGAGCTCGCTTTGATCAGTATTTACTATACTACCTATAACTTTATCTCTCATGTCCGTATTACGTGTGAAAGTCAAATCCATAGCCATTTCTTCGTCATTCTCTTCAACTTTAGCTTCCATAGGATACGTTATAGCGTTATCCTTAATATTACCGAATTTGTATTTATCTAGTATTTCTATCAGTTCTGTAGCCATGCAGTAGGCTTGTTCCATAATTTCTATGTTGTACACTTCGTTCATACATTCGTGGAGTACTGTTAGGCATCCTATAGATGATAAGTCATGCATTATGGAGGTGAGTTGTCGAAGGATTTCTTTGTCATGTAACGTTATTATCTTCCTTTTTTCTTTCGAGAAGGTGACTGATGGGAACTTCCCGTCAATCATTCCCCTGTAGGTTAACTGGTTGGAAATCTCGTGTTTCCAGAACTGTAAGGCTGCTAGCTGTACCTCCCAGTGCAGGTCGTCCAGCGCAGCGGACATCATAACTTCGTATAACGTCGTTTGAAAGTTTGGTGCTACTTTCTGGTTTGTATAGACCTTGGTGAGGACTTTCGCTGCTTCTTTCCGCACCATTCCTTCTGGATTGTTTCTTAGTATGAAGACGAGTTGCAGCTGAAAATATGTAAAACCATTTTTAAATATTACGTTTCAAAAAGTATTCTTTACTTTCTTGTAGGATATATTTTTAGTTATCCCGTTTGTAGGACTACAGAAAGGGCAGTCTGAAGATTTCATACCTGTTTTTAAATTCAAGAGCTTTCTTTGGCACATAAAACGTGTTGCCGTTTTCTTTACCCCTGTCTTAACAATGTAAAATTCAGTGGAGAAAACAGTTATGAAGACATGCTGGTAACAGTAACTAACAGAGAAGAGATGGAAGATATTCTCTCAAAAACTTACGCAAATATGAGGGTTATCGACGAGCACCTTCTTCCATATACTTTCGATCTTCGTGGCGGCCGCAAGGCACCTGAGTGCTGTACTCTGTGCGTAGTACTCCGGGTCCGTGAGCGCTGCCTTCGCAGCGCACACCATCAAGTTGTTCTCAGTGATCACTTTTTGTAGAGGTATATATTCTGGAAAAATATGGAGATTTTAAATTAGCTATTTTATGTAACGCATGCAATTTGTGGCATATCAACTGTGACGGGCTTACAATAAATGAAATCATTGAAACAGGCCCGATTTCGCTAAATCAGAGCTGAGAATTTGTTGTATTATTGATTGACTACCTCAAGGAAGCTGTCGAGTATAAAAATGCATGATCATTTTGTGTTGCACGTGGGCATAACATTACGGTTATTATAATAGTTATACATATAAAACATGACCAATCAGCATGACAGTGTATTTTTACACTCTCTGTGTTGGTTTTAGTTAGCTAAATCAGTTTTCGTAGTGTTTTAGCCCCAACTTCATGGACCATGGACACATGCTATTGAACATGATGATCAGATTTATCCAAAAACTTTTACCAATTTTTTTTTTTGCTGTCGTGGTTATGTACTACCGGTCCTAGATAATATATTCAATACTCACTAATGAAAGATATATCCGTACAGCTTAGCAACAGGTTCAGGGCGGAGTCCCTCACTTCCCAGTCCTCGTGTTGCATATACATCTTCATGACGGCCCCTATCACAGTCAGGGTGCTCTCCTGCCTGCTTTCCACCAGCAGTGTCATGTTCGGAGACAAGAACTTCTTCATGCATAGGTCTATCAGATCTAACACTTGGACTATTTGCTGAAAGAGAAACATTTGCGGTTATTTTATCAGTTCTGTGAACATTACATTTCGGTTGGGAAAATTGTTCTTCTGGTTCTTAAATCAATAAATCATTTATTAGTTTGCAAATATGGGTGATAGATACACTTAACTTTCTATATTTGAAAATATTTTTTCTCAAACAATTCCGCTATCATTTGATGCTTTAGATATTGTGCACTGAGGATTTGATTGATTATTCTTATATCATGAGTGCTGTACGTACGCATAAAAAAAAATATGTTTTTTTGAGACCTCTGATGTGTTTCATTTTGAAAATAAATAGCAATGTATCGACCCTTTTACCTTTGTATTTAAGATATCCTGTTTCAGTAAATTCATGAGACCCTCTTGAAGGCTAGCGATCTCCACGTTCTCGTACCAAAATATTTTGTGTTCCTTCAGCAACATTCGTATGGCGTCCAGTACTAGAGACAACAGTCTCACGTCGTTCGGACACTTTATAGGACTCTCGGTTACAATCAGTCCCCCTGCTCCATCGGACAATATGTAAAAATCCAAGACGTGAAAAAGGCTCTGGAAACACAAGCCTGCATGAGCTGCCGTTAAGTGCCCTTTCAATCGAAATAATTCTCTAATCGTTGCAATGGCGACTTCTGTTAAATCATTCGAGTCTATCAGGATCCGGTATGTATAACAAGCAGTGAAAATGTGCTCCGTCAAAGTTTTTCCAATCTTCGTAAGAAACATATCTAGGAAATCATGTTTTTCTTCCGGCGTTTGACCACGTTTGTTCTCAAACGCATAAATTAACAGTGGCTCAATCAAGTACACAAAGAACTGATCCGATAGTTTTAATTTCTGTCCGTTCCTCTCAAATGTTAGCGGCAAAGGCAATTGATCTTTGTAAGTTTTCTCAAAGTTTGACCAGAATATGTAACATTTTATACAGAAATCTGTGACGGCTTGGATTTCTCGTTTCTTGATGCACCTTAATATGCAATTGTGATAGAAGACAACAAATTCATTACAAAACTCGTCTATTCTACCGCTGAACAACAAGTACCTATGTGAAGAATAGTAAAATCTTAAGCATATGTCATTCACACAGCCAAGTAAACAAGAGTACCTAGTTGCTTTCACGATGAACATTAATGGGCGCTCGATTAAAAAATATGATCGCAATATGGACACCACATGGTTAACGGGTACATTTTCCATCTCGGTTAAAATGATTAATAATGCATACATGTGCGAACCAATTTTCTCAGCAAAAGCTTTGTCCATTTCATGATCTATAAGTTCCACGGTTTGATATTCGCTCGACATGATGGGTTTCACGACATATTCCAACACTTGCATTAGTTCTGCTTCCATTTCATATTCGTTCAACTCCCTTACTAGTTTTGAAATTAAATTAAAAGTGGCTTTTGCAATTGGGATGGAAGCCTTATAGGTGTCTGGATGAAGTATGTATTCCCATACTTTATGTTCTAGAAGTAATTTCAGTCCAGAAAGGTGTGTTATATGCACCGTTGCTAACTTTATACAAGCCAAGTGAAGTCCACGGTTCTGAATCTTTGTGCTCAAGTTATTGAGAATGCAATATTTGAATGTCGGACCTTGTAAACCATGCATTTGCATTTTGTTGAATTGAAGCTCATTCTTGAAGAGTATCGTGATGATTTCAAAGAAGAAAATTTTGACTGACGTTGTAGCATTTTTTAGGTTTACAACTGAATCAAATATAACGTCGGAGAAGTAGGGGTTCTCTAGGAGACATTTGCCAGGACCTGGAACATACAAAATGCACAATATAGGTCTTAAGGTTTTAAGTCGACTGTTAGATTATGGCTGTGCAAGTAATATAGGTAAAAACAATTTTCTATCTAGCTACCGATACCTACCACTAATGCGAAAACTAGAATTTCTATCTTCTATACCTCCGGACGAGGGCAGTCTAATTTAGATTCTTTTGCTGCTCTCCTGTTACCCTGACGACGGAAAGTTTTCAAAATTTACTCTTATCAACCTATCAATCGGAGATCACACACGTTCAGACGGTTTAACCCTAGTAGAATGTTACAAGAGGGTTATAAATACCTCAATCAACGATTTAGTAATGTCAAGTAGCTATGTGTACGTAATGGGAAGCAAGTTTAGGTAGGTATAGGTACAGCGGCCTGTGACTCGTGAGCCGAGTATTGATTAGTAGGTATTTAAAGCAGCGATTAGATTAGCGAAGAGAATAAGCGATAGATAAGGAGGTAAAATGCTAGGGGCAGCCCGATTTGGTTCCCGATAGATACCCACAGAGTACTTTGTAACATACTCCTATACCACTGGAAAAAGAATTACCTCAGTGACGGTCAAGTTCCCGTTCTGTCCGGGAACTTGACTTGATGACTTGAACTTTGTGAAAGATCAAGTATGTTGCCATGTTCCTACAAATGGGGTCTTTTTCTCCAGTTTTATCTAAGTATTACTAGCTTTTTTTTTGAACACGCTTTTATTTTTTTTTAACGTGTTTTCGCTCTTGCATTTTTTTGGAATTAGAATTTGTTTTAGGATACGTTTTAAACCGAAAAAAAATGCGGGTACTCTCGGTGAAAGTGTATTTTTCCCGAATTTTCTGCAACACGTTTACGCTGGCTGCCATGCAATACGTTGTGAATCAAAGTGAAATATGTAAATCGTATACAGAATATGAACAAGGATAGGTTACTGGGTAGCACAGAAAAGATAAAAGAGGTCTGTAGAAAGAAACCTCTTTCATCTTCTCCGTGCTGGGCAGTGCAGCGCAACACGTTGGGGCAGTTGATGCTGCGGATAATCACTCGTTTTTCGTCGTGGTACATTTCAACAATCTGGATACGGATATAGGAACAATATTATAGAGGTTTCGGATACCGTTACGGATATGAAATTATTTCGGTTTATTCACTAGAAATCTCGGATAATTTTGGTTACCGATATCAGAATTTTGAAATTATGAAAGTAAAATACATACCAAGATTTAAATTTTATTGCTAGTCTAGATAGCATTTGTTTGGCCGGGGAAAAAAACCAAAATGCTGTAGTAACCTATCATTTAGACTTCGCCTTTCATCCGAAACTATCCGAAACTTTTACATCGGTTTTGGTCAGGGATTTTTTTATTGCGGATATCCGATAGTTTCGGCTATGGTAACAAGCGCTCCATAACATCCCTGGTCTAGTCCGTACACAGCTACTTCAGAAGTGCTACCACGCAGGGCCCGATCTAAGGGGGGCAAGCCGCCCAGGACAGCAAAATTGACTTATTCCTAACATTCAACCCAGCCAAGTTGCAAGTTGGCAGGTTGAGAATTTTATGTTCCACCTTCCAACCTACTTCAGGTTACATAGTGGAAATGTTTAAGACTTAAGACTCATGACTAATGGTTTTGTGTATGTAAAGGGCGGCGAAAATTATCTTTGCCCGGAGCGACTATTTAGTCGCAAGGTCGGGCCATGCCTTTCAACGAATAATTATGTAGCTATAAGATGAGGATACCGTTTGATACAAAACATTGATAACACATACACACATTGACGGAAATAAACACAGTAGGTATAGAACACAGATTGTACTCACTATTATCACTTCGATCTTCAAGGAACTTCAACAGTTTCTCCGTCGTGTGTTCGTTTAACACTACCTTTCCTTCGAAGATGTATTCCACAAGCAATTTAAACTTTTTCAAGTAGTTGCACACTTCCATTTTCAAAGTAATGATTACTGGCAATTTTGTTCACACTACGATTACATTTTTATCATTTTTTTTAGTGATTTGATAACACACCCAAACACGTCTAGTGTGTCGCTAAAGTTTTGTTACACAATATTGAATACACAACACACATTATGCCATTATTATTGTAAAAATAATAAACATTTTTTTTAAGCATTCACTTCTGTCAATAAAAACACAGGAGTACCACTTGCCAGCAAGAGCGAACTAGGAAATACATAACTTGTTTCTTTAGCTAAGCGAGGCTAACAAACTAAATTCGTAGATATAACGTAGGTATTATGTAATTAGGTAGAAACATGATAATCACGTTTTTCAGTCCGTCCATCTCTACGCGTATTTGTGTACCTACTAACCGGTATGTTTTTTATCAAACTTCTACGGCAAGTAGGTATTTAATGTCTATGAGTACTTACATACGTATTAAAGCTATATTTGTGCAATTTATGATATCATCACACCACAATCTCAAAGTGATTAATTGTGTTTATCTCAGACAGGGACTACGCGAAGAGGTTTCCTCTGGTAGGTAATTAGGCATTCTAGGTTTGATTCCCACGACAAAAGTTTGTGTGATGAGCAAAATTATTTATTCTGTGTTTGGGAGTAATTTATTGGTGTATGGCTTCGTCCCTCTTTCTCGCTCGAATGGCTGACACTTTATTTATCCTGTACTTATGGATAGGGACGATATTATTGGGCAGGTTCATGGAGTAAAGTGGTTAAAGCACAGAAGAAGTAATATTAGGACATTAAAGTACGGTTTTTAATAGATACCGACCTATATATCAGTAGTTTTTTTTTTTGGGAGGTTGGGCATCATTGCATTTTACGGCCACCATAGATATCCGTGACGGCCACGGTACCTCTGTCAATCGTTCCCGCTGATAGTAGCATCAGATAAGGAGACTTCATGATAGCAGATAGGTAAGGAAAGTCGTTAGTAGTGTTACATGTAGGTATTATTCAACTAAATATCTAGCCACAATCCACACTGTTATGAAGGTCAGAATGATTACCTTGCCTATAAACGTTCAATAGTACGGATTTTTTGGGGAGCGTATCGTAACGGTAAAAACGGGATCCGATTGCTAAGATTCCGTTGTCCATCTGTCTGTCACCAGGCTGTATCTCATGAACCGTATAAAAGTATTCTAACCGTTTTTGGGCTTATTAGAATTAGAACTGTCACGAGATGCAATTTGGCTATAAAGAACCATCTAACTCATCTGGAGCCGGAAGGTAGGCAAGGGAAAACTGTAATAAAACAATGTAGATTTTTTTTATGATCGCCCTCACGAGGTCAAGTCTATGCTCTGCCCAAGCGGGGCACACCTCTACTGTGTGCTCCACCGTGTCCTCCGGGCGTTCCGCACAGTGACGACACCCGGGCGTCACTTCCGCAAGGATCTGGTGCAAGAAACTCCCAAACTTGCCATGTCCGGTGAGAACCTGCGTCATGCGGAAGGTGAGGACGCCGTGAGGTCTATCCAGCCACGCCTCAAAGACGGGATTACAATGTAGGTGTCACAGCAGTGTTTGGCCTTGGCAGGCTAAACCCCGTTAATAATACTTAACACAATATAGGAGAACGATATTGAACTACAGAATCTTTGTTTTGTTATTATTATGGTACCTACCTACCTAAGGGTGTAACGCAGTGGCGTCATTTTTTATACGTCACGAGGCCAGAGTCATGTTATAAGGGCTGGGACCCGCGACGCCAGGATAGTTTGGCTTGCACTGTTTCAAGGGTCACACACCTCTAAACATGAAACTGTCAGTTAACCCGTGTATTCGTGATTATTTAGTATAGGTACTTACAACACTATTGTGAATTATAAAAGTGACATTATAACTAATTGTGAACTGTGAAACTGACATTATAAGCGACGGAAATACTCAAGTGTATAGTTATTAAAATTCCATCAATATGAACCCTGTACCACTGAATCAAAATGATGACGGTAATATCGCTCAGCCATTCCTGGCGCCGTCATGTATTTGAACCGTGTCTTGAATTGCCATGAGATTTAGGTAGGTACCTACTCCGACTGTAAGTGGTTTTAACTATTTTGTAAGCAGGTGCACCTTATTATAGAACTTGTATGCTATTTAAGTTTGGATGAGGGGTACAACTAAAGTGTGAAATAAAACCTAAAAATAGCAAAATAACTTTAATTTCAGATGATGGTTATCATTAAGTAGGTACCTAGTTATCTCTTCACTAGGTACAGATACCGGCACGGATCTTGGGCGCTGGGTTCAAGTTGCGCAGAAGTCAAATATCGGGTCTTTTAGTGGTATGACGTGAGTTGCGGGGGTGGGGAGCTTCAATGATTGGCTCGCCGCGCCATCGTGTCATAGACGCTTGCTGCATGTATTTAACAACGACGACGATAGGCTCGCTAATGTATGGAATGCGCAAAGCGATCCCTGCTCTGACGCCGAACGCTCAAGATTCGTGCCGGTACGTATATACACTGTGGTATGCGAGATAAATAGTAGAGGTCAGTGCCGTGGTATCCACACTAGCAATTTTGATATTTTTTTGGGTCTAAAGTGCTTTGACAAGTGGCTCCCTTAGCGCCTAGAGCCAATTGAGCCGCTTGGCAAGTAGCGTAGTTTAGAGGAAAGCGGAGCAGGGAGTAACATCCCGAACCTCCGTCGAGGAGGGAGGATCCTCCGACCGGACAGGTCTTATGTTTGATTCGGGTAAGTGCCCGACAGTTGATTTCAGGCTGTCACGGAGAACTCTAATAGGTACCTTAAAGCAGGATTTTGAAGTTTTTAGTTCCAATCTTGCTTCCAATGTTCCAAAATGTTCATAGCTGGCCTAGCCAGGCCCAGCGCTCTCTGATGAAGTCTATATTATGAACCAAGATATCGTAAAATCTCGTCATAATACCCGCGACCTCCCCATTTATCTAACTGAAGCTATCAGGCTAAAACCGTGTTAAATAATAAAGGAACTTATCACAAAAAATACTGTGGGACCTTGTGGGAAGCAAACCCTTTCAAACATAAAAGAATTTGCCATATTAGTCCAGGTGTCCTTGAGTAATTAGGTAAAAAAAAAAACCAACAAATTGAGAATCTTCTCCTTTTTTGAAGTAGGTTAAAAATCAATCTTAATGGTGATCTTCATACATGAAAATATACAATCATTCAAATGCAGTTTTATATTTTTATTGCAGTAGTTTTCTAAATAATTTACACACTAAATGCCTTAACCTAAACTGTATTGTGTTTATTCTATTTCTATGACACCGCCAACTTTGCTGAGAGCCTCCTTCAGTTTTTCTGCTTCGTCTTTGGACACATCCGCCTTCACAACGGTTGGAACGCTTTCAACAAACTTCTTCGCTTGCACAAGATTGAATCCTTCTAGAAGACTCTTAACTTCTTTGATGAGTGCTACTTTCTGTTTGTCATCGAACTTTGTAAGTTTGACCTGGAACATTCAATCAAAGAGATCAGATTTGTGTGGTATACTACCAAATATAGAATAGAATATAGAAGCTGCTAAGAAGGTTGTGTAAACTTACAGTAAAGCTAGTCTTTACAGCTTTGGGGGCGGCTTCTTCTTCATCCTGTGCAGCAGGGGCAGCCATGGCAAAACCACCCACTGGCATCACAGGTGCGTCAGGTAAATTCAACCTTTTCTTTAGGACTTGGCTCAGTTCTGATACTTCAAGAAGGTTTAAGTTGGTGATTTCAGAGACAATCTTTTCAATTTTAGGGGAGACAGGTTTATCCATACCCTCTGGGACGGGTATGGACATTGGAGCGGCTGCTTGAGCTACCTCTTGGCGTAGGATCGCACTGAAAAATTAAAAAATATTTTAAAAAAAATTGAAAGATAACTATGACGATTTTTAACGTAAAAAGTCAGTGGGTCGTGTTTAACAATTATCTTTAATGTATTTTATTAGATACAGCCATCTGAATATGAAACGAATAGTGAATTTGTGATGGTTAAATATGATAATAACCTAAAATTGTATTTATTGATTAGTATTGACAAATATAAGCTCCTTACCATCGTGAAAAAGAACGCCACTGAAGTGGAAGGCTTCTGACAATTCTTATCCCATTCATTTTTGTTATTTAATTCTATTTCTTTTCTGTACAAAATTTCTAGCCTTTCAGGTTAGGAATAGAGCATAAAGTTTTGACATTTGTACGGATTTACATTTGACAGTTTAACATAGACAGACAATTTAATATTTTTTTCATTCTGTCTACGTTTTCTATCGCTCTGTTCCTAGTTCGTGGCTTACTATAAAATATTGAACAAGAACGCTGACGCGACGATAAAAGTTATGTTAAAAATTATAATGCATTGGCCAGATAAATCATAGCTTCAGGCAGAAGCGTCACAGTTTCACTTTTTTTTATATTGTATTGTTTTCGATACCTACACGAAAAGTTGATTAATCGACTTGACACGACAATGACATCGCCAAAGATTTGACATCGCAAATAGCATCCTTAATTTTGACATTGACATATAAGAAACAATGACTGATAAAGGGTTGCAAGCTTTAAGAACCAAAAAGCGCATTAATAAATTGCAGACAAATTCTGTAGTCATGTTTTTATCTTAATGTACATACGTAAACGATGTTTTGATGTAGAATTAATGTGTGGATGCATTTTTTTAGTGACTAGTTATTACATTTCAGAACTGGTTGATAGCCCAAATGATTGGCAGTCTTTGCCCGTCTTGTCTATTTCTCCTACCATAGTTTGCATGTTAACATCTAAGTTAACGTAAAAGCCATCCTTTGGTCATTTGTTATGTGAAAAACTTGCGTTTCGTGTAAAAAATGAACTTCATAAGTTAAGTAGTGCCCCATAATCGGGTAAAACCCTTTATCAACTGATGGCAACACTATTTTGTAGTATCATTAATTAATTTTTGCTATTTTTTTTGCCTTGATTATTTATTTTCTTCTTGAAAATCAATTTTTTAACGTCAGAATATTAAAGTATACTGTGGCAGCTACTAGTAATAGATTTAGGAGTGTTTTTTTTTGTGTTTTAAAACTAGCTATTATGGGATTTGATTAAAACTTCGATCAGCTGATTTGTGTTTTTCAAGGTAAGTTTGCTATTATTCTTTGTATCTTTAATCAGGTTGTGAGACTACCTTCATCGTAGTAAACCTCGATGGTTTGCTCATCATAACTTAGCCACCCCATCATTTGTGTCAAAGAGTTTTCTCATATGTGCAAATCCAATATGAAAACTTTTCTTCATAATAATATGTTTTATGGTTTCGTAATCATTTTAGACTTATCTTTTGTGTTCCATCTGTGCATGGTTAATGTGTTGTTACCAAAAATAGTTAAAAAACATCGATTATTCAATTATAAATATTGTACCTACTATACTTGTTGTTGTTTGTTAGTTATTAATTTGACTAGTTCTTTATGAACATTGGCACCTAAAACTCAGGCTCTTGGCCTAGTGTAGGAGGCAGCAATTCACATTTTAGATTTAGCATTTATTTACAACAAGTCTGTAACTGTGTACTCATTTATTTAAATTGTATAAAACATAAAAAACAAATTACTATTCATCATCTTCCTAAAAAAAAAGGTTAAACTTCTTGTCAGTACATGAAGTTTAACCTTTTGTAGTACATAGGTTGTACAAAGGCAGATTTAATTCATTAAGCCCCTAATAGATATTTCAAATAGAATGAAGTAGTAATGAATAGAATGTAATAGTTGTACCTAGTAGTATGACAATGATACTCTAATTATACAGAAAATATTTTTACTAATAGATAATATTTTTACTAATTGTGATATAAAAGAGTCATCCCTGATTAGTGGAGTGAGGTCTGACCATATGGGTCAACTTGTATCTTTTGAGTTATTCAAAAAGTTGCAAATAGATTCAACTGCAGAGTTTAGACCGCTTACTAAAAATAAGTTAAATTATTTTAATAACAATGTTCTTAGTAGTCTTTCAACAGCTAATTTTGATTCACAAGACCCCAATGTAAATTATGGTACATTATTCTCTACAGTGTGTCAGGAATTTAATAAGGCTTGTCCAGTTAAAAAGGTTCAAGTCAATAATAAATCCAAATTTAATGACTGGGCTACTACTGGAATTAGAAAAAGCAGAGATACTTTATATCAGCTATACCAGGAAAAATCATTATCGTCTGATCTTAACTTGCATAACCATGTTAGAATGTATTCAAAGATGTTCAAAAGAGTCTGCGCCCAAGCCAAATCTAAGTCAATAAGTAACAAAATTAAAAATTCTAACAATAAAATAAAAGCTGTCTGGAAGGTGATAAACAAGGAAACTGGAAAAACAAACCAGCGAGATCGTAATGAATTGTCCCTAAAAATTGATAATGAAATCATTTCAGACAGGACCGAAGTGGCTGAGAAGCTAGAAAACTTCTTCACCAACATCCCAATAGAAGTTACGAAATCTCTCCCTTCTTCATCTTTGTTAGCTGAATCTTTTTTAAAAGAAAATTTCACAAAGGATTTACCAACCTTTGAATTTAAGCGTATTTCTGTTGATATGATTAAAAATACATACAAAAGTCTTAATATAAAAAACACTGAGGACTTGTGGGGTATATCCGTTAAGGTTCTTGGAGAAATTATTGATACAATTGCTCCTGTCCTAACGGGCATATTTAATCAATGTCTAGACAGCGGTACATTCCCTGATTTAATGAAACATAGTAAAGTAGTACCAATTTTCAAATCAGGTAGTAAAAGTGATCCCTCTAATTATAGACCAATATCTGTGCTTCCAGCATTGAGTAAAATCTATGAAAAAATCATGCTCGACCAGATGTTGTCTCACTTTAATTCAAATAAGATTTTGCATAGTCATCAGTTTGGCTTCACGAAAGGAAGGTCAACGACGGATGCAGGAGTGAAACTCATCAGTCACATTTTAGAATCCTGGGAGCAATCCCAGGATGCTATTGGCATATTCTGTGACCTCTCAAAAGCATTTGACTGTGTTGACCATAATACTCTGATCTGTAAATTACATCATTACGGAATTCGTGGAAGAGCTGCTGATCTTGTTTTTTCCTATTTATCTTACAGGCAGCAAAAAGTATCCATAAATGGGGCGACGTCCTCGGGGTCTTTAGTAAGGATGGGCGTGCCCCAGGGTTCAATTCTTGGCCCTTTCCTTTTTCTAGTTTATATTAATGACCTTCCTTACATGATGGCTAATTTATCAGATATAATTCTATTTGCTGACGACACTTCTCTTATTTTTAAAGTGGATAGAAAAGATGCGGATGTCTTGTGTGTTAACGAAAGTCTGGCTGTTCTTTCGAAATGGTTCGCAGCCAATAATCTTTTACTAAATGCAAATAAAAGTAAATGTATAAAGTTTTCATTACCGCATGTTCCTCAAGTTGGCGTCAATCTAATTCTTGATGGCAAAAAACTTGATTTAATTACAGAAACTGTGTTCTTAGGTATAACTGTAGATTCCAAACTGCAGTGGGGTGCTCATATTAGAACTCTCTCAGGTAGATTAAGCTCAGCGGCATATGCAGTAAGAAAAATAAGGCAGTTGACAGATGTCGCCACAGCTAGGTTAGTTTACTATGCCTATTTCCACAGTATTATGTCTTATGGCATTTTACTGTGGGGATCTGCAGCTGATGTAGACTCGATCTTCGTATTGCAAAAGAGAGCAATCAGGGCTATTTATAAAATGGGTCCTCGCAAGTCCCTCAGAAATAAATTCAAAGAAATCGATATATTGACACTGCCTTCTCTTTATATCTTAGAAAGTATTCTGTATGTCCGTAAAAACCTAGGACTTTTTAAAATTAGAAGCGATTTCCATAACATAAATACTCGTAGTAAACACGAAATTATATTACCCAAATGGAGATTAGTCAAGACCAGTAAGTCATTTTTAATAAATAGCATACGCTTTTATAACAAGCTACCAAAAGCGGTGACTGAACTTAGCGAAGGAAAGTTCAAAACCCATATTAAGCGTGTCTTAACCAAAAAAGCTTATTACAAGGTTAAAGACTATGTCGAAGACACACTTGTTTGGCAATGACTACCTCTGCACTTGTGGCCCCCTGGTAACTCATAATATTGTGAGAATGTATCTATTAACTGCTCCATCTTTGTTGTAACATTTTTTTTTTCTCCTAACACATTGCTTTTGCAATATTTTTATTTAATTTTATATTATCTGACTCCAACCACATTAAATTCGTTAGTTTTTCTTTTTTGGTTGTTAACGTCTCATTTATTGACATCTTTTTTTTTTTATATAGCCTCTTTTTACAATGTAAATGGAAGAACACTGTAGACTCCACGAATTCTTAGATTACTTCATATTTTGACTCACTTTTTTTAAATGATTATTTTGATGATTTTATTGTTCTTTTGAGTACCTACACTATAGACCAGTTTACACTGTTCTTAAATAATACCTATTAATACTGTAATATGGAAATATTGTAACTACAACCACTTTTTTAAAAGAGTAACCATGGAGTTTCTTGCCGGTTCTTCTCCATAGGAAACGACCAATTTCGAACCGTGCACTAGCTTCTGACGTTTTATAAGTGCCCATGTAGGTCTATGTGAAATAAAAAACTTTTGACTTTGACTTTGAAATAAAACAAAGTTGTCGAGGCCATTCACTCTCATAAATAGAATAGAATATTCATTTATTTATTTAATTGGTCTACCAACAATTGTTTACACAACAACTTAAAACAAAAATACAATCTGTATAAAACTTAACAGTGCAACAATTACTTAAACAATAAACTTTATTGTACACCAAAAAATAATAAAGCTTGTACGTAAACTTAAATCTGTGTGTACAATGGCGGTCTATGTCTGAGTATGGTTTCCGCACTTAGTCCTTTGCGGACCATTGTACGTCGGCCATATCTGCCATAATCTTAGGTGGGCTAATTCCAACCAGCCCACCTGTCTCCAAAAACAGATTAGGCCTCTCAGGTACAATGGCGGTCTTATCACTAACAGCAATATCTACCAGACAACCTTAGGATGGATTGAAACGACTATAATAAAACGGAGTTGTCTGTAGTGTGTTGTTGCTATCAATTTAGTCAAACACTAGTTAAGCATTTATATGAAATAATTATAGGTATACCTATATAAAACACTACATAACTTTGAAATAATTTAAATCTTGATAAATAGGTTACATTTTAATTCATTAAATCCCAAGCAAATGCCAGCGTCCATTCTCTCACTGTCTTTTTATTTTGTCTCTAATTACAGTATTTGAAAGGTTAAAAGTGATTGGGATGTGAATTTGGTATCATACATTGAAAACAAACCAAATGCAGTTATTTAGAGGGTATGTAACATAACCATAGTCAATTATGGGAAATATTAGAGACAGTTCAAGCATTGCTGGTATATAATATTTATAACTCAGTTGAGATTCTTTAGTTAATACAGTCACCGTAATGTTCTGGTGATGTGACTACTCGTCACTGTTTTAGATGTTTATGCTTGATATGGTGGTATGGAGCTCAAACTAGCTTTCTTAGTTTATGGAGCTCCTAACTAAAACAAAGAAAAAGCATATTGTATGAGTATACTGTGTCTATCTATTTATAGGTACAGAGTTATTGACGTAATGGCAAGCAGATACAATTACCTCATCCTCACTGAACTAAGTACCCATGCATCTATAGATAAAGGAAATTATTGGTCTAAGATGAGCTAGCAATGGGCACACCGCAATTGCGGAGTTAAGTCCTCTGTTTGTTCTAAGATTAGCAAGTAATGGAAACATTCCTTGTTCGATCGCCCAAAGGGCACGGCGGAACATACAGTGGAAGTCGATTCCGCTTAGGAGATACTCTGTCGAGTTCTCGTGGAGGCGATCGCGATGGCCGGCAGCGACTTCTCGCGTCCGGCCGTAGTGCAGGAGCGAAGAAATGGGAAACACCACTTCCTACTGCGGCCACCGTAAGTTCGGGCTTATGGGTGGCGAGCATTGGGTAAGCTCGCAAACCTGTAGGGCTCCAGTAGGGCCGATGCCTGCTAGGGCTGCAGGAATGCAAAGGGCAACTGAAAGAACACATGTGGGTTTAGTCAGTAAAAGTCTGACACGCCCTTTCGCTCCACCCAGATCGGGAAAAGTCATTTGATAGAAAGTTAAACGGGATATTTCGTTCCTATTTACGATCGTACAAAATGGCTATCGAAAACAAACCCACTAACTAAATCAACAATAACTTGTCTGAAATAAGTCCCTATGTACTATAGTTATACCCTAGCACATACAGACCTATCGAACAATGGGATTTACAATCAGTTCATCACGCGAAAATGAACTTAACTCCGTTTCAATAAAATCTAATTGACTGCGAAACAGCATAGGAACGGGAATTGTGTAACGGGTCAGATCTAGGTCATTTGTCGCTTTGGTAAACCACTAACCAATAACTAATGCGATAGATGGGACACGTAATTTAGATGACCAGTCAAAATAGTAAATAAAGGTTTTAATCAACGGTGGTTGGTTACACGGTTCGGAGGCCCTACGATGTCCAAGTCCTCGACGGCGCGCACTGTTCCCGCGCGCCTCAAGGAGTTGTCAGCAACAGCAGGGACCCAGCCGGGTCGAAGCCTACTGGGGCCAGGGTTATCCGAAAAGGCGCTCGAGCCCCGTTACGAAGGCTAGAAGGAACGGTGTGGGTCTTTTAGTCAGTTAGAGTCTGACACTATCTCCCGCTCCGCCCAATGGCGGGGGATGTCAATGCATGATTTTTCCCACTATAAAAAAAAGGTCCTACGATGTGCTCCTACGGCCTGTTCACGACTTTGCCGCTGTGGCTGTAAGCTAAGCGCGGTGCTGCGAGCGGAAAGAACAAAAGCACAAAATAGATAGGTACAGAAGTCAGTCTACATAAAAAGCGCGCTCGAGCAACGCACATATAGACACCGCTCGCGGACACAGTATCTCGGAACGTCTCGGCCCACTCGTCGAACAGTTCCGGTTCAAACGCTCATTAGTGTGCGTCCACCGAGCGTAGGTATAAAAAGTAAAGTACATACATGAGATTGCCTTCTGTCCTTAACAATTTTGTGACAAAAGTATGAAAATGTTTGAGACGTCGCTTATAGCGGCGCGCGCTCGCCTTACCGAAGCCGAAGTCGTGAACAATTTGACGACGCAAACTAAATTGCATAGATTAAAAATCTATGCTAAATTGTTAAAGAGAATGAGCTATATAGGGGGTGTAATAGCTACATCCCTCTTTCTCGCTCGCATTACTGACATTTTAACACGTCATGGTTAGGACCCTGGAATTAAATTAAATTTTTGACGTCACAAATTAAGCACAAGTCAAGTGATTTTGGGTTCAAGGAGCTGTCTGCAACAGCAGGGGCCCAGCTGGGTCGAAGCCTACTGGGGCCAGGGTTATCCGAAAGGTAGCTCGAGCCCCGGTATGAAGGCTAGAAGGAACGGGGTGGGTTTTTAGTCAGTAAGAGTCTGACACTATCTCCCGCTCCGACCGGGGGTTGTCATTGGATGATATTCTCCACCAAAAAAAAAGTGATTTTGGGTTGTGGGTTTCTTGAATAGAGATACCGTTTTCCTGTAACACAATGGACAACTAAAGGAACAGAGATTGGTATTAGTCAGTGAAAGTCTGGCATTCTTCTCTCCACTCAGAGCGGGAGAAACGTCGAAAAAAAAAGAACGTGCACACGCTCTGGATGCGTGCTTCTGATGCGTGCTCTGGATGCGTGCTTTGGATGCGTGCTGTGGTCCAAAATAAGCAAATAACTTCAAGTATGTCTGTCTTAAAGAAAAGTTGAGGATTTTGGGTATGTTTGTTAGATTTGTTTTCTTAAACTACAAAATTTTATAGTACACCGATTCAAATCTCAATCCTGAAACTTGTACATATTTATATAGAAACAGACATTGGTGGAGTCTCACTAAGGACCATATTCATAAAGCAAAAATAACAATACCAATTACAGTTTTATTGCAAAGTCCAGCGATTACCATCGAACCAATAGGCACCCACTACTCGTTAGTCGTGACGTGATCTACATAGGTAGGTATACCTATCTACACACTATACATATACATAGGAGTATGTAGTCACGTGTGTGATGTAACTCCGTGTGTAATGCGAGCACTTCTTAACTTATGACATTAGAGATTTACTATTTAAAAAATATTATACTGTGAAAGAATATCTAGAAGACAAGTCAATAGAACCTGTAATGTGCAATTTAGACCTTTCAATTGTGATAATTACAGACACAATTGAAAGACAATAGGTGCGCGAACGCCGGCGTTCGCTTGGGGTTTAATGAATTAATTGACGACACTGATTGTGAATATATTTGCACGCTATGTTATGGCAGGATATGCTGAAACAAATTTACTGTACCATCTTATGTACCATATTCTAGCAAATAAATGATTTGATTGATTGATTGAATCATGGAAAACAATGAAAAAAAAAAAATGAAATTCCATCAATAAATACTTAAAATGTTGTGCAAATCCATTGTTTTTAGTTTTTTTGTGATTAAATTATTATGCTAGTTATTTAATAATCGATATTGGTATGTGTCGTAATTAATTTTGTATTGATATTAATAACAATAATTAAGCGTTTATCTATCAAACAGATCACCATAGGGGCCCAGCTGGGTCGAAGCCTACTGGTGCTAGGGTCTGTTTTCGAAAGGTAGGCTCGTCCCGGTATGAAAGGCAAGAAGGAACGGTGTGGGCTTTTTAGTCAGTAAGAGTCTGACACTATCTCCCGCTCCGCCCGAAGGCGGGGGATGTCATTTGGATGATTATTACCCACCGAAAAAAACAACCATTTGATGACAATGTTTATGCCTAAAGGCCGCAGAGGCCCTACCACGAGCTCTAAATGCGATCCATTTGAATACCTAAACTGAACTGTTAATGGGTGGAGCTATGTAGGGTGTATAGCTCCACCCCTCTCGCTCGCACGCCTGCCATTTTCACAAGGCCCCTGTTCAAGGTTTCCAGTTAAAGGACGATCAGAAAGATCAATCTAAAATAAATTAAAATTCACGCTTCATTTAGCAAATAAAATTTTGAACTCAATATTTCCCAATAATTGAATAAAAACTACTTCTCAAGTGGATAAAACGACGCGACCCTTTCTAACGTTATTGTTAATTTTCCCGAGGCATCAATTTTTTCTCTCCTTTTTCTTCTTTCTCTTTATTTCCTTATTTTTAACAGTCCATTTGCAAGTCGACAAGGAAAGTGGGCCTTTACGTAACAACGTATATGGCAATAAAACAACCTGAAACGTACTGCTTTGACTGGCTGTGACCCATATTTCTCACGTGGTATTAGTAAATATAGGTTTCAGTACTTTCAGTTGTGCGGTTACTCGTTAAGTAAGTTTTCTTGACACTAGTATTATATGAGTAATGAATTTATTCCTTTTAAGTGAATTTGGAACCGTGATCATTAGAAGGAGTGGAGGGAGCCCTTTGCCCAGCAGTGGGACAGGGTGGGCTAACAAATAATAATAATAAGTGAATTTAGTTTTTGTCAGACAAAACTATGCGGTTACAATTATGAGACTCCTCGTAGCCCTTGCTTGCTTGTGTCTCTAGATATATCAAAGGCATTTGACAGGATGTAGCATGTTAGAGTGTTAGGAAAACTTCCTGCGTTCGGCGTCCCTGCTGAGTTTTGTTTTTGGTTTTCCGACTTGAGTAAGCGATCGATTCGAGTGAATGTTCATAGATGACTGCTTATAAGTTCCAATGGCTGTGTATAGAGTGATCCGGTGTCCCTCAAGGGCCTGTTATTTGCTCCATTCTTTTCCTGTTGTAAAAAAAGTAAAACAAAGAAGGCGCTCGTTAAAAGGTATCATGGGAAATATGAATGTTGGTTTCTGTCGTTTTGTAAGGAACATAATTAAATTTTTAAAGGTCAAAACGCCTTGTTTGTACTTCGAAAGGGTGAAAGGTTATGGAAACTTTCACCATCTCACCAAATTGTCACAACGAAACTTTTAATTGAGTTAATTAAGACTGATTGTGCAAACAAATCATAATTGACATCGTGACAATAGACTGTTTTCCTAAAGTTACTTTGCTTGGAATCTTTTTAAAAACTTCCTTTGAATTTCAAGTAAATGGTGTTTTGTTTTGTTAACCTTTAGAAAAGTTGTTGAAGCCATAATCATTTTTCCCAACTTGTTTACAGCAAAAATGTTAAGTTATTTACGAGAAATACCTTAGCATTTTTATGTCTTACTTTACTTTTTGTTTTGTTATTATTTGTCCTCTCTGAAAATTTTTCTTTAGATTTTTTTACTGGAAACTGATATTCGATTTTAGAATAGCACTTGTTGGGAAGCTTATTAAACGGGCTAGTAAATTCCTTTGAAATATATTAAGAACTACTTTTTTTTTTATGAAATTTTTCTTAGGTTCATTAAACTACAAGCGAACGACGGCGTTCGCTGTCTCATTATCTTTCTATTATGTCTTTAATTGCGGTATTCGAAAGGTTAATAAGTTATTTTATCGAAAAATATGTAAGTAATAATTTAGACAAACAGAGGTGTACTGTGTAAAGAGGCAGGCGTTGGTGTTTCCTTGGGCACTAACAGAGAACCAGACATTTACACAACAGCTTACAAAACAAAACAATCCAACTGTCAATCTGTCTGGACAACAATGCTATAATTTAATAGGACTTACATAGAAGTAAACTAGTATGAGAATAACATTGTATCGATCACCTAGGGAGTCGGTCTGCGTGTGACAGTGACGCCATCGATTGCCAGCCAACAGTGGCGTAACTATACCATCTGATGCCAGTGGCTAAATAATTCGATAGGGCTCCAAAAACTGATCACGTTGTAATTTATTTTGGATAAATCACTGGAGTAGTGAAATTATTCTTTATTAAAGTTCTTTAATAGGTACACGAAGATTTTTCTATTTTTTCTCTGAACGTGGCTTCCCGGTAGCGTAACTATAACTTACCAAGCTGGCAAAATATCATGGGTTATATATTTTTTATTTTTTTTTTATTAATGATAGGCTTGCGTTTGACCACTATCTCACCTGATGGTAAGCGATGATGTGGTCGACGATGAAGCACGCTTGCCTAGAAGAAACAAAGAAATATTATTCGAAATGATTATAATTTATTTAGACTTTAACTACTGTCATAATTTTTACTTATTTTTGTTAAAATGTTAGGTTAATTCTTTTAAAATTTCCGATCCGTCAAATCGGGGGCCCCACCAGGCCCGGGGCCCGTGGCATTTTGCCAGCTTTGCCACCCTTTAGTTACGCCACTGCCAGCCAGACTAAGCTAGACAGACGGCTTCTTATAATTTATTCATGTACCTATTTCTATTATTAAATAGAGTTCTCTTACAATTCAGCCGATGCTGTCGACAGTATACATATTTCTTAGATTTTTTAGTTGATTGTGTAATTAAAAAATATGTGTCAGTTTCTTAAATGACAGGCCTGTTGGTGTGTGACCCTGACTGCTATGCCGGAGGTTGCGGGTTCGATTCCCACCCAGGACAAATGTTTGTGTGATGAGCACGATCATTTGTTCTGTGTCTGGGTGTAATTTATCTATAATATGTATGTATTTAGAAATATATATGTATGTTTATCAGTTGTCTAGTACCCATAACATAAGCTCTGCTTAGCTTGGGACTAGACGGCGTTGTGTTATAGTTGTGGAATATTATTATTATTAAATACTTAAAGGCTTCGCAGGAACACTCGGATTTTATGTCTGCTATTTAACATCCTTTTCAACCCTAAAACTCCCTTGTACCTGCGGGAACGCTTTTCCTTCTCTCGTCCTTCTGATGCTCCCTGCAGGTCACATCGTAAATATCTCCTTCAATCCCCTCCCCATTCCACCGATTTCTATTCCTACTCCTTCACTTCCCATGCTGTACGTTTGTGGAACTCACTACCGCCTGACATTAGGGGCTGCCAAACTCTTGCGGTTTTCAAAAAAAGGGTGAAAGAACACTATCTTTCTATTTCGTCATAGTTGCTTATTAGTATGTATTTATAATTATATAATATATATATGGTCAGTATGTATTTTTTGCGATATTTATTCTATTATATGTATGTTTATATTTATGATAGTACATATATATTTATATGGTAGGTATATTCTTATAATAATAGTTTTGTTTGTTTCTTTTCCTTTCACTTTTACACACGGTGTCTACTTCTCTTTTTTTCCAATTCTCCTTTCGCGGGTATGCTGGAAGAGATTTCGTTAGAAATAAGCATCACCTATGTACCTATTTTTCTGTTTCTGTCTTCTTTTCTTATGTAAGTTAAGTGTGTACATGAATTGTTAAATAAATAAATAAAGATTGTGAAATGGTAGTATGTTGTAGATGACATAATATTATTATTAAAAAATATTTCCTATATTTAAAATATTTCAGTTTTATTAAATACTAGATTTTGCCCGCAGCTTCACTCACGTACATAAAAAATAGCCTATGTCATTCAGGAATAAAGCGCTTTTTATCGGTAAAAGAATTTTAGCAATCGGACCAGTACTTCCAGCGATTACCTCCTACAAACAAAAAAAAAACAAACTTTACCTCTTTATTATGTTAGTGTAGATTAAAAAAAGTCGGTCAAGTGCGAGTCGGTCGCGCACCTAGGGTTCCGTACACACTTAACTTACCTTTGTAAATATATAGTTCGTGTTTCAAAATTTTTCTGAATTGCAAAAACTAATTATTTTTTGATGCATCCATCCATGACCTTGCATCTTGAGTTTCAGGTTTCTAAGTCTACGGGAAGTACTCCATAGGGTTTTTAGGGTTCCGTAGCCAAATGGCAAAAAACGGAACCCTTATAGATTCGTCATGTCTGTCTGTCTGTCTGTCTGTCTGTCTGTCCGTCCGTCCGTATGTCACAGCCACGTTTTTCCGAAACTATGAGAGCTATACTGTTGAAACTTTGTAAGTAGATGTCTGTGAACCGCATTAAAATTTTCACACAAAAATAGAAAAAAAGCAATAAAATTTGGGGGTCCTCATACTTAGAACTGAAACTCAATTTTTTTTTTCCATCAAACCCATGCGTGTGGGGTATCTATAGATAGGTCTTCAAAAATGATACTGAGGTTTCTAACATCATTTTTTTCTAAACTGAATAGTTTGCGCGAGAGACACTTCCAAAGTGGTAAAATCCCTCTAACTTCTAAAATAAGAGAATGATAAAACTAAAAAATATATATGATATACATTACTATAAAAACTACCAACGAAAATTGGTTTGAACGAAATCTAGTAAGTAGTTTTTTTTAATGCGTCATAAATCGAAAAAAATACACTATTATTAAAACATCGATCAAAGTTACAACACATTACAAGAACTTTTATATTATGTTACTTGCTGCTACGGAACCCTTCATGGGCGAGTCCGACCCGCACTTGGCCGGTTTATTTCCTTGCAAGTATCAAAATGAGCGCCTAAACGCGGCATAAACGGCCTTATCTTTAGATTGTATTGACATAGAAATTATATTTCAAAGGGTAGAAGACTAGAGTATTTAATATTTTCACCTTCATACCTCCACGCGTTCTTTATAAAAAGAGTCTTGTTCAGATGACCTCTGCATTCCAGGGCAGCGGTGACTCTTTCCACAGCATATCGGTTTTATTTCCATCCAATAACAGATCAAATGGTTTGATTATTTTCTGTAACGGAGACTGATTGGAAGATCCACCTCCCTACAATATTCTAGTTACCGAACACTGTGTAAAACTTTAAGGGCTATATTTCACCGGGACACCATGACTGTATAGAATATAGCTAGGTATATAGGGTTTCAAAAGCTATACGCACAGTGCACAGTGTTTTATGAAGACCATTTTTTGGACATGACCTTTTTACATAAAAAACTGATAGTTTAAGTTATTCAAATGCAATATTTCGTATCTCCATTTCACTAGCATTTTTAGTTGATATATTTTTTTTAAATCGTCTTTTTTTTCAACCGGGTATTAAGAAAAAAAAAAACATTTCTCTGAAACTAAATATGATACGCAATTATGACCTTAGAAACATCGACGGCGTTTTTTATGCTGCATATTTTAGAATAAAAATTGCCCTCGGAACTTAGTTAGATTCAGACTTATACGAGGTTTTTACTTTTTAATTTTAATTTTTTTTTCTCGCTAATTCCATCGTATTTGGAAAAGTTATTTATACTAAAATTATGCCCTTTATCTTCCCTACATAAAACAAAAATGGCACATCCTAATTGCGTGGAATCTAGAAACCACAATATTTTTAAGTTTGATCCGTATTTTACGTCGTTAGGGTTGTCACGCGATTATTTATATTATTTCATATCCGGATCTGACGTTATCCATATATTTCTCTACATGGATAACGAAAACCGGCCTGCGCAGCATTGATGTGGGGTTTTAGAGATGCGCAGGCAAAACTGTGGTAAAGCCTATGCAGCATGTGGTCCATTAAAGACCCATTAAAGAATCAAAGAAGTCCGGATTCTGTCTATGAGAGTCTTAAACCTGGTAAAGTGATACTAATAGAGAGAATCGTAACGTTGTACGTATTTAGTCAGTATTATAGATATAATATCAACTTCAAAGAATTGTACACCTACTCTGACGTACTTTAAATGAACGGTTGCATAATACTGCAATTACAGTACATAAGTGATAATAATATTATTTCTGTATAAATGCAAAAACATCGCTTTTGTTGTTGTGATGTTTTGGATTACATATTCTTTAATAATAATCCTTCTATCTCTACTTTTTATTATATATTTTATACTATCTCTACTACTTATTATTATATAAACAAAAATGAATTGCTAAATGTGTTGCTAAGTGCAAAACTCGAGAATGACTGGACCAATTTGAGTGCATTTTTTATAGGATTCCGTGAGTTCCGTCTCCAAAGAGTAAAAAATGGGCCCCTCTCATAAACCATGATAGTTAGTTAAAATTTTCACAGATAATGTATTACATCAATTAACATTTAACTTTTAACCGGTATTACAGCAATTAACTAATCTAATTTCGAATACCGTAATTAAATACACACTAGAAAGACAATGGGTGAGCGAATGGCCGGCGTTCGCTTTTGGTTTAATGAATTAAAAACAGAACAGCTCCCATACAACAAACGTGAGAGTTGTGACGAGTTTACTTTACACATACTTTTTATCGTGGCGAATTTACTTTGTGACGAATGTACAACAACCCATATTTTTGCCTTCTTATGCTCGATATTAATAACAGTTATAATAACGGGTGGCCCAGAGAGAAATGCACTTTTGATTTTGCGCGCATTTTTAAACAACAAAATGGAGGCGCGCGGGAGTTGTGTCAGTACAAAGCGCAGACTTTATAATTTTGGTTACCATAGGTTGTTACACTATAGCGCTGCGCGCGTTTTGAATCCGCGCATTTTATGACAATGCTCGATCTTATGTGACTTTTCGACGACTCTACTGGGCATAATTCAAATTGCGGCGCATCAGTGAATGTCCAAGCACTAATTTAATTAAGCAATGGATTGAGTGATTTGAAAGGACAAGATCGACGCAAAAAATGCAGCCTCGCGGTCGTCAAAGAGTATCACGGGCCGACGAAAACATTTAGTGAATTCGTGAATTTGTACCCGCGAATGCTGGAGCGCAAAGTTCATCAACTTTGTGATTGTTTAGATCGACATTGCAGCGAATTTTACGGCTTGATTTGAAATAACATCCATATAAGATACGGTTGGTACAGGAACTAAAGGCATCACACTTCGAATCGAAATTGAGATTTGTAAATGAAATGCGCAAGTCTCCACAAAAAATAATTTTAGGCAGGGTTAACATCTCCTGGCTACCAAAAAGCCCCGACCTCACTCCAGCACTCTTCTTTATACGGAATTAACTTAAAAAAAGAGTACATTCTGATAGTCCAACCACCTTGCAGCAACTGAAGTTGAATATTCGGCAAGAAATGGAATCCAGTTCGAGGATAAGTCCAACAAAAGTTTTCCAAAATTTTTACACCACATTAGATGAATGTTGTAACCGCCAAGGAAATCACTTAGACGATGTAATTTTTATAAAGTAAATTTAAACATAAATTTCATTTAATTTTCTTTAGATTGAAATAAATGAAGTTCTTCAAAATCATACAGGTTTTTTTTCCTTGAATTTTCAAAAGTGTATTTCTTTCTGGGCCACCCTGTACAATAATTTATATTTTGTTGTATAGATACTTTACAGAAAGACCTTTTGTGCGCGAGTCTGACTTGCATTTAGCCGTGTTTTTAGGGTTCCGTAGCCAAATGGCAAAAAACGGAACCCTTATAGATTCGTCATGTCTGTCTGTCTGTCTGTTTGCTGTCTGTCCGTCCGTCCGTATGTCACAGCCACTTTTTTCGGAAATTATAAGAGCTATACTATTGAAACTTAGTAAGTAGATGTATTCTGTGAACCGTTTTAAGATTTTCAGACAAAAATAGAAAAAAAGCACTAAATTTTGGGGGTCCCCATACTTAGAACTGAAACTGAAAAACATTTTTTCTTCAAACCCTTACGTGTGGGGTATCAATGGATAGGTCTTCAAAAATGATATTGAGGTTTCTAATATAATTTTTTTTCTAAATTGAATAGTTTTTTTTTTTATTGTTGATAGGTTCGCACTTGACCGCTATCTCACCTGATGGAAAGCGACGATGCGGTTGACGATGGAACGCGCTTACCTAAAAGAAACCTATTCACTCTCGACTTAAAGATTCCCGGGTTGTAGCTATCAGGAAACACAGACTCCGGCAAGGAATTCCACTCCCTAGCCGCACGCACAATGAATGTGTTCCCAAAACGTTTTGTGCGTGTTGGTGGGAGTTTACGCGAGAGACACTTCCAAAGTGGTAAAATGTGTCCCCCCCCCCTGTAACTTCTAAAATAAGAGAATGATAAAACTGAAAAAAATATATGATATACATTACCATGTAAACTACCAACGAAAATTGGTTTGAACGAGATCTAGTAAGTAGTTTTTTTTTTAATACGTCATAAATCTAAAAAAAAAAAACTCTATTATTAAAACATCGATCAAAGTTACAACGAAGTACAAGAACTTTTATATTATGTTACTTGTTGCTGCGGAACCCTCCATGGGCGAGTCCGACTCGCACTTGGCCGGTTTTTTTAAACTGTTCTTTAATGTCTCAAGAAAATTGGATAAGCTTCACGGAAAACCTAAAACAAATTTTTCTTTATTACATTTTAACTGTTGCTAGCTGTCTATATTACGGTTCACTGTCGATTTTTTTTTTTTTTTGTGACAGAACAATATTAGTCATGTGCAACCTTTGTGCAACAAAACGAAGATTTTTATCCCTACTATGTTTCTAGCATTCTAATTCATTAATGATATACTCACTAGCTTATCCAATTTACTTTCGACATTGACAGAATAGTCGACATCGGCTCTATTTGCCATTAATAAAAAACTTTAATAAAATTACTTGCAAGTAAAAATAAAAAAATTGTGGTCGATCTTTTCAAATAAGCAATTCGCACTTTTAATTTTGCTTGTGCTTGCGGCAAAGACCAAAACTATAAAGTTTGACCCATTCCACCTAATTATTCTCCTGCAATTTGCTACGTCCAACGAGCACCATTACTTCCATATTTTACATAAAGAAGTAATAGTGAAGTTTCTAGCAATGTTCAATAATGTTAATTTAAATGTCGTTCGCAAATACATAAGTAAATTGTGTACGCAAAAGTTTCGAAACGGTGTGAATTTTTGCATGGACAACATTTATTATTTATAGGTGGTAATAGATTTGGTGACGACTGACAAAAAGTGTAGTGCTTAATATTTAATTTTGTGAAGTATTTGGTTTGTGTTTTCGCATGCACTCATCATTTTCGCAAATCTCAGTTTGATCTTCATACATCCACTGTCAAGGCCTTCAATTGCGTCAAAGAACTCGTAGACAACGAGATTGTGATGATAGTGAGCATTTCTAGATGTTATAGGGAAATATCTACGATATTCGAGGATCTCTTGTTACGGTTTTTTGGTCTGCTTTGTGACTCAACAAAAAACCGTCCCGAAGTACTTAAAAGAAATCCAAAGTGCCTCCAATTAATCATTGCAAAACGATAAATAAAACAGCAGAATTGCTCTTTTCAATTGCAAATCATGGCGACTGGCTATGCTTGCGCATACATAAATTTCATAGGCGTATGAAAGTTACATTAATGTTTCATGTAAATGCCTCTGAAGTAGCACAACTGTGTTTTATACTTGATATACCCCAGTGCTTTCATGGAGTCGAGAAACTTTTCCTTAACCAGCTCCCTCGGACCTATTCAACCCTTTTTCCTTTCCAATTTCAAAAGCAGAGTTAGGATTTCCGAGGCTCAACTACCCCTGGTCGGTCGACTTTCAAAGGTTGCTTATTGTGCGATATTGGAATCGTAGAATGTTCTAGAAGGTATGAATTTATTTGCTGTCGAGTTTAGCGGAGTGCCCTCCCTCAGTACCACTCAGTACGTATTCGTCTCTCAGACCAGTGGCACGCGTTTCGTTTTAAGGGAGTCTCGATTTGAAATTGAACGAGTTTGTTGTGAGTATGAGTGATAATGGTTTGTTTATTTTGTTACAGTATTCATTCTTGACGTCGATAGGTAAATTGATTGATCTGTGTTTATTGAGTTGTCGGCCATTAGGTTATTACATTGTTTTGTTTGTAGTCGGTGCATCGCGTTGCATAGAGCTGTGTATTCGCTTCGCTCTCGACGACTCGACTGTTAAAGCTATGATAAGTTCGCTATAGTGTTTATAGTATTGGTGACGAGGATTTATGTACTAGCGATCCTGTTGTGAATCACGATATAAGTGTTTTCCGAGTTTAGAATTGTGCATTCAAGATGTTGTTTTGAGTCTAAAACAGCTTTGTTACTTAATTGATTTGTTGCGAAATGCGACTTTTATGGTTAATTTATAAAACTGCGCACTAATCATAAAGGACTTACAGCAAAATTAATGACGCATGGTCTCAAAATTTAAGTGATTTTGTTATTTTTAAAAGTAAGTCCCTATTAAGCGAAGAGTTTAGATGCGCGCTGGATGAGAGTTTAGCTTGATGTGTAACGAGCCAAGAGGATCATCGACAGTGATGCATTAGTAGAGACGTAAGCTCTAAAGTTAAGAGCATCAATGCCGAGTTGCTAGCCGGTCGGGGTTATCTATCGATTACATTTCAGGAACTGTGCTTCGGAAATGCATAATTTAATTCCGCCAAGCCCGTTCCATACTTAGACACACCGGTACGTGGTGCGTGGACATCCCATCCATACGCACAAAACGTCTTGGGAACTCATCCATTGTGCATGCAACTAAGGATTGAAATTCCCTACTTTCTAGATCACTACAACCTGGAGGTTTTTAAGTCAAGAGTGATTAAGTACTTCTTTGGAAGTGTACTCTGAATTCGACCACATCATCGCATACCATCAGATGAGAGTCCTCGAACGCGAGCATATCAGTATAATTGAATTAGTTTCTATTAATTGAATGATTCAAAGAAAAATGTTATGTAACTCAGGATTTAACATTCAAACGACACATTCATCCCTTCACACAATTTGTAGGTAGTTTGAGTCGCAGTTAGTAGACTAATTGGCTCTACCTATATTTCAATTAAGCATTAATACCGTCTACAACTAGTTAGGTTTCTCTATTTAAGTTAGTACTTACATAAATTTTGCGCTACTTTGGAAATACTTGACTGTTCTGCCAAATAAATATATATATTGTTTTTAGAATAATGATTATGATTTACAAGTCGAACTGTTCTAAGTTCCATGAAATCCTTATTCCTCTCTATTGCATTACATGCTTATACGACATGTACATGTCTTTCAGCATCATTCAGCCGAAAGACTTCTGCCAGAAAAAGACTCTTAGTAGCTTGCAACATCGATTTGAGTGCCTTACGTTAAGGAAATCGACACACGTTTATAACTTTCGAAGTTCCGATTGGCTTTCTTAGCTTTAGCCAAAAGCGGTAAACGTTTCGATGACGGTAACGTCTTTCTTCTACTTTTCTTTTTGCCGTTATCTCAATATAATGTTTTGTTTTTTTATGGTGTGAAAATCATCAATGACACCCGCCCCCACTCTTGGGCGGAGCGGGAGATGAAAACACACCTCGTTTCTTCAAGCCTTCATACCGGGGCTCGAGCTGTCTTTCAAAACTAACCCTGGCCCTGGTAGGCTTCGACCCAGCTGGGCCCCTACTGTTGCTGACAACTCCTTGAAGCGCGCGGGAACAACACAACAGTGCGCGCCGTCGACGACTTGGGCTCAGTCCGGACGGTTACCGGACGGTCGGACAGCGAGCTACCCATTGCTCACTGTTCGCAAGCTTGCGCCTTGGGTTGCCCGAAATCGGGATCAGAATCCCGGCGGCGGCGACGGCGAGAACACCGTTGCCTGATGCGGTCGGTATCCTCCTTGGCGAGCATTACTGCTTCGCAGAAGTCGGCGACCGTCTGCCACTCCTCCTCGCTCCGGATCATGGCCTGAGATCTCAATATACTGTTAGATTCCATCTTCTGTACCCGCCTAAAAGTTATATCCGTTGACTCTAATACAGATTTCTTCTGCTTCTATACTTCTCTTTTTGCCATTATCTCAATATACCGTTCGATTCCATCTTCTGAATCCGTCTTCTCCGCGTCGGCCCCAACTACAGTGTCGTGTGTTTCTATTTCTACTACGTATTTGAATTTCCCGTTTGTTTTCTGAGTGACATTTACATATCGATGGTCATAGGTTGACAACTCGTAACCCACATTTTTTCGCAAAATGAGTTAAGCACATCAAAAATTTTTAAATTAAGCGCCGAATCTTCCTATTGATAACTCGTAATGAACAGAAAATGTCACTCGAACAATTTGTTCTACAGTTGACAACCCACAAAGTAAAATTATCAACCTGAGCTCACTAGTGCGCGAGTTACAAGGTGTCAACGCAAAATGCAGTTCGCAATAACAGAATAAGATTAAGCTACCATACTAAACAAATATTGGAACAGCAATAAAAATATCATCAGCTGAGGAAAAACAATTAAATAAGAGGCAGATGAAGGAAAATGCATCTTGTATGTTCTATGAAAATATGTCATTATTATAGGAGCAAGCTTTTCCGAAGTCAACTCTGATACTCAGACAAGGTCAGGCATCAGTTTTTGTTAGATGCATATTAGATTAGCTTTATGATATGATTTCCAATTCTGATGGCGAATTTGTAACAAAACCTATCATTATTTAGAGTGACGGTTGTGCACCTGTCAAAATAGAATGCAGTGGTGGCCGAGTGGTAACGGTCCCGACTTACGAGTTGTAGATTGCGGGTTCGAACCCAGCCAGGCGCATTACTTTGTGTAATTTATTTCATCACCACTTCTCTCAAAACGGTGAAGGAAAACATCGTGAGGAAACCGGCATGTCCCAGAACCAAAAATTCAAAGACATGTGACATTCACCAACACGCACTGGGCCCGCGTGGTGGATTACGGCCAATTCCCTCTCTTAGAGAGGAGGCTTGAGTCCCAGCAGTGGGAACATTAAAAAGGCTGGTGATGATGATTAGTGGCTACATGCTCTAGCCAACTTTGGTGCTGTGAATAATGTGGTTATTTACCACTAATGTCTAGAACCTGAGCATAAGCAGATGAAAGTGGATAGAATCATGCTGCCAGCCACGTGGCATAAAAAAATATGACGCTATTTATGTTCCATCTATCACCAATATGCAGACATAACTTGGATATCACGACAAGATCCATACGACAAATTTTAACAAAATCCAAAAGTGATGCGTCATGAAAGTATCAGGCTTGAAAAGAAAAAAGGAGATCCTGCTGTCACAGATCTTGAAAGTTTTATTGTACAAACCAGATAGCAACAAAACTATTCTTTGTTGCCAAGCAGACCAAGAAATCTTGGTTCTCCTGCGGATATCTTCATTTCCGATGTAATCACGCAAGGAAACTTCAAGCATAATCCTTTCCATTGCCCTATGGTTGACTTTAAACCTACTGATGAGGCACATTGTCACTGGCAACACACACATACACAGTCATAGACTTTCATCTTGAGACACTGGTATATTGGACAAGAAGATACCGCGCAGTTTCCCAAAAGCTATCCAGCCGAGTCGGATTAGACGATTGTTCTCTTTCTAGAAGTTAGACCTACCTAACTGAATGGTCTGTCTCAGGTAAACGTAGTCCAAAACTTCGAGTGTAGTCTCCGATCTTGATAGAAGTGGGTGCTACATGGATGTTTACCATGACTTTGGTTTTGTCCATGTTCATTTTATATCCCACTCTTTCGGAAGCTCTACTGAGGTCACCGAGCATTATACTGAGCTCCTCCGTAGGCCTTCCACAACCGATGACCTGGTGAGGGTTGCGGAAATCCGAGGGATGCGAGACGCACATGATTGGCCGTTATTGCGACACGCACATGATTGGCCGTTATTGCGACACTTGGGGGAGGCTTATGTCCAAGAGTGAACGACGACGATTTGGTTGAAATAATGATGATGATGATGAGGCCAAGAAATATTAATTTTCCGGTAACAACCTACGAGCAACATTTTAAGAACTTGCATAAACTTTATAAAATTTTAATGACTTGCAAGCTCCTAAAACTGTAATACCTACTGATTATTACTCTTATTTACGATAATTAGTCGCAAATTTAATTGTTTCAATTTAATAAAATTGTGTTTATTTAAATTGACACCTCGCAAGTGTACGTTGACTGCTCGTAACTCGTCAGAAGTGAGGATTTTTTAATATTGTTTCCTCACAACTGTTTGTATATTGAATAATTAATAAAAAATCTATGTGGGTATTTCTTTTCTTCAATTATATCAATAGATAACTTGATTTTCTACCAACTACTTTTTTATTTCATTTTTTTTAAATTTAATTTCGAAATTATACAGTTTTTTCCCTCTCCTGTAAAATTCTGTACATTACAGTTACGTGCTGTCAACCTATGACCATCGATATCGGATCTATGACTTCGTATTCGATATACTTTTCCATAATGTAATGTGCATGATTATGTCATAGCGGTATTTACTATTATCTAAGGTTTGCTTTGAATACATTACGACGACAAAAATAAAGATTTCTTGAAGCTTTAACTTATTTCGGTGATCGTAGTTAAGGCTGAAAATTTCACAATCCGTATAATTGGAATAAGGGAATTCTTAATTGTGAATGAATTTTAAATTCTGTCCTTCGCTAGATAAGTATTAAAAAGTCTCTAACATATTCCTCTTACAAATACCGTCACAGTGGGAATTTCTTTGCGCATTCCATGCATTGGTGAGCCAATCGTCGTCATTGTTAGATACATGCAGCAAGCGCAAGAAACGAATCATGAGTGACGATTACGACGCGATGGCGCGGCAAGCCAATCACTGACACTCCCCGCCCCCGCGTCTCACTTCGCACCACTAAAGAGACCGAATATTGGACTCGCCAGCGCTTAAGATCCGTGCCGGCAATTGTAATTCTAAATATTTGTGTGGCCTAGGTACAAATAGTTGGCCCGGGTCTGAGTATCTTGTAACTATGAGTTTACATTTATGTGATCCACGATACAGAAGTAATTTCTAGTGTAAAGCAACGTTTTTCTTAAAAAGAAAAATTGGTATCAGAGTTCATATACATAGACGAGCTTAAGTTAAACGTTATGTTTATTCTTTCATCTTCATTCCGAATCTAATTTTCCGTTACTTACTTGTTTTGAAGTCATCGGACCTAATATAAATGTACAGTTCGATAGTTCAGATTTCCGATATTTCTAATTCGATGGGGTCGCAGCAGACCAAGAAGGAGGTGCCACGACTTAGATGTCTTCCTTAGGAATTGGCAAGAAGTGGCTCAAAGCTGTTAACAATGGAAAGAATGGAGGGAGACCTTTGCCCAGCAGTGGGACAGTATAGGCTAGAAATATCTAATAATATGTTCTGTTTTCTGATGTCTTTTAATAAATTCAACACTGAATGAAACAAAACACTTTAACAAAATACATCACATTACTTATATCAAATTTCCTTGTTTTCCACCGCTTATGTTTAGCTTATAAATGCATAACATCAAGTTCCTGTGGTTGCATAACGTTATCGCCTATCGCTATTACGCCACACAAGTAGCTATATACTGCAGATTTCAAGGTCAATTTGTTTATACCGATTACTAGTGACTTCCTAGCATTTCCACACGGTTATTGCTTTCGTCGATTTCTTTTTATTTTTTTTTAAGCTAGTGCATAGCTTCTATCGCGGGCCTTGAGCGTGGAGTCTGAATCCAGAAATTCCGTAACGACTCATTTGTTTCATGTACCGGATCTATCCTCCACGGGATTAAAACGATCAAAATTTAGCGGTGTATAAAAGGGAAAACTGACTGACTGACATATCAACACACAGCCGAATCTACAAGGCTTACGAGCGTGAAATTTTGCACAGGGTTTCCTTTTATGACGTAGGCGAGCACTAAGGGAGGATTTTCCAAAATTCGCCCCCTAAAGGGATGAAGCGGGGCCCCAAAGTTTATATGGAGAACCCTTCTTTACGCTGGCTAGTGAATAATAAATACTCCATTAAAGTTACATTTTTTTTCCAGGTCTAACCCTCAGTCGCCACGATGCTCGGTGGAAGCGTCCTTTGGTTCCGACACGGACTCCGGTTGCATGACAACCCGTCCTTGCATTGTGCCCTGGAAGAGAAAGGGTTTCCCTTCTTCCCTATGTTTATTTTTGATGGAGAAACTGCTGGTAAGTTTATTAAGAGGCGGTTTTAGTTGATAGCTGTGATGGATTTAATTGAATGGAACTATTACGAAAGTTGGTTTCACCAGAAGCTAGAGACTATTTGACGTTTTCTTACTATTTTTTTACCTCCTACGCATAAGGTTGTAAGGCAAGAAGTGTTTTTTTTTTAATTGATATAAACTAGTGCTTGATTGCGATCCCACCTGATGGTAAGCAGTGATACAATCTCTGATGTTGAGGCGCAATAGTTTAAGAGTTAGAGCCTATTCACTCTAGCCTTGAAGACACCCAAATTATGATCGGACGGGAAGACCGCAGCAGGCAAATTTTTCCATTCCTTCGGTAGACGACGAGACGAAACGCTTAGTCCAGACCGTCGAGGTTTCAACAACGTAAGGGTGGATATTCGCCGTACGTCGGGTTGTCCGATGGTAGAATTGAGATGGCGGAATCAAGTCATGCAATTCCTGCGCACTCTCTCCATAATGCATCCTGTAAAACACCGAAAGGCTGGCTACCCTGCGCCTGTGTTCAAGGCTTTGTAGATTGGATTCAACAAAATCTGGATCACCAATTAGCCTCTTTGCACGCCTTTCCACCGAGTCCAAAGCTGCCAGGTGGCATTTTGCAGCACCAGCCCATATGTGGGTGCAGTACTCCACACACGAACGGACCTGTGCTTTGTATAACATTAAAAGCTGTCCCGGTGTGTCAAATAAACCATTTACAGGTACTTTTTAATGATAAAGAAGTAAGTAAAAAATAATAATGCTAATTGCGCATTCCAAAGCGTAGATCTAATAATAATTAAGAAGAAGAAGAAGTAATTTGTGAAACTCTTTAGACCGTTCGTTGTTTTGTTATCAATAATTTTAGTTTAAGAGCGCAGTACCCGACGTTATCGTACAATTACGAGTATTTGTGTATCGATCATAGTGTCATGTCTTACGGTATCTTACTATGGGGACGGGCTGCTGACATCGAGTC
Organism: Mythimna albipuncta; assembly: GCA_929112965.1. Taxonomy (NCBI): domain Eukaryota; kingdom Metazoa; phylum Arthropoda; class Insecta; order Lepidoptera; family Noctuidae; genus Mythimna; species Mythimna albipuncta. The sequence goes on from OV815963.1 coordinate 20,850,462, forward strand.
AATCTTTATATTACAGAAAAGAGCCATCAGAGCGATTTACAATCTCCGCCGGTGCGATTCTTTAAGGGAACTGTTTAAAGATATTAACATAATGACAGTACCTTGTCAATATATCTATGAAAACATAATGTATGTTAGAAAAAATCTTCATCTTTTTAGCAAAAGAGGCGATAGACATAATTATGTTACAAGAAATAGGGATCAATTAGTTCAACCAGGTTTCAGACTGGCTAAAGTGGCCTCTTCTTTCATGGGGTACTGTTTGAAATGTTATAATAAAATACCTCCCCAAATATTAGAACTCAATGAAACGAAATTTAAATCTTGTATTAAACGCACACTATGCAGGCAAGCATATTATAAGTTGGATGATTATATTCAAGATAAAAATGCTTGGCTCAATGCTGGTCCAGCTCCACTACTACTAGGGCGTACTAATTAGTTCATTAGTTGGAAACTAATATTATTTTTTTTTAATTTGAAAGACACAATTGCATTGTATAATGTAGAAGCACTTTTTCCAAGTTTGTGAATGTGAAGCACCATGGAGCATTTTTATTAGGTTACAACTTTTTATTTTTTTATTTTTGACATTACGAGCATGGCAGTTGAGAGTTTGTCATGCTCACTCAAATGTCTCGCTGTTGGTGGCACGTGTTATTGGGTCGTTCAGTTCCCTTCAAAATGGTTGAGCTGAGTGGGGCTGATGCACGCGTCATGCTCGTGAACGGGTGCCGTCAGATGGGACTGGTCATCTCTTAGCTGCCAGTGGCTTAATTCAGTTTCTATCTTTTAATTATTTTACATTTTTATTTCACTATCGACATTGTGCTCACATGATAGAAGCAACAAATAATATGTAACCAAGCATTATATGTAACACATATATGATTTAAAAGAGTGTCCATGGAGTTTCTTACACGTTCTTCTCCATAGAGACCTACTCTTTGGAACGTGCAATTTAGCTTCACTTTTCTTGGACTGACCGACATTTGACTATTCAAAAGTGCCTGTAAATGGTCTATTTGAAATAAATGCTTTGATTTGATTGATTTGATTTGATGTATTTCCGGAGGTTGCCGCTAATTTAGCAGATTTAGGTTAAGTATATCAGAAGTTCTAAAATCTTAATCGAGATTTGGACCAATTTCACTAGCCGCTAAGTGAAATCAAGATCCAGCGTAGTAAATGCAAACTACCTGTTAACGATTCAACACAAAATCTGTAAACCAAAATCAGAATATTCGAGAAAGGTGTTAAAATAGGGCCTCGTTTTGCAAACACTGCTAGTGCATTGTCGCCGAACAGAAACTAGGTCAGGCGATGAATCTATTTCATGGATGGTCCTAGATTTATATCTAGGTAGCGATAATCCTGTTACCTAGGTGCGTCATCACTGCCGTGCATCTTTACTAGCCTTTGCCCGCGGCTTCGCTCGAGTTAAATTCGGGGTAACACGGTTCCTCTTTCTGTGGGGGGTTAGACAGAGACAAAAAGTAGCGTATGTCACTCTCCATCCCTTCAACTATCTTCACTTAAAAATCACGTCAATTCGTCGCTCCGTTTTGCCGTGAAAGACACACACACTTTCCCATTTATTATTAGTATGGAGTATGGAAGTATGGATCTTAGCCGTGTGCAGCGCCCTTTAGTGACTCCATTGCGGGTGACGTAACCTACTACAAACTTATTATTTGCGATTGGTACAGTAATCGGGTCTAGGGATCGAACCGCAAAATTAAGTTTGTTTTTTATTGTATACATATACTTTGCCGGGATAAAAAGTACCCAGTGTGTTGCCCAGGATATTAAAGAATAATTATACCAAGTTTCATCGTAATCGAACTGGCAGTTTTTACGTGATGCCTGAACAAACAGACAGACACACAAAAAAATTTTTAATCACATTTTTGGGTTCGGTGTCGGTCTAGTAACACCCCCGGGCATTCATTTTTTTGATATTTTCAATATACAGAATTTTCACTTCTACAGATTTATTATAAGTATAAATATATAGATATCATAATATATACAGATCAACTTTAACATTTAAAGTTAACAGGTGATTGCCTCGTTAGTCATGTAGTTACAAGCTCGACTCCTGACTGAAGTCCTGAGTTCGATTCCCAGGTCAGGCAAAAAGGGGTATTGGGTTTTTCCGTTAGGAATTACTGTAGTAGTGTGTGTATATGGAAGTTGATGGTGTGATAACCTCGTGCCTTGGAAGGTATGTAAAGCCGTTGGTACTGGACCTGAACTCTCTCCGGTCGTGTCGGATTTCCGCCCCATCGGACTATGAGAGTAAAGAAACAGATAGTGCAAACATTTTTTTTTTGAGACGGCTGCTCATTGAATAACTTACCGGCCGAAAGTTTAGCTACCCATTGATCGGTATATAGGTACCAGTTACCTACCATATGTTATTATAACACAGTAATAAACCGTACACTATACACCTCTAATCCCTATTAATTATTCATTAAACCCCAAGCGAACGCCGGCGTTCGCGCACCTTTGTCTTTCTATTGTGTCTGTGATTTCCACGATTGAAAGGTTAAGTTCCTGATATAATTTTTTTTTTTGGTGTAGGTACCTACAATAAAGAATATATCTATCTACGATGCGTTCCAAATGAGAATATGATCGCCCGCCATGTTGTGACGTCTCGATTTGCTGTCAAATCGAAGAAAGAAATTTTTAAACATTAATTAATTTACGAAACATTTAATTTTTTTATGAACTGTGAATGAAAAAAGTTTAATCAAAATTTAGTTTTTAAATTTTACTCATCTCCAAGTTCTTCAATTTTGCCAAAATTTCTTCGATTTGACAGTACGACGAGACGTCAAAACATAGGAATCGGTCCTATTCTCATTTGGAACTCGTAGTATCTGTCTATCTCTAACTGACAATATTTATCTATCTATAATTTAATTGTTTAACAGGTACAAAAGTAGTTGGTTATAACCGTATGCGGTATCTCCTGGAAGCCCTTGAGGATCTGGACAACCAGTTCAAGAAGCATGGCGGTAGACTGATCATGGTGAAGGGAAAGCCTAACGTCGTGTTCAGGAGACTATGGGAGGAGTTCGGTAAGTTTCATCTCTAAGTTTCTCTTTAAAAAAAGGCAGCGAAGAAATAGGTATAGATACCGGCACGGATCTTGAGCGCTGGCTTCAAGTTGCGCAGAAGTTAAATATTCGGTCTCTTTAGTGGTATGAAGTGAGACGCGGGGGCTGGGAGTGTCAGTGATTGGCTCGCCGCGCCATCGTGTCATAGACGTTACTTGTGATTCGTTCCCTGGGCTTGCTGCATGTATCTAACAACGACGACGATTGGATCGCCAATGTATGGAATGCACAAAGCGATCCCTACTCTGAAGCCGAGCGCTTAAGATTCGTGCCGGTACCTATATTGACTACTATATGCGAAGCCACTATTTTCTTTTTCAAATTAATATTAATAATGTCTCAATAGTTTGCCCCTCAAACGGAGTTTGTACTCAGGAGTTGGGCGTTCTTACATAGTGTGCATAGGGATTACCGCCAGTTGGTAATTTGGGGTCGGCCCAACACGTTTTTTTCTTCCATTCTGCCCTGTTCTCTCACTCGTCACGCCACCACTAACTCCCTTTTCTTTTATATCACTTTTCACACACTCCGTCCATCTTTTCACTGGCGTCCCTATCCCTCTCCATTCAACCACATGTATACTCATAACCCTTCAGTCACTGGCGCCACTTTCAAACTTCCTCTAATATACCCGTTTCTTACTTTATCTTCTCATCTCACATGCAATTGTTTTTCATCCGTCTTATTCACAGCTCAACATTCTGATCCAAACAATATGACAGGCCTTATCACGGGCTTGTGGATTTTACCCTTATAAATACAAAAACAAAGCGTACAAAGGGCGGTCTTATCGCAAAGGGAAATCTCTTGCAGACAACCACAAACAAATGATCCTTAAAATTACGAGAACAACTCCTCAGGTATCCGTCGCCTCTGCTTCGAACAAGATTGCGAGCCGGTGTGGCGCGCTCGTGATGACAGCGTGAAGGCGGCCTGCAAGGAGATCGGCGTGGTCTGCAAGGAGCACGTGTCCCATACTCTTTGGGAGCCGGACACCGTGATCAAGGCCAACGGCGGCGTTCCACCTCTCACTTACCAGATGTTTTTGGTAAGCAAGCTTAGTTTGAAAGAAGAAAGAATATTTTTATTTAGCGCACACATCTGTGTGGACACACACAATGTAAAAACTTAAATTAAATAACATAACTGTGTAATCAGTTGTCAGAAAATACTATGCTTGCTTCGATTGAAATAGAGTTTCCAATAATTCCAAAAAATACAAATAATTCCTTAATGAATATTACCATTTATTCACTACGGTCCAATTTTTCAATAGACAGATATCTTTTATCTATTACTAAAATTCACAGTTTGACAGTTTTGTTATAGGAGGATTGAAAATAAACTTTTAACTGAAGAATAAACCGCCATGTTTATTCATCAGTTAAAAGTCTCTCGTTCGTTAGAAGAAGTGGGTAAGAGACAAAGCTACACAGGTGGTCTAGCGTCATCTCTTACCCACTGAACTGAACAAGATTAAAACAATCTTACTTTGAACATCATAGTAACCCCGCAAATCACTCGTTGCAGTATAAATCGGAAAGTATTTACTTTCTAACATCTTTCATCTTTTCTGTGATTACAGCATACAGTGGCGACGATCGGCGACCCTCCGCGCCCAGTAAGCGATATCGACTTCACTGGAGTCAAGTTCGGCAGCCTGCCGGAATGCTTCTACCAGGAGTTTACGGTCTTCGATAAGGTAACAACATTTAAGAAAACAATTTGAACAAAATGTATTATTGATTGCCGACGTGTGTTATATTTTCTTTTATTTGGGACAAAAAAACGGTTTACGTGTTGAGGTGATTCTGTATTTCACCGATTTATATGTTTGGGTAAGGTCTGCTGTCCACAGACGCGTAGCTTCACAGACGCGTATTCGTCATAATACGCTTGTTGTACGCCTGCGTGAAGCTTACATTCAAACCTGTGGCCTACTGTCCACGAACTGGTATTTGTCATTACACGCTGTGTGTACGCCTGCGTGAAACTTCATCATCATGTGGACTGTTGGACATAGGCCTCCCCCAAGACGACAAGACGCTGCCGATTTGTCGACAGGCGTAAACCTATAATGGCGAATACGCGTCTACGAAGCTTCGCGTTCGTAGATACAGGCCTAACTGTCCGCCGCGGTTTCGCCCGCATCTTCGGTTATCACTGCGATCCCGTGTGGCACTGGATCGCTAGTTGTGGCGACGCTTGAGGGTGGCCTATATCCAACAATGGCCGTCTTCTTTCAGCTGAAATGATAATAAGTGATTTAAAAAACCGGCCAAGTGCGAGTCGGACTCGCCCATGAAGGGTTCCGTAGCAGCAAGTAACATAATATAAAAGTTCTTGTAATGTGTTGTATCTTTGATGGATGTTTTAATAATAGTGTATTTTTTTCGATTTATGACGCATTAAAAAAAAACTACTTACTAGATTTCGTTCAAACCAATTTTCGTTGGTAGTTTTTATAGTAATGTACATCATATATTTTTTTTAGTTTTATCATTCTCTTATCTTAGAAGTTAGAGGGGGGGGGACACCCATTTTACCACTTTGGAAGTGTCTCTCGCGCAAACTATTCAGTTTAGAAAAAAATGATATTAGAAACCTCAGTATCATTTTTGAAGACCTATTCATAGATACCCCATACGCATGGGATTGATGAAAAAAAAATTTTTGGGTTTCAGTTCTATGTATGGGGACCCCCAAAATTTATTGCTTTTTTTCTATTTTTGTGTGAAAATCTTAATGCGGTTCACAGAATACATCTACTTACAAAGTTTCAACAGTATAGCTCTTATAGTTTCGGAAAAAAGTGGCTGTGACATACGGACGGACAGACAGACAGACAGACAGACAGACAGACATGACGAATCTATAAGGGTTCCGTTTTTTGCCATTTGGCTACGGAACCCTAAAAATTACATACGTTACATACCTACCTACTTTATTTTTTTTGTTTCTTTGTTCTTTTATTTTTCACATTGAAGTAAGCTTTATTTTTAGAATTTAACAAATAACTTTGCCCCTGTAGACTCCAAAACCCGAAGACCTAGGAGTATTCCTGGAGAACGAGGACATCCGTATGATCCGCTGGGTGGGCGGCGAGACCACCGCGCTCAAGCAGATGCAGCAACGTCTAGCTGTCGAGTATGAGACCTTCCTCAGGTACAGGCATTGAAGAGTAACAACTTTTATTTAACAACTTGTAGAGTAGCAACTTTTATTCGAGACAGACAGCACAACGGTTTTTTTAGAGAGATGAGAAATTATCTAATGGCTCTCCCGCTTTAGGTTGAAGCGAAAGAGCGTGTTACCTTTTGTGGTCCCTAGACCACGGCGGAATTTCTGAAAAGGAATCAGAAATTCCTCGTCAGTAAGTCAACCGACTTGGGAATTTTGTGTAATATTTAATCATTTAAAAAATATTTATATTCGATACTTTTCATAAGGTTCTTCTGTTAGTAAACAATGATCTGTATCTCTTAATCGACCTTGATTATTGAACCAGTGTTGACTATATCAGATTTCATTAAATTCTAATAATTACCGAAATCGTTTAACTTTGAAAGACTCTATTTAAAAAAAATTACAAAAAATATTGTTAATTTTTGTTAAAATACTGTTTAAAATTCTTCTCACATAAAAAGATACTTTATTGTTTGTAAAAAAAAAGTTGACATCCCTAATGATACCAGCTGTAAGTAATGTGTATGTCCTCAGGGGTTCGTACTTGCCGACACACGGAAATCCAGACTTGTTGGGACCGCCGATATCATTGAGCCCGGCACTGAGGTTTGGATGTCTGTCCGTCAGGAGGTGAGGAAACACAATTTACTTTTAATTGTTAAATATTTGTCATGTTGTAAAAAAATAAACTAGTCATAAGCGTGTGCTCAAGATATCGTGATGGCCCATTTGTTAAGGCACGCACCTCAAGTCGCAAAACCGGCCAAGTACTAATGTGAATTTTTTAATTAAAGGGATGCAACTCGAAATACATAAAAGAGTAACCATGGAGTTTCTTGACGGTTCTTCTCCATAGGAAACGACCAATTTGGAACCGTGCACTAGCTTCTGACGTTTTATAAGTGCGCATGTAGGCCTATGTAAAATAAAATATTTTTGATTTTGATTTGATTTGATACATTTTCACTGTTTTTCATACAACCCCTCGTTCGACGTTACTGCACATTTTTCATTAGATATTTTGGAAACGCAGTTTCGTCTGGATATTATCAAGGCTTCTATCGAAATCAATTTATACATTTGTGTAAAACTAATCCAGTAAAGTCGTTTGAAAATCTGCTATTTTACATGAACTCTGACACTTCATAATTTACTCAAAAATGAAAAAGTCAAAAAATTATAACAATAGAAGCCTTGCAAATTTTATTAAAATTCTAATAGCGATAATATTTTTCAAAAACTTTTAAGGGTAAATAAAACACCTATTTCCTGGGACAAGTTTTGTAAAATATTCGAGTAAATCATGGAATTACCGAGTGCTAACAGAGTTGTCAGGCGTTATCTCTCTTTTTTCGGGTTTCCTTTTCGTCAAACATCACGTTGGATCGCGTTAGATGAAGGTAATTATGAGAAAATATGGATGGATTGTGTGAGGACTGACATGAAAGATACTATCGCACTACACACTATCGCTAACTCAAAGGGAGTTACCCTTTGAGTTAGCGATAGTGTGACAGGCGACAGGACAGAATGGAAGAAAAAAACCGTGTTGTGCCGACCCCAAATAATATGGGATAGTGGCAGGAAGAAGAAGAAGATAACAATGAGAGTGTGTTCAAAAAATAACGTTGTTCCCAGCTTCTACTGGGCGTTACAAGATCTTTTCCGCCAAGTTCATCAGGGACGTCTCGCTACCCAATCTGCTTCTCATGTTATTGCCGGTAAGATATTCTAAGATATTTTCTGCTTGACCAATTGAAAGAAGTTTTATTTATTTATTATAGCTTTTGCACGAAAAAAAAAATCCCACTGTTTTAATAAATATTGAAACGTCATGCTTTAACATGGCAGACACATGGTGGTGGAGGTAACATGACAGATGCACTAAAATAAAAATATATGGAAGTTATTTCGTATAACACGCTGTATTACAAGAGAGAGCAAAGTGAGCTCGAAACTCGCCATAGTGTTAGATGTGGGTAACGGGGGCTAGAGAGAGCGAGCAAAGCAAGGAATGAAGCCCCGTTATGCCCTTATTTTATGATGATTTACTCGTTATTACACATTTACAGGTCAATTAATTTGGCGCGAATATTTTTACACGATGAGCGTGAACAACCCCAATTACGGCCAGATGGCTGGCAACCCTATCTGCTTGGACATACCGTGGAAGGAGCCTGAGGGTGATGAGTTGCAGAGGTATGTGTAACCTTTATGACCTTTGCTTACTCATACAGTAAGCAAAGGTCATAAAGGTTATATATTTATTTTTTAATTTTATCTTTACAAATCGATAGTGTTTCATGTACCGGATCGACCCTCCACGGGATTAAAACGATCAAAATTTAACGGTGTATTTGTCGAAGAATTGACTCCTACTACCGAACACAACATAATGAGTCGTGCTAGGACGCGGCCTTTGGAAGGGCAGGGATTCTACGACCTGAACTCGCACCGAACGGTCGTGTCTATTCGAATATTATTATGATCTTACTATAATAAAACGTTGTTCAGTTATTTCGCTCAGTAGTTGGTGCTCGTGGCTACCCACTATGCTGAAACCCTACAAGGACATGTGCCCACTAAGTGTCTTGGCCCGCCCCTCGGCTTCATATATATATATATACAAGGTGTCGTTTTGAAGCTGCAAAATATTTCAGGAGGTAATTATGTTAGTGATTCTCGACCCGAATCAATAATAAAATGGTAATTATTTAATTTTTTTTTTCTTATTTATGGAAATCGGCATGTGTGAACTACATTTCTTAAAAAGCAGCCAGTCTGATACCTGCCTTATAACCGCGCTTTCTTTCACACACACAAACACGGAACAATAAAGGGCGTTTTCACACACACTAACTCGCAACGATAGTTTCATAAATAATGTATCATCCAATCATCATCCCGCACGCCACACCCTAGCCACGCCCCCGCGGCCATCGATCAATCGAATTAGTTAAGTATAATTAAAAAATAAAATAACAAGTATTACTGATTATTGACCAGGTATCGTTTTTTCACATGATTATTTATGAGTTTTATTACAACTTCCTAAAATATTGTGTAGTTTTAAAACTGCACCTTGTATATATATACAAGGTGCAGTTTTAAAACTGCTACTAATAGCGCTGTACTTAAATACTGTAGCTTATACTACATGATCAGTCAGATTAAGGTGGACTTTGAGACAAAAATTTGATAAAGTGGAATGTCTGATTTTAGCAAATACCATTACCGTGACTTAGTAATGGGAGCATTATACTAAAATTAAAATAAACTTGAAATGTTTAGGTCAGCGCCATCTAGTTAGAACATGACCATGCTCGAATTTGTAGCTTTCACGGGTGCTATTCTCTAAGAAAGCGCAGCGCTGGCACAGCGACGAGTCGTCAGCGCAGTACATTGAATTAACAACCTAATGCCCCTTTACATTGGATTGTTAATTCAATGTATTGCGCTCACGACTCGTCGCTGTGCCAGCGCTGCGCTTTCTTAGAGAATAGCACCCACGTTACGATCCTATCGAACAGGGAAATTCAGTGTTACCACTTCCAAAGAAATCGATGGTTCTTGGCGTTCGCCATTCAAATTCCAGATGGGTCGAGGGCCGCACCGGCTTCCCGTTCGTGGACGCGGCCATGCGCCAGCTCCGCACGGAGGGCTGGCTGCACCACGCCGCCCGCAACACTGTGGCCTCCTTCCTCACCCGCGGCACCCTCTGGCTGTCCTGGGAACATGGCCTCAACCATTTCTTGAAGTATCTGTTGGATGCTGACTGGTGAGTAGTTTATAATATGGTACGTTAAGACGGAAAGTGCGAGCGAAAAAATTGCTAGGAATGTGTAAAATTGGCCTACACGCGTTGTTGCAAATACAATATTTAAAAAGGCTAATTGTTTAATAATTTAATAACCTATTTTGATACTGTTTTCAGAAAAAAACATTTCTATTTAATGTTATTTTATTTTATTTATTTTATTTTATTTTATTTGGGTGGCTTACAGCTGATAATACAAGATAAACGTTAAAATAGATCACGATGAGCCATTTACAAGCCTCCACATATAGTATGGATGTATTGTGGAAAGTTACAGTTAGGAAGTAATTGAGATATACAAAGTTTGGTAGCAAGATAATATAGAAGACAATAATGTAATGCAATTACAAAACATTGCTTTTGGACATAACAATATTTATGTTACTTGTTGTTTACTTGGCGATCTCAGTAGGTGATTCAACGCGAATGCGATCGCGAAGCGAAGTGGATCAAACAATTGATTCTCTATCGCACGTGGGTGCGATGCGGCGTTGGATATTTTCGCATGAACTCGTGCGGTGCGGTGGTTTGTTTTAAATAAATTGTGGCTGAAGCGAGACTATGTGCACACGCACGCTTGAATTGCATCGGATCGCTTCGCAATCGCATTTGCGTTGAATCGCCCACGTTTATTTTATAAACAGAAGAAAATACTTAATTAAGTATTTTATTTACTACACAGTACACATACAGTCTTTATGAGCAATATTGGTTTTCCTATACCTATAGATTCTAAGTAATCAACGGACTGTGACCTGCGTTTTCTTTTTAATAATAAATCGTCATGTTCGACTCCTCAGGTCAGTCTGCGCCGGCAACTGGATGTGGGTGTCATCATCAGCGTTTGAAGCGCTGCTGGACTCGGGCGAGTGCGCGTGCCCAGTGCGGCTGGGCCAGCGCCTGGACCCCAGCGGCGAGTACGTGCGCCGCTACGTGCCCGAGCTGGCGCGCATGCCTGTGCACTACATGTGAGTATCTGGACGGTGGGCTCTGGACTCGGGCGAGTGCGCGTGCCCAGTGCGGCTGGGCCAGCGCCTGGACCCCAGCGGCGAGTACGTGCGCCGCTACGTGCCCGAGCTGGCGCGCATGCCTGTGCACTACATGTGAGTATCTGGACGGTGGGCTCTGGACTCGGGCGAGTGCGCGTGCCCAGTGCGGCTGGGCCAGCGCCTGGACCCCAGCGGCGAGTACGTGCGCCGCTACGTGCCCGAGCTGGCGCGCATGCCTGTGCACTACATGTGAGTATCTGGACGGTGGGCTCTGGACTCGGGCGAGTGCGCGTGCCCAGTGCGGCTGGGCCAGCGCCTGGACCCCAGCGGCGAGTACGTGCGCCGCTACGTGCCCGAGCTGGCGCGCATGCCTGTGCACTACATGTGAGTATCTGGACGGTGGGCTCTGGACTCGGGCGAGTGCGCGTGCCCAGTGCGGCTGGGCCAGCGCCTGGACCCCAGCGGCGAGTACGTGCGCCGCTACGTGCCCGAGCTGGCGCGCATGCCTGTGCACTACATGTGAGTATCTGGACGGTGGGCTCTGGACTCGGGCGAGTGCGCGTGCCCAGTAGTACTTGAATAATTGCCTGTACCTATCTTAATAATATTAAATAAACGCGAAAGTTTGTATTTATGGATATTTGATAACCTTTCACGCAAAAACTACTGATCGGATTTTCTTGAAACTTGTACGCAGGTAGACCATGTCCTAGAAAAACACATAAGATACTTTTTATCGGGAAATTATGTTCCCTTGGGATAATTTCCTATCACCCAAGTGAATCAGCTGGCTCACTCATTCTGGCTTCTGGTTTTCTGGCTGGTCTCAATCATTCCATCATTCGGTCAATCATTCTAATATTCGGTCAATTTAATACATAAAAATCTCGTATCACAGTATCGATACAAGCTAACTTAAATCTTATTGTTACGCCATTAAACGTGAACACGCCATGTCTCCGAGAGAATAAATAGTAGCACGTAATAGTTGGAACGCATTGCTGTTCGAAAGGTCTAGAATAGTTGTGCTTAGACAGACTTGGAGGAGTCTCGAAGCATCCACAACGTGCCTGCAGGTGGTGGTAGGCATATATCTAACCGATAAGGGAAATTGTACTCTCCGACGTTAACAATAGAGTCGAAATTCGCATGAACGTGACTCTTATTATTACGAGAAGTAGGAGTGATTTATGACTTCGAGAAGCGATTCAATTGTTCTGGAATTCTGGATAGATCCGGGGACGTCGGTATCTGGAATTTTCTTGGCTCCGCATATAAATACGGGCCCCCGGCCGGAAGCGAGTCAGTTGTGATTTCGACTGCGATCAAGAGCGAACTACCCTAGAACTCGAAGTGATTTTATCAACGACTAAAGCGATAGTGTAACGGTACTCTAGTGTTAATTGCGATTCGGATTATTGTTGACTGGACTAATTTGTTATTGTTTGTGATAAATAAAGTTCTCTCGTCAGTAAATCGGCATTTGATTACCCACGTACGTAACATTATATTAAAGCAATAAGGTTTAAGTTAGCTAACTGGTATGTGGTGGTGTACTGTATTCGGTACACTGGGGTGAGTTTGCAGATAAACGGACGGACTTTGCTTTGGAATAATATTTTTTTTTATTATTTAGAAAAGTATTACGAAGTAGAAGTGACTAGTTCCTTATTGGAACACTGTACTTTACTGACTAAAACTTTACCTTATCTCCTTTACATTCCAGTTATGAGCCATGGAAGGCTCCCATCGACGTCCAAGAGCGCGCGAAGTGCATCATAGGCAAGGACTACCCCGGGCCCGTCGTCAACCATCTCGTCGCTGCGCAGAGGAACAAGAATGCTATGAAGGTATGTTCTCTGTATAACTGTATTATTTATAGGCTTCGGGGAAAATTAATAAGTTTCAAAAATACTCTATTCGCTAAAATAGCTATATTATTATGTTGGGCCAAAATGCTGCTGTCTAGATTAAAAAAAAAAAACTGCTATATTTATGTTGCTTGCTAGTAACACTGCAAACATTGTAGTGTTGCTACACTACAAACATTTTAGTGTTGCTACCATTCATAAACTGATGCGCAACTACTAGTTGTGTTTTGAGGACACTAATTTCGAAATCAAACTGCCTGCAAAGGTTTTTGCCGATTTTTTTTATATATTTCTTTTTTTTTAGTATCTCAGTGTGATATCGTAATTTAAAATCGCATTTTGTATACGCACTTACGCACCATTTTCATTTTATTTAATTATCTATAATATATAATATACCTAGTATTAATATTTTTATATATATATACATACATATTATGTGCTAAATCTACATGCTTTGTACAAACTAATCGTAAATAAGTTAAATGTTTTTACATAAAACTTTTTGCTTATGAAATGTAGGTTTATTGTTATTTTGACAAATTGTAAATAAAATTTTATCCCGAAATTTAAAAAAAAAACTCCATTTACTCTTATACAGCAAATGGAATGTGTAAAATGAAAATTGCATCTAAAAAAATCTATTCAATTAGACCTTTCTAATTTCTTTTAAAATAATAATAATAATAATATGTTTATTCAGAATAACATTTGGTAAAATGGTTACATAGAATCTTAAGAAAAAAAAATGAATTGACTCTTAATCTCAATAAATTCGTAAATAAAAGACGTGTAATAACTTTTCTATTTCTTCTTTATATATTTTATTTTTCTGAATATTTATCAGTATTTTTAAGTTAAATTTATTTCACCTGGAATAATAACTTATACGTACTACTCTTTTAGTTAATCACTGGTTAATTTCATCTCAATTGCTATAATTTCTAATAATTTCTTCTTCTACAACTTTTTTAAAGTCATTTTTGTTTATACACCCATTCTCAGTACCGCGTCATTCGTCTGTCGCTTACCCATAACATAGCGCAAAAAAAAAATCAAGTATATAAGTATTTTTTTCAGCTGAGACTCAGTTATGTTCTATCCAGCTAATCTCTTGCTGTCCTTCCCCAACGACACCCTAAGCCGCCACAGGCAAGTCTGGTTAATCAGACAACCTCATAAGTTGGTCTGCGAGAATCCACTCTTTAAAAAAAACTTGGGAAAAAGTACAGTAGGTACCTGTATATACCGTTCAGTAGTATAAATTGGCTAGCAAATAAACACGCTATAAATTTGTCACAACAACAATATTCAGTACGTTTGTGCTAGGCAATGCAAGCTCGAATCCATGTGCCCTTGTTTTCCGCAGTGGATGGGCCGTTCAGTAGCCGACAGACTGGACACAGAAAAATGGTTCGAAATAGTCGGGGTTCGTAGACAATTACCATCGACGTTCTTATTTTCTATCGACAACCGATCAGTGTATAATGTGAGTGAAGTGTGTTTTATACACTCAATTAAATTTTATATATATATATTTGTTATTATCAATTTAAAGTAAATACTCCAGAGTAGTCTGCGAAATTTATTTTCTCAAAAGTTTTTTTTGCAATTTGCAACTCAGTATAGTAATAAATATATGACATGTTTGTATTTATACAACTAAGTATACTACTTAAAACCATGGTATAACCTAGTAGTAAAACGTGAAGTTTTTATTAAAATGGCATAATTATTTAAACTCTTCTCTAATTTAGAGAGTTACGTTAATGGTTTTAATGAGTATTATTGTATAAATACATACATTTCTTTACCTCAAATATACAGTTTTTTTTACCATAAGTAAATATCCGACACTGCGAATTGCACAAAAACTACCCTGGAATTCCTTATATTATTATACTTTCAAGATTGTTCAATTGAGATATGCGAGTATTGGTAAAAAAGAAGAACGTCTTACCTACATATAACCCACCGACGATATACGTAAGCGTTATTGCAATTATTTATTATTTTACGATTCAAACTTATTGGCCGCTCCGATCCTCCGCTCCGGGTATTGCACAACAAGTATAATCCGTTCATATGGGAACCTCAGATATACTAGGGGACAAAATGACCCCCCACATAACACAGGCAACGCTGTCAACGACAACATGTCATACCTGCATTATGTGAATGCATTGTACAATTTTGGGGGGTAAGTTGCGAGACACTGGGCAACGTTGCAGCGGCACGGAGATTGAGCGTTACGTGTCGTGTTGGGGGACAGATTGTCTCCTAATGGCCCTAAAGTAGGCTTATCTTAGGTGAGAAGACTCTTTAGATTTCTTTTGTACGCGCGCAACCTAATAGCGATGACGTCACATATCAATTTGTGCATCCTTTTTCTGTTATTTTACAGCTTACAGTTCCCTTTCCACTGGATTTGAAAGGTTTCTGACTTAATTTTGAGCGGATTTAACAAATTCTTTCATTTGCTATTTTGGATGAAATTACTTTTTGATACAAATAATAAAGAAAATTGTGTCTATTACCTAGTTATTATGGTAATTAGTGAAATTAATTTCCAACATTCAATTTGACTTTGTGTCGCGTTAATAGCTTTTTTTTCGCTATTTTTTATTACTTAACAAATTTAACAAATTTTTTTATTAACAAATGTGTTTTATTTCCTTCAGGAACTGCGTCATATTTTACAAAAAGCTCCCCCTCATTGCTGCCCCTCCTCAGAAGATGAAATCCGGCAATTCATGTGGCTCAACGAGTAAACAGCGACGTACAAAATTAGACACTATGGATATCGACGTAAAGCCTAAAGTTAAAATGATTGTCGTGTCAAGGTAACAAGGAAATACGAAAATAAGTTGTTTTCAAACCGAAAAAGTAGAGTATTTTAATTTTATATTGATATGGTTTGGTTCGTATTTCCTCAAATGCTTTCCTTCTATATTTAGAGTAAGTTACAAATAAAATGCAGGGTCAAATGAACTCTTTAAATGCCAATACAGCTTACAAGCGAAAAATGCAATCGGCCGCTAGAACACCTATGTTTAAATTTTTATACGCCTGTCAAGAAGCAACCTCAAAATAGGAAATGGTACATCATCATGATAATTTTGCGACTACCGTCGGGATCTACAAACATTTTTCAAAAATCAATGAGGATTGTTTTTATTGTCTTTTGTTTTTGACATTATATCGTTTATCTGGACACAAGCTGTATAGATGTATTACAGCCTACATTAAAATCTGGAATTTAGAGAAAATCTGCCTGCTGCGGTCTTCCCGTCCGATTATAATTTGGGTGTCTTCAAGGCTAGAGTGAATAGGCTATTAATAAACTAGTGCGCCTCACCATCAACGATTGCATCACTGCTTACCATCAGGCGGGATCGCAGTCAAATACTAGTTTATAACAGATTAAAAAAATGTCGTCTTCTCCTTGTGTCACTTTCAATGGCGTGTAATCTTAGAAGCTCAAAGTAGATGGCGCCAGTGAACTTGGAGGTCATATCTGTCAAACTCAATACATACTCAAGGAAATATTGTGTTTTCAAGTAAATAACCATCGTTTTTGTAAAAATAAAATGCTCCAGTGTTGTGTTGTGCCTTTATGCTCATCGAGAACATCGGGATACAGGTTTCCCAAAGATAAATCATCTAAGCTGATAATATAATCATTTCTTCTTCTTAATTCTTTTTTTAATTCAAAAACAGTCCAAGATCCGTATTTTTCTACCATAATTCACATAAATCAACATAACAAACAAATCACCATACAACGATACAAGGAGCTGTCAAAATGAATGACCTCCAAACACACAGGCGCCAACTAGCGGGAGAAAGAGCCGACATAGCCGCCATTAAATTGAACAAAAATTAAATTTGATCTTTATAGTATTCATTAATGAATGAATACTTAATGCTAGTGAATGCACTAGCATTAAGTATTTCCTTGCAAATTAAAGGCTTGGCGTAGAGGATACTTCCAATACGCTGCGCTTGGCGTTTAAAGAGTTAGAGTTATGTGATGACTATGATGTGGGTCGATTTCTTATAATAACGTAAAAAATACTAAACTTCAAGCAACTACAGCTAACCACGGGGTCAATGACCATCGGTAGTCTTGTAACGTATTATTATTAGCTTGTTCTGCCCACAGCTGGGCAAAGGTCTCCCTTCATGTCTTCTGTAGCGACATCTATATCGCCACATAGGAACTAAAAATAAAAAATTCCTGCATCGCGATATCAGAGTTCTCTCTCAACTGTCCGAAATTAAGTATCAGGCAGTTGCCCAGACTTGACACAATACCTGTCTGGTCGAAGGATCCTCACTGTTCAACGGAGGTACATGGGAATTTTACATCCTGTTCCACATACCAGTAAAATGTTTTTGACCTCTTGTCAACTCCAAAGGAAAACGTCCAAATCATTCAGACATCTACACCGTGGTCTGACGTGGTACGGTCTGTCGGAAGTTCGGAACTCGACCAAATCAAGGTCTTTTTAGGGTTCCGTAGCCAAATGGCAAAAAACGGAACCCTTATAGATTCGTCATGTCTGTCTGTCTGTCTGTCTGTCTGTCTGTCTGTCTGTCTGTCTGTCTGTCTGTCTGTCTGTCTGTCTGTCTGTCTGTCCGTCCGTCCGTATGTCACAGCCACTTTATTCCGAAACTATAAGAGCTATACTGTTGAAACTTTGTAAGTAGATGTATTCTGTGAACCGCATCAAGATTTTAACACAAAAATAGAAAAAAAGCAATAAATGTTGGGGGTCCCCATACATAGAACTGAAACTCAAAAATTTTTTTTTCATCTAACCCATGCGTGTGGGGTATCTATGGATAGGTCTTCAAAAATGATACTGAGGTTTCTAATATAATTTTTTTCTAAACTGAATAGTTTGCGCGAAAGACACTTCCAAAGTGGTAAAATGTGTGTCCCCCCCCCTCTAACTTTTAAGATAAGAGAATGATAAAACTAAAAAAAATATATGATGTACATTACTATAAAAACTACCAACGAAAATTGGTTTGAACAAAATCCAGTAAGTAGTTTTTTTTTAATGCGTCATAAACCGAAAAAAATACACTATTATTAAAACATCGATCAAAGTTACAATACATTACAAGAACTTTTATATTATGTTACTTGCTGCTACGGAACCCTTCATGGGCGAGTCCGACTCGCACTTGCCCGGTTTTTTACATAGCATGGGTGGGATGACAGCAGGATGAATATATGCATCTTTAACCCCTCGAGCGCCGCTTGTACACACGTCTGTACAACTTAGATGTCCTTGAAAAATGCTTAATTTTCATGTTTTCCCCAAGTTTGTAAGAAAATTATTTGGTCGAAAATTTTGATTTCTTTACATATTCTTCTATATATATTATATTATTGGTTTTTTTCCTAGAAATATCCGAAAATCGTTTTTTTTTTTTTTTGATTTACGTAAACAATGCAATTTTCCGGGTCAATGAACCCCTGGCGCTCGAGGGGATAAGATGAGACGAAAGGATAAGTAGCTACATTGTATGAATCTGACAGCTGTCACCCGCATCATGCTATAGCAATTGTAGTGTAGGTAAATTGACCCTGTAGATTATTTTGATAGATCTGTGTTAAGTTCTATGTTAGTACAAGATAGATAATAAGATCAATTGAACCCAGTGTCATTGTATCACCAAAGTTGTAGCATGTAAGCAAAATATATGAATGTTATTTTAAGAAAATGAACGTTTTAAGTACTTGTTAGTATTCAAATGTCAGATTTTATGAGTATTATCAAAAAATTTATAAAGTGATAGAACATTGTGATGCGTTTATTTTATTTTGGGATAAATATTTGAAAATTATTAAAAGACAATGAGCGTTTTGGACCCAGCACTGAATTAAGTTCTGAGGGCTTAGCCAAGTTGACAATCTACAATCGTTAACGCTTTTAAAAAAACTTCAAATGTATGGGAATTACATCATCTCAACTTTATGTCACGTGGTCAGAACAAAGTAATTAGAGGCGTTAGCGACTAGAAAGAGATTCGAAACGAAACGGTCTTGACTTGTCTAGGCCTGCTGGTATAACATGCCATTTGAAGGGTTATAATAAAAGCTTAATTAAATTGTACACCAACAGTTGTTGCAGGGAATAATGGAAGTCGTATATATAGGGTTATTTGTAAAACACTGGCAAACTCTCGAGACTATGTTACTAACATCATAAACAACCACAACATGGTTCAGTTATGAAGCGAAAGAACCGTTCACTACTGATTGTATGAACATACCATCTGCTTACATAGATCCTGCTCAACTTATTGATAACCATTTTGCGACAAGCGCGCATTTTCCCACTCCTTGTAGAACTTATTTTCGATCACTACAGACTACCTGAAGAAGTTTGATTATTAACATTCGCGTTCGCTTGGGGATCAACCAGTATAAATAATTGTAACAATTCGTTCCATAAGTACCCTAAACAGACTGTTTGTGTAATACAATTAAATGTCGCTTTTATTATGACCTTTCAAGTGACACATGCCACAACTTGGCACAGCACTGGATACGGACTCCATATAAAAGTGTCCATTGTCCTTTTCCTCATCTGTTTTAGGGCAAAATGTCCAATTTTGCCCTAAAACAGATGAGGAAAAGGAATGGGAATCAAAATGCTTTTATTAGTTTATTTTTTTTGTTTTAAGCAGGTTTATCTTAGACAACCAATTTTAATTGGTACTCCAGTACAAAGATGAGAAAAATATTTGAAGTCTATATTGTATTATTTTGCTTCGAATTTATTTTGTTTGTGTTAAGTTTTACGATATATTTTATTTACGACTAAAAATAGATTTAAAGTAAAGCATTGAAATATGAGCTTTATGTCGTGAGTCATACAGTATTTTTTGGATGTTCTGTCAAATGATTTTTGAAAAGTTACCTTATTTCGTATGATATAAAGTTTATATTGTAATGCTTGGCTTTGTATAATGTTGGTGTTTTGTCTGCATTGACAACTTTTTATCATTCCTATTTTGGATCTCAGAATGTTAATGCCGATTTTATACCACTTTCGGTCAATGTCCGGTATGGCTTTATCTGGCGCCTACCGTACACATAAAGTTCATGGAAATAGTTGGGTCTGTGACTAACTATTAAAGCCTAATGCTTTCAAATTTAGTAAAAAATTACAGTAGGGCCTTGCTAATCCAGCTAGGGAAAAACAAGATCCCTTCCGAATTATTTTAATAGGAACAACATGAAAAAAAATTGCGCATTTAATATTAAAAAAAAACTAGGAGTTAAAAAGTCTGTTTTGCTTATAATTTTTGCACTTCATTTCAAAAGCACGGTTTCTAAGTTGACGGAGGAACTAATAAAATGATTAAATATTGACACGTTGTGGCCTGCACCTACCGCTTCCCCTGCGAACGTGCCCCCGCGCGATCCTTTCGTTTGTCCGGAGTACAGCGTGCACCGGAGTAACGGGGGACCGGATTAGCGAGGCTCTATAACTGTAGTACTAATATAAAACTAAAGAATAATACAATAATTCAGAATTGTATTTAAAAAAGAATTCATTATTATACTATTTTTATAAGAAGTTTATTATCTCGAAAATTGTTGAGATTCCAGTTTTTTTGTTCTGGTACTAATTTATACCAAATTAGTAAAATATCGACATTTGGAATAATTGGTGGGCTGAGTGAGAGCCACGAACATGAATAATCTACGTAACATTTATATGTTTTTTTTTTTCAAAGTTTTAATTTAATGAATTAATATGGATTACTACCATGAGGAAAAGACCTAATAGTCAGAATTATCCAAAAATATGTTTCGACTGATCGACACGTTTAGACCATGATACAATGTAAAAAAAAAATGAATTTATTGAATATAAAAATGAATGTATACCTATTATTATACAATCAAATATATATGTTATCAGGGTGTCTCAAACAAAAAGATTTTAACGTAATACAGTCTACTTAAACTGTAGTATAAAAGACTAGATTTTATATATTAAGAATATATATTTACAATCCAAAACTGATGCATTTTTAGAGCGTGTTTTATGTATTTTATGATAATTATAAAATAAATAGACTCGTAATAACAGGATGCATTTTTATTTACACCATAACCCAACGGAATGATATTTTACATTTTTGCTTAGAGCTAAACACTCAGTGAGCAATATTAAGACAGATAGTGGCAAAGGCAGCCAGGAATAGGAAATAAGTTGTAAAAAAATGATGTCGTGCGTTATGCCTTTTTTAATGTCACTGAAGCCTGCCTGCCTATTTCATTATTTGCCTTAGTAACATTACATTTTATAGTACATCATCAGACTTTTTTTTAATATCAATGAAAAAAAAAACAATTAGAGAAAAAAGTCTGGATTCTAAAAATATTTACAGTTACATATCACATTCATACAAAATATTGCTACACAATTTGGTTTCAATTTGACTGCTATGACTTGTTGACAGCATGGTAATGCGTTAAAATATTTGTTAAACAAATAAAATGCCAATTTGTTCGTTCGTTTTTTAAAAAGGCTGCTACACTCGTAAACTCACAGAAGACACCCAGACCCTAAACAACTATTTGTAGGCCATAGATATATTTGTTCAATGCGGGAATCAGACCCGCGACACACAGCCCAGTAGTCAATCGCGTACACCACGATTGTGTATACATAGATATTTTTATCATTTAACCTTACTGCCCATTTGGAGCATCAGCTAACAGATTAACAAGTTCACTGAAGATTTTACTAGTTGTTGAGTCTGGTAATTCGTTCACGGCTGCTAAACCTTGTCCTGCCAGTTTGCCAACTCGAGGGTCGATTGGCACACTGCCCATGAAGGGAATTTTCGCAATATCTGCTAGTGACTGCCCTCCACCACTTGAGAAGATATTGGTGCATTCACTGCAGTTCGGGCACTGATATCTGTAAATAAAAGACATCATAAATAAACTTGTGTGATTCACCATTAACAATTTTTTGAAGCAGTCAAGCACTAGTTACTATAATTAAAAAAAGTGGCTGTGACATACAGACGGACAGACAGACATGACGAATCTATAAGGGTTCCGTTTTTTGCCATTTGGCTACGGAACCCAAAAAAACATCATCCATAGAAGGCTAAATGTAAAATTAATAAAAAGACGACACTGTAGTAGGTGTGCTCTTGTGTGTATTCTTATATCTTTATTGTACACGACTTTTACAGATAATAAAAAATAGGACAACTGATGTACAGATATAGATATATTTCAATATTGATTTTTGTGAATAGTTTACATCATTGTAATCTGAATAGAGTTCAAGTTAACATAGGAACAGCGTATCAGATCTATTAGCAGCAGCAGTACCTCAAATCTTTATATATATAATTCTTCTGTGAGTGTGTATGTCACAACTTCTCTCAAACGACTGGATCGATTTTGATGAAATTTTTTGGGTGTGTTCAAGGGAATCTGGGAATGGTTTAAATTCACAATTTGGTAGGGTAGGGTAGAGTAGAGTAGAGTAGGGTAGGATATAGTAGGGTATGGTAGAGTAGGGTAGAGTAGGTAGAGTTGACAGCTTAGATAAAAGGTAACTATTAGGCGGTACGAAATTTGCCGGGTCAGCTAGTTGTGGACATCATACGAGCCATAGCAATAACAAATAGATACAGGATGTAGTTTAATGACAATGTCATTGTTAGGAGATAAAATTCGCCCACTGAGACAAACAATGTAATCAAGCCACAAAACATGATAAAAATGTAGGTTTATCAACCATAATTTGTTGTGTTAGGAAAGTTACAACTACAATACTTCAATTATGTAAGTCAAAGGCTATGTAAGTATTTTCATCTTATTTCAGGTGGGATCGCAGTCAAACACTAGTTTTTGAGATAAAAAGAAAAAAATTAGGGATTTAAATAAGTGGTCATTAAAATAAAGAAATTTTTGTACCCATACTAAGAAATCTTCCAGCATGGTGGGTGCGTTAACAAAAATCTAATCTCCACAACTGCGTGAAACATCTGTTTCAAAAAAATTGCACATCAAAGATTACAAAAGTTTATATATTTTATTCCCTTCTTTTATACACTTCATTCCCTTCTTATTGAAAACTTCTGTTTTGGCTGTTTATATAGAACTATGCAATCAAAATGAAAACTTATCATGTTCAATGACAGCATTTTGTTTTATGACATAAACAATACATTTAACCCTGCAGTGTTGCTACTTCACATAAAGGCCGCTATGGTCTATGTACTACCACAAAGATAAGATAAGAACCCAAGAGTGCTTGCAGTGAGCATAAACAACCTGGTTGGTCCCAGCCTATCATGGTTGTCTGCCAACTAAAGGTACTCAAACATGCAATATAGGCATGCAACTGGGCTTCATTATTTATTACATTATTGCACACCAAAGCTTATTAAAGGATCTCACATAAATGGATGACCCTGAATTTTAGATTGTGTTGGAAATAATAAATTATAATTATGAAATCAAGGTTATTACAAATAATACCTTGTTTCCTAAGTCAAAAATTGTTGAAACTTACCCACTCATATTTTCAATTATGCCCAGTATAGGAATGCCTGTCTTTTTGCAGAATGTGATCTCTTTGCGTACATCCTCTATTGCTACTTCTTGAGGTGTGGTCACTATGATTGCACCGCATTGTGGCACTTGACGCAGGTTCTCCATCACTGTTATGTGCTCATCTGAGGTTCCTGAGATAAGAGATTTTTTCAAAATTACCTTAATATTTACATTATTCAAAGATTTGGGAGAATCTTTTGAAAGTATAGTCAAGTCAAAACAAAAAAAAAAAGAAAATTGAATGTAAGATGCTTAGTTTTAAAGATTTTAAAATATCTTTTAGTAATTAAAAGACCAGATTATGTGTTGTGTCGTGTGTTTTATGCAAATTTACCTGGAGGTGTATCAATAACCAGGAAATCCAGTTCCTGCCAGCAAACATCTTCTAGAAATTGTTTTATCATTGAAGTTTTCTTTGGTCCTCTCCACACAACTGCATCATTTCGGGAGCTAAGCAGAAAGCCTATAGACATAACTCCCAGCCTTTGCTCATTGTCTAGGTAGACTGGGATCCATCCTTCAGGGCCCTGGTGCACACTTTGATTCTCCAAGTTGAGCAAATATGGAACACTGGGTCCACATAAATCTATGTCAAGCAGTCCGACCTGGAAACGGAAAAACGGTGAACATTAGCACGAAAGGAGGATTATAATATCAATTTGCTTTTTTCAATTTGCAACAAATAAGAATTACAAATCCACTTGGATAAATACCTTATAACCTCTTTCTTTCAAAGTTAGCGCCAACTGTGTGCTAATTGTGGATTTTCCAACACCTCCTTTCCCAGAAAGAACCAATATAACGCGTTTTACAGAGTCAAGCATTTTTACAAAATTACGATCGTAAGTAGATAAAATTAATAAAAAATTAAATACAAAGTAAATATTACACACAATTACACATTTGACACTGACACTTAAAAGTTTGGTTTACTTTGACAGCAGGTTAGCAGCCAATGGCAATAAAAATTTCTATGTGTAGAGAGATTATACAAATAACTTAATTAATAATTAAACATTACAGTAGTTGACTAATCGTAATGAAAAATACTCTCCAGTTGAAAAATAGGAAAATTAGCAGATAAAACACATCTTTCAGTTTTGTTTCGTGTAGAGAGGCTATTTCATTAAAAAAATTGACAGCGCTTGCGCTCGATCGCAGCGCCACCATCGTTTATTTTTTTCAGTTTTGTAAAGATTTTTGTAGCGGTGGTTGTGTTGATGGTTTGCCGGTGCACATAAAATAGGAAATGCAACATTTTTCACATTTTATATACGTTTCTTGGACGTTTTATGACACAATTAGTTCGTGTAATAGTTTGCTGTGTTGATTTGCTTTAACATAAGTAGTGAACGCGTTGTGTTAGTGTGTTTTATTTTCGTATAATTTCAGTTTAGTGGTTGTGCAAGGATTTGTCCCATCGACTCTTGATTTGCTGCCTTGATCTGCATTCTCTGGGGTTTATGAGGTATTTATGAGCAATATTAGCTATAAAAACGATAGATTTAATTAATAAATGAAGGTTTTATGTCACGAAGTTCGAGCATGACGAGTTGTGTTCTAATAAATTCTCCCGATGCGGGCATTTATCATTAGACCCACCCCTAGGTTAAGCCGATGGGGATCGGTGAACGGATAATACTGTGCGTGTGTTAAATGTCATTATTTATCGTTACAAGTACAGGGGGTCTGTAGTCCTTACGTTTTAATCCTATTGATTTTTTAAACAAGTGCATTCTTCCTTTCGTTTCTGAAGAGCAAGTGATTGATATCCGTCTTCTCACGGTGTTTTACTTGAATGAAACTATCAGTATAATAGTATTTTCATTCAGCATTTGTGTAAACAACACTTATTTTTTTTATAATTTTATTGTCTTTGAACACCACAGGCAAGAATATCAGAAATTTAATTTGAAACCTCAATCAAAAAGTAATTAAAAAGCAAGACCTATTCAAATAATTTATTCTTAAATTCTTCTAATCTTGTAGGTACTCCAACAATTTACGCAAAGATAATAAATAAAGGTTATCATGTAAAGGGTGACACTACTTTTATTTTTACAAATAATATTTTTTTATTTGCTTTATAACATTAATTCCTGTTTCTTTTCTTAGAAGTTTGATGACCTAATTGAGGCAAATATTCTTTTTATTATAACTTAAATAATAAATGTCTTAGACCAGCTGCCAAAAAACAGTAATTAAAATAGAATAATTATTATAAAACTCCATATAAAACACAGCTAATTACAGAGCCATTTGAAAACAGATGTTATAGCTACCATTACCTAATTACAGAATTTTTTAAACTGAGCTCAATGATTTATTTATTATTATTGACATTATAACTAGTACTGTAACTTTAATGAAAACAAAACATAGCCAGAATACTGTATACAAAAATAATTTGTGCCTGTTCCAAAAATTGAATGTTTTTTTTTCATTGAAACTTGAAAAATATCAAATTTTTTTGTTTGCCAGCCACATATGGTCTTACAAAAGTGTGTGATTTAATTAGTAATAAGTTAGAATGCAACAAATTGCATCAAACCACTTACATACTACATATGCATATTGAAATAAAATAGCCTTCCTTCTGAATTCCTTCTTAAGATTATAATCCTCTTCTAAATAAATAAAACAATACAAGTGCGTTCACAGATGGATAACACATTATGAGCATAGAATAAAAAAACTAGTACCATACATGACTCAGTACTCTCCCTTCACGCAATGTACTGCATATATCAAGAATTTTATTCATGTTAAGCTACATTTAAGATAGTCATCTAATGGTAGTTACTCCTACACAAATCACTTAGTATGCTAAATGTGTTTGTTTTGCATTTTACAAGCTCTGCATAATGATTAGCGAAACATTGTGAACCATCCTTCAACTTGATATTATGTCAATAACAATTTACCTAAATGTATTGGCGTTTTTTATTAGTTTACACAAATTACGATTGCTAATATGTATAATATAAAATATGTAAAAGTTTCTAACATTGTTTATCATAATGGTAAACTTTTTTGTCAGCAACCATAGGTGCCTAGCAGGGTCCATGGATGGTGCGAAAGAGATCCCCAGGGTCTTGGAACAATGGCAAAGAAGGAACAGGAGTGGGTTTTTAGTCAGTAAAAGTCTGATACGAAAGGGCGGGAGATGTCATTTAAATGATTTTCTCACCTAAAAAAATGGTAAACATTTAAAAAAAAATTATAGTCTTCTTCTTCCTTCCCTGGTCCCATTATTTGGGGTCGGGTCTCCTCACTTTCCTGCGCCAAGTGGCTCTATCTTGGGTTGTCAATTTTGGCAACTGGGCTGTCTTGAGGTCCCTCTCTATATTTGACCACCAGGTCAATGGCGGGCGGCCTCTACCTCTTTTTTGTTCTGGTAGGCTTAGGGCGATTTGGACCACGTGGTCCTTACTACGTCTTTGGACGTGTCCATACCAACGAAGGCGATTTTCAATCATCTTTTCGGAGATCGGTGCGACTTTGAAGCTTCCCCGAATGTGTTCATTTCGCACTCTGTCAAGTCTAGTCACACCCCCCGCCCATCTTAGCATCTTCATTTCGTTGGTATGGACCTTTTGTTCATGCGTCTTCTTTACTGTCCAACATTCGGAGCCATACAGTAGCGCTGGACGGACTGCTGTTTTATATACCTTACCCTTTGTTTTTATTGGGATACGTGGGTCGCACAGTACACCTGTAAGTGACCGCCATTTCTGCCAGGAGACACTGATTCTATGAGTCACATCGGCGTCGACGTTAGCGTCTGTTGTGAGCATGGAGCCAAGGTATTTGAATTTCTCTACCGTGGCAATAGGAGTCGATCCAATGTAGATAGTCTCCGGTACCGTGATTCCACTGAAAGAGCACTTCAGGTATTCGGTTTTGCTCCTGCTAACCTTCAGGCCATACCGTTCCAGGGACTGTGTCCACGTATTTAAAAGGTCTTGCATGTGTTCCGCGTTGTCAGCGGCCAGAACAATGTCGTCTGCGTATAGCATAGTCCACGGCAATGGGGACGGTATATCCTTGGTAAGATAGTCCATCACCAAGTTAAATAAAAGCGGACTGAGAGCAGAACCTTGATGGACGCCCACCCTGACCTCGAATGCATCACTAACCCCTGCCAGGCTTCGAACTCTTGTGCTAGCATTGTTGTACATATCCCTGACTAGGTCAATATAATACTCTGGTATATTTTGAGCACGAAGAGCCTGCCAAACTAACTTACGTGGTACTCGATCGAACGCTTTCTCTAGGTCAATGAATGTTAGGTGTAGGTCCTTTTTGTTGATTCTGTATTTCTCCATCAGTATTCTGATTGCTTGAATAGCGTCAGTGGCCGATCTAGATGCTGTAAAACCAAACTGATTAGGAGATATTACAGAAATATCAGCGAGACGTCTATCGATAATTCGTTCCCATATTTTAAGTGTATGTGAGGTTAGTTTTATTCCTCTGTAACTTTCACACTGTGCCACATCGCCCTTGTTTTTATAAAATGGAACTAAGTAGCTTTGGCGCCACGACTCAGGAATGCGTTTGGTGGCCAGAATTATGTTAAATAATTTTGTCAGCCAGGCTACGGCTATTGGACCAAGACGTTTCCAAATCTCCACTGGTATCTCGTCAGGGCCTGTAGCTTTTCGGCTTTTCATTTTAGCCAACGCAATTCTAACTTCGGCTACATTTACTTCGGAAATTGGTCCATTTGTGGGCTCGCACCTTGCTGGATCTTCATTTGGGAATTCCTCATTAAGAAGTTCTTTATAATACTCGAACCATCTGTTCCTAATTTCTGCATCACTTGATAATAATTTTTGGTTTTTACTTTTTATGTACTTATTAACTTTAATATCCATAGTAGCCCTATGCCTAAATTTTGCAATTTTAAGTATTTCTTCTGCAGTTTTAGCGTTTTCTAAATTATTATAAAAGGTGTTATTGCTGATTTCTCGCTCGTGCGCTATGCATCTCTTTGCAACTTTTTTTGCCTCTTTATATTTGATCCTATCCTCGTCTAGATGTGAGTTTTGCCATGTTTTAAAGAAAACTTTCTTATTGGCTAGAGCCTCTTTCACCTTATCATTCCACCACCTAGGGTCTTTTCCTTTACCAGGAGGGCCTTTAGAGACTCCTAAGATCTCTGCTGCTTTTATTCTGCACTCTACTTCGAAGTTAGACCACATATCTTCAGCTTGTTCATAAGTTGCCCTTACGTCGTTTTTGAGATATTCCTCTACCGCAGCAAGTAGTGTTTCACCTTTGGAGCTATCTAAATCTTTCCATTTAGTTCTAGGTGTTCTGTCAATTACAGTTTTAATTGGCTTGGGCAGAACGTACACGGCCACAAGTATGCGATGTTGTGAAGTCAGTGCTTCGCCTGGTATCACTTTGCAGTCCTTGAACTTTTTCTTGACAGACAGATCCGAGATGATATAATCTATCTGTGAATTATGGCCTGCACTTTTATAAGTGATCAGATGCTCTTGTTTCTTTTTGAAATTTGTATTTATCAGCGTTAGTGAATGTCTCGTAACAAAGTCTAAGATTTCTTCCCCCTGTTTATTTATTTCTCCAAATCCAAAGCCACCATGCGCGTTCCGTCCCGTAATATTTTTGGCCCCCACATGTCCATTTAGATCGCCACCGATTATCTTATATTCATTTGATGGTATATCGTTTATCAAGTCGTCCATGTCATCCCAGAATTGATCTTTTTCTGCCTCTGAGCACCCTGTTTGGGGGGCGTAGGCTGATATGATGTTAGTTATTTGTTGGTCATCCAAAGCTAACTTGACTGCAATAAGACGGTCGCTTTTCCTACTAATATTTATTATGCGTGTCTTAAAGTTATGGTCCAAAACCACTGCCACTCCGTTTCTCTTATTGTCCGTGCCGTAATAAATGACCTGGTAGTCGTTTCCGATGTCTTTCGATTTTGAGCCCTTCCACTTCGTTTCTTGTAGGCAGCAGATGTTGATGCACCTTTTCTGTAGGGTTTTACTCAATTCTTGACTTTTTGCAGTGAGGGACCCCAAGTTCCATGTTGCAAGTCTTATTTTGCTAATATTCAAATGCGAATGTTTGTTCTTGTCAACACTTTCGTCGCTTCGGGGGTACGCCCTAATGGTATTCGTATCATAGATCGCCTTCTTCGCATTTGCGTCGCTTAAGGGGTACGCCCTAGTATTATAGCCTTCTTTCATTTTCTTGTACATTCATGTGAGGAGAGGTGATTTGTTGGCTGTTGGTTTTTACGGCCGGTTGCCACCTGACGCCAAGGCAGTAGCTCTTCTGAAGAACTCGGGAGCTGCCGTTGGACCGAAGTCTCTTCCGCCACCTTCCCCATACTACACCACCCTGCCTGGTAGTGCAGCCCCAGTGCAACCTGTAACCTCGATACGCAAGGGCAGCTTTCCACTAGGCATGTGCTCCCTCCGCCTGTTCCACCGTACCGATAAATATTATCTCCGCCTTCACAGCCGTTGAAGTCTTCACCCGTAACCCTGGGCTTGGGGCTGCGATATACCCCGCAGTACTGGGTCCCTGTCCAAACTTCGCCACCTTTACAACACGGCCTACTGTGTTGAAAGGCTGCCCACCCCCGCGACTAGGACGCGCTGAACAGGAATTGCCCCAGTGGAAGACAGAGAAGTGTCTCTGTCTCCCCTGGGGCCGGGCTAATGACTGTGTGTGATGCCACAGCCAAAGGCCAAAAAAAAAATTTATTTAATTATTTCTAATTAAATTTAAAAAAAAAATTAAAAAAAAATTATAGTGTTGCAACATAAAAAAAATTATAGATTTTGGTTCTGAAAAATTTGACCTCACTGGTTTAATGTCAGCATTCAAGTAATATTAAAAAGGGTACTATTAGATACGCCATGTTTTTCTCTTTTGGAATATTGAGTAAATAACTCAATTTTACATAGAAGTGTCTTCATGGCAGCATGATTGTTATGGTTCAAGTACAGAGGATATTAAAAAACGGTTTTCTTTTATCCTAATTCCTCTTCAATATGCATCAAATATATTATGTCAATAACAACTTCTGATCAAGTAAATTAAAAAAGAATTAATAATAGGTAATATAAGTTATATCATTTTTAGAAAGATATTATAAATAAATATTATAAATAAATACTTTTTAATTACGGAAAAGAAGACCCATTCTTGCAAAAAACGCTTACGATGTTGTCGCTTACAATGTAGGTACTTCCTGCAAAAGTCTTTAATATGCATTTTTTCGGGATATAAATTAGCCCGAAGTCTTAAAAATACTGTCGTATACATCTGTAGGTAAAAGAATTTGAAAACCGGTTAAAACTTCTTATAAATAAGATCAAATTAAGAATTCATAAGTATCATTTCTGAAAGATGTCCACTGCTGGACAAAGGTCTCCCTCAAGTGTCGCCACAACAACCGGTTCTATACATTCATCAAATTCCCGCGACCCTAACAAGGTAATCGGTCCACCCACAAATACAAAGTTAGATTACGATAATACATAAAAAATCCAAGACTAAGAAACTATTCGTAGCCAAACATCATTTATAACTTTCGGTACTCAAACGTAATATAGAGCCGGATAGAGTTGAAATAAAAGGAACAATGCCGCCTCTAGGAAGGCCACAGCCACAGCGGTGACCTCAATACGGGTCGGCCACCGGGGGTGAGTCACCCTGCGCGTGGCTTACACTTTACAGCTCTAGTGAATGGACTCCTCGATTCTCAAGCAGATGCCTGCACTATTCTGTAACGGGACCGCATTTTTTCTTCAGTATAAAATAATCAGCTTACCAAGTCAATAACTGCATGTGCTGCTACAAGATTCTGTATCTCCAAATCATTCCGAGAATTTCGTTGTGTGCTTAAACACATAAATTCCTGATCGCAGGTAATCGGATCTGTCTTGAGTTTCAGAGGGGCGAACCTCCGATGTGTCATTTGGATCACATCACAAAACTTACTTTTCTTTTCTGCTTGAGAGTAACCACAGATCTTAAAAGGTTGATTATCATTCGTATTTTCTTCAAAAAGTGTAAAGCTTTGCTTAATAGTAAAACATAGAGCCTGGAGCCTAGATGGGTGGGTTGTTTAAAAACAGCTCGTTGCCTCTTGCGATACCAATGAGAAGAAATAGAATGGCAAACTATTCTTAGACTAGAACCACACGACTACAAAACAATCCGTACACTTTCACCATCAGTTGCGCGACGAATCTAAAAATAACGTCTACGGGATACCCAGTTAAACTTAATTGGGAACAACCCCAAGGCCGCTCTGAGTATAAATAAGGGTGAAGTTATTACTTCTGGTCACCCCCGTGTGTTCAACCGGGGGAGGATTATGTCGCGTCATATTTTATGCACAAACCTCCCCCGAAATCTGATTCGGCGACGCAGGTTATTTTTGTGATTCATTTAGACACCTATGTAGAAAACTGTACACGGATAGAAATATATAAAACATTTTTGTAAAACTAAAACGTGGCCTAGTGCCTTCAGTGTTTAAATCAGTATAAATAATTCATAGCTATCTCTTGTGTAGGCCCCTGTGATCTTTGAATACAGTATGCTAAAGCTATGCACGACTTAAGCAAGTGTGTCAGAGGAAACTTGGCGTTGGCACCACACCGCGATCTCATTAACCTTTATTGGAAGCTTAAACAATAAATACCGAGCACAATAGCAATCTCAGACCGTTGAGCAAATTGTTTTTCTAATTGACATGCACGATAGCTGCACCCAGGTACAAAGTTGAGAGAAAATTATGTAATGGACCCTAATACTTAGAAAGTTAGTTTTTCCCCAATCAGTTCAATAAACTCATAATTATTACATGCGACCATGCGATATCAATTCAGAATCTCGTAACCGACTTCTCAAGTCATAAATCAAGAGATTAATTCCGTAACCACCATGATTCAATGGCGTTTAACACCGTTTAAATCTCCGGAGTCCGGAGTGAAACAGTTGTTCCGCTCAACCTCGGAGCACTTCAGCGCGGTTGCGTAAAAACTAAATGCCAAAGCGTTATGAAACTGCAGCCGTAATCCGTAATGGTACGGAAAAAGTCTTTAGCATAATTTCAGACCAAAGTTGTTGGGATTTTTATAATGAAGTCGACCGCAGATCCCGGCTTAATGCTACCTGGACTTCTATTGCTCCCCTTTCTTTGTATTTTTGTAAAAGCTTTCTTCTTGACACCGTTCTTTAAAAAGTATTGTTGTTGCATTATGAGGATCATTAAACTTTAGTTTTTTCTCATCATGATCATTAGGACAACTTTGGACACACTCGAGTTACTTAACAAATTGCAGCTGGTAGCACCGTAACAAATTATCCTGTTAATGTTTTTGTTCGACACTAGCCAGTAGCGAGTTCAAGCGGCTCCCCGTTTCGGGATTTGATAAAAAAAAACATTATCCAGAATTATGGGATCCCATGAACTCAATTTAAAACTTAGATTTCGGAAGTCTCCCAAAATGTTGCCTGTAATAAAATCCATTCAAATAGTTTTTACTGGCTACCAAAGCATAGCAGTGGTCATTTCGTGCACGTGGCCGGATGCTATGAAACTTCAATCGTTACTGGACATACATATGGCGAGCTGACGACACTGATAAATGACAAGGCTGCGGGGGCAAAGCACTCATTTTTCATCCTACATGGTAACAACATACTGAGTTATCATTTTGATAGACACACTGTCAGCTTGACACTTTTCTTAACTGTTGCATACCTACGTATACGTCTTTGTTTCGAAACAAAGGATCACTTATTTCTTTTATGGGTCTAGAAATGTTCTTAAAGTAGTAAAACATGACATGTTTAGCCGTTGACAAAACCGCGAATAGTTGCCACAAAATAACAGCTCATTTATATTTTCTTAGTACATTTTTGGCATCGCTTGTTGAAGCAAGATGTATTGCCTGAGCCAATGCGGTTTAAATACAACTTGCGACCACTTCACCAGTAACTATGCAATAAAAATTGCAGCAGGAAGCTCTTAACCAAGAAGAGTATCCAGGAAGCCACCAAGAATAGTGTAACGGAACTCGTCATTTAGCGTCATTCGGCAGGCTGGAACGCGCGCGCCAACTCGTGTGCCATAAATCATAATGATTACGTCGCGGGAGGGGCTCCACCAGATGCACAGTGTACACGGCTATTGCTCTCCTTCCTCTATTACTAAACGAGATTAGACGCATTAGTCTCTAACTAAATTAAGCTTCTTGTACTGATTTTGGATTATAAATGATGTGTGATTATAAACCAATTACAGCTTAAAATGGGCTTGGGTTTTATTAACTGCCTTTTAATGATCATGTTTGAAACGGTATCGAAAAGTTTGATGCGTCATTGCGTCATGCGGTTGCTGCCTATCAGAGACTAGGGATTGATCGATCCAATTGGTTACCACCTGTTCCCATAATGCCCTCATTATTATTTTGACATTTTGCTAAAGCTCTAAGCAATGAGGGATATTAAAGGAAACATCATTAATTTCGCTCCCTCTTTCCGCCTTAAAAAGGAGGGCAGGATGACAATCCCTAGTCTCTCTTTCCGGCCTCATTAAGGTATTTCGCAGTGTTATAATAACGTTGACTAAAAATATAAAGGCTGAGCTCGACGGTACAGGGCTCGTTGACCGCAGAGATGGCACTCGAGATAACCGACTCGCAGACTGTGACACTAACGACCCGACGCTGTGAATTGGGTTAATGTCTGTTTTTGCAAAACTACATCTGTCACGGATAAAACATTGTTTCACTTTACAGTTTCAGAATGGTCTTAGTTTGTTGTGTCGTCTGGAGCTAAAATTCCAGATGTTTTAATGTTCTATATTCCACTACATGATATACCTTCTCTCAAATCAGAAAACATATTGCTTTAAATTAGAAGAAGATTAAAAGGTTTTTGATTGATGTCAATCAGTCGTAGTCAAAATAACAATTTATGATACAGACAACTGTTACTGCTAACAATAAATAGTTAGATCAAACCAAATGAAATAAGCAATTTCAGAGTCTAATTTGCGTGCAGTGCAGCGGCTTTAAAGAGCATGCAGTTGGGGTGGCTGCGAGTCCAGTTATGAGGTTATATTCCTGTGATGGCGTTAGGGTGGGAATCCAATCAACTCTCCATTCCCTTGAGCCATTGAGTCGCCGGAATGCGTCATCAAATTTATTATTATTGCTTTTTACGACACTTTTAAATCTACCAGGACGTGTTTAATGTTTTGAAAAATCAATGGGACGCGATCCTGACGAAAATGTGAACCAATGAAATCTACAAGTGTATCGACTTGATCTTTGACTTATGTTGCTTTGAGGGCAGGCAGTTCGGCCATAATTATCATTTTTTATTGAAAACAACTTTGGTATTTACAATTTAATCTTCGATTTTCGCATGGTTAGTAGCTAATTTTATCATCACATTTAATACTAATGGAAAATCTATAATAGTTTCTCATAAAATCGATTATTTATGAAGATTTCTAAAGTTTAAAATGGGTACTTAATAAATATTGTGACGATCGGAACTGACTTGACCTTAGCGTTTAAAGGTCACTTGTCGCCGAAACGTAACACCACCCAAAGGATTACAAAACCACGTGTGATTTAGTTAAATGCTTGACAGTTTACTAATTAACCAGCCGCTGCCATTTGGGGAATTTTGAAAGCGTATCTTCTCATTTTCTCATTGCGTTGATTTCCATTTCTGTCCTTTAAGTACTTGCTAATTTATTGGCTTCGGTTACCTTTGGCGTTTTTTCGTCTGGAAATCGGTTTATTTATTCGTTCGTTTTATTAAATGGTGTCTTTTCTTTTGGTTTCTAATATTTCAAATAATTGGGATCTAGAGATAAACTTATTAATATCATATTCATCTTCTGCCGAAAGGACGGACTAGTATCTACAATGGGATAATTTATTCTAAAATGAGCTAAGTTATTTATGATGATGTACTCTTGGGAATCGTCAAAATTTGGAAGAGCAATTATAATTTTTCTTCTTTTTTGCGTGGAAAATCATCAAATGACTTCTCCAGTTCAGGTTAGAGTCAGAGGGAGTATCTACAGAATCCAATAGTATTATTTCAGTTGTTGCGAGGGCTACGCTAGTTTTTTTCATATAATCCCGCAGCCTAAACTACACTATATTAAAAACTCGTTTTTCAATATTAAAATAAATATTCTTGTAACAAAATCCGGGTAAGCAAAGGAAGGGTATTGTCTAGCAGAAGGGCCGCGAGTTCAAACTGCATCGTTAAGGTGTGATGAAGCCCTCCATGTGTGGTCAATACCAATAAGCTATTGCTAAGTCTTTCTTGTCTCAATAGACGACCTCTGTGTCACTTAAGTTTGTTCATTATTTTTCAATGAGCATCATTGTATACCAGTGAGTAGTGACGGCCCAGTGGGTAACGGCTCTGTCGTACGCCGCGCGGGTTAAACCCAGGCAAGGGCCGTAACCTTTAATGGGCTTATTCCAACCAGCCCAGCTCTCTCCAAAAACAGATTATACCACTCGGGTTTTTCAGGGCGTAGTAGATAAGGGGGTTCGGGGATCCTAAGGTTCGTGTGCGTATTTCAATGAAATTTGTGCAGTCTAAGAACACATGCCTTAGTGTGAATTATTTCAACAATGCTGCTTTCAAAACGGAAAAGGAAAACGTCGTGAGAAAAATAAATTATGGTACCAAAATTCGAAGACTTGTGACTTTTATCAACCGGCACTGGGCTCGCGTTGTAGATTACGCTCCTAGAGATGAAGCTTGAGCCATACCAGTGGAATCATTAAATTGCTGATTAAGCTATTCTATTCATCTCAATGTTCTATTCTAATCATCAATGCTATTCATCATTGTAACATACCAAATACCAAATGTGTTCCCTTTGGGAGTAATCACTTTTTAGGGTTCCGTAGCCAAATGGCAAAAAACGGAACCCTTATAGATTCGTCATGTCTGTCTGTCTGTCTGTCTGTCCGTCCGTATGTCACAGCCACTTTTTTCCGAAACTATAAGAGCTATACTGTTGAAACTTTGTAAGTAGATGTATTCTGTGAACCGCATTAAGATTTTCACACAAAATAGAAAAAAAAGCAATAAATTTTGGGGGTCCCCATACTTAGAACAAAACTCAATTTTTTTTTTTTCATCAAACCTATGCGTGTGGGGTATCTATGGATAGGTCTTCAAAAATGATAATGAGGTTTCTAATATCATTTTTTTCTGAACTGAATAGTTTGCGCGAGAGACACTTCCAAAGTGGTAAAATGTGTGTCCCCCCCCCCCTCTAACTTCTAAAATAAGAGAATGATAAAACTAAAAAAAAATATATGATGTACATTACTATAAAAACTACCAACGAAAATTGGTTTGAACGAAATCTAGTAAGTAGTTTTTTTTTAATGCGTCCTAAATCGAAAAAAAATACACTATTATTAAAACATCGATCAAAGTTACAACACATTACAAGAACTTTTATATTATGTTACCTGCTGCTACGGAACCCTTCATGGGCGAGTCCGACTCGCACTTGGCCGGTTTTTTTTTCTGGCCCTTTGGCTACTCCTCCCATCTTTAGAGTCCCTTTCCCCTGAACACGTTCATGGGAACATAGTTGCAATCATTTTCAAATTGTAGTTGTTATCATAATTCGCAGCTATCTCGGCGCGTTGGCGGCTGTATCGCTGCCCGGCGGCACCGTTTCGATAACAGGAGCAATAAATTAATAACCTATATTGTATTGTTTAATATATTAATTACAGGAAGGATGAGTCGCTCATAGATGAGTCAAACTTTAGGCGGAAGTGGATGTCATCTGAATATTACTTTGTTTGCTTAGAATAATGCGTTCTTTAATGGCATTTTTTTTTCACAATTGGGGTGAAACGAGAGAGTAACTGGTACTGACTTCTACATTACCTTTTGCAAGGGTGTTTCCGTGACCCTCTCTCTCGACTTTCGTGTGATTCTGCAGTGTTGGCTTATTTCTGTGAACCATCTGTTTCTACATATCTTTTGTTTGTAGTGGATATGTTTATTTTTTCCTATAGGAAAATAGAAAACACAATGACACTGTTTAAGGTATCGGTGACGACAATTTACAGTAAAGTGTACTGTACGCACATATTTTTAACAGTCCAGCTCTTTGTGGTCTGGGAACTCCCCACAATTATATTACAACACCAACTATATCACGACATGTTATCATAAAAATAACATTAAATAGGTATATAAACAGTTTTTATATCACTGCTTTGAGTCGTTATTTTAATAATGGCTTTGAAATTGTTTTACTTAGTAACCGAAATTTCGTGCCATAATACCACTAACTTTTAAACTATATTCGGGCTTTAATTAGTAATTAACTCGACATACATGATATTAAAGTAATTACAACTTGTTAATTGAGTGTGGGCATATGTTTGCCGAAAACCAATACTTTAAAATACGGGGTTATTTGAACACGTAGGCTTAATTTACGTCGCTAACAAGAGTCAACATTCAAAAACTACTGAGTCAACAATAATTGTCAGTCCCAATGAATTCTGTCAAAAATAAACGAACACAAACGATAACACGTAACCCGCATGAAACGATAACCACAACCGTAACAATAACGTTAACGAAGGCGTTAACGTTAACATGCTGGTGTAATTAGCATCTCTCGCGCCGATCCGGGCGATCAATCATGAGCGTGCATATAATTGCTTAAGTAATCGCATTATCTCGATTGCTCGGTGTACCGTTGCAACAAATGCAACGTTTGACGATGTGTCGGGTTGCCCAGTCGCAGTGGTTAGGATGTCTGTGGTCTTATTGGTGTGGTTTCTAACGATATAAGGATATTTGACTGCTTGGATAGTTTAGGTGCATTTACAGGGATAGATTACGGGAACGATGATCTGCCAAGAAAGGCATTATAAAAGGAAGAGTCTCTATGTGTACAGGTAACAGGGCACGTGTCGCAAGATGGAAGGTGGGACATGGTCTGCGGAAAGACTGACTCCCCGAGCGACGAACCATCCAACCTGCTACATCTGGCGCA
The DNA here is from genome assembly GCA_929112965.1 of Mythimna albipuncta. NCBI lineage: Eukaryota > Metazoa > Arthropoda > Insecta > Lepidoptera > Noctuidae > Mythimna > Mythimna albipuncta. The sequence goes on from OV815963.1 coordinate 20,889,159, forward strand.
CCCTGTGCAATCGACTTTTATCGATTGGCAGTTTGACACGTCTTTTCACCACAACGGCTAACTTAAACCCCTTTTGAACTGGAATGAGTTGTAGTGAATTGTTTAGAGTGAAATATATGGCGGAGTCTGTTTCCTTATATCTACAACCTGGGGGTCTTTCAATAATGAGTAAATAGGTTACTTCTAGGCAAACGTGCTTCATTGTCTAACGCATCATCGCTTACCATCAGGTGAGATAGTGATCAAATAATAATAATATTCCACAACTATCACACAACGCCATCTAGTCATTTTTTCCACTACTGGATTTATGTCTTCTATGTCTATTTGATTGACGAATATGTAATACTGGATTTTATTTATCATTTTATATGGTGCTACCGATATGTACTCGATACATATTAAGGTTTCAGAAAGTCCCAGCCAAAAATCTTGGCAACACTAAGTACTTAGATGTACATAGTAATTTATCAAGAGCTCTTCACATTCAGCTTTATTTAGCATGTTTTATGAATAATTAATATCGGCAGTCAGGCACGGTAAGCGAGGTTTAACCACAAGAAAGATGTGACACATCCACTCAACCCAAATCTTAGTACAGACGTTCTTAACATTAAAAAAACGACTAATGAAGAATTTGGACAATGATTTTAGGATATTTAATATCCCATTGGAATCCAACACGAATTTAAACAGGAAGCTTTAAGTAAACCAATAGTAGACAATGCTATAACCCTGACCGGATGTGAGAGTGCATTGAATCAACGCTTCCCGTGGCCGAAGACGAGCTGCCCAAATACGTCGGTGTTGACAGCACAAACAAATAGGAAGCAATGTACCATGCCTTGCATACTTACTCCAAAGTCCGATGATGAAATATTAATAAAGGTACTTTAAGGATAAGCCGCAGCCTAAGCATGCACACATAGACACCGTGCCGCTAAACGAATTTTAAAAGGGAACGAAAAGGAACACCCTCGCATGTTGGCAGAATTTGATGTGAAACGAGCGATTCGCATGTGTTCCAACAAAGCATGTCACAAATCGATTAACTGCATAGTCTATGCAATATTCCGTGCACAGCCCATGCACGGGGTAACAGCACGCTAACTGAATCCTAAAACTCACAGCTCGTTATGTGGGCATTAGTAAACGCAACGTCATCCGTTCCCTTATAGGGCGAAGACTCTGAAATAATGCGGTGATTATAGGGTTACGAAGGTGCCTGCCAAGCCAAGAAACTTACCGAAACTGCAGCTACCGTTAATGCGGTCTTTAAACCCTTATTGTATATGGTGGGACCGTTGTATAATTCCATTTCAATTCATCTTTAATCGGCTTTGAATAAAAGTGTTTGACAGCCAGTGAATTTGAAAAGAAACTCGTATTGTATATTGCTTCATTTGATTGGCGTTAAGAGCAAAATTCATAGTGATGAATAACAAATAGGTCCTGATTGATGACACATTATTTTTACTGGCATCGAGCGTCGATCTCAATGGGCTCATTCGTCCCATAGAGGCAATGACGTCAATTGAAATAACCAACGAAACTCGGATAAAACGTGTGCCAGCAAGAGTAAAAAAGGTCCAACTGTTGTCTGTGTGTGATTTGTTCAGCGTAATTTAACGTTTCGAAAGCTTCACTCAGATCCGTTAGTCAGTCCTCAACAGATAAGCACGTGTGTTTGAATTTTGTAGGCAGTTTAAGAGTTGTTCCTTGTAATCGACGCATGTTTCTATTAACGTAGTATTTGTTGATTGCTTGTTGCTTTAAATTAAGAACTTGCATCGTCGGTTGCTGCGATTGTTTCATCAACTACGATTTCCGAGAACTTGTCACTTATAACATAGGTGAAGTTTTGCTTTAGAAACAGGTTCGCACCGAATTCATAATTTATGGTAATTTAAAAATAAAAGCATCGTTTAAGAAACCGATGTATCATTTTTATTGAGCTACTTAATTAGCTCCTGCTTTTCAAGGCCGTTGATCAAAGTTCAAAGTTAATGTATGAATTGACACACAAATCAGTAAATATTGTCAGCTTGTAACGATTTGTAGTTATTTGTGGAATATAATAATTTGACTGTCTTCAAGGCAAGAGTGAATAGGCTCATAAATTAGTGCGCTTCACCGTCAAAGATTGCATCACTGCTTACCATCAGGTGGGATCGCACTCAAGCACTAATTTATATCTATTAAAAAAAAATCGAATGACAGATATGAGAATATGTGAACGTTTTTCCCATGGCGATCGAGTCGTTATTTGATAAAGTAGATTTAAAAATGTGAGGAATAAAATTATTATAGTTAATAATGTTATAGTTGATGTGTTTAGCCAGCAGATTATTCTAAAATCATTCAAAGGCGACATTTTACGTATAATCCTTGCCCAAATTGCGCTTCTTTCGGCTACCTATAAGTTCGATATTTCTGATAAGGCAGAAGCTTCAACCGAAACTTGAAAGAAAACGAAAACACCTCAATCCTGACTTAACGGTTGACTTCCCTTTGAACCCAAGATTTCGTAAATATAAAGAGGAGGCCATTAGTGGCTCTGGAGAGGATTTGAACATTTTTAACACGTTGTTTGCTAAGACTTCAAAATATATTTACGCTCCAACTCTCCAAGGGACATTACTGTTCATTGAATAGCAGTAATGTCTTATGTATTGGGTACTCGTCCTTCCTCTAAATACAAAACCGTGAGGTATATTATGTTACTTGTATTAGTAAATCTATTATGTCTATGCTAAACTGAGTCGATAGTACCAAGCCTGATTCTGAATTAGTTATGACTATACTGTGTATATTACCTAATGTAGTTAGTATAATGGTGATTTCTCTAACTAATTTATGACTAACCGAGTTTCCATTGGTTTAGTAATTTTCAATGCGGATTCGATGATTACTACATTAATTGTTATGTGTCGGTGATTAGCTGAGTTCTGTAACACTTAACTTCTTTTTTTTTGTGAAGTAAGTGAGCAAGGTCAACGGCCATGAAATTCATGATGATGACATGATGTCCTGTACAAGTAAGGGGGTTTTTGCTGCGAATTTCCTTGTCCTCAAAAATATTATTTATCGAAATGGTAAGTAATGTTTTCTAGAAATTTTTACGATATACATTATAAAGATTATCTAAAATGCCCAGACAGCCGTGTTATGTTTGCTTGTAAACTTATAATAACTTACTCTCTCGTTTATGTACAACAACAATATATCCGTACATTAAATTTAGAATTCAATTAAATTCTTTATCATGAAGAGATATTTAATTTTTCATGGCGGGTGTGGGCGGCGCGTTTAATCAAATAAACCTTTTGTGACATGAATTATTCATCGACACATTCGGAAAGTGGTCCACTATAACTTGTGCTTGATGGTATTCAATGCACGTTAATAGTAAACCGTGAATGGTTTTAATGTTAGTTACTTTGAAATTTTATCAGTTTACTATGAATTATCGGCTTTGTTTTATGTCGACGACTTTCTTTACAGGTCAACAAATTTGGTGAATGATTGAGTACCTATCAGTACAAGATATTCTTAATTGAATCAGGCTTTAACTAGAAGACGCAAATGTTTAAAGACGCAAATTAAACGTGTTAATTTTGTTTCCAATAAGTTGTTGTTCCAAATAAAACGTTAATCAACCAAACCTCTCGAAGCTGTACACTGACACCTATTTAAATAAATTGAAGCATTTTGTGCTAAGCCCTGCTGATAACATAGTCAATAGTTCGTTTACAATTTCTGACCACAGTGGTTCCTTGAATAAATTACACAATTACATGTTCCTATGGAATACGCAGAAAAGTCATCTACTGATAAAATGGCGGCACTATTCATATTTACTGCGAAACATTAATTTATAATGGCTGAATAACAGTCATGTTGTTACATTGTGTAAACAGTTACAGTGACTTCCTTTGCAACAGACTATAAAAATGGGTTTACTATACTTAATTAAACTAATTTTAGTTCTCTTTATCAGTGTTAAAGAATTCATGTATTAAAATGTAGGAGACACAGAGGTACAGTTGACCAGCGTTAATTCGACAAACGTTTTGCAAGGTGGTGTCGAGATATCGAATTCGTTGGACTATAGAGTACTGCAACCGAGACCCTTGTAATCTGGAACTATTCCGGAAAAAGAGTACTTTGTAGTTTGATAAAATGCATAATTATCTAACTAATTTACAAAACCTATCTCACTTTTTACACCATAGGACTTGTAAATTAAACATCACAATAAACAACACGGGGTATATTATAAAATGGACGTCATTAACACTATCAAACATTGATTTTAATAACTTGCAGACTGTTATGGACATGTCGGATTATAAGGATATCGGATTAAACAAGGCGTAATACCACGAGTCAACTGAAAACTATTCAAATAAGCCAAAATATTAATACCTATCGGAGACAAAGCAATAAAAAATTACTCAATAGTCACTACGATGAAAAGAGCAAAATTAATATCTTCACAATGTTACGAGTGTTCTCGAGGAGGCTGGCGACTTGCCGACGATCCGCCTCAACGGACTAATTTAATTAATTGATTCGTGTCTTCTTCAGAACAAATCGACAATTTGAGTTTTCACGTTTTTTCAACAGGCCATTTCTAAAAATGTAACCTGAAAGAACGCAGTAAAGTTGAATTTGCAACGAATGAAACAGAGTGAATCGTTTCGGAATAAACTGGATGATGCCGAGCAATTGATTTGAGTATCATAATGGTTTTTATATGGAGACGGATAGGCTGAATTTGTGGATTGGTGTAAATGTGATTCATACGTTTGCCAAATGAGAACATCGTATATGACTAGTGAAATAAGAATGGAAGTACATATTAGAATACCAAAATAAAATCAAATGTAAATCAGAACATTTACCCATGAAGTTATGATCTATTCTTTTAACAAATATTAAAATGTATTAGTATTGGTAATAAAATAACTGAATGATATCGAAAACAATAACACTAAAGATTAAACGAGCAATAGAACAGTTTAGTTGGCTATTAGCAAACAGTGCAGCAATAATTTGAAACCAAGTAAAGCTAACAATGCACCATTGCATCACGTCCGTGGGAAATCTGCAGAAAATAAATACTGCAGAGCAACTGACTCTTATAGGTCCTTCACAGCAGAATCGATATCCTAAACTTTGACGAAGAATTTGAAGCTTTGACGATTCGTTGGAACAAATGAATAATACATTTGATAATTCTAGGTACTATTGATTTGATGTTATTTCAATCTATCTCAAATGCAAAGTTGCTGCTCTGTGTACTTACTACTGCTCCTTGTAAAAAGCCAATATGATATTACCTAGAATAGTTCTCCGTAGTAATGTCGGATTGGAAGAGCAATATTGCAACCAACAAAATCCCTAATGTTATGCATGAGAAGCTCGAGACGTCTCCATATATCATTCATGTGCGGGATGCACCGAGGATAATGCAACTTGAACTTCGCGAGCCGAGCAACTTATCCTGTATATTTCACGGCAATTCCGGCCCTCTCGTTTCAGTTTATGAGTTTGCAAAGCGTGTGTCGGTGATTAATGAATTTTTGGCAACGTTCAACGTTGTATCATTAAGAGGCGCCTTTGTTTGTTAACGCTAAGTGTAAATATGATGTGATAATTGTGGCGTTGCGGCTGAATGATGGATGTTGGTGAAAATTGAGTATGCTTAACTTTATTTTTTATTTGCTTTAAAGATAAGGGTATTACTGATTGCAAGCTACTCTCGTTTATTTGCCAAGATATCTCGGCGTTCTTATTGCCTTTTTCTCAGTCACACATTACCAAATCGTCCATATACGTGATCACCAAAACATCTCATCCAGCATAGTCGACGTCGCGCGTCGCTAAAAGCGTTTGAGAAGTCGTTCGGTGTGAATCGTCGCAACTTTTCCACTTGTTTCCGTTGTAAGTTTCCCGCCAGTCGCAGCACTTCGTCGGTGATTTGAGCCCCGACACCGAGTCTCGTTTCTTTGCCTCACAGTTGCAAAGAAAAAAGTGTTTTTGTTGAAGAATTTCAAGTGGTCAGTTTGGGAGTCGCTTTAAGTAGCTGTGGTATCTCCAAGTACTGGCGTAAGAATCATATTTGTTATCTTAGATCGTATCATAGTAGTTTACTTGCTAATTGGCGTAAAGATAACAGTTGTTTAAATTCGCAGTGTGTGTTTGGACAGTTAATTAGTACTTCTTGCTTTGATTTAGGTGCAGTTATATTATTTGTTTCACTATTTTATCTTAATACATAGGATCTGTGCACAGTTTATGTTAGTATAGTGAATTGTAATTTATCTGTTAATACAGACAATATTAATAGAAACGTGGCTCAAAACCAGGCAAAAAATACCTAGTTTTTAAATTATGATTTACTAGCTTTTGCCCGCGCGGCTTCGCTCCCGCTCTTCCCTACTTCAGCCTACTATACCCTACTCTACCCTACCCTACTCTACTCTACTCTACCCTACTCTACCCTAGTCTACCCTAGTCTACCCTACTCTACCCTACTCTACCCTACTCTACCCTACCCTACCCTACCCTACTCTACCTTACTCTACCCTACTCTACCCTACTCTACCCTACTCTACCCTAGTCTACCCTACTCTACCCTACTCTACCCTACTCTACCCTACTCTACCCTACTCTACCCTACTCTACCCTACTCTACCCCACTCTACCCTACTCTACCCTACTGTACCATACTATAACCTACTCTACCCTACCCTACTCTACCCTACTCTACTCTACTCTACCCTACTCTATCCTACTCTATCCTACTCTACCCTACTCTACTCTACTCTACCCTACTATACCCTACTCTACCCTACCCTACTCTACCCTACTCTACCCTACCCTACTCTACACTACTCTACACTAAAAAAAAAAAAAAAAAAAAAAGTATCCTATGTCCGTCTCCTGGTTTTAAGCTACCTCCCCACCAATTTTCAGCCAAATCGGTTCAGCCGTTCTTGAGTTATAAGTGGTGTAACTAACACGACTTTCTTTTATATATATAGATTTTTAAAATATTATTTACTTCTAGCAGATATAGCGATTCCGATACCATGTAATCTCTTTACCATTATTGGTTGACTGGTAGAGAATGCCTGAGGCATTTAAGTCCGCCTTTGTACTTGTACATAAAGTTTTTAAATCAATTAGTAAACTGTTGGAAACATCACAATATTATTTTAAAATCGAAGCTATGTGCTGTTAAAATGATTAAGACCGTGAAGGTTAATGTGCGACAGGGTCAGACGGAAAGTTTTGTTTGACTAACATTTGAGTTTGAATTAAAAAATACATAAACCAACATCATTCATAAATAGATTTAGAAAAATGACCTCCTAACACATTCTAAACATAAAACTATTGCATTCCCACGATCGACGATATTAAGGAAAAAATGCAAACTACAGCACCGACTTTGTGAAACTAACGTCTTTTAAAGAATGTGTCTATACTTAATAAGCTAGATTACTTAATTATAAAATAAAACAATAACATCAAAGGAAACCTTTATTAGCTACCTGTCACGTTAGTCATTTATGAAATTATAGTAGCATTGTAGGATTTGATAATATTAGTATTTTTAGCAACCTGAACCTTTCACGCATAATCGTATTGCATAATGTGAAGCAGCACAGTGAGTGCGTTACTAGAAATAATATTGCCTGTATTCCTGTAGGCACAACACTCACTTGATGTCTCATGTTCAAGTGGCGAGCCATGGAGCCGAGTCGACACTGCCATATTGGATTGTGTCGGATTTACATTAAAATGCAAATAAAGTTTTGATGAAATTCTTAGGCTTATTAAAATTCTAAGCTGTTATTGAGTCACTGTTCTCTTTTCTATACACATTCTTCTAGATTTGGTCACGTACTTAACGAAAGAGAAATGGAATCTAGCAATGAAGCATTCACTTTATTGCTGGATTCCATTTCTCTAACACCATTAATGACTTCGTTAACTAAACGGCTGTTGTCTGTAGATCTTACTCATTTGGAAGATTGTTTGATTCTTGTTTTATGTCTTTGATCACAATCAAAGGCGCGTAAATCACTTTCTTTTAGGGACTGCAGAATTGCTCACAGTAAATTAAATTGGAATATGCATGCACCCGGGTGGCAATTTTATTTCTGAAGACATAAAGTTGCCTTAATTTTTAACACAGTTCCATCCTTTTTCAGTTAGTAGTTAGTAATTGCCCATACATCGTGTGACCCAGTATACCAGCAACCCAAAGGAAACGATGTTAAGACTGAAAACTCCAGTGTGATAGATAGCTTGTTAGTAATAGCTGTTCTCAGCGGTGTCAGATTTATGCGATGAGCGCTAATTGGATGCTGGAATGTCTTTGACGGTATTCATAATGAGGCAAAAATGTGATACTGCTGTGGTCTTTATTTTTCCTTGATGTAGGGTAAATTTTAACTAGGAGAAAGAACTTTTGTTAAAGCAAGTGTAAACAGTGTAGTTACGTCCTGTAATGGATAAGAAAACTTCAATACTTTGTATCTATATTGTCTTTCTATCCCATCTGTACGTGGGATACTCTAGAACCAAAAACATTTTTCATATCCAACACCGTCCTCTAACATTTTATTGCGATCGAATCTAGACTTCAAAGAATTTTTCGAAGCCTCTCAGTTTATTCTGAAGGTACCACTATTACTTTCAACAGCGAAGGTCGTAATTATATTTGACTTTTATTTAACTGTGATGTGATAAACCTGGTCCGAGGTTATCGATGAGCCAATTTTATTTTTACTTGTACATTGACATCACCTTATGATTTAATGGTTGACGGATGTGGCTGTGAGGTCATGCTTAACGGTATTTTAGTTGAGATACTACGAGATTATTACCTTATAATTTCGTTGGGAATTTTGTAAGTGGTTTAAAGATTATGCTCAATTATAATTTGTTCTCAAATGTCCCTAATTATTACTGTACAGGGTATTTTATGCTCATAATTATATGAATGTAAATCTTTGTTTGTTGTATGATTTGCTTTACATTTCGATAAGCTTGTGTAAGACATTCGATGCGTACAAACCAAAACCTGTACTTTATCATTTCGTATCACTGCACCCGTTAGTCGGTGTTTGAGTAAATATTTATTCCGATTCAATGCATTGGCATTACTCTGATTCCATCTAAATATGTATATTGAGCCGGTCAATCGTTCGCCGCAGGTCGTCCGTTTAACCATCGCTATTCAATAAGGCCAATTGTCCATATTTTATTATCACCTATCTATTGATCTGTAGTATGTTCTGTTGCGGTTGTTGATATCAATTTATTCAACATTGCTGTCTGTTTGATTGGTTTAATGTTTCATAGTTTCCAATGCTACCAAACTGCTAGACTTGCTCGCGTCTGCGTTTTCTCTTCCGAAATCAATATTATAAATTGCTCTAGCGTTTCGTAAGTTTGCTTTGAATAAGAAATACACTTTGCTGTTTCAGCGGAGTCTTATTAATGCAAGTAAAGTTTGTTTCAAAATAAAACTGAATGTTTTCTTCAAATTGTTTTTAAAGATTTAGGTCGTTCAAATTCGAAACGTGATTATCTCGTTGTTCAGAAAATAATGTAAAGAAGTCAAATGCATTCAAATAATCAACGCTAAATGAAATTATAATAAACAAAGATGTGCAATCACGACTGTCTCCATTTAGCAGAGTAAATACCTGAAGGCTGAGAAAAAAGAAGCGAAGACTTCTAGAAAATCTAATTTAATTAACTATTGGAATAGACCAAGTGTGATTTGTATGCAGATGTAGACTCAGCTTCGAGTTGACTTGTACTGGGAGTCGGTGTAAAGGCTAATTCGATATGCCCCGACAGCAGTTGATTAAATGAATGGCTGGCCTACTTCCGTGCCTACAGTAACGGGATCGGGTGCATGCTGTCACTTTTATTTCCGATATGAATTCACACGGCCAGCTATCGGTAGCATGCAGGTGATAATTCGCTTACGTCGGATTTATTACATTGACGGGTCTTTTTTATAGGAAAATGATCAGAGGTAAAATTTGGGCTTCGCGTTGTGAGGTCTTGTTTGTTTAAACTAATTTATGTATGAGAATAATTATTTTTACAGTTATGTATTTTATAAATACTAAACAGAACTGTTCAACTTGTGTTAAAGAAATGGCGCCCAGCTTGGGACTGGTTGGGCGCCAGTCTGTTTTAGTATATTTATGTAAAAGATAGGTTTACTATTTAGGAAATCTTCCAATAATCATGAAGAGTAAATCACGACAGTGGTTTTATTCGCTTTAAGACAGTTTACACGTGGTGGTACCGGTGAATGGAGCACGTGGCTAGGAGCGGGCGCGGCCGCTCGATACAGCGGAGGCTGCGCGCTGAGCTCCCGCCCGGAACAACCTCTCCGCCACCCAATCGTCGCTGACCTCCCGCGGTCCCGTCACACAGTTCACTGACCAACAACTGAGGGGAACCTCCGCCAAAATTCAGGGCTCTTTCACGACTGGACGCCTGAACACCAACCATTCACACAAGACCTGTGATACTCCTAGAAAATTAATGCGATCTCTGAACAGATATGGGTCTCAATTAGTTGGGCATGTAGATATTAAAGATTCCGCTCTCCCGGTACGAGCGTACGAGGCTCGTATCTAATGACACTGTTTTGATTTACGATAAGCTTTCCGTGTACGTTATTGTATTTATATTTTAATGCATTTATTCACGAATTGATGATCTCAGACTGATAGTATGAAGTTTAACTTTGCACTATAATTAAGATGTGGTTGAATGATTTATAGTTCTATAAAGGAATGGATTGCGAGGTTCGTTTATTTGTCAGACGAGAGTCGAGACATTCCGAGAATATAGACCGCAAATGGACAGTTTTGTGGTTTTGGTGAATTAATTAATTGATTAACATTTAATTTGGCGAAGGATATCGGAATTATAATTTCCGAAAACAAATCCAAATGTAGTATCGGGCATTTTAAATAAACATAATATTATCCCTATATGTGTATTTAGATTTCATACTGCGTCACTTCTTTTATTTGCAGACTACTGCGCTAAAGGAATACTTCAGATAACGTCTTCATTCGTTAAATTGGGGTGTGGAATTCAACTGGGGTTTACGAATGTGTTCTAAGGGCAAATAGCGTTACGTAAATTGAGTAATTCTGTTGTTCATAGGGGAAGAATTAACTTGTCATCGCTCTGCAGTTCTGTTAAACTCGGTGTGTTATTAGGAATTAGGATTGTTGAATGGTAGAGAAAAGTGATCGTTAAAATTGCAGAATCGCTTATAAGGATTAACTTTCTTGCGGGACATTAGCCTCTCCTATCGCGCGTCATTCTATTTGATAATTAATGCAACCGGGCCAGCGTGCAAAGATCGTTGATTGAGTCTTCTTCTTCACATGATTTTTGAATATGTATACCAGATCCCTGGCACATTGATTCAATCAGCCAATCATTTTGCAAGCCAAAATGTAACATCTATTTCGACCAGCGAATTTTCAACGAGCTATCAAATGCCACATCCTCAAATCTCATCCGGCGACAAATGCCCACTAACAGAATAGTTACGTCTCAGCATCCTTGCTTATTTTTAGGTCGCCACACAAGGGAAGTGGCCGAGGGGGAAGCCTCGTTATTCTGTTAGCACATAACTGCTACGCACTAAGGCAGCTTTTAGTAGACCGTAGTTCTGTTCTTAGGACGGAAAGATGAATAAATTATAAAGGTACCATCTATGGATGTACGAGAGGTCTCCTCGCATTTACTTCGACGACTTTTTTCTTCAGCTTTTTTACTGTATAACCCCATTTCGTTAATGCTTTGTGGATTTTGTAGTGTTCTTCTTTTACTTTGGAGAATTTTTTGTATTAATGAATTGTGAGGTTAGCTTTTTGTAGTTTTCGTTTTCATAAGTATGGGCTCCTAAATCATCAATGATGTATCGTGAACATTTGACCTGAAATTCAATTTGGTTGGTTTCATTATTGAGCAGAAGTTCAGAATAGCCGGGCAAACAAAGCTCTAAAATGAGATTAAAACGCATAAATAACAAAACGCTACTGATTTCAATTGTAAATTATGTGTTTTAATATAATTTTGCGATATTACTTACAATTCGATATTGCAAACGGGCTTGATTAAATTATAAATAGGAATAGCAAACACATTTAAATCCATTTCCCATCGCATTGAGCTAAACCGGAAAGCGGTTCAATACAAAATCGTGTTTGCACAGCCGGACCCAAAATCTTTTATCTAATCTAGACAAATATTGGCATTGACTTGGCACATCGCGGAATCGGGACCAACCTTAATGTTAGGAGAGGACAAGTGCAAAAAATTGAAGGCTTTAATACTATGAATAGAAGCACCAGATTCCTATGAAAGGTAAAGATACTTGGGGTTGAAATAGACCTTATTGTTAGGAGATAAGGTCCATATCTTAGTATTGAAAAATCGATTAAGTTCTAAAGCGTGAGGAGATGCGGATTGTAGACTATGGATAGAAGTTGGTGTCCGAGATAAGACGGGTCGTTGAACTCGCGCCTACGGGAGTTCTTCCCTTCTGATGATTTCGTTTGGATTGAATACCGCTTTTATTGTGTAAAAGAATCGGTTTTCTTTATTTCTTTTTCCGTCTGTCTTGTTCGTTGCTTTATGAGTTTTGATTAGTCTTTAAGAAACGAAATAAATGATTTCAGAGTGAAGATGAATATGAATTTAAATATTTGCGCTTTGTCAATTTCTTATTTCAACTACATGCACTATTGATATGCTAATAAAACGTTTATTTTTTAGGTGTGAATTTAACTGTTCAAATAAAAATGACAACGAGCTACCGATTCCATAGAATCAACAAATACAGACGGTATGGCCTTATGGTAATTAAATAAAGAAGTAGTAAACCAGTTTTGTGGTAACTTCAGGAATGTGCCCATGTGAGGACGACTTGTTTGATGACGCGTGGTATTTGTAATTATTCAACTGTCGCTTACGTAATTAACACGAATCTTCTAACGTTAGAATAAATTGAATCGGATGGATTTCTATTATGTTCTATTTCGAGGTCGCTGCCTGCTTTGAAGGATAAAGTGATGTGGTTTTTGACGGGGAGCAGTTGATGTAATGTGACGGCTCTAAGAATAAAATGTTTTGGGCTTAAAAACTGGTGAGTGGTGCTTTTTGGTGCTGCTTAAAAGTAGTATTTATGAGCGTGCTCCATCGTCGGTCACATCATCGCCATCAGGTGAGACTATGGTAAAGCTACTTAAATAATTGATCCCAAGAGAAATATGAACGCTATGATGATACTACTGCCGTTTTCTTACGAATATGCTCGCGAACTTAAAGAAGCTTTTTCTGCCAATATTTGTGACTATGACAAAAAACTTTCATTTAGAATGTTAATCGGTTTGTTGCCATCCTGATTTCCTATATCATATTAGAAATCAGCTTTTGCTGTGAATAGTAACAATATTTCACGCCACTCTCGTTGACAGACAAAATTAATTCCCACTACAATTGTAAGTCTAGTCGCATTTGTCATTAAAGTTGTTATGCTCGGTTTACGTTTTCTGATAAAATATACACACGTATATTTTATTACTTAACCCGAAACAATAAAGTTAGCTGTAAACATAATTTATTATGCATATAGGCCAGCCTCCGGGCGTTTAACATCTCTGAGAGAATCTCTTTTAAATATTTAAAGACGGTTGAAGGCGTTTCTCCTTTCATTTACAAATTAGGTGACGTAGGAATAGCACGCACTGAGTGTAGATCTAGTGTTTGTAGGTATCCGTGTACTTATTTCATCGCGTTCTACTTTTAGAAGATAAATTAGGGCTTTTTGATAAGGACCTAGGTATTGATTCTGGACCAGATAGTTTATAAGCAACATAATATCCTCATAATGAGCGTCGCGGGCATTCATGTGAATGCGAGATGCACAGGATCGGTTGTTGTGTCGACGGTCGATCTTTCGACTGAAACGAAGCATAAGCATAATCAGCCTTTTTAATGTTCCCACTGCTCGGATTCAGGCTTTCTCTCTAGGAGAAGGAATGGGCCGTAATCCACCGCGCCGGCCCAGTGCAGGTTGGTGAACGTCACATGTCTGCGAATTTTTGATTCTATGACAAGCCGGTTTCCTCATGATGTTTTCCTCCACCGTTTTGAGAGCAGTGGTGATGAAATAAACTACACAAAGTAATGCGCCTGGCTCGGTTTGAACCGCGACCTACGATTCGTAAGTCGGGGCCGTTACCACTCGGCCACCACGGCTCTTCCTGCCTGAAATGATGATTATGATAGAAACCCCACTCTCTTTCATCCTCTTTATCTTTAATATTAAAAACCATCATTTTATTGTCATCTTAGACTGGGATGCTAATAACATTTGCAACGTTGGTACTTGACTTTTACCCCAATTTATCCCGTCGTTCTCGGAATGGGGGACTTAACGATACCATTTGCCTGTTAACGTCTACCTGTCTCTGTAACCTAAAAGGAATCAGATTGCATAATGCTTCGAGATTCTGAAACTACAACGAGATACTATGGATCGAAATTTGGAACTAGTGATGATAGCATTGTATTGAAGACCACATAATGAGGGTGTTCAGAAAAATTCGCACCACCAGTTGGCCCAATTAGCTGTCAGATCTTTTTGAAAACGTATATACATAACGTTGACGTTAATGTCTATCTAATATCATTAACATAAGCGTTTTGATTGGTTCTTGGACCTTATGCCTCTATGCTTATATCTGGTAAATGTCATTTTAGAACACCCTTAATCAAATCGCCTTTGCTCTCTAATCTCTGCGTCTACCAGAACAAAAAAGAGGTAGAGGCTGCCCGCCGTCGACCTGTTTAATATAGAAAGGGACTTCAAGCAAGCACAATTGCCAATATTGTCAACCCAAGATGAACCTCTTGGCATAGGCAAGTGAAAAGATCCGATTCCAAATAATGACACCTCCTCGAGTTGTATTCCTCATTACTTAGGGTAGTGAAGTTGCCGCTGGATTAGCTGCTAGAGAAGCACCATCAACAGTCCGCCTCAAGGAGTTGTAAGCAACCATAGGGGCCCAGCAGGGTCGAAGCCTACTGGGGCCAAGGGTCTGCTTCTGAAAGGAAGGCTCGGCCCCGATATGAAAGGCAACGACGGAACGGGGTGGGTTCCGCTCCGCACAAGGGCGGGGGTGTCATCTGGATGATTTATACCCTCCGAAAATAAAAAATCATCAATAGTGTCTCTCTCTTCATCGGTGACGGTTCTAAGCGTCATAATGACACCAGGAAAGGAACAGAAGAATTATAAAAACAGGATCCTGGAATTAATAGGATTAAGAATAAGTGTTGACTATTAAACTATTGACGTAAATAATTGATAGGTAAGAAACTCATCATGCGTCAGTGCTAGAGCTTCAACTAACAAATAGATACTTCCCTTTTCCTTAGGGGAAATCACATTAACAATACATGAATATATAGACGAAAGTTTATGGATGTTTGTTTGTGTATGATTGTTAGTTCTCCACGCTCGAATGGGTGAACGGATGTTTTTTATTGATATATACTAGTGCTTGACTGCGATCCCACCTGATGGTAAGTAGTGATGCAATCGTTGATGGTTAGGCGCACTAGTTTATTAAGAGCCTATTCACTCATGCCTTGAAGACACCTAAATTATAATCGGACGCGAAGACCGCAACAGGCAAATTGTTTCAGTCCCTCGATGTAAGTGGTATAAACGACGAGGCGAAACGCTTGGTCCGGACCGTAAAGGTTTAAACGACAAGGGTGAATACTCGCCGTTCGTCGACTTATCAAATGGTAGAAGTGAGATGGTGGAATCTAGTCATGTAATTCCTACACAGACTTTCCAAAGTGCATCCTGTAAAATTTCGGATTTCATTGAAACTGGGTACACAGGTAGACCACTTCCAGGAATAGCACATTGGATACTTTTTATCCCGGGACTAAGACTAAGGGATAATTTTTAACATCACGCCGGCGAACAGCTGGCAACAGCTAGCGTTTTATAGATAATTGAGTTAATAACTTCCCTATGCTACTTCCATAAGCTACTGCAGTTGATATTAAGTTTGTAAAAAGTGTCCAAGAAATTCTAGGTTATGATAAAATTAGCAAACTTCTTCCGCATGCAATTTTTGTCGCAACATGCTGGTATTTTCTGACATAAAACTTTTTGAAAAATTTTCCTTTGTTGTAGAAGTTAACCTAAGGGACTATAGTTAGGGAATAATTAACGAACATAAATCATTAGGTATTTTACAAGCTTTTGATGTACTTGCAATCGCGTTAAGAGTTCGTGGTAGGGCCTCAGTTTGGTTGACGATGCCTGCTTAGCTAAGTGTCGTCATCTAAATCCAACATGGCGGACTCTTGAAGATGGCGGAGTAGTTTTTTTTTTAATCCTCTTGTTTTTCTTATCAATTAAAAGTGTTTGTTGAGAAGAAAAAAAACATTGTGGCACAGTATATTCAAATTGGAAGAAAAAATTGAAATAAGTATTTAAAAATGTTTTTTTTTTTAATATATATTAAATGAGTTGCCTATTTATGCCTTGATCACACGTACCGAGTAAAATGGCGATACAGTAAAATGTTGCTCGGCCGAGCACTCGGCGCTTTGTTTACACGTACCGAGCACTGTCTCGCCCGTTTACTCGGTACGTGTGATCAAGGCATTACAGACAGGCACGTGCGTTTATAAATGAATGACGAATCGTTTGGGACTTTATTGATCAATATAGGGACTCACAAGAGTGGAATAGACAAAGATATTGTTGACCATAGAATTAAGGCTAAATGCGTCATTGATGATGCACGTTGTTTATTACTTCAATATACTTACCATTACAATCACAAATACAGGAAAATATGAGCTCATTTGAATACCTAACTTTTACGGAAACTTTATTATGTACAAGAAAAGGAGGATAACAATTATGAATTAGGTATTTAAGTAGAAATAGAATTTAGATGGTACAAGAGACGTTCACCCTTTTTAAATAATTAATTAAATCTAAACTATAATATAACAATATACTATAAAAAAGTAAAGTTGGTTTTTTAGGAGGTAAGCTCTGAAAGTGCTGATCCGATTGTGAAATATTTTTCACCGATAGAATATAAATTTTGTCACTCAGAAATAAAGCAGCTTTGCTTTATTTCTGAGTGACAATATTTAAAGTACGCGGGCGAAGCACGGGCAGAATGATGACCGTACCGTAGTAAAAAATCGTTGCTTCTTAAATATATTCGTAATTTTACGAGTGCACAATCGCTGTTCTACTACTTGCATCTGTTTTAGTTATCACCGTCCTTTGTGGGCCTGTTCTTAGGGTTCCGAATTTATTAGAGTTCCGTACTTAGTATGTTAACGTAACAATTAACCTTTTTTTAAACTCATAAGTGGGAACACTTATTGTGACGGACGAGAAACTACGGAACCCTACACGGAGCGTGGCCCGACATGCTCTTGGCCGGTTTTATTTATACTGATCACTGTCTTGTCGGTAAAAAAGAAAGAACGTCCCACAAACCAAAAAATAAAGAAACTGTATTGAACAAGCTTTGTAAAAATACAGGTATAATGTTACCGGAAGCGATACAGACTGTCGACGGTTCATCAATCTTAATAAGGTTACTCGAGTTATAGAATTCCTTTTGGGTTACTAAACTATAAACTGTATCGATAAGATCTATAGCAAGATTTTCATTAACATGTAGCGACATCTATGACGCCACATACGAACTAAAAATTCGAAATTAGAACATAATAAACGGTAGCCTAAAATTAAGTATTGAGCAGTTACCAGGACCCGTCTGGTCGGAGAATCCTCCCTTTACGACGGAGGTTTGCGGGACTTAATACTCCATTCCGCATACCTCAAAAAACACCACTAAATTATAAGGCTGTGCTTTTGATACACATCATGATAACTGTAACCTTGCTTCGATATGCCGACGATGTATGGAGACTTATTGGTCAACAAATTGATTGCACGAGATACGAACATTTTATTGGTATTCAGTTCACGGGCATCACGCCCCTATTATGAACGCTTATTAATAATCATAGTGCGACGTGCTCTGTGATTTGTGGATACAAAGTCTACCTCAATCAAGACTGAAGATATTAACTTGATATAATACTTCGGTACAAAATACGTATTGATAGCTTATTACCCACAGATGATGCTCTACAAGGAAAGATATATTCCCCCAAGAAAACCGTGCATTAACGATCCAGGCGAAAGCGTACGAAGCAAAAATATTACGAAATGATACCGCAAATGCGTTTCCAATTCAGTCGGTACCCTCGCAGAAACATACTCCCCTTTCCTCGCTATTAGACCGTTAATAATATGTTACAGAATATGATAACGAGAGCTGGCTGCGTCCCAGAATTTTACTAGCATCCTAATTAGGCTATCGACGGCCTTGGCACAGGAACCAACTTGCTGAATAGTCCAAAACGACAAGAAAGTTTGGTTAACTGCCGGAACTGAATCTAAGTTTGTTCGGTCCAAGAATTTCTGACTTTAATCAGCTTTCAGATAAGGGTTACGTTAGTGGGTTTTGATAAGAGACCACAACCACATGTAGTAGTTCTGGGATGTTTGATGAAGACAGTTCTTAGACGTACGAAAACTGCTGTGATCAAAGTGGTTTTATCTGTACCATGTAAAATATCGAGGCAATTATTTCACTGAAGACCGTGTTTACCCTCTATTAAAATTAGTTTTTACGTTAGCAAGAAATAATTACACCGTAATTAATCTTTAGATAGCTGGGTGTTAGTCAGCGAAAACTAGAGACAATAGCGACCCATCATACCGCAAGGCAAAACCTCGTCACCTATAAACATGCCATGCATTTCGTTTCGAACAAGCCCTCCGTCACCGGCTGCGGTACAATATGGCACACGACCGCGTAAAAAAAACACCCTACACGGTCCCCGAGACCCCGCAGGTACTTACTCAAATGTGAACTTTACCTTCTGAAACATAAAGTCGGAAAGTGAAGCATTGTCGTCGGCACACGTTGCATTGAAGGCTGAACTTTGACTCCAAATGGCGACACGTTTTTTTTGGGTAGATATGGCGTTTGCTCTTTCACACAAAAAAAGGATGCTTGCTGCCATGAGTTACGGTTTATTCCAGAATGTGCTGCGAATTCTTTGTTAAAATACTTCGCCAGAAGTCGGCGAAATGCTCACGTGCGTGTTCCTTTTGTTGAAGGCTCCGATGGAGACTTGTACAAACCTCGACGGTGTTACTTGACATTTCATATGAATAATTGCATATTTTTATTCGTGTAATGCGTCGTAACCTTTTAGAGAAAGGATTTCCTTAACGCCATTTTGGGAGCAGTTGTATGGGTCGTGCCAGCTATTGTGTAAGATGCGTTTTAACAATCTTTTCTATAGTTCCCTATTTGTTATCTGTCATGTCTGTTCGTTTTTTACTGCGTTTCCCTGTAACGGTAGCGCTAGTAGTCATACCTTTTGTAACGTTTTGACCTTTTCATGGACTATTATTAAGCATGTGTCAGGAATAAAAGGTGTACTATATTTATACCTAACCTAATAGGTAAAAATCTCATGTCACAGTGTTTGTTATCCAACTCTTCCGAAACGGCTTGACCTATTTTTTACTCTCCTACCCGCATCTTCCATTTTTCTTCTTTGATATTTATATGGCAGAACAAAGTTTGTCAAGTCATCTAGTTTGACTTCTGTGAAGCAGTTATGCTTGCAAAGGAGGAGGCCGAACGCATCAGGCAACGGCGTTATCGCCACCGCCGCCGACGCCGCCGGGATTCTGATCCCGATTTCCGGCCACCGTAGGCGCGTGCTGGCCGGACAGTGAGCAATGGGTAGCTCGCTGTCCGGCCGTCCGGTAACTGTCCGGACCAAGCCCAAGTCGTCGACGGCGCGCACTGTTCCCGCGCGCCGCAAGGAGTAGTCAGCAACAACAGGGGGCAGCCGGGTCGAAGCCTACTGGGGCCAGGGTTATCCGAAAAGGCGCTCGAGCCCCGGTATGAAAGCTAGAAGGAACGGGGTGGGTCTTTTAGTCAGTAAGAGTCTGACACTATCTCCCGCTCCGCCCAAGAGCGGGGGTTGTCATTGGATGTTTTTTTCCCACTGTAGTGTTTGTATTAGGAGTATCTATACTTAAATATAGATATACGCTATCTCGGTCAAGCGACGCTTATGTCAGCCACGGAGTTACGATAGCGCTGTGAGCGAGAGTACACGTGTTGTTGCGGAGCGTGCGCTTGCGAACGAGCCAGTGTTTGTACGAGAACATTACAGTGGACAGAGGTCCTACATTTGGCGACGAGTAAAAAGGTATGTTCAGTATTTTATAATTATATAAATCAAAAGAAGGAAAGGAAAGTACCTACATTTTATGACTGGTAGCAACAATACTCGTAACGTTTTCTTAAGGGGATGCATCCCATGCATTTTCACTGTTTTTCGTACAACCGCTTAAGAGCGGTCAAATCTAATAAAAACAAATTCAAATCAAATCCAGTTAAGACCTCTGAAAATCTGCTATTTTGCATGGGCTTTGACACTTCATAATTTGCTCACGAGTGAAAAGTAAAAAAAGAAATACAACATAAAGGCCTAGCAAATTTTATCAAGATTCTAAATGGTGACAATGTTTTTCAAAACTTTTAAGAAAAAAAAAACACGCATTTGCTGGAACAAGTTTTGTGGAATTTTCGAGTAAATCACGGAATTACTATTACAGAGTATTCAGGTATTATCACGTTGCCTTTTCGTCAAGCATCGCGCTGGATTGCGTTTGATGAAGCAACAGGCTTTTAAACCATGCTCGATGTTTGCGACGGGTGAGTGGAAAAGCAGCTTCTTAGATATCAACCTACATAATATACGCCTTTCAACTTTGTAGGTACGAGTACATACCTACGGTTATTTTTCTATAATCCACAACGTTTTGTTTTGTATACCTTCGTGAAGACGTTATGTTGTTTGAGATATGTAGCTACATTGTAGCGGATGTACACTGTACGTATGGTCCGTTTCTGGGCTTGGAAATATAAAACAACGTGATGGCAAAATAAATATGGTGTACAAAGTTGCAATAGTGGTTGCGTTGTGGAGCACTTAGAACAAGGAAACATATTCTTCACTGCTTGAATAATTAACTGATATAATTTGAATTCTGATATTTGTACTTGTAATGGACGGGCCTGTTGGTCGTGGGTTCGATCCCCGCCTCGTTGGCGAATGTTTGTGTGATGGACGCGAAGTGTGTGTGATTCACCTCCAAAGTGAATGGGTGTGTTTGTCGATCGTCTGGTGCCCATGACACGAGCTTTGCTTGGCTTGGGACTGGATGGCGTTGTGTGAAAAAAAAAGTCCTTTGTGGTTTTAAGATCTCCATTAAATTGGAAACATTTGCGATCTTAAAACATCCATTAAATTGGATTTTTTGTGGTTTTAAGATCTCCATTAAATTGAAAATACTTGCGATCTTAAAACATCCATTAAATTGGAACTTTTGTGATTTAAAGATCTCCATTAAATTGGAAATTACTGTGATCTTTAAATATCCATTAAATTGGAACTTTCGTGGGTTTAAGATCTCCATTAAATTGGAAATACTGCGATCTAAAACCATCCATTAAATTGGAACTTTTGTGATTTAAAGATCTCCATTAAATTGGAAATTACTGTGATCTTTAAATATCCATTAAATTGGAACTTTCGTGGGTTTAAGATCTCCATTAAATTGGAAATACTGCGATCTAAAACCATCCATTAAATTGGAACTTTTGTGATTTAAAGATCTCCATTAAATTGGAAATTACTGTGATCTTTAAATATCCATTAAATTGGAACTTTCGTGGGTTTAAGATCTCTATTAAATTGGAAATACTGCGATCTAAAACCATCCATTAAATTGGAACTTTTCTGATTTAAAGATCTCCATTCAATTGGAAATATTTTGCTCGCGAGAATTAAATGTTCATGTTCTCCTGTATACTATACACTTGTCATTGACAGCAGGGTACAGTTTAGAAATGACTTTTCAAGTTGCCACAATAGACCTCCTGAAGTCGATTTATCATCAATTTGCTAACGCCCGAAATTCTCCATTTGGGCAATAAGTTAGACCGTGAGGTATTGTTGTAAGGACTCAGTTCAGCTAGTATGATAAAGAAAGAAAGAAAGAAAGAAAAGAAAGAAAAACAGTTTATTTACGCGTTAAAGACGCAATCTTAAAATTAGGTAACATAACAAAACATCAATAATAATTAATAGGGAGGATATGCGTCTCCTCCGCGCAAAACGGCCGAACGCTCAGCATAAAGCTGCGGGCTCACGCATAATGCGTTGAGCTCACAGCGCTGGTTTTCAGCGTGGGCCGGTCGCTGTGTCGTAAAGACGCTGGAACGGTGCAGTAAATAAACGTAACTAAAAATAAGTATAGAAAACTAATAAATATAAATAAAATAAATAGATAAGGTGACAAATACAATTTTATAAAGTTTTATAAAGTGGCAACACCACGATGCACCCATAGCTCAATTTGTTTTAATAATCTGTGGTAATTTCATACACTATGGCAAAAACACGAATACGTGATTGGACGAATTGGACGCGACCGTGATGCTGTTGACGTCAAAAATGATCGCGATACATTTTAAAAAAAATTGCCAATTTTCACGACGTAAGCAATTGTAATTTCAACTATCGTCGCGCGTTGGCAGATCTAATAGATACTGTTACGATTTCTTTTATGACAGTGCTTATTTCTCCGTAGATAATTTTGACATTGTTGACATTGACGTATCCCTGGAATATTAATCTGCTATTATTTCTGCGTTAAATCGAAATTGAACTATTTTAATATCGGTATGCTACAAACGCGTGTCACATAAAGTGACCTTATCCGTTAAATTAACTCATCTTTGTAAAAGACGACCATAGCGGTCTAGCGCGGAACAATAAAAATAATGCGTGAGCGGGTAGATAGATAGATAAATCCTTTGATAGATAAATCCTTTATTGGCTACAGCACAAAACATGCACCAAAATACATAAAGCACACAGATTATAAAAAACTAAGCACATAGACAACAACAAAAGAAAGAAAAAAAAAATAATAACACATGTAGGTACCAAGAAAAAAAAAAGAGAAATAGCAATATAGACCCATAGTGCGGTGTGCATGTCGCGCTGCACCAATGGGAGTCTAGCTCAGCATGTGTCAGGCAAAAGTACCTGACGCTGATATTATGCTGGATCCTTGTGGTGATATTCGGACGCTCAGATGGTTTTGAGTGAAATGTAGATAAATACATAAAGTTAATAGGCATAAAATAATAAGCAAAGTGAATAATTAAAAAAATAATGTAATGTACATAGATATCGATATCCATGGTAATGTACGAGTAGTTCAGTGTTATTTAGGTAGCTTAAGGTAGTTGTTAGTTAGGCAGGAGTAGTCGGCTAGGTAGGAAATCATAATATTTATATTTTATTGGACTACCATAATATTCATTAGAAACATTTATACGACAAAACAATATTTGCCGAATCAGCTGGTTTTCTATACTATTCTCGCGTTCAGAAGAAACTAGTCTTTGGGCTACGGTTTCTTTGGGTGTCTTTTGGTAAAATTATAAAGGGAATAAAATTAGTGTGCTGGTAGTTCAAAGTTGCTCGTTTAAATGAAATTAAAAGTTGATACGAAACTAAGTAAACAATCTATTTCAAATTGTCATGATTTTTAGATATTGATATGTCGGAAAACAAACTAAAAAATTGTTTTACTAAAATGATTTTTTTAGAATTTAAAATAGTAACTAAAAAAGTTGAAGGAGTAAATTAAATGTACCCTCAGTTTTAGTTGCAAGCTGTGATTGTTACTGATATCAAATAAAATTTAATGTTGTGGTCCGTAGTAAATAACTGATATCACTGATTTAAACTATGATCTGTAAAAGAGTAAATAGAAGATTCAACGTTCAGAGCAATTTGCAATAATATTGTCAGGTTGACCGAGCGATGTATTATGTTGGTAACCTTACTAAAACAGGCTAGAGTTTATAGCCAACTGGAATAATATTAAATTATTGATTAGCCGTTTATTTTGAAAACAAATTGATGCCACTGAGTCAAAATGATTATGTTCGAACAGAGTACAGGTGAATATAGTTGGCGTGACTAGGCATTTGGCTTAATGATTCGCTGATAAACTATTAAGAGAGACGTCGGGAGACTTAATGTAGTTTTAAAAAATCGTTGTCTACAGCCGGATTTTCGTTAGATTTGGAAAAGTAAAAAAAAAGGGTTGTTTTGATAATGCAACTCGTGTTGCTAGGATATGAAATAAAGTCAAGTGGTGAAGTTAGAAGAAATAGGACCTATTAGCAGAAAACAGATAACGTACATTCGACTCTGCCCCTGCTTTTTATCGTAGCTCAGTTAGAACAGTTTATAGGTCTAGTAGCTTACTCCTGGTGGTTTTTACCTAAGTTTTCTCGAGTATGGGGCCGTTCTAAAGACGATTTGACGTGTGGTAAAGTTTATTTTTTGGCAACTGCGCCACAAAAAATTGAATAAGAAATAATTTAATTTTTATGAAAGAGTCGGGTTTTATGATTTAACCTTTCGATCGTGTCAATTGGAGGCACAGTGGAGGGACGGTGAGTGCGCGGGCGCCGGCGTTTGCTTGGGATTTAATGAATTGAGACTCGCAAGTACCTAGTCGTAGAATTTCATACTGATACCAGTTAGCGGGCTACCTCAAACGGGTGAAACCATAAGATATGACTGGACCCTAAGCGTACGTCCTGTAGTAGTGCCATACGTGACTTCTTATCGCGAAACTGTATCTCGTTGCGTGATCGTAAAGTTAATTTACCGTCAGTTGGAAGTTGGTCAGAAGGTAAAGCTAAAAATAACTCTCTGGTAATTGGTAACGACACTGAAACATTGAAGGTTTTGATTAAAATTACTGGTAGTCCCATCTAAATAATTTAGAGTTCTGTGATTCAAGTAACATTGTCTAACACTTTCATCGCGACGGGACAAACCCGTGTGAATGAGGAGGACAAATATGAGATGTTCGTGCTAGAACCAATGCTAATAGCGACTGTAGAGACCAGGGACCATTTGTGGTAGGGTCCATTAGGCGAAGTCCAACTCACGATTGGCTGTACAGTTACAGAGGATGTAGAACCCCGAGGTTAATTTAAGTGCCATGATAAATGATGCGTTACGCAATATAGAGTACGTAGTAACCTAAAAAAAAAAGTGTAGGTTTAATCAGGATAAGAAAAAAAAATTTTTTTTTTCTTCAATCTGAGACTTCCTAATGATTATAAACGGGCAGAGCAAGTAAACTAAGCTAGATCCATTTAAAGATTTGTTTAAAATAACGGAGATGAGAATTAAGGATCAGCTGTTAATCAAAAGTTTAAATCGATGTGGAAGGATATTTCTTTACTGTACCTTTGCTTCGAATTTTTTATAGTTTCCTTTTAATCTCAAATAAATATTTTTGAACATGAAAGGGATGTAGTGTTTGTATTAGGAGTATCTATACTTAAATATAGATATACGCTATCTCGGTCAAGCGACGCTTATGTCAGCCACGGAGTTACGATAGCGCTGTGAGCGAGAGTACACGTGTTGTTGCGGAGCGTGCGCTTGCGAACGAGCCAGTGTTTGTACGAGAACATTACAGTGGACAGAGGTCCTACACCCACCATAAAAAAAAGTCATCTAGTTTGATATAAAAATATTTCATTGGTATTATTTTATATTGCTTACCTACTTATAATATTTTTTTTTACGTGATTGAATAAAACGGGTTTATACAATTGCTTTATTGCTCTTATGAGTATCAGACGATCTGCGGTTGCCTTCAACGGTTTCTGTCACGATTATCGTAGTTTTTTTAGAATGTACAGCTTTTTGTGGTATCTTAAAAATTAATGTTAATCTAATTTGCTCTGATAATTTCGCTTTATCAACTTTCTTATTTCGGTTTTCGTCTGTTACAAGCTCGATTTTTAGGATTCCGTACCCAAAAAGTATGCCAATAGGACACTCTTACTAGCCTCCGCTATCTTTCCGTCCATCTGTCAGCGGGTTATATCACATAAACCGTTAGAGGTAGAGAGTTGAAATTTTCACAGAATGTGTATTTCTATTGCCGCTATATTAACAACTAATAAATTTAAAATAAAGTCTCGTAATAAAATTGAGGGGGTTCCCGTACAAAAAAGTTTTTTTGTCGACATTTTTTGCTCAATTTTAAATTGTAGTAACTACGGAACCTTTTATGTGCGAGTTCAACTCGCACTCAGCCAGTTTTGCATGTTGTCACAAAGTAGATAGGTACAGAAGACAATGTCATGTATGTGCTTCACTATTTATACCTACGCTCGGTGGACGCACACTAATGAGCGTTTGAGCCGGAACTGTTCGACGATTGGTCCGAGACGCTCCGAGATATCGTGTCCGTGAGCGGTGTCTCTGTGTGCGTTGCTCGAGCGTGCTTTGTGTGTAAATTGACTTCTTGAACCTATCTATTTTGTGGTGTTGTGTTGTGTGGTGTTATGTGCAGTGTGTTTGTGTACAAGCTAGTTAATAATATAAGACTGCATGTATTCAAGATTTCATCGATTGTCCTCTAAGTAACTACTACCTAGGTACGTAGTTAAGTTCTACACCACATTTCCATTTCTTGACATCGCTGATCGCTATCACGAGTTATCGCAGAATCTATACATACCTACACTACATACGTTCTTGAATAACTTATGTATCAGTTTGTTAGAAGCACAATGGTACTTCAATGTTATTGTTTCTTCACAATGGGCCATGGGTTTTGTGGCATATGTATTATTGTATATTATGTATTTTGTATTATTACAAAACACCCATTGTAGTTATTGGATTTGATAAGTCGAGTAAGTTGAACTTTACAGGTTAAATAATAGGTACTTACACATTTAGTTTTATTTAGATGATTGACGGGATCCGTTAACGGTCTCGTCACGACTTCTGTGTTAGCGGTGAACGACGCGGCGAGCGGGGCAGCATAGGTACAGGTCGCGCGATGAATCAAGATCGCTCGGCAAAAGTGGAAGGGGCATGCGCAGTGTTCAATTCTACGGTCTGTTTGGCGACGTACGGGCGGGTGTGCGCCGTCGGCGACACGTCATTGGTAGATAGAGTCGCTCTTCAATTCCCGCGTTGCGTTCTCGCCTCTCATTGGATACTGTTGTACATGGGTACTGTTGCGTACAGCTTGTGTTATCGTAATAGTAATACGTAGTCTTAAAAAAAATGGTTAAAAATAAAGTTTTAAAACGGCTAGCCAGAAAAATAGTTTACGACGTGAATTATTACGTTAAAGAAAGAAACTAACGAAACTATTTTTTTTAAATTTATGTTTTATTTTAAAAATATTAATTTTTTGAATTTACCTACTTACCTACAAGATAAATTACAATCAAAAACTAGTGTTATTATAAGTTATGTTACTAAGGTTCAAACATACGAAATTAAAAATAAAATCCTAACATACTAAGAATTTCTGTGCGCAATTGTACACATGCGCCGATTGCCCCCACTACTTTCACCGAGCGATCTTGATTCACCGCGCGACCTGTAAGCGGGCGCTTTTGATCTTACCGCTCGCCGCACCGCGCTTAGTTTTCGCTCACAGCGGCAAGATTGTGAACAGGCCGTAAGGCTGATGCTGACTTTTTAATTTTGCTTTTTAAACTTGTTTTTATCAAGTCGTGTATTTGGACTCATAAGTTCAACGTTCGCGGTGTTATCAGAAGAAATATATTTTCAGGTGCAAATAACATTTATCAATATTAAAAAAATGACGTCACAATCCTCTAGGGTCAATATGATTGGTTACATTTTTGCAAAGTTTGTACTATTGATACGGCATTGGCTTGTGATTGGCTTAGTTTTATTGATAAGATTAATATCAACCCTTTTTTTGTAACATTTACGTGTAAATTCTATTGATAATGCTTTTCATGGAACTTATCTGCAAATAAATATGTCATCACCTATTTTTCTGTACTGTGCAGGTAAATATATTACCTACTTGATAAAAGTATTGGCAATATGGGGTTCCCCCAGTCAAGTTTTTAGTCCAGATATGACAGGCATATTTTTTTTATTAGCCATTACTGTCCCACTGCTGGACAAATGCCTTTCCCAAGTCCTTCCAAACTTTCTTCTCTTGCGCTGTCTCAAACCAGTCCTCGCGGTACGCTTCCAAATCATCCCGCCATCTCTTTCTAGGCCAAAGGTGCATAATAATAATAATAATTTATTTATAATATTTATATATTATTTATAATATTTATTTATCATTGATCCAATGGTTAGTAGAAGACTTATCATCTAGGTGTTAGTAAATTAAAAGATAGAAAAAAAAAATGAAATTTGAAAGATTTTATTTTTGAAGTGAAAACTTCTTTAGCGGCGTTGAGCACTTTTTCTGTAATGGGTATAAAATCTTAAACTCGCGTCAGGACACGTGACCTGATCGAAAAAGCGTAAGATGGATGAAAGTTGATTTTTCGGAGAGATAAACTTTTTAATGTAAAATAATTGTAATAGTTTTAAAGTGTTAAATTTTTAATGTAATATAAATTGTCATGTTTGTGTACGATAGCGCAATAAATGAATATTGTATTCTACCATATAAATGATAGTACTTTTATACTGATAAAGCAATTGGTGCAAAATTATTCCCTAATCATTCCAAAATATCAAACATGCTCCACGTTAATAATCAAGTTTTCACTTCTGCCGGCACTCCCGGAGTGCAACCAGTCTTTTTTTTTTGATAGGCTCGCGTTTGACCACTATCTCACCTGATGGTAAGTGATGATGTGGCCGACGATGGAGCACGCTTAGATATTGGAGTGGTTTCTTTTAAGCTATTGCACAGCTTCTATCGCGGGCCTTGAGCGTGGAGACCGAATCCAGAAATTCCGTAACGAAAATAACCTAACACTCATTTGTTTTTTGAGCGTGGTGACCGATAAGAAAACAAATGAGTGAATAATCAATCAAAATTATCTCACCTGATGGTAAGTGATGATGTGGCCGACGATGGAGCACGCTTAGATATTGGAGTGGTTTCTTTTAAGCTATTGCACAGCTTCTATCGCGGGCCTTGAGCGTGGAGACCGAATCCAGAAATTCCGTAACGAAAATAACCTAACACTCATTTGTTTTTTGAGCGTGGTGACCGATAAGAAAACAAATGAGTGAATAATCAATCAAAATTATCTCACCTGATGGTAAGTGATGATGTGGCCGACGATGGAGCACGCTTAGATATTGGAGTGGTTTCTTTTAAGCTATTGCACAGCTTCTATCGCGGGCCTTGAGCGTGGAGACCGAATCCAGAAATTCCGTAACGAAAATAACCTAACACTCATTTGTTTTTTGAGCGTGGTGACCGATAAGAAAACAAATGAGTGAATAATCAATCAAAATTATCTCACCTGATGGTAAGTGATGATGTGGCCGACGATGGAGCACGCTTAGATATTGGAGTGGTTTCTTTTAAGCTATTGCACAGCTTCTATCGCGGGCCTTGAGCGTGGAGACCGAATCCAGAAATTCCGTAACGAAAATAACCTAACACTCATTTGTTTTTTGAGCGTGGTGACCGATAAGAAAACAAATGAGTGAATAATCAATCAAAATTCAATTCAATGTGTGAAAGTGTAACTTCAATTAATATCAAAGAAAAAAAAACAGGAAATAAAATACTCCATAAATAAATTAAATAAATAATTATAATTGCATAAGTTGATAAAAAAAAAGTAAAAGGAAAAACTGACTGACTGGCAAGTCAACGTACAGCTGAAACCACTGGGACAAGGAGCATGAAATATTGTACAAGGCTTCTAAGACGCTGCTTTTATGACGTAGGCGGTCACTGCGAAAGCATTTACCTAAATAAATTCATCTCGTAAGGGGATGAAACGTGTGTCTAAACTTTATATGGAGAAAACCATTTTCACGCAAGCGAAGCTGTTAGCCTGGCAGAAGCTAGTTGGTGTATAATTATGTAGCAGTGTATTGAGTAGAGGACCGAGTACAGAGGCAGGGTCCCGTAATTGATTACCGTCGCCGTCCGTCCGTGTGTCACGCGATCTCGTGGCTGACTCCTAAATAATACGTTGCTGGTAACGGTGCCAGAATTAGGGTTACCTTTATTGACAAATTTGCATTATTACCCTCCAAAAATAATCACACTTCACACTAATATTCTAAAGGTGAAAGTTTGTATTGTATGTATGTGTGTGTGTTTGTTACTTCTTGCACAAAACGGCTGAATGGATTTAGATGAAATTTACCACACATGACACTTTTGTCCCGGGAGTAACGGTTCCTAGAGATAATCGGTCCTGGAACACAAAAGGTACATAACTGAAGGAACACGAGTGGGTGTGGGTTACTGCACGTTTTAGTCAGCAAAAGTCTGATTTTCGCACTGGCTCCACCAAGATATTTCATGATTTCACGGCAGAAACGACACCATCCTAATAATATTTGATTTGCTTCGAAGGTGCTAAAATAATCACCAACTTAAATATTACCTACGTAAGTTATGCAAATTAAAGTCTACTGAAAAGACACAATTGCACAGTTGGTTGCATCTTAGACTAAAATGCACATAATTTATCATTTTAATTAGGTTTGCTATAGTTGTTAGGGTTCCGTACCCATAGGGTAAAAGCAGATCCCTATTTACTAAGACTCCACTGTCCATCTATCTGTCACTAGGATGTATCTCATGAACCGTGCTAGCTAGAAAGGTGAAATTTTCACAGATGATGGATTTCTGTTGCTGTTTAACAATTTTGCTCCCATACAACAAAGTTGATTCTTTTGTCGTTTTTGGTCGACATTAATTCACATTCGACAAGATAGATAGATAGATAGATTTATTCTTTATTGTACACCAAAATAAAAATTACATGAGAAACTTAAAATTTATAGGGTGTCACAAAGGGCGGTCTTATCGCTAAAAGCGATCTTTTACAGACAACCTTTGGCAAGGCTGTTGGTCTAGTGGTTAGTGACCCTGATTGCTATGCCGGAGGTCGTGGGTTCGATTCCCACCCAGGACAAATGTTTGTGTGATGAGCGCGATCATTTGTTCTGTGTCTGGGTTTAATTTATCTATAATATGTATGTATTTAGAAATATATAAGTATGTTTATCAGTTGTCAAGTACTCATAACACAAGCTCTGCTTAGCTTGGGACTAGACGGCGCTGTGTGATAGTTGTGGAATATTATTATTATTATATTATTAATAAATACTTATAATATAGTGTCTAGTGCGCGAGTCCGATACACTTTGCCCGTTTTCTATCTTCACGGCGCGCGTTGGTCTCAGTTATGTGTGTAGATTCACTTAGGTACACTTTTTTCTGTGTGCGTATTGCCGAAGCGCTCGATGTCATAGAACACTATGTAGCATACACACACATAAACAATGTCCATGTGAATGTACACCAATATATCCAAAACCAATTCGCCTTCGTGAAATGGAATATGCCATCAAAAACATAACTTGTAAAAAAACCAAGGTGCCCAAACTCAGTTGTTCTACCAATCTACCGTAAAAAGTTGTGAGATCCATGTACACATAGGTCGGTTAATTTATTCAGTTCGTACTTAAGGCGTATAGTCCCTTGAACCATCTGACTGAAATTATGTGAACGCAACTCTCGCACTCGCCTAGGCGGCAGTACGCAAATCTGTGCATTTATTTGCGGCCAGCAGCGCCCGGAAAGCGTTTTAAATCCATTTTCTCTGCGAGATATTGATTGATTTACATATGCAATGTTCACTTTGAAGAATATTTAACCACCAATTTTTATGTGTAAAAATGTTTCTAAAGGTCCAAGCCGTTTCGAAGGAGTAGGGAAAAGTTGCGAAAAGTTGTGAAACTGCTAATTTTTTTTTTTTTTGACAAAAGTATTAATTGCACTATAAAATGAAATGTTGGTATTATTGTTCATGAATCTATAATAAACATATATTTTTTTCAAACCAATTGACTTAGCCGTTACGGAGGAGTAGGCCTCAGAAAATCACTGTTTTATGGCACTTTTCGGGCGCTTGGCCCTTAAAAGGGACCTTGATGACTTAAATTGACTTGGCAATCGGAATTAACATTCACAATATAATAATATAATTCTTATTACATGTGATATACATGCGAGTTATTATTGTTGCGTGGATCCCAAATAAAGATGAAGATGATGATGTAAAGCCGGGGCGGGTCACTAGTTAAGGCATAAAATCTTACACTAGCTTAAAGTTTCGTCTCTATTTTGAAGTTGGGTGCCATAAAGCTGGCGAGTAGCCAACAGTTTTAGCGAAACACTATCCATATTCATGGAATACCAAGTACCCATTAAATTATTGTTGAAAATAATTGAATTTTCGTGGAATTTCGTTACTGAAACAGAATTTAACCTATTAACCGCACGTGGCGGATATATCAGACAAACACTCTCGAGTTCATTCCGCCAGAGTCGCACATCCACGACCAATACTGCATCTCATTAGCTCTTCATTCTTCATTCGCACGCCGCTGCTGACGACAGCACATAGTGTCATAGTGTTCATTTTAAATTGACATCACATCTTTTTTTTATTATGGATAGGCTTCTTTTTTTATGGTGGGAAAATCATCAATGACAAGCCCCGCTCTTAGGTGGAGCGGGAGATAGTATCAGACTCTAACTGACTAAAAACCCACCCCGTTCCTTCAAGCTTTCATACCGGGGCTCGATCTGTCTTTCGAAACTAACCCCGGTCCTGGTAGGCTTCTACCAGTCTGGGCCTGTCCTGCTGTTGCTGACAACTCATTGAGGCGCGCGGGGACAGTGCGCGCCGTCGACAACTTGGGCTTGGTCGGGACAGTTACCGGACGGTCGGACAGCGAGCTACCCATTGCTCATTGTCCGCAAGCCCGCGCCTACGGTGGCCGGAAATCAGGATCGGGATCCTGGCGGCGGCGAGAGTGCCGTTGCCTGATGCGATCGACCTCCTCCTTATCATGGATAGGCTCGCGTTTGACCACTATCTCACCTGTTGGAAAGCGATGATGTAGCCGATGTAGCACGCTTGCCTCGCAGCAACATATTCACTCTTGACTTAAAGACCCCAGGTGATGGTTGTCAGGAAACACTCCGACATGGCAGGGAATTACAACCCTTTGCTGTAGGCAAAATGAATCAGAATCTTCTGTCACCTATGGGGATTGAAAAGTTAAACGAGATGGAGTACCCAGTAGCAAACCCGACCCTAGCGAATAAGATACAATAAAGAAAAGAAAGAAAGAAAAAACATTTATTCGTGCATCACACAGTCATATAAACAATAACGCTCGTCTATCCGACGCAAGCACAAGCAGTTAAAGGGTTAACATAGCATAAAACGGGATCATAGAGTTAGGCTAGCTAAGTTATTCCAAGCTGGTGGCACGAGCTAATCCTTGGTTAAAGCAGTGGAACCGTCTGTTTGCTCAAACTGATTTCACGGATTGTCGCCTCCGTTCCGCCCTGTTGACATTCATTGTCCTAACAATTGTCGGTGAAACAGTAAAATGATAAGTAACGGTCGTGTACGATAAACTGCGTTAGGAGCGAGGCTGAAAAGTATCTGTACAAATAAAATTTAAGTGTCTGAAAAATAAAATATATTTTGAATTTAGAAAAATATCAAAATATGTACAGTAAGGAGACAAAAGTCCATAGGAACGTTAAAGATTACATTGCTATGAACCGAGCGAGCGCGATGCGTATGTGTGCGCATGTATGAGTATCCACATTCCACAGATAACACACACTAAGGAACTGTCGTCGCACTGAGCAAAACATTATTATTTTTCTGTTCTTACCATAGCATTGATAAAATTCGCGCAAATACGTCATGTGCTGGTAGCCGTGTGAACTAAGTGTTGGATTCGCAAATCACGTAACCCGAGTTCAAATCATGGTCAGTCCGTTGCAGTTATTTCTTACTTTGAAAATTCCCAATCTATATTGATATAGTCATTTTTTTAAATTTCTATGAAAAATACTATTGCATTTTTTGCACTAAATAGTTGCAAATTACAAATGTGATCTATTAACCACAAGAAGAATCACATTCGTAATTTGCAATTATTTAGTTGTTACATCTTTTCGATGTTGTAAGGTGGAAATAAAAAGACGTGTTTAATAAAAATGTTTATGCTTTATATTTACAAATTAAACATTTATGAGAATTGTGACGTCGAATAGCAAAAAGTTATCTTGTAACCGTTATCTATGTTACGCGTAAGATTGTTTGTTGGAAGTATACCCACTTAGACCATTCATATTATGAATAACGTAACAATGAACGGATATTCAAATTTTAATAAAATAAAATATAGGTAATTGTTTATATCCAGTTATTTATTGAAAAGTGATTTATGATTTAGACTTTGTAAACATTTTATTTTTGTGTAACGTCACAATTAATGTATTGAGGTCATAGCTTAATTGTTCATTTTCTTGACGAAAAGAAGATTGAAACTAAACCTCAATTTCTGTTAAAAGAACTTTAGTTCTCACAAGATAATCGTCAATTAGATGAGCAAAATAAAATGAACTATAATATTATGTTATAACAGTGCGGGTAGAAGAATAAAAAACAAAATAGACTCATGATTATTGTCAACAAAATTGATAGCGAGTTCACTGCATTCTTAAGATGAGGCGATGGCACAAATTAAAAGATATAGCTGTTTTAAACGAAAGTAAACACAATATAATACAGTGTTTGTTAACGAATAATCACAGATATGTTAAAATAAAATGGTAGGCCCTTTAGTTTAGTTAACATTAAACATTTAGTGCGAAACGTAATCGTTCTTGTTTGTGCCTCTCTGTCAAGTACGGCTTTTTAGCAGGTTTTCTGTGATGCACGCCTTCAGCGTGAAGTGCACGGCGAACAGTATCCATCGAGGTGTCATATAATTCCGCAAATGTCTCGTTGGTGCGAAACCATTCGTTTCGTATACGTCCACCATATGTCGTCGCTGCGCCTCGCTAATAAGCTTCGGTCTCCCACTTCTCTTTCGACTAGCAAGGCTACCTTCTTCCTCATATCTTTTTAGCCAAAGATTTACAGTATTTTTCTAAAATAAAAAAATAAAATATATTAGACAGCTATACCTACTTCACTTCATTTTCATTATATAAAATGTTAATAATCATAATTATTGAATATAATTTTAAAATAAAACTGCATTTATTAATCCAATAACCAATCCAATAAACCCAACGATTTACGTATTTCTCTTCTAAACCTCTTATAGATACGATGAATGGATTCATAAATGGCATACGTTTTAATTAGAAGATTAATTTGTAATAAAGTTACAATTCATTAATAGCTATGATACTCACATTCAGTCCGGTTTCTTCAGATATTTGTGTTTTATTAAAACCACTTTTATGCAGCCCAATGATAGTCGCCCTCACTTCAATACTAATATTAGCCTGCATTTTGCGAATATTACAATACTGTCAACCACACGTCACTAACCAACAACTATAACCAAACGACAGTTCATTTCGGTCAAGTTAAAACTCATGTCTACCTCGCAGAAATCTAATTCTTTATTTAGTTTTTTTGTGATCTACCTTTCTAACTCTAAGAAATGTGTGAACAAGTTAAAGAATAATTTAATATATGTAATGCAAATACATAACTTCCAATCGGGTAAGAACTTACAAAAAGTCAATAATTGCGTGGGATTTGAACTTGCGGCACACTGATTTGCGCTTCAATCTGTGTGCCTATACCACTGGGCCATCTTGACTTGTGCTAAGTTGATGAAATTGTGGATTTCAATCATTTGTTGGCGAAACTTGAAAATAAAAGGTCGTAAGTCAAACTAAACGTCAAACGAATACGTTTTAAGAATTCCTATGGACTTTTGTAATTGAGTGTACCTAATATTTTTAAACTAAATATGAATACAAAACGAATGAATACTTAACGCAATATTTTAAAGTTTTAGGTGACTGTTTCTTTTGGTTAATCTTCTAAACGACTGATTTTGACGGGACATTCACTGGTAAATAGGCGATATTATAAAAAGTAACTTAAGCTGCTTAAATTAAATTTTGACCAAAAGGCATTGTGCTATTTTAGGAGTTAGACGTGGACAATGTCGCGATCTCCAGCTAGGAGTATAATGATTGGGGTTCGGCTTTTTGATTACTTGTTGTCGAAAACGGGAACCTTATGTTTCCTTTCAATCCTAACAATAAAAGCTAAACAATATAGCAAAAAGAAAGTTCCAATCAGAAAAGTCTATTGTAATCAAACAATTGTTGAGTTATTACGAAAAATGGTCATCCATTTTCCTCCGTTGCTTTATTTCATGGAAAGCAACAGCCGGCGTCGATTGAAGCCCTCGATGAATGGTGGATACAACAATGGGTCGTTGGTTGGTACATTGTATTACGAGCGTTGTATCGATGGTTTATTCCGAGAAGGTGAACCGCAACAGCCACGAATGCGGGTAATCGATACGGAATCAATGACCAACGCTGCAGTCTTGTTAAAGATTTACTAGTACTACTCTACAACCTTGCCTTGTGTGAACTTGTGTCGCCGCACTATTGCCCTTGACAGTTTGTCACTAGCTTTCATTAATATCTAACCCCTGCGGTTGCGCACATTTAGCTTGGTTCTTTTCCTTCTTCCTTCTTTCTTTTCTCTTTTTTCCTTTCTTTCTTTCTTGTTAAAAAAGAAATCGTAGCCTACACACCAACTCAACAAAGCAGGAACAAGTTCTAGTGTCGCTAGGAATTGCACCGGTGTTGTTGTTAATTGTGTCAATAGGTCATCGAGATAAAATTTTCTTTTCGCATTGGTATCTGAATGAACCCTTGATACAAGTCTCCTCAGTTTTTCTGTTACTGAATAAAGTTTATTTCTGATAATGAATAACTACTAGTTTACTACAAGCATGAATGAATCCGTTGCAAAATTCCATTTTTTCATGGATAAGTACTTCAATATTTATATTTTATTCTCTTACCCAGTTGTACCAAGATTTAGAATAGACACTACCTCCCAACCTTCATAAGTTCAATCTCAACACAATAAATTCTGCTCGCAATATCTAGTTGGAATATCGGCATTTATTTCGTTATAAACCAGCTTTGTTTCACCTGCGACGTTTCGAGATACTGCTAGAGTTATTATTATAGTATCTACCTTACGTGGGCGGAGACTTACGACAGACTGAATACAACGCCACTTATTATATGTAGGATTATATCGGGCATTTGTCTGTTGGCCAAGAATCGTATCGGAATAAGGACAGCGTGAATAGGTGAAGCTACAGTTTAAATCTTGTCCTCTAAGGCGATATTAATGAGAACATATTTATCACGTTTTGGCAATACATCCATTTTACGTCCAGCTAAGGAGTGGAATTCCCTGCCGGAATTTGTATTTCCTGATGGCTACAATCTGCGAATCTTGAAGTCAAGAGTGAATGGGTTACTTTTTGGTAAGCGCGCTTCATCGTCGACCGCATCGTCGCTTTCTATCAGGTGGATAACGGTCGAGCGCGTACCTTTCAACAATAAAAAAATGAGGATTTTATAAAAAGACGTCCACCAGGTGGCAGCTCTGAGTCGTCCGGTCCAGGCACCTGTCAAAACGCTTATATAACATTAGTTAGACATCAACGTACAACTTCGTTCGCGAAAATGTTTTATAATATCTCTTGAACCGTATTTTGAGCAGGTTTAAAGAATATTGACAGTTTTAATTATTCATTTTAAAAAGAATTTGTGCCAGGTTTAAATCTATAAACCCAAGAAATAAGATTCTTCTATAAACTTATTTCTTCCCTCTCCCTAATTTACCCCTAGGTAATAAAAAAAAAACTAATAATTGTACCTTTTTTAGTTGGGTTATTAGTGATGCTAAGTTTCAAGTATATAAGCCCAAAGAATAAAATTTTGCAAACAAACGAATTTTCCTCTTTCCATCCCCTTAAAAGTGGAATTTTTAAAAACCCTTTGTTACTCCTGGCCTACATAAATCATAAAAGGAAGCTTTGAGTGGAATTTCACGTTCCTCGTCCCAGTAGGTTTGGCTTTGCGTTCATATGTAGGTTTCAGTAATTTTCTGCTTTTTTAAATAGATAGATTATAACGGGCATTTGCGCTTACAATGGGACGGAAGTCTCATAGGCCTCATAAGAAGACTTAAAGTTACCGAAAGGACAATAGAAATGGCTATGCACGCAGTTTCCTTGCGTGATCACATCAGAAATGAAGATATCCGCAGGAGAAGCAAGGTTACTGACATAGCTCGTCACACTTGCAAGTGCACATTGCACGCAGAACTGATAGTCGTTGGAGACGAAAACTTATGGAGTGGCAACCACTTACCGGAAGACGCAGCGTTGGAAAGCCTCCCATATGTTGGACCGATGACCTGGTGAGGGTCGCGGGAATCTGATGGATGCGAAACGCACAGGACCGGTCGCACAGTGTCCGGCGTAGAACAAGCCAAGTGGACAAAAATATTTTTTCATGGTTTTGGAACTATATCTATAAATTAAGTATTTATATACCTATATTAATATTATAAAACTAAAAACTCCGTTTGTTTGTTCGTTTAAACGCACTAATCTCAGGAAGTACTTTGCCGATTTTAAAAAAATATTTCAATGTTAGATAGGCTATTTATGGTGGAAGGCTATAGGCTATATATCATCACGCTGCGACCCACGAGAGTGGAGCAGTAACCAAAGATGCTTGGGACAGCTAGTAGTACCATAATATTTTATTTAAAGAAAATGCATAGAGATGGTGTATAAATATATTATTTCATGATGACACGATTACAATACAGAAAAAAAAAAGAATAAAATTATCTCAATCGCTGCAAATATCAACGCTAATTCTATATAAATATATAACCTTAGACTAACATTAAAAAAATACAAAAAATCGAAATCTAACACTAGACTAATCTATTTACAATAAAACTAATTCTCAATATCAGAATCATCAGATTCAGAATCCGATGAATCCAATTGAAAATAGTCTTCCTGAGTTTGTGGACGTCTTGGTTGAACTGGAGTCGAGGCTCTATAGTGGGAGCTACGATGAGCTTTAAGACCTCCGCGCACAATTTTATTACTCTTTTTTTTCGGTATTTCCCGAAGGCTATTGTCCAGAGGATCAGACGTTAAAATCAACATATTGAGCAAGTCTCTATTCGTGGCGATACGAGAGCACTTTCTGGTGTTGTGCTTTCTAAACCTCCGGCAATCTTTGTTTCTCGGTTCTTGGGCTTCCTCTGAAAATTGCCCTATTGGAACAGTGTTTTTGATTTTACAATGCAATCATATGATGGAAAAACGTGATGCCCAACTTTCATAGTCCACTTCCTAGTTTGTTTATATGAGTGGGTTGTTGATTTTGAATCAATATAATACGCTAATGCCTCGTCACTACTTAGCGGTCTATCAGTTTGCACAGCACTTGGTTGTTGAAGGCATGTACTGGCAGAAGATGGATTTTCGCCAATGTCCTTTATTACTCTGGCAACGTTTTTATATCCAGTGGACCGTGCAGCTACCTCTGCAGCAGCCATTAATTCTCCAACACTCTGCATTCAACTAGATCAGCAACTTTACGTTTCTTAGTTTTAAAAGACGAATCTTCGAAAACTCTTTTTAGGTCTTCCGGGCCGACAAAAATCAGCAGATGAATTAGAAGGTTGTGGTTGAGTCGATCGTAAGCAGAATTCTATATTTTCG
This sequence comes from Mythimna albipuncta, assembly GCA_929112965.1. Classification (NCBI taxonomy): domain Eukaryota; kingdom Metazoa; phylum Arthropoda; class Insecta; order Lepidoptera; family Noctuidae; genus Mythimna; species Mythimna albipuncta. Next base: position 20,929,143 of record OV815963.1, read on the forward strand.
CCTTTCAGCCACAACTTATTCTTATTCAGGGAACGCTCTTTTGATTTTGCTGAAGACACCCACTTGGTTGCAATTTTCGAAGAAATGGTGGCTAATTTCATCTTAATTTCCCTTTGACATTCTTCAGTGATATCAGAGAAATCACACTTAGACAAAATAAATTTAAATAGACGATCATTTCTTTTGTCTTTTTCGTCCTTAAGCCACTCTTCGAAAAACTCTATTTTACTAATAGAGTAAGTCATTTCTACAAAAAAAGAAAAAAAAATGTTGTACTCAAGTGTGCTACATAAAATAGGTCACATAATAGTCTATAGGCATGTAGTTAAAACATATCAAAAATTCAGAGTGGATACAAAAGGATACATGGCTTTTCTAAGCCTGATAAGTTCGAAAACAAAGAAAAACATGGTAATTTTTTAAGTATTCAGAGATAGTCTACTTTATAAATGTTTATAACACCTTAAAAGATTCTAATAAGAAAATAATATTTAACATACCTTCAGAAGTAAAATTCATCACTAAAACTTTTCACAAAATTAGAACTACCACCATGAGATGTTAGTGTAAGTGTCGCTAAAATGCAACTGACCTATTTATTTAACTGCACTTACCTAATTACCTTACTTTGATAAACGATGACTCACCCATATGGAATGTTAGATGTAAACAATTCTTGGAATCAGAGGTTTAGGGGTGTTGTTTACAGGTAGAAAGTACAAATTTCTGGGAATTTGATATTGACTTTTGTCCACCTGGCTTGTTCTACGCCGGACACTGTGGGTCGTTGTGGCGACGCTTGGAGAAGGCCTATCTTCAACAGTGGACATCTTTTGTCTGAAATGATGATGATGATGATTTATGCGTTGGCCAAGAATCTTATGAGGACAGTGTAAATAAGCAAAGCTACAGTTACAATTTCGTCCTCTGAGTCGAGATTGGTTCAATTTTATGAGATCGTTTCTCGAATTTTATGTTCTTTCGCATTCGCACTTTTAATTTTCTTTCCGATTTAATGGAACTTGAATGAATTCGAATATTGCATGTTGTTTTTCAACAAATTCGACAATTATGTAAGTGCGAAGTAATTGAAAAACTTTGTGTGCGTGACAAAGTTATATTCGTTCAAAAATAACCACGACCTAATTTCGAATGACATTTTAGTCTACAATATAATTAAAAACAACAATGTTAGATTTAAGTTAAAGTTACATAATTTATTTTTTTCAAAGGCAGTGTAGTTATAAAGAAATAGGAATCAGTTGAAAACCAACATCAGGCACTAAGGTAGGTGCCAGATTACCGTGGAATAACGGTCATTGACCCTCCTACATTTGTCGACGTTCTTAATTTCAAAAACGAAAATAAAAACATAAAGCTATCTTGATTCGACATAATTAAATCGTGACCCTTTACATGATATAGTAATGAAAAGCAATTCATTGTTTGTTTTTCGGCTACCTACGCAGAATTATTAGGAAGAGTTCAATGTACTTTATTCCACGGTTATCTGGTGCCTTCTCTAGTTATCTCGCATTTATACTGAACTGCCCCTCTAAATCATTATAATTCCGGGGTAATGCTATTCGTCCTGTAAAACTCCGTTTCTGTCTAACAACGTCATTAATACGATTTTAAGAAGTCATTGTGGGGCCTCTGGATCTATTTGTGTCAGCCGGGCCTTGAAGGCAAAGTTTAATCGTCATTTTTAAAAACGGAAAAGATTTCATTTTAGTCTTGTGTTTTAGTTTCCTTAGTCCTGAAAACACTTTGTGTGCCTTTAAGTTTGTGCCAAAGAAATGTACCTATTTTCTTGTCATTTATGAACAATCTCTGGTTCTAAGTTAGTAACAATCACTGCAGGCATTCCGTCTGATCATGACCCAACGAGGTTGTCGGCCTAAGGTCGACGCTACATTATTTTCTGTTTACCATTACCGAGACTATCTACGAGTATGACCTATTGCATCGTAACTAAATGTAATTTCTTGTAACTAAATAGAACTGGAACTTTAAATTAAATATTAATAATGATTGTGTGTTGTTTCAGGTAAGGATTCATGGCCTACGTTAACCCGTTCGACACGATTTTGACGTTCGGAGATCTGATTGGCCTGCTCCAAGCTCTTAACCAATCAGAGAGCCAAGCGTGGTAAACGTTTTGATCGCGTTACTTCGGATCATATCGTAAGTTTTTTGCCACTTGTATAGATCGGGTTTTTGCTATGTCCTTGCCTATCAATGTCATAATCGTCGTGAGAAAATCCTGTTGGGAAACCCGCTTGCAGAATGTTATCGATGTTAATTTAGGTATTATTCACTTATCATTTACGGTATTGCGGCGATTGGCTGCTGTGCTATGTGTCGTAAATTCGATATCTGTACGGAACAAATATGTATTTTGTATGGTCTATAGATAATTTTTCCAAATCTGGGTATCTTGTGTATGTGAATTACATGTTTGTGTGACCATCAGGAGGCCTACTGTGGAGAGTCGATTTTTAATAGTAAAAAAAAATCTCAGTCGGTAGTTAATATGTAGCCGATGACACAGATGAAGCTTACTTTAGAGAAGTCAACCGAATATAATTCAAATCACTGAATCGAATAATATTTCACATCAAACTTTTGATCTGAAATAGTATTTGATTGCAATTTGTTCACACTCCAACGCCTCTCACTCATGTATTTATGCATGCAGTTGCTAAACGACTTGGCATTACCGTACGTTCCCCGCATCGGGGGCGAGGCGAGAAGAGCCGAGATATCTCGTAGAATCTTCGCCCTATTGAACTGAGTCAAGTCCACACGTCACAGTACCGTATGCACAGACCCGCTTCTCTATGCCGTGTTACTTTGTAACTTGTAATTTGTAAGTCTCTTTTGAAATGAGAAGAAAGTTTCGTACGTCGGAGTTGCTTATCAAGAGCTTCTGGGAACTTTTTGATGGCACTCGTAAACTGTCGTTGAATTTGAAATGAGAATGTCTGCTCTGCTTGGTATTGTTTTTTTTTTAATGTAAATTGTTTTAAGAGCTGGTTGTAGTCACCGAGTATTTTGTATGAACTCCGTCCGGGTCTATGTCGATTTTGCGGCCCGTAAGCGGCCGACATGAGCCTCAAAAAAAAACCGCCTCAAAAAGAAGCTTGAACTTAGTTATCGAGCCAACTAATTTATAATATCATGTTTTGATTTTTGCCCGGCGCGCGGCGGTTGGACAATAGTCAATTTTAATAAAATATTTATTCATGGTGTTCTCTTTTATATTTTTGTGGATTTCCAAAGGCTTAAAAAGTTCAAAATGAGTAGAACTTGGCTTTAAGGCATGGGCCTTTCAGCCTGTATGCGCTGATTTTTTTTTATAAAAGTATTTTAAAAGTGTAACTAACAACTGTTATTTATGTCTACGTTCTTGACCTGGTTATTGCTGTTTATAAATAAGGCTTGGCTTTTGTTTTAAGAATAACAATGGAAGTTAATATTGGAACAGTATAAAGTAAATCCTGATAGTTAGCTTAGGACATTATCGCTATTCTACATCTACAAGGTATAAAGGAAATGCGCAGTGATTTATCTAAATAAAAAGAGGAACTGACTGACTGACATATCAAAGCACAGTCGAAACTACAGGGCCTAGGGACGTGGAATTTGGCATAAGGTGTCCTTTTATGACGTAGGCGAGCTCGAGGATTTGCCAAAACTCCCTCTCAGAGGATGAAACTGGAGTTCAAAGTTTATGGAGAAACCGACTTTCACGCGGGCGAAGCCGCTGGCAGAAGCTATTATTTTATATACTGCATGAAGTCATAAATTCATCATTTCAGCCGAAAGACGTCCACTGTTGGACATAAGCCTCCCCCAAGTGTCGCCACAATGAGCGGTCCTGTGCGTTTCGCATCCATCGGATTCCCGCTACCCTTACCATGTCATCGGTCCACCTTGTAGGAGGTATTCCAACGACAGTTCTGCGAGCAATGTGCCCTGCCCATTGCCACTTAAGTTTGGTGATTCTTCGTGCTATGTCGGTAACCTCGGTTCTTCTGCGGATATCCTCATTCTTGATTCGATCACGCAAGGAAACTCCGAGCATAGCCCTTTCCATTGCCCTTCTGATGAGGCCCATTGTAAGCGACCACCTTTCGGAGCCATATGTCAACACGCACTGGTCATAGACTTTCGTTTTGGGACACTGTGGTTTGTTGGACGAGAAGATACCGCGTCGCGTATAGTCATAAATTACTATAAAAAAAATTGACGTTTCATACAAATATAGTTTCATAGAAATCAGTTGATCTAAATTAGTAAGGAAAGGCCTAAGTATTTTTGTTTGGGAATTGATTTATTACTTTCTATGGATAAAACTATTATCTAAAGTAATACCATCCATACTATTTAGTACAATAATTAACGCTAAAATAAATTAATTTTATCACTCTGTCTTCCCACCGAATCACAAACTTTCTAACAATATCGTCTTCCATTTATCAGCAAACAAGTCCAATCCAGGGTTAGTCTGCACGAGCGCGTTGAGCTTAATGGTCAGCCATTCAATTTATCTTTATCTTGGTATCTCAACTTCCTCAATTGCAGCCTTCGAGCTTGTTAAATTGGTATCAAAATACAGGCTCAAAATAAATTAAATAGAGAAGAACCTCCGCGGGTAGAGCATATCTAAATTATAAATACAATAAGAAAAAATATACAAGTGACTATGCGGTCATTGGGTTCTGAAAGTGTTAGATTTTTAGAATTATAAATTCGATACTGAACTGCAAATTGCAAAAAACTTACGAGAATAGGTATCACGTTAAGCATTCATCGTAATTATGAAAGGTTGTTTGCAAACGAATAAAGTACCTACCATTTGGGTTAGTCTTCAAAAAATATTTTTTATCAATTTGTCACCAATATTCAATATTATAAGGCATACTGTGGAAAGGTGTGTAGTGTAGTCACAGCAGGTAAACAACGGTGACCTTGGCTGGCAAGCGTCTGCACTGCAACATTTTGACGGTCAGTCAACAAGGCCGCCGGTCAACGACCCGCCCGGAAATAGATAGCCCACGTGCGGGTGATAGTCATAGCAACTACCTACGCTCACTTACGTTACATTATGTAAGGAGATGGTCTAGTTTCAGCTGAATTCTTTGTACAGCTGATATAGCTAAAGAGAATATGCTAGTAGAATTCCCTCCTTAGCTGTAAGTACAATGGATCAGCTAAGTTTTTCTTGACAGCTACAACACAGTATAAAAATCTATGTAGATATTATTACCGTGGCTATAATCAGGAGTTCTTTAATAATAAATAATCATTATCAGGCAACTAACTAAAGCCCATAGACAAAATAATAAATAAGTTCAGAGAGAAGGTTAGCAAGTAAGGCAAGCATGCTTCATTATCGGCCACATCATCTTTTACCTTCAGGTGAGATAGTGGTCAAAGCAAATTATAAAAAGTTTTGGAAGAAAAGTCCCATTTGTTTGGTATATTTGTACAAATTTTAAATCTTTCGGAGTTAGACAGGTTCCTAAAGAACCTTAAAAAGGACTGATTACCCTATTAAAGTAGTTACTCAAAATCTTATACTTTTGACAAAGTGAAAAAAACGAAAAAGGCCAGCGAACAAATTTTTAAATGTATACTAAGATAACAAAGAGGATATTTTTTTTTTAATTTTGGGGAAACTGATTTTTTTGATACCTTATCAAAAAAATCAATTTTACCAAAATGGTCTACAGCCTTTGTAGTGGGAAGACTCGATATTTATGTGTAGTAGTTATCAGTAAATTGCATACTTACACAGGAGACTGAAAGAAAATCCCGGTTTGTTTGATACAGTAGTTCAGTGACTTTCTCTTGGTAGCCTTTTAAAAATATCTCCAAATTGCGATACATTTTCTGTTTGTTAAGAAGCAGACTGAAAAATAACTCGTACTTCTTTGCAACGATTATTCAAGTTCCAGGGGTCACAAATACTTTCCTGGACAGTTTTGAGTACTGAAATATTTACACTCGTAATGCCTCCAAGCAACGATTTGTCTTCTGTCTGCTCTTGTCTCTATTTTAAGTCACTCGAGGACTGAGCAATATGTTTTCCTCTTCTGTTACCTGTCACATTATCGTTCACTCTCTTTTACTTTACACCTAAATAATCCAATTTTTATCCTTACAATTGACACGATCTTTATTTTCCGGATCATTTAAACATTTGAGTTTATTTTCAGAACATTTACTGCGACTCCTTTTTTTTAAGTGGGAAAATCATTTAATGACATCCCCCAGTCTTGGGCGGTACGGGAGGGTGTGTTAGACTTTTACTGACTAAAACCCACTTCTGTTCCTTCTTTGCCATCGTTCCAGGGCTTCGGGGATCTCTTTCACATCACCCATGGCCCCAGTGGGCTTTGACCATTCTAGGCCCCTGCGGTTGCTGACATCTCCTTCAGGCACGCATGCTGGACTCTCCTCTACTGTATGCTCCACCGTGTCCTTTACTGTGACTCCTAAATTCTTATTGATTGAAGTTATTGGAATATCTTAACGTAAGATTAAGATTACTTGCAGCATTAAACTACGGTTAGTCGATGCTTATATAACTTTCAGCGAAATTTCATTAAACTTCAGTCAAGTTTACGACTAGCAGCCTTCTGGAAACTATGTATAGCAGTTTGACACGGCACAGACGAAGGTTCAAGATAACTATCTTATTCTAATAGATGACAGTACTTAAACTAAGTTTACATTAGTTGCTATCGCCGCTGTATTACAAACTAACGCTTAATCTAAGCACCCGTTTGATCACTTAACGATTATGTTAGAGATTACTATCTTGTTGAACTACGGATTATGTCTACGTTTATATTTATTTACCGTTTAATTTTGAAATGCTGGGAGTTTGCTGTAGGTGTCGGAAATACAACGTGCTTATTCGAGGAGTGGGCGTTCTCCTTTGTGGTCATGATGAATGGTATTTTTTTTGTGTTTATGTTGGGAACTAATCATATAACTTTTTCTTACTGTGAACGGAGGGAAAAGAAGCGTCAGACTTTTACTGACTAAAACCTGTGATCTTTCAGATATTCTTACAAATCCCAACTCTTCAGTCCCGCAGACATGGATCAATTATTTGCTAAGATGTAGGTAACCGTGACAATATTTCTAAGTATCTTCTCTTGGCATTCGTAAAGGCCTATAAATTGTTAACGGTAAAAGGTTGATTGAGTCGATGTAATTTATTCAGGATTTTATAATTTAATTTGACAGATAAGCTTATTTACCAGGAAAATGACTGGCTCATTTGTACTGACCAATATTAAAACTTTACGAGGGCAATTAAACACTGCCTGTAGCTACTTGGAAGAGGTACAATAAACATGAAATCGATCGAGAGCATTCTAAAAAACCAGTTCTCTTTTTTACGTGTACGGATTTTGAGAATCGCCCTTTATAATTTTGTGGACAATGTTTCACGTAATGTATTGGTCTTATTGAAATGTAATGGTAAATTAAAATTGTATGTCGTTATTGTATGTAAAAATGAATAATACATTTTAATTAACAATTATATATACGGTTCAGACTTATTGAGTATGACAGTAGAAAAGTCCAAAAGAGCCATCGCGACCGTTGAACGCAGGAGGCAAGTGATGGGGTTTAGTCAGTAATAGTCTGACACTCTTTTCGCTCCCATCCTGAGTGGGAGCAGTTGTTTCATGATTTCCCGTACTACTATAAATAAATCTACTTAGGAATTAAAATACTGACCTAAGATAAGTAGGTAGTTAGATTAACCCCTTATCCTAGGAATCACACGACACAACCTAGCCGGTAACCTAACGGTAGGCGCGGGCTTGGGGACGACGATCAATGGGTAGCTCGCCGCCCGGTCGTCCAGTAATAGTACGGACCGAGCCCAAGTCGTCGACAGCGCGTACTGTTCCAGGCACTCCTTAAAGAGATATCGGAAAACCGTAGGGTCCCAGCAGAACCGACGCCTACAGGGGCCATGGGTTGACTTCTGAAAGGGAAACTCGCTGGCTGTAGAACGCGAAGGGCAACTAAAGGACACAGGTGTCGTTTTAGTCAGTAAAAGTCTGACACGCCCTCTCGCTCCACTCTAGAGAGGGAGAAGTAACTGGATGATTTTTCCATCTTAAAAAAAAGTCTAGGAGTAACAATAATTAGTTAGTATATCAACCTATAAGGAAGCCATAACTAAGAGAAAATCGTTTCCAACTAGCAGTAACTTACTATCAGAGATAGCGTTACCATTAGGGTAAACGCACATATTGCTGTCCCCAGCCGTTGTCGGGTATAAATAAGCGCCTACGCGCTGGCTGACTATAGTTTAACCACCCGACGCGATGGTGAAAGTCAACGTAAAATATAAGTTGTAGAAGAAATAGATTATTTTTTTCTGTATAGAAATAGATTATAGAAAGAGATTATTTTTTTCACTTAGACTGGCCTGTTGGTCTAGTGGTTAGTGGTCCTGACTGCTGTGCCAGAGTTCGTGGGTTCGATTCCCACCCAGGATAAATGTTTATGTGATGAGCATGATCATTTTGTTCTGTGTCTGGATGTAATTTGTCTATACTTAATATGTGTGTTTATAGAAATTATGTTTATCAGTTGTCTACTACTCATAATACAAGTTCTGCTTAGCTTGGTCTAGTCAGGCGTTGTGTGATAGTTGTTGAACATAAAGTGGAATATATAAATACACAAAACAATACAATATTCTATAGAGGTAAAGTTTTTTTTTTTTTTGTTTGTAGGGGGTAATCTCTGGAAGTGCTGGTCCGGTTGCTAAAATTTTTTCACCGATATAAAGCTGCTTTAATCCTGAGTGACGTAGGCTATATTTTATGTACGCGGGCGACGGTTTATGAGATACAACCCGTTCACAGACGGACGGACAGAAAAATGTCCCGTTGGGACTCTTCGGGTACGCAACCCTAAGGGTCAACTCACACCGAAAGAGCGGCGAAGGGCAGCGCAGTTTCAGTGTCATATGAATTTGAACTTTATTTTCATTTCTATAATACTTATTATCGCATGAGAAACACGAACGAGAGAATTCCCCAGAATTCCTGCGGCGCCGCGGGCATCCGCGCGACTCGTTCGAGTTTCTCATGCGATAATAAGTATTATGGTAATGATAATAAAGTTAAAATTCATATGAAACTGAAACTGCGCTCCGCTTCGCTGCCCTTCGCCGCTCTTTCGGTGTGAGTTGACCCTAAAAAGAACCATTGTTTATACAGTTGTTAGCTCACTCGTAAAGATTTATTCTGTAAACTAAACATGATTTATTATTGAACGATTTTTTTATTAATCCTCAACCATAAAACCAATGACAAGTGTTATCGTCCACTTCCTCCATTTATGTACATTTTACCGTATAAAGCAGGACATTCCACGCACATAGATAATTATGTCGCAGTACTTTCACTTCTGACATTGACGTGTGTCTGCGTTAATGTGCTTTTATCGACGCTCCTAATGGAACTCTTTTGCGGACCCTTTAGCGAGCGGTTCTACTGAAGCGGAGAAGTACTTGCCCCCAGGACCGCATCGCCCATGGGCAAGTCTGACTAGTGAACTTCTAAGTACGGGCGATAAAAAAGTCTTTTTTTTTAGGTGGATAAAAGCATCCAAATGACATCCCCGTCCTTGGGCGGAGCGGGAGATATTGTCAGACACTCTTACAAGTCTATCCTAACTAATATTATAAATGTGAAAGTTTGGATGTTTGTCACGCAAAAACGGCTGAACGGATTTGGATGAAATTTGGCATGCATATAGCCTTTGACATGAAAAAGAACATAGGCTACCTTTTATTCCGATTCCTTAAGTACCTAATGCCACGCGGGCGAAGCCGCGGGCAAAAGCTAGTTTTCCATATAACATGTATGGAGACCGATGCGACCAGATCGGCGTGTGTGACACACGTGTACGCAGTGTAGTTCCTTAAGGGCCAAGCGCCCGAAAAGTGCCATAAAACAGTGATTTTCTGACGCCTACTCCTCCGTAACGGCTAGGTCGATTGGTTTGAAAAAAATATATGTTTATTATAGATTCATGAACAATAATATCAACATTTGATTTTTTCGTGCAATCAATACTTTTGTCAAAAAAAAATATTTAGCAATTTCGCAACTTTTCCCTACTCCTTCGAAACGGCTTGGACCTTTAGAAACATTTTTACACATAAAAATTGGTGGTTAAATATTCTTCAAAGTGAACATTGCATATGTAAATCAATCAATATCTCGCAGAGAAAATGGACTTAAAGCGCTTTCCGGGCGCTGCTGGCCGCAAATAAATGCACAGATTAGCGTACTGCCGCCTAGGCGAGTGCGAGAGTTGCGTTCAAATAACTTCGGCCAGATGGTTCATGGAACTATACGCCTTAAGTCGCCTCTTACGACACTCACAAGAAGAGATTGGACGTCTAACCAGTTAAACACCATACCGGGAAAATCTATATGTAAGTAAAAAATTCATGCACCTAAAAGACGTGCATGAAATATCTCTATTTAAGCTCTCTACACGAGTTGTTTATTAATAAAATAACGTATTTCGCACGTATCACGTAAATTACGATAGCTAAGTAAACAAATGCGTGGGGATCACCCTTTGTTTGCTGTGCGCGGCGCCTACCATAACGCTGTATTTATCAGTAAACAAGTATGAGGAATACTAACTCGGTAATATAGTTAAGCTAGAAATACATTAGACCGATGCACACGTGTAACACGCCTGATTTGTACGCAGAACGACGTCGCGTGGCGTGTATCAAGTGTAGCTCCACAAGTCTAGTATCCATATAAAATGTATGGAGACCGACGCTCCCAGATTGGTGTGTGTACGTAATGCCAGTGGTTTGTAACTGGCCTTCTTATGGCCAAGATTTTTAGTTGGGTAATCATCAAATAATTTTATCCGCTCTATGCGGAGCGAGAGGGCTTGTCAGACTTTTACTGACTAAACCCACCTGTGTCCCTTTAATTGCCCTTTACATTCCAGGGCCACGGTCACTCTTCTGAACCATCCTGCAGGCATAGCATGCATTGGACCTGCTAGGCCCCTAACTTCTTTTTAACGCGCACGGTTAGTCCTTTTTCTCCTGTTTTTCCGGTCCGACTGGTAGTCAACGCGTTTAAACTAACAAGCATAGCATAGCATAGTCGGCTTTAAGTATAATGCTCCCACTGTTGGGACTCAGGCCTCCTCTCTAGGAGAGGGAATGGGCCGTTATCAACCAAACAAAACAACACAACAACGTAAACTAACAAACATCGCTATAAAGGGGAACAGTCAAAATAAAAAAAAACAGTCTGTGACTGTATGAATGAAAACATTTTTTTTAAACATTGTCTTGTACTAGAATAAAGTCCTGTATTGTGGTCACGTTTACAAACGTGTAAATTCACATACACAAGACTCCCAGACCCGGCACAAATACCTGTAGGTCACACAAAATTCACAGCAGCTAATCACTCAACCACTGCGCCAACTGTGCCGTCACATGATTTATTATTTTACTAGCTTTTACCCGCGGTTTTGCCCGCCTCTTTCTCCCCCTTTTCTCACTTAAAAAAAAGCCTATGTCCGTCTCCAGTAGTGTTGCCAGGTCTGTTTGGATAAAAATCGGGACAGATGGTAAAACAAATCGGGATTTAGGGTTTTAGATCGGGACAAATATATAAATTTTTTAATAATGATTTTTTTAGATGGGAAATCATCCAATGACTTTTCAATGACTTTTTCATCTCTGGGACATTTGGCGCACCGATCAGGTGCAAATCGGGACGTGTCCCCAGACCCCTAAAAATCGGGACATCCCGCACAAATCGGGACGCCTGGCAACACTATCTCCAAAGTCCCAAATATCTCTACACCAAAATTCATCAAAATCGGTTTTTGCCATTTAGGCGTGAAGACGTAACAAACTTACTTTCGCTTTTATAATATTATTATAGTAAGGATTATTACAGTCAATGTGCCAGCTCTAATGCTTTTTTTTAAGCTATTGCATAGCTTCTATCGCGGGCCTTGAGCGTGGAGACGGAATCCAGAAATTCCGTAACGAAAATAACCTAACACCCCCCACTCATTTGTTTTTTGAGCGTGGTGTCCGATAAGAAGACAAATGACAAGTGAACAATCAATCAAAATTCAATTCAATGTGTCAAAGTGTAACTTCAATTAATATCAAAGAAAAAAAACAAAGGAAAAAAAATACTGCATAAATGAAATAAATAAATAATTATAATTGCATAAGTTGATAAAAATGCTATGCAATAGCTTTACCGCGGCAGTCCCCGAGTGCCACACGTCTTTTTTTTGTTGTAAGAGATGAATGGCAACTGCATTAAATGTTTTCTTTTGATCGCTGTGCTTGTGCAATTGGCCCTCGGGGAAAAATCGATAATACTAAATCAACTGTTATTATAGTCTGCGATTAAAATAATAAATACGACGTATCGATTCCAAGTACAGTTAAGGCTATGAGAACCCTGCAAGCGATATCCGATATCAATTAACATGAAAATTTTAATTAATTGAAATAAACCCTTTTGAAACTAAAAGCAGTAAAAGTTCCACTGATTGGTCTATGCAATCTATTTTCCCTGTCCAACTAATGTTTTAAAACAAATACATAATACATATTATTACAAGCCATTATAGATTTCAATTTTATTTGAAAGGTTGGCCTTGTAAGGGTCGCTGGAATCCGATGGATGCGGGACGCACAGGACCGGGCGCTACAGCGACACTTGGGAGAGGCCTATGTCTAACAATGGATGTCTTTCAGTTGTGATAATGATGAGAAAGGCCATTATAAAAGCAAAAGTTTGTGACTGTGTGGACAATGTTCCACGTAATGTATTGATCTGATTGAAATGTAATGTTTGATAATTCTTCACGCTCGAACGGATTTCGATCAAATTTGGCAGACGACTAGACCATGCCCTGGATTTGCTTATAGAATACACTATCCCGGGGTATGTTCTTTTAGTAGAATTTCCTATTACCACGCTAGCGAAGCCGCTGGCAGCAGCTAGTGATTAATGTTTAAAACTTCAGTGATTAGTAGGCAATCTATTTATATCCCGGTATTCCGGAAATTCCCCGTCCATTTAATATTAAATATAAAGTGAATGCGTGACTGCCAGCGGGTTATTAAATCAATAAGCCTCTGAAAACCCTCACATGCCGCTGAAATTTTTATTAACCTCGAATTCTTTTGTTAGCAATTTGACGTCGACGTAAGGGCTTTAAACTGCCACTGCTCGTGTGTTGGTCTTTTGGTACTTATTTAATATACAGAATTGATTTATTTGTTATTTAAAGTAAACCTGAAAGATTGATCTACGAGTATCTCTAGTTATGACGGTATGGTTGATGCATTGGTTGAGCCATTGGCTGCTCCGCTGCGTGTCACAGGCTTTATTCTTGCTTGGAATAACAGTAGTTCCAGGTTTGAGTTTCCATGTTTGTTAACGCAATCACGATTCAGGAGCAACTAATTCTTAGTGGTGCTATGTGTGTCTCAATAGTTTTCACATTTTAGCCATTATCATCTTTCAAATAATTCATCCATAATTTCTTCGGTCTTTCTCTACTCTTCTTCATTGTGATTTCAGCCAAAAGACGTCCACTGCTGGACATAGACCTTTCTCAAGCGTTACCACGACTGGTCCCGTACGTTTCGCATCCATCGGATTTCCGCAACCCTTACTGGGTCATTGGTCCACCTTGTCGGAGGCCTTCCTACGCTCCGATTCGCGGTTGCCACACCAGAACCTTCATCAGCTACATCGACCATTTGTTTTACGAGCAATGTGCTTAGCCCACTACCACTTAAGTTAAACGATTCTTCGGTTTATGTGAACTTGATTCTCTTGATGATATCTTCATTTCTGATTCGATTACGCAAGGAAACTTCGAGCATAGTCTTCTACTCTTCATAAAACCATTTTACTATACCCATTCAGTCATATTAATTTATTAATCAATTTCGTATACCGTTTTATCCACTTCCAAGTACAGATTATGTATTTAAAAAACTGCCATTGCTTTATTTTACGACTGTATTACATTTTCAATCACGGCTCGGCAACCATTACCGAAATTAACTCTTTAAAATCGTTTTTTATTAAACGGGAGATTGCGTTTACGTGGTATTTAAAACGATGCGTCAACCAATTTACTTTAATAGTGAAATGTATTGACAGGCGAGAGAGTTGCTTTATTGATGAAATATAACCAGTCCAAATGACTTTTTTTTTTTAATAATTTTAACTAGTGCTTGACTATGAAGGCCACATGGGCACTTTATAACGTCAGAAGCTGAAAATTCAAATTGGTCGTTTCCTATAGAGAAGAAACGGCAAGAAACGCCATGGTTACTCTTTTAAAAAGTGGTTGGTGTTATGAAGAATACTATATCTCTTGGGCACATGACCATTTAAATAAGATTTTATTAGAGGAGCTTTTATGCGGGTATCCTTTTTAGTTACCCACAGTTAACCTTATCGCTGGCAATTTCAACTGCTTCATCTACACTAGACACAGTAAATTGTGACGATTTACGCGTTGATGTTTCGTCCGAACACCATTCAGCCCGTCCCGTTGGCTGCGAGTCTGTTATCTCTAGTGGTTCATTAGGCGAGGCTTGCAAAAGGCTAGCTGGGACAAAGGACCGTTCGGCCCACCCTCTAAAGTCGTAGGGTTACATGAATATATGACGGCTGTACTCGAAAAATTTTAAAATTTTTGGGAAATGCATGTCATGTTGAACCACGTCTTTTTTTTCTGAGGTTTTCTTTTTATATTTTTTTTTTTTGTGATGTTGTCATTCATTCCAAAAGTACTTATCATTAAAAATTTATTAATTTTTACCATTTTGTGCCGGTTGCTGTAGAGAGTCTGGGCAGTTGGAGTACGAAGGCAAAGGGTTTTGTGGGGGATTTGGGCCGTAGGCTAGGGGAGGCAACGGGAAACTGCCTGTCGGGGTCGTTCTTGGTGCAAATTATGGCTATCGCTATTTAGCGAGGTAATGCAGCGAGTGTTATCTTTTTTTTTTACTTTTGCACCGGGAACCGATCAGGGGCGGGTTATTTATTGACGTTTGACGGTTCATTTATTTATAAATTGATAAAGCTTTTGTATTGTATTTAATTTATTTACATTGTAATGATTTGTTAAGTTTTTTTGATCATGTGTGGTTCGGTCAGAAAATGACAGACATGAATATCATTCCATTTTCTAAACTTTTCATGGCGTAATGCCAAAAAAGTCTACTAAGATTTTTAATATCTGTACAAAACTGGAATTTTTCATAACGATCGGCGTCTCGTATCCATCGAATTCCCGCGATTTAAAATTTTATTAGAAAATTATTCTAAATAAATATACCTACTCCAGAGATAAACATATCGTGTGTGCTTTTCCAGGGCATGATCTACCCGTGTGCCAAATTTAATTTACCGAGATCCGTTTACTCGTTTGAGCATGAAGTAGTAACAAACATACACATATAAATACCTATACAACCTTTCGCCTTTATAATAATAGTGTGATAGAGTCTGTTTAAAAAGTCAAACGACTTGGGTCATGGTAAAACGAAATCTGATGTAGTCAACACTCGTTCAATAATTAAAGTTGATTAAGAGATCTTTATTATTGTTTACTAATAGAAGAACCTTCTTAAAAGTATCGAGTACTTATAAGTATTTTTTAAATTATTCATTTTTTTTTTTAAATAGCCATTACTGTCCCACTGCTGGGCAAAGGCCTCCCCCAAGTACTTCCAGACATTCTTCTGAGCTCGCGCCGTCTCTTCTCTAACCAGTTCTCGTGATACGCGTCTAGATCATCTCGCCACCTCTTTCTAGATTTTTTTTTCTTTCTAAATTATTAAATAATATACAAAATTCCCGTTTGACTTTTTGGACAGACTATAGTCAAAATCTTCGGAATAGGTAGTTAATATTGTTTAATATTCTGCATTCTACAATTTATTTGCTGTCAGTTTTATGTTGTAGTTTTTGTTTTTTCGCTTCTTGAGACAATAAATATGGCTTTTATTCTTTTTGGAAAGGCTGTATGTTTTTGTCTTTGATCCGTGACTCACACTGTGACTCAGATTCAGAGGATTCGTTTATGAGCTGAGCTGGGCTTTCTTTTAAAGTATTTGATGTATTAAAAACTGACTTGAATTATATCGTGTATTTGCTATAGTAACTTGATTTTATGTCCAATTATCCTACCAGCCAATATAATTTTATGCACTTATACTAATAACAGTGATTAAAAAAAAACAAACGGGTATCATGTTTAGGTTTGCGTTTTATTTCATCTCAAGAATCCGACTAAACGACCGACCCTTTGCATTTGAATTATACTCACATGAACCATAATGTCTCGAAACTGATATCATCTGTAATTATTTTGTTTTTTACACTTGGCTTGTTTTTATTTGTATTTAAGTAACGCCAGCCATCAACTCTTCCTTTATGGTGCTCCATTCAATTGTTATGGTCTCGCTCCGACTGCGCCATCAATAAATCGAGTTACGTGATACGAATATCCTTAATGTCACGATTTGACCAAACTTCATACACCAATTGTACATACTAATTCTATGCTTCCATACCAGGCCGATTTTTATGACAGATCAAGTTCAAATATCGAACCTTTAGAAGATAGATGCGATGATATACTTAAGTATTCCATGTCTACGATTGAAATTAGAATTTCATGTTCCTTTGAGTGGAATACTAATGCTTTTGATTATATTTGAATATTCTAGTTTTATTTGTATTGTATTCTTGGTATGACTCATTTGATGGTCTGATACTTATCGTGTCTTTTAAACTAAAATTTTAGTGTAACGTATTATTTTATTGTACAAACATAGTATCTAGGTAGAGATGCTGAATAACATATTCACTCTTAATTTGCAGATTCATGCCTGCACGGGTAATATCATAATAAATAGTCGATATTTCGAGTCATACTCGACTAGCCATAATATTCCAATAAAACACTGGCAGGAAATATTTTCTCGTTCCCGTTCGAAATTCGAACGACTGCTTTCATAGATATTGGTTTATAATGACAGCGATGGTATTGTGCAAACAATAAAAGACTTCTTGAACGTTTTACAAGAGTAAAAAATGCGTTCAATTTGTGGTACAATAGGAGCTTTTTGACGGCTTCTTTGGCGCCTGCTCGATTGTCCGTCTTCGGTGAGTCAGCTTGTATTTCACCGAACGTGACTGTACCAAGATATTTGATAGAAAGCTTGATAACGGTATTATATTTACATCTTTGATGGCGCAAATCTCGTGCGTTTGTATGTAAATATATTTTTTTAAGTTGCGAGAGTTTGTTTAATATAATACGTGCATGATTGAATTCAATTGTAACATTAAATTAAATGTACGATTCTTGGCTCTATTGGATTATTACTTATGTAGTTTATTAAGATTATATTCTAAAAAGCTTCCTTTTTATCCTTCTCTTCTCTTATTGTAATACAGCTCTTTTGTCACAGTGTTTTTTTTTCTGTAATTTCCATAAAAGGCGGCAGACATGCAACATTTAACTTCGAATGACTTATTACGGATGTCAGGGGGAGAATTCTTCATATAAATTTGGAGTGGTGGAGAAAAATAATCGTATACCCGAAGGATATTCCTGAAGGATATTTTCGCTTATTGCTTCTAAATCACGATCGTAAATATAATGGAGGTCGACTGTCTTCATTCTTTTTTATTTCAGTCTGGTCCTTCGAGCCGGATAGGAGCTCAATTTAAAATAATAAAGGATATAACGGCTGAGGGGTGTAACTGTGAGTGAACATTGGTTTCAGAAGTGTTTACGTTCTTGTGTTGGTTTAAACCGCTTAATGCGACTGATGAGCCTAAAATTACAGAGATTCTGATAAGTTTTGCGTATAATTTTCTGCCTGATGATAAACCGTGTTAGTTTATTATAAATAATGCCGGTTGGTTGGTTTAAATCTTTTCCGGACTGCGTGGTATAATGACGGAAGCAACCTAAAACTGACTTGGACCGTTGTCCTTGTACTCTATTGCTGACCATCAATCTCAATCTTATCGGACCTAAATACTGAATTTTACGATTTGCGTAGGTTGAAGTTGCTGATACAATAAGTTTTATGACCTTAACAAACATAATAAATGTCTATATTTACGATTTTTCGAACAAGTTAGCTTGGAGACATATAAAAACCCACTAAAGAGGTAAAGAGACTTAAATGACGTTATGTATTTGTTTTATTAATGCAATAAAGTGAATATATCGTGTGACGGTACTTAAAGTTTGTCCGACGCATCCCTGACCAGTCAGGCTATAACCTTGCTGCCTGACGCTAAGAATTATTGTCGTATGATACTTACATGCAGGCTATAAAAGAACAATGTACAAACCTATTAAAAATAGTATTGTATGTATAGGGTAAAGCCATAAATAAATAAAAACGCCAGAGTAGCAATAACCTAACCACCAATTCTAAGCATATTTGTTCTAAAACCGACCAGTATTCAAATACATGGTAAGCAATCATGAAGCTTGTCTAAGCGGTCGTTCGCAAACAATCAATGTTATAATCTTTAAGTTCCCGTAGTGTTTAACAGACAAACAGACTTTGTAGCTTTTTTGTAGCGCACGCATTAGTTAAAGGTCGATGGAACTTGACGCGGTCCAAATGCAAGCTTGGAGCGAACGGTCACTTCTCTCGATGGATCTTTAACCTTTCAATCGTGGAAATTACAGACACAATAGAAACACAATAGGTGCGCGAACGCCGGTGTTCGCTTGGGGTTTAATGAATAATAAGAATAAAAATAATTTAGCATTGTTTAATGTCATTTTTTTTAAAGAAATATTTAAAAATATAATCAATATGTTTATAAAGTAAATAAATGGAAAATTAAAAATAATAATATTCCACAACTTTCACACAACGCCATTTAATCCCAAACTAAGCAGAGCTTGTGAGAACTAAACAACTGTTAAAATAACTGCTATAAGTATTTAACAATGAAACACTATACTTCATTCACAATAGGATTAGACATTTAAACAAACGTTTTTACTGTCCATCCAACCGATTTTGACTTCTATTCCGTAGCTATAAAGATAGCATTAAATGCAAAAAAGTGGTTACAATACCAACTATTAACTGCAGCCATCATTTGCCATGCCACCAACGCAATAAAGGTCAAAAACGGTTGAACGGAGAGTAAAAAGGTTTGGTTAAATATGCTTTACACAGCGCGAACGCCGGCGTTCGCTCGGGGTTTAATTCATTAAACCCCAAGCGAACGCCGGCGTTCGCGCACCTATTGTCTTTCAATTGTGTCTGTAATTATCACAATTGAAAGGTTAATTAATTAATAGAGTGTAGTGTAAAACAAAGCTGTCAATATTACGGCGTTTCAGATGTAGTCTGAAAATGATTGATGATTTTGTCCTCGAATGCTTTCAGGAACTGGTGTAGGCTATCGCTTGTTCCAAATTACAAAATAGCCGAATTCAGATTACCATCGACACGCTAAGAAGTAACCACCATCAATGCAAACGTTCTGACCAATCGGACGAACACAAACAATGCATAGCGAAAACTTCCTTATGAATCAGAACTTAAACCAGAAACTGTTTAGTTATAATAATATCCTTTGTCTGACATCATGACATGTCACCATTTATTCTATACATTCCTTTATCCATGACATGACACTAAGCTCCCTATGAAGACGGAAATGATAAACACCAACATTTATACAAAACACAAGGTCAAAGTCGCTTTATCTGGTTCTTTCATCTCGTCGCTTGTGCCTATCAACGTCACCATTGCTATCGGGATGGCAATAAACAAGTAGGTTTATTGGACGGCTCCAAGCTCGACATGTCATGTGGAGAGAAGCTATCTTGGTCCTTGAGTGCCCACCAGATGGAAGAGCTGTGGATAAACAGCTGTTTGTTGTAGTTGTCTTTCGAGTGTTTTCAATGATGTTGAATTGAAAGCTACACAAACACTTATAATAAAAAAACTCACATTCCCTAGCGCTTATATCCGCTTGTCTTTGATTATACGTTAACTGGTTTACTAACCTTGACATTTGAACCCGTGTATCGAACAAACTTTGGTACATTTTTTTTTTAATCTACCCTCAAAACATATTACTTATAAATCGATGTTTAGTTTGGTAATACGTCAAACAAATTTTTGATTTGTCTCGTATAAGCCAATATTGTAAATTTTATAAGAGTAGGTACCTCAAATCTCAATTTGTTAATGTTGTCTTTTATGTTCTACTGGTTGACCCGGGAACTTCGTACCGCCCAACAATCAATTAATGTTGGGAGGTGTAAGCAATTTACCAAATTTCACGCAGTTTTAATTTATACATCGATTTCGTATATTTTACTTTTTATCTTTTATGTTCTATAACTCGCTGTATTCACTTGGCAGTAGCTACTACAGTTTTGTCAAATTGCATCGAATTCATTGATTAGGTTGGGAAGGTCTCCTACTAAGTGAACCAATGAACTGGTGTGGTACATCGGGATACACTGTGTGCGAGATGCACAAGACCAGTCTTCCAACTATGAACGGCTTATGACTAAAATAATGATGATAAATCACTCCAGGTTAAAGATTTTCTTGCAAACGTCTCAATGATTAATTATAATTATCAATTTAAATAACAAGCATTTAGTTTTAATCGCACATCGAATTAAATGAAGATGGATGTTAGCTTTTATTTTGAGTGGGTGGACAATAATCATAGCTATGATTTAAATAACAGTTTGTTTCATTGACAGTATGACCTTTGGTACGTTTATCATATCGAATTGAGATTTATTTGTTTTTGCAATACAAAAGAGTGACATTATTTTTAAAGCGACTCAATTGGCGAAACGGTCTCTAGATTATGAAATAGGTTATTTTTAGGGTTCCGTAGTCAACTAGGAACCCTTATAGTTTCGCCATGTCTGTCTGTCTGTCCGTCTGTCTGTCCGTCCTCGCTTAATCTCTGTGACCGTTAGCACTAGAAAGCTGAAATTTGGTACCAATATGTATATCAATCACGCCGACAAAGTAGTAAAATAAAAATTGGAAAAAAATGTTTTATTAGGGTAGCCCCCCTATATGTAAAGTGGGAAGTGATTTTTTTTTTAATTTCAACCCTAACGTGTGATATATTGTTGGATAGGTATTTAAAAATGAATAGGGGTTTACTAAAATCATTTTTTGATAATGTCAATAATTTCGGAAATAATCGCTCAAAAAGTAAAAAACAATGTGTGTGTCCCCCTCTAACTTTTGAACCATAAGTTTAGAAAATATGAAAAAAATCATAAAAGTAGAACAATAAGGACTTTCTAGGAAAATTATTTTGAACTTGATGGAAAGAACAGTTTTTGAACAAAAAAGACAAAAGGGTTCTACAAAATAATTTCTGGACTAAGTTTGTAGTATAATCGTCTATGCAAGCATTTTTTTAAACTCATAAGGGGTACACTTATTGTGACGGACGGGAAACTACGGAACCCTACACTGAGCGTGGCCCGACACGCTCTTGGCCGGTTTTTTTATTATTAAAGAGAGTGGACTAGAATTGGTTATTGGTAGAAATAATTTCATTTCTTTGTAACATTCTCATCAAAAACTGGTTTCAGCTGTCCAAACACTAACCAACCATTCAAAATTTTCTATTATGAAGGAACAAAAGGCCTATCAGCACTTTCTATCTCCTAGCATATATCTCGACAATGGGGCCGTTTCAAACCACAGTTTAATAAGGGCACGTCAATTAAACGCTCCGGACCTACACATCCATATCTAATTACTCAACCAGCCAATAAGATCTCTTGTCTTGTAACGTTCGTTATGTTGTTGAATCGGTTTCGGGTACCATGTTAAGCTAGTGAAGCTAGTGAGTTAGGCGAAGAACTGT
This sequence comes from Mythimna albipuncta, assembly GCA_929112965.1. Lineage (NCBI taxonomy): Eukaryota > Metazoa > Arthropoda > Insecta > Lepidoptera > Noctuidae > Mythimna > Mythimna albipuncta. The sequence goes on from OV815963.1 coordinate 20,951,153, forward strand.
GTTCGTGACTTCGGGAGTCTCGGATATCTTTATCATTGGTTAAGTACATCCAAAATCCAGTAAAGATAATTTATATTGTCTTTAAAAAAAATAAGTTATGATTCTTGATGTAATTGGACTCAGTTTTAAAAACGGCCAAATTGTTATTTTTTTATATTTCACCTGCAGAACGGCCAAAAGTCAATGTGTTATCCTATTCCAACAAAAATGACCTAAAACCAATTTTTAGTAAAGTCGGTCGTTTTGGATGCAAGGCAGGGTGGGTCAGTATACAGTGGTCGTCGGAGAGGTAATGCCGGGCCCGAAGCTCAGCGCGCAGCCTCCGCGGTATCGAGCGGCCGCGCCTACCCCACGTGCTCCATTCACCGGTACAATACCACGTGTGTTCGACCATACTATCGGTTAAATAGGCCGTAGTAGAAATAAAAATAGTTTTTACTTTTGTCTGCCGTGTCTACCGTACTATGCAAATAATATGGAGCAGACTCTATTTTATTAATTGAACTTTATCGATACCACTAGCGCAGAATAGAAGCGGTAGTTGGCTTTTCAGTTTGCACCTACGATTAAACTATAAGTAAGCTTCATACATACAAAAATAATCGCATTGTGCTTGAAATAAAATTCAGCTTTTAAGTCCCATGTTGGGCGCCAACTCTCATAATGTATTAATGGCGCCCAAACATGTGACTTAATTGAATCCGAAAGGATGGGTTTTACTAAATAATTAATGCATTAAAATCGTTGTTGAAAGGAAAATTATTAGTCCTACCATACCATTTAAAGTTGAAGCATAAATCTTGGGATATATTAACAAAGCTAAAGCCCAATTTTTTTCTAAAAAATCTGTTTTATTATTATACTATAGCTACGCGTGCGCGTAGCCATTTAAAAGGTGGAGAACCATTAATTTTCGCGGCTTTTGATAAAATATTAGCAGCATTTCTTAATTAGACCCGCGGGCTTTTCTTTTCACGGTCGGAATTAGCGGGTCGTTGTACTGAAGAATAATGATCTCGAAAGAAATAACAAACTTTTGTGTCATAAACATGCTGATCTGGTGTTTACTAACTTTTGATTAAGTGAAAAATGGTGATTAGATTAAGTTAAAAATGAAGCAAAGTATTACAAATAGTGATAGAAAGTAGAACATACCTATGAGTTTATACAATATACATGCCAAACAAATATATGAACACGTGTTCATGGAAAGGGTTGCTTGGAAGATTTACGGTGACGCATGGTGTCAAAAATGAGTCAGCCTTTCGCGTTATTTCGTCTGGGTCTTTTTTACCAGGATTTGTTAAACTGAGTTTTAATTCAACATCCAATCTCAGTTAGCCTCATATCATTGGCCTCAATGATAAATATTGCTTCTTATATTTTATATTACCAAACGTTTGCAAAATAAATTGTCAAGAGAACGAAATCGCTTTTGAAACTTAAATTAATCCTTTTGACGTTTCGCATCAGACGTTATTCAAGTTATTAACGTCGAATTAAGACGATTATGTTCGGCAATCAGCTCCGAAAGATACCTTATTTGATTTTGCTCTTTTCTCCATTTCAAATATTACACTGATTGAATGGTCCCGTTCCGAACATAATTTGATCTTTGAAATGTCTGTCTGCTTCAGTGTTTCTTCTCAGTCGTAGTCTGGCAAGAAACATTGGCTCCATTTTGTCTTTAAAACATGGCCAAAAACTTGTAATTTTCCGAATAAATGTATCTTGTAATTAGTCTTACGATTTTAATCTTCTCTTATAATGCCAACACTAATAATTCATAAAAATACATATATGTCTTAGTTATGTGTTAGTTTGCGAAGGCGGTATTTGCTCCGTCCTCACGTCTTGGATTTCAGAGACGGTTTGTTTTCTAGACGCGACACAGAATCTGGTCAGGTAATTCAATTAGATCGCCTTGACTACCCATTAAAATTTGATTGGAAACTTCCTCGCCAGCAAAACTAGGTTAGAGCTAACAGTTGCTGGGCGTAGTTACAAATTGAGCTCTTAGGCCCCGTCGGATAGGTGGCTCCTAACAAGACAATTGATTTATAATTAGATTGCTGATAGTACGTTGCGATTTCCCTAGAGGGTTCGCACTGGCGGAGGTGTCTTGCTAAAGACCAAGACTATTTGAATTTCAAGGACTGATTGGTGGCCAGTCCAAAATTATTCACCAAGTCCTCTTCTGCTGTTATACAGTAAGTTAAAAAGTAAAATATTTGGAAGTGTAAGTATAATTCCGGATATTTTACTTTCGATCGATACGATAGGATAATCGACAAAGACACTTCTGATCCTTTACAACCAAGTGTTTGCAAAGGATCAAAAGTGTCTTATCGATTTAGTTTCGGTTAAATTCAATTGAATTCGCACCCAAAGATGTTTAAAGGGATAGAAGTAAGACGTGGAAATAAAGTCAATTTGTTACAACGTCGCATCGGATCGCGATGAAATCGAGGCACAAGCTAAAAAATAAACTCCTTTAGGATGGAAAGAGGAGGGTCTATAGAAGATGAATGCAAAGATGCTTTGACTCAGGAATTCTATTGACAGAGGGGTATTATATTATTTATTTGATGTGGTTCGTATACTAAATGTCTGTGTGCAAATACGAGACGTAGGTAACATGGCATTGAATTTTTACACGGGTCCCGTCGGCTTGTTCCTATGAATATTCTCCGTGTTATCCGTTTAATTTTGCACACGCTCCGCCAACCCACGGTTTTATGTACTCTACATATTGTTAAAGTTTGTTGGGTGTGCGTTATGTTTCTACAATCCGCTTAGTTTAGTTAAATGGGATCCCCTTTAAGATTTCCCGGAAATTCATAGGTTTGTGCAGGGTTATCGATGTATAGCATAAGTTTAATATTATTATGAAAGCGCTTTAAAGATTTTACTAATTTCACATTTCGAAACCCCGTACTTACATTGGATTTCCTATTTCATCAGCAAATATTTACCTTAGGCATTCACAATTTCAAAATTAATCCATTGAGAATAAAGTTGGCAAACCTTGGCATCCTCTGTACAAAGTTCCACTGTTGCATCCGGCGATGCCCGGGTCCGGACACTAACCGGACGGCGTCCGGATATCGGATGGACGTTATCTACCGAGTGTCCGTCATCTGTCCACTGCAACGTTTCTGTTAATCCATTAGCTACATTAGAACGATGAGCTAGTTCTTTGATGACATGGTTCGGTTTAGATGGCTTTTTAAAATTTTCTGTTACTTTTAACTATGGTATCATGTGCTTTTACGTAACTTGCTGTTTTTGTTTGTTTTCAAGTAGAAATTTTGCCTGTTAGCTGTATAAAATTATAAAGAAGATGACTAGTTCCTGCTAGTGGCATCACCTTGTATTCTCCTGGGAAAAAGTTTCCCAAATCTTAGTGCAGGACGTAGGCAAAACGAGTGCTAATTAAAAAAAAAAACAGCCAAATCTGTTCAGCCACTTTTTTTTTAACAGAACACTTTACACGTGCTTTTTAGGGTTCCGTAGCCAAATGGCAAAAAACGGAACCCTTATAGATTCGTCATGTCTGTCTGTCTGTCTGTCCGTCCGTATGTCACAGCGACTTTTTTCCGAAACTATAAGAGCTATACTGTTAAAACTTAGTAAGTACATGTATTCTGTAAACCGCATTAAACCCCAAGCAAACGCCGGCGTTCGCGCACCTATTGTCTTTCAATTGTGTCTGCAATTATCACAATTGAAAGGTTAATGAATTAAGATTTTCACACAAAAATAGAAAAAGAGCAATAAATTTTGGGGGTCCCCATACTTAGAACTGAAACTCAAAAATTTTTTTTTCATCAAACCTATATATGTGGGGTATCTATGGATAGGTCTTCAAAAATGATATAGAGGTTTCTAGTATCATTTTTTTCTACATTGAATAGTTTACGCAAGAGACACTTCCAATGTGGTAAAAGGTGTGCCCCCCCCCCCTGTAAATTCTAAAATAAGAGAATGATAAAACTAAAAAACAATATAATATGATGTACATTACCATGTAAACTACCAACGAAAATTGATTTGAACGAGATCTAGTAAGTAGTTTTTTTTAATACGTCATAAATCTAAAATAATACACTATTATTAAAACATCGATCAAAGTTACAACGAACCACAAGAACTTTTATATTATGGTACTTACTGCTACGGAACCCTACAGGGGCGAGTCCGACTCGCACTTGGCCGGTTTTTATTATATACTAGCTTTGGCCCGTGACTTCGCCAGCGTACGTAAAATATAGCCTATGCCACTCAGGAATAAAGCAGCTTTCTATCGGTGAAAAAATTGTACCAATCGGACCAGTACTTCCAGAGATTACCTCCTGCAAACAAAAAAACAAACTTTACCTCTTTATTATATTAGTGTAGATAGGCTGGCGTTTGACCACTATCTCACATTATGGTAAGCGATGATGTGACCGACGAGGGAGCACGCTTGCCTAGAAGTAACCTACTTTAGCGTGTTCTGCCAGTTTTAGATAGAATTTCATAACAAGCACAATAAATTACCAATCGGACTCAAGTATTTCATCATAATAAATAGGCCTGCTAACTGTATTTCCCAGTCGCCAGAAAAAAGAACCTCCTCCATTGTTTCAGTCGGTTGATAAAAATACAAAAAGAAGGCATGTTAAATCCTTTGTTTTGCTGTTTTATTTATGTAGGTGCGTATCGTCACGCATTATCGACCGCAACATAGCTCCCACTGTTGTGGGAAATCCTGTAATGAATCATCTCTGCTGCGTCCGTTAAGTAAAACGATGTTTGCTTGTCAGTTTCATACCAAATTAGACTAAAATTTATAGTGTTTCAGCCAACGAAAAATATATTAAGTATAATACTTTTATTTGAGACAGACAGCACAAGGGTTTATAGATAAAAACAACACAGAACAGAATGCGCCGAGCATGCTCGTATCGAAAGGGTGACCATTTCAGCATTTGCTGGGCGTTAAACACCCAGCGCTGGTTTTCAGTTGGCACCCTGTCGCACGGACGAGATTAAACAAAATATATAATTTAACTAAATATTGATATTTGTGTACCTACCTACTGGTGCACAATTTTATTGAAATAAAATACACAATAACTATTTTATAAATAACAACATGATATTAACATAAGCATAAGCGTAAGCATAATGTTCCCACTGCTGGGACTCCTCTCTAGGAGAGGGTGACATGATTTTATTAAATAAAATTGTTCGAAGCATCTAAAGGCGACTTACGTTTGCAACAGGACGCGACTACCACTTCTTGCGCCATGAAACAGAGGTAGTGGTGTATGAAATTGTTTACGATATGTCGTACTGAAGCTTGACTTCAAAGCTATGTGTGCTTTCCAATTACGCTGTTCAGTGACTGGAATCCTATGTTTATTCTTTAAATGCAGTAAGTGGTAAGGACGCCTTACTTGCATGTCTTTAGCTAAAGACAAACTGAGCTCACGTATGCTACGCATTATTACATCTCAACTCTTGAATTTGCTTGAAATCAGACAACTTACGTGGGACGCGTTTGCCAGCGTTGCATATGCCAATTATGTTTCTAAGTAATAATAATATTCCACAACTATCACACAACGCCGTCTAGTCCCAAGCTAAGCAGAGCTTGTGTTATGGGTACTAGACAACTGATAAACAAACTTATATATTTCTAAATACATACATATTATAGATAAATTACACCCAGACACAGAACAAATGATCGTGCTCATCACACAAACGTTTGTCCTGGGTGGGAATCGAACCCACGACCTCCGGCATAGCAGTCAGGGTCACTAACTACTAGACCAACAGGCCTGTCAAGTCAAGTCATCTGTTTTCAAGCAAATTCAAGCTAGGGTTTAGATGTCATAATGGGTATAACTAAAAAATACGTAACTTCGTTACTGGTTCTGGAAGTTAGAACTGAAGACTAAACTTACGAAGTCTTCAAAATAGTTTTTTACCTACCTGGGTAAAGGAAAAATATTGAACAACAGACAAAGGCTAATTAGAATTAAGGTCCTTGTTTTTGCAACAACTACTACAAGTGAGTACGCTAATTTGAAAAGATTTATGGTCATGAGACCAACATTGACGAACACTAATATAATCATGTTTCACGTCCAACCACACGTACGCATTATTATTAGTAACACGTGCGCAGAATCACAATAGCCAAATAGCCACAATGGTCTCACAATGGGCGTCGAGTGGTCTGTCGTACTCCTGATAGCTTTATATGTTGCCGCATGTGTATTGATGCCGCTAAACCATTTGTGCTGCATAAAACTGACATACGACCGGCTCGAGTGGACGACTTGTTTGAAGAGATACAGTGTTTCGGTGCGATGACAGATAGATTGTTGACGCTGTCAGAAAACAACGTTGTTGAGCTTTTGAGGTAATATTGGCGAGTGCTAAAATTTTCAGGGTTGTTAATTGCAAAACCATTGCATTTGATGCTTCTATACATGTATCCTATGGGATATGTACTGCTGATCATCCCATCGTCTAATCTATTAGTCGATTATTTCCCACTGCTGGGTGATGGCCTTCCTGTCCCTTTTCCACACTCGTTTGTCTGCTGCCATTGCCGACCAGTCCCTCTGGTAAGAGTTGATTTCTTCACCATTTGCATTGTCTTAGTCTGCCGAGATGCAGCCTTGTATTTAACGGGACCTAATAAGTGATTCTTTAAGCCTACAGTTCATCTGAAATGCAGCAGACATGGTCAGCTTTAAGGTCTGAATAAGATTACATAATTGGAATGCAAAACCGTAACCAGTATTGCTTTTACATTTAGCTCCTGATAAGCACAGCGAACTTAAGCATCGTGAGACCCTCTTGCAAGATACGTCATAGACTCATAGTGAAGCTTCACGCCTGGCTGTTTTGATAACATTTCATTTGGCAGACTTGGCTCTCTACCAACTCTGGGGCCACGTTGCCAAATGTGCCTAGGGACTGGGGAGTCAATTTTCACACTTTATAAGACAGCTTATGCAGTATGTCACTTTATAACTTTGCGCCAGTTTCCTAGTCAGGTTTTACGTGAGCCGCAATTTGTGTACTTGGCCGTTGGCACAGTTAAGTTCACCATACGTTTACGAGTAATCGTCGAGTTTATAGCCACAATCAAGCTGAACCACTACGAATTCAAGTCGTGAATGGGCTAATGTGGTTGCATGTATTGGAAACTGTAAGTTACTAACTTCCAGAATCTTAGACGACACTGATGAAGTTAATCGTAATGATCTTTGAAAGATCTCGTATAAAGTAACGACACGAAAATTAATGATGTCTTAAGGTAAACTAGCAATTATAAATTTAAGAAAATAATTTATTGTCTTGTTTGAACTTTGATGCCTTGGTTAGATAAGATTGAATAAATGACAGCGCATTAAAAGTAACAGCGGGACATTACGTTTTGAAATGGTCGGGTAAAAGTTACAATTTTAAATACGAAATTCTTGTGTAATTCCTTGAAATCCTTCTTTTGCTTGGTAAAAATACCAAATATACGAGCCGCCAAAGTAACATTATAAATTAAATCACGAAATTATTTTGCAAAAACAACAAGTCTTCCAGGGTTGGGTTAAATGTCACACTAGCTTCGAAAGAAAACTTTGTAAAAACAAAGTTCACACAACTGCCATCGGTCACACTCTATCATGGTCCAGTGAAGTAGAAAGTTCTAGAGACAATAGCTTGTAAAAGTGATAATTATCTCTTACAATGGCTATCACTGATTGATTGGGTGCGCGCTTCAAAATGAAGGTTAATGGAAGCATTGTTTTGAAAGAATAATTTGGCTATGAGGACCTAATATCTCTTTTGTTGTATATTACTTATTGACCTCATCGACCTCTTGTCGTTTAACACTAAAGAAGCGCGAAATATCAATCACAATTTCAGCCATTTTATTATTGCTACAATAATATGGTATACAAATGAAACTGGTAACTGATATAATATTTTTTTTTACCAAAAAGGTTTTATTAGAATCGCAAAGTACAACCAAATATGTGTATATTTTGATGTACTTTGCGATTCTACGCATAATAGAAGAGTAGAGTTAGAGTAGGAAGAACATAGTAATGGCTCGAATTTGGGACGCCCGCGTTTCTTGTGTTAACCAATTAATTTAGGGTCTTCGTTGTCATGTCTTCGTCTATCCAAAAATTCAGTTTCGCGAAGTAAATTTTCATCAGCCTCTACATTTTCTAACATGTTTAGCAGTGCCGAGATACCACCATGGTCGACGAAGTAACATAGTTAATTTCTTTTTTGTGCTCTGGAAATTGCCAATTTGCCAATGCTAAAGACGTCGTTGCCTCTCTTTTCGTTCTCCCATTCCTCGTTATCAAGTCCTTATCCGGTGTTTGTTAATACAGTTTTGTTTATTCAATACGAAACTTATTTGCTCTTTATTATTTCGGTAATTGGAGCGCTACACAGTAGGCATTTAAATTTTTATCACCCATCTACCTGAACTGGTTTTCTTAAACGAAAAGATCTTTTTATCAACCATACGGTATTGGAGGAAAAGGAATGTCACAGGAATACCGTGTTTTTGGTTGAATGTAACGTATATTTGGAAATCACAAAGACACCATATGGCTGACGAACGGATTTTTACGTATATTTTTACAGTACACGTACAATTATAATGTAGGTATTCTCATGTCATATTACACATAAGGAAACTTAAGATTGCATGATCTAATAGGCCACAACATATCGATTTGCGCAGTTCACTCTCGTATGTGGTGATGACATGCTATCGGCTCATGTACGAAACTCGAACAACTTTGAATCAAGTTGCTTGTACCCCTCCACAAAGGCGGGCGTTCGAGATCGTGTAACGGTATTTATGGATGGTGCAATATCCTATTCTATATTTGGTGCGCTCAAGCCACTTGCACTCGTTTGCTATAAAGCTAATTTTGGCCAGCACACTATCAAAAGATACTAGAAAAAAACAGCTGTGTTTAAACTTTATGTGCACAGCAATAAGAGTTATGCTATGTCACGTAGTGTTTCCGCTAGATTTTGGCAGTTAAGCAACTTTAGTCGAAGCTTCAATGAGTCATCGATTTATACAATGCACGACCTCTTTGGTGATTCAAAGTATACATTAAGCTGTCGATATCTATTTATTTCGCTTAATGTATCTATAAAGTGCAGATAATGTAGCTTTCTATTCATTTGATACCAAACATTGGCAGATGTTCCAATTTTCACAGTTCGTTCTGATTTTCTGGGAACGATATGCGGATATATGCCACGTTGGCAACGCATTTAGGAATTGGAACGCATTGATTAGTTCCGACAGTGTTGCTGATGATACATATTTGTTTGTATTCATATCTCCATGATGATAGGATGATGTTTAATTGATGGCACTGTTGAAGCAGTGGTTAAGCGATTGGATGCTGCGCAGCTTGTCTTGGGACCCAGCGTGGATCAAATATTTGTATGACGTACAGATAGTTGTTTCGGGGTGTCTTGTATATGTCTACATGTTTGTGAACGATACAGGAGTAATTGCAAAGTTAAAAAAAAAATAAACGAAACTTTCAACTGCTGTATTACGTTGGGGTAATACTAAAGCTTTTATGACAACAACACTTAAGTGAGCTACTGTTTTCTATTGTATTTTACACCTGCTATAAACCACCGCCTCTTAATCTGTGGTCCCTATAAAGCACAATTTCTCCAACTCAATATATTGCATTGGCAACAATGTTTCAAGTCATGATAACATTATTACTGGGATGTCGTGACTTCGTGAGTCTATAGGTCAGTATCGATTGGATAATAATGCATTGTTATTGTTTTATTCGTTGCGAACCGAACGGTAATAGCATTGTACACCAAAGCTCGATAACTCTGTACATAATAAAGGAATCGTATTAGTTTCCTTTATTTTATGTCTGTTTTAATGAAGCTCTGGTTAAGTGGTTGGCGAGAAAACGACATCTTTACTAGCGAGCCAGCTTTATGAGCAACTTTGTTAAGTAAGTGTTGGTAGGTGCACAGTAGGGATATAAAAATTGAAATAGTTACCTATAATGTTGCTTCGAAGGTCGGTTCTGCACTAGTCGACTGTACAAGAAAAATCTTTTGGATTGGTAGAGTTTTTGTTGTTACCAATTTCACCAATATAATTATCGAGATGATCCTCGTTCATTCAGGTGATAAGATTCTGTAATCTGGAATAACCAAGCTAAAGGGTCCGAAAGAAGGTGGTAACGTTCCTATTACAAGGTAATCCTAGTACAGATGCCAAAGCACTCCTTTAACACCTTAAGGACACATTTACTCTAGTCAAGGAGATTTTCTTTAGAATCTAAGATTAAACAACAATATAAACTTCTTCACATATTCCCATAAACATTTATACATGAATAAGTAATCGAGTGTTATGAAGTTGGAAACAGTGTGTAGACGTGAATAGAAGTACTGCTTCCCTCCTTATGTTTGCAATAAAAGTTTACGAGGCCATACACGCGACTAGAGCTTTCTATCGATCTAGTTCTAGTACTTCTAACTATTCGCATGGCTCTACTGCGTTAGCTATTTTTAGAATTAAACTTAACTGTATTTTTGTATGTTAAATATACTTTCTTTAATTAAATGTTAATTATCGTTCAGGCAATGATAGCTTACTAACGTCACAACATGACGAATCCATTGGATCACCGTAACCTTTACCACTTTCTGTGGTCTCAACTTGTCTCATCAACAATGTACAAAGAAACACAAGTGGCTTTATATCTTTGCCTTTACAAATCTAGAAATCACCTATCCGCACAAAAAAGAAACCAGTTCCATTGCAAATAATATCAACATCGTTAATTGGATAATCAGTCTGCCCTGCTGAAGTTCTCACATGCAACATTTAAAGACAGACGAAGAATTCTGGGCATCTAGTCGTCGAGATTACACCGGTCATACTTGTACAAGAGAATGTAGATCAAGTTCAGTTGTCAATGTAAAAAAAGATACTTTTCACGTCAACAAGTTGTGAAACCAGTCATGAGTCAGAAGCTCTTGGGTTTCGACACGGTCTAGGCTACGATATCGATAATATTAAGCGATTTGCAACAGGAATGCTAACATGACCGTTTTATGATGCAATCAAATGAAATGTTTTATTGAATGTTTGGGGTTTTTTTGAAAGAATTAAGTCGGTTTCGAAAACTAACCGCTAATGCGATTGGTTTATGACTAACCATGGATAAAATCTTCATAAACTAACACCTAGGTGCAGACGACTATGTAAATATTAAGGAAATGCATTCGATAGAGCACTGTAACTGCTGTTCATCACTTGTGGAATTTCTCATGTCGTTTATGAATCTATGATGCAGCTAAGAAATATGGACCCACCATATTTCTCAGCTCACTAAAGATGCATTGCAGCGCGCTGGACGTCACAGAATTTGGAATTTCAATTCCAAATAATAATGCGCATGCCTGAACAGCTATGAACACGTGTTGTCCTGGTCGCCCGTAAATAATATTGGCGCTGAGAATGTTACTGGAGATCCGCCTACGATAAAGATATACTAAAATGGGGAAGCCGAAGTGTGTGCTGGCGTCCTTTCAGGCGAGAACAAGGCAATGAGCGATCTTATCGACGATAAATAAAAAAATCTGTTTAACCTTTCAATCGTGTCAATTAGAGACACAATAGAAAGACTATGACAGCGCGAACGCCGGCGTGGCGTTCGCCTGGGGTTTAATGTAAATTAATGATATTTTCTGCTTTCTCGCGGAATATCATTTTCATTTCCAAGCTTGGAAGACTGGCGGCACTAAAAGCCGATCTTTTCAAGAGGCTCTCATCTTCCCATAGCACATTTGATTATAATTAAAACCTGCTTGAGCACAACTGCTCAATGGCGCCGCGGGCTCATCTCAATTGTCCGTAATTCGTTGCGTGTCACCGCTCAACGCTCGGCGTCTCGTAATGTCTCTTTATTATGATTTTAATGCGTTTACTTATGTTCCGCTTGCTCCATCGATGTGTCGAGGAAAAGTAGTCAGCTTTGTGTAGGTACTGTCTTGCAGTTCATTTTATTTCTTCCAATTTCACGGGCTTCGTTTCAGAGCGGTGGGTTGGTGGATTTTGGAACTTTTTTGTGTTTAATAGAGAATAGATATTTGAGGTGAAAAAACATTAAATGACTTCTCTCGGTCTAGGGGAGAAGACGTGGCCAACATTTCCTGCATACTAGAATTTCCGCAACTCAACGAACGGGCGACGGGCGTACGAGATATTTCAGCATTTTCTCTGGGATGGAAACATTGGGCACGTATCTGGTCTGTGGTGCCAATTGTATTGTAGATGTTTATGGTGTGACGTGGTCTACCAGCTTGATTGCCACCTAATAACAGTAAAAGAAACACTAAACTTTACTCAGATTCATAACCCACGCGGCAATCGTTAACCTGCCACGTCGTTGTATAACTGGAGATATCACGGAACCGTTTATCTCCATCATAAAATCCTCGTCTGGTTTCGTAACAATAATCCTGTAACACTCGTTTATTCCTAGTTTATACAGTGTCTAGTTATCTGAGAAATGTGAGCGAATGCATTCGAGATAATTTTAATGGTAGCGATAACACCACACTGTAGAAACAACAGGCCGTAGTTGGCACAGTTAATGGTTACCAGGATCCCATACAACGCGTGTGGTCGGCTTTGTTTAGACCACGTATGGATCGTACACACTAACAAATTGTTACTACATATATCAATCTGATTGTTTTCAATGTCGCGGAGTAGCTTTGAGGAGAACTGTACGGTGGTTTCTTGTTACTGTCTACATCGAGGAGTTGAGGGAAACTGGTGTGTTGGGTTGGTTTTCAGTAAACAGTGTGTCAGAGGATGGATGTGTTTTGACTGGAGCAACCTGCTTGTTGCTAGAATGGGATTACTCATTCTGTTGGCTCTATTTATTTAATCAATAAGGCCTACTAAATATTCTCGCCTCCGGTCCTAGTACAGGCCATGGTACGGGACGAGAGAGAATGGAGTTTCTTGCCGGTTCTTCTCCATAGGAAACGACCAATTTTGAACCGTGCACAGAAGCTATCTGACGTTTTATAAGTGCCCATGTAGGCCTATGTAAAATAAAATATTTTTTATTTGATTTGAATGGATGTAGTCACTTTCTATAATGCTCGCGAAGAAGGTGGCTGAAACCGTGAAGGACAGGACATCCTCACGCCCCACCAACCTCTACAGAGACGTCTTGGGCGTCGGGAGTCGTAGGGCAATTCTTGGCAATCGCAAATACGACCTTACGGATGGCGAGCAGTGGGTGACCGCTGTTCAGGTCCGGTAAGGACCAATTCCGAGTCGACGGCGCGTTGTGTTCCACTTGCGTTGCAAAGAGATGTCAGCAAAATGGACGAGGCCCAGTACAGACCGATGTCTTCCAGGGCTGCGGGATTATTCAAAAGAGTTACCGTGGCTCTAAAACGCAAAAGGCAATTGAAGGAACACACAGAGAGTTTTAGTCAGTAAAAGTCTGAAACCTTCTTTCGTTCTACCCGGAGCGGTCTCATTTGATGATTAAAAAAGAGGTTAACAATTGACATGTTTTGGTTTGTTGAACCCACAGATAAATTATTGATCTGTGCTTGAACCCAACTGGTGAATTCACATATCTTATGTTAAATACGGAAGTAATAAAAAAAAGCCATAGTTTCGCACAATATCTAGCTGTCACCAATAAATTAATCGTGCCCCATCGTTTGTTACAGATGTCCTCTCGGTGAAAGTGAAGTACCATCGGTCCGGCCCGCCATGGCGTCGTAAGCGGAGATCCTGATAGATAGTTGCGGTGAGTACCAAGCCAGTGGCGTAGATAGTTCTAATGGGGGTCCATATCAAATATTTTTATGGCGAGCAATGAGTAGCTCGTTGTCTGACAGTCCGGCAACCGTCCGGACCGAGCAAAGTTCCACGCGCGCCTCAAGAAGTTGTTAGCAATGGCAACTTTTTTCTAATTATGATTATTTCTTTTTGTGCTTTTGGGTACAATATTGACTGTTCTACACTGTTCTTATATAATATCTGTTATTGCTGTATGGAGTTTCTTTTTATTTTATTATTGATAGCCTTGCGTTTTATCACCTTTCTTCTCAAGCGGTTTCTTGCCGGTTCTTCTCCATAGGAAACAACCAATTTGGAACCGTGCACTAGGTTCTGACGTTTTTTAAGTGCCCATGTAAGCTTAAGTGAAGTAAAAATATTTGATTTTGTGAAGTTTTGAAAGGGGCTTAGCAGAGTTGAAGCCTACTGGAGCCATGGGTGATGCGAAAGAGATCCCCGGGCCCTATTACCTGTGGCAAAGAAGGAACAGGACTAGGTTTTTAGTCAGTTAAATTTTGACACTATCTCCCGCTCCGCCCAAGGGCACAGAGATGTCAATGGATTATTTTCCCATCTACAAAAAACAACAAATACTTTTGCACATATTTTTTTGTACTAAATAGGTCCCACTAGCACAGAATGTGTGCCTTAAAAGGCCTCTAGAATGAAAATGAGCTCGTATATTGGATTATTTTACAGGTACTTGAATAGGTTGAGTTTTTATCGCTTCCTACTATACTCTGTTCAAAATAACATTAGACATTTATGGAAAACCTTTTATTACTGTCCGTTCAACCGATTTTGACTTTTATTACGTTGGTGGCATGACAAATGGCGGCTGCATTAAATAGTTGGTATTGTAACCACTTGTTTGCTTTTAATGCCATCCTTATGCCTACGAGGTAGAAGTTAAAATCGGTTGAACAGACAGAAAAAAAGTTTTTTTAAATGTCTAATCTTAACGCAAATGAGGTATATTTAGAAAAAGCTAATACGAGTGGAGTGAGCTATAAACTATTAGAACAGCTTATCATATAGATATTATTCATTCACTACTGGTCTTTTATTAATAAAGCGATTTAAAATTGTGGATGAATGAACATATTACGAATTATGGTAAATGTCGGGACCTCTTTAGCTCGAGGGCCCCGTATCATTGATACGGCGGTAGCTACGCCTCTGTACAAGGCACTAGTACCTATATACCTATTATATCTATATATCCGTGCCAAGCAGGAGACATTGAGAAGACAGGACGACATCAATTTCAGACGTCCCCTTGCTTAATCCATAATTAACCGTAGCTGAACAACTACAGGGTTTATAATCCTTTGCAACGCTTACACTTCGCGTCAGAAAAGTTTGCGCACATATCAAAACTTTGTCTGGAAAATTCTGTCTCGCGAATGGATTACGTTTCGTAACATAAGTACAGATACATATGCCTCAGATATTATTGTTTGTTTTACTGCGACTTAGCTGAAGTTTGTTTTTGAGGACAATCAGTATATTTCATTCATTTGAATGTTTTTACTTTAAAAGGTTTTTTGAGGTTTTGCATATCTTTGAAATTATCGGCGTTTCTGTATTATATTATGCATGTATGCCGCAATCTTCCTCATGAATCATCATGAGTAGTTTTTGAGTTTATTGCGAACAGGTAGACAGATAGACGCAGTGAAAGATTTGGTTTAGATCGTTGTGATATCGATATATTTTTTTATTATTTCGAAAACTGCATTCCATACTTTATTTGAAATGCACAACACTAGTTGCATTTCTATTGTTCTATTAAGTGAGTTTAAGTTCTCTCGTCTCGAGAACGTGACGGCTACGACGTGCTAAGGATTAACAAAGAATTCGCTTTTAAAAGATTTACCCTTTACCCAGTAAGACGCGAGTAAACACAAGGAAAATACATCTTAATATCATTGCTAACATTTTTATTTTGGATTTTCCACAAGGAATACATATGAGCATTTTGCTTAAACCACACAGAGAAATGTTTAATAGTTCAGAGCTTTGGATTTAACAGAAGAAACCGTGATGTGCTAACTTAAGTTACATGGGAATTGGGATACTAATGGGAAGATTTTTCACTATCGACATTGTGCTCACATGATAGAAGCAACAAGTAATATGTAACCAAGCATTATATGTAACACATATATGATTTAAAAGAGTGTCCATGGAGTTTCTTGCACGTTCTTCTCCATAGAGACCTACTCTTTGGAACGTGCAATTTAGCTTCACTTTTCTTGGACTGACCGACATTTGACTATTCAAAAGTGCCTGTAAATGGTCTATTTGAAATAAATGCTTTGATTTGATTTTGATTTGATTTTGATTTGAAGATGATGATAATGATACCTTTAACCGACTTTAAAAAAAGGCAGTTCCTTCCCTTGTCTTTTTTGTTACCTCTGAACTCTGTAATTTAATTTTCTCATTTTTAATGAGAAATAGATATGAGTGATAAAGATGACGGATCTTCAAAGAAAAAAAAAAATAACGGGGGCCAACCGCAGTTTCGGTTTCCTAGTTCGGCCAAAAAATCTGGTTTCAATTGGAGTTTCTTTCTTTTTTTTTTTTTTTTTCGATGGGAAAAATCATCTTATGACAATCCAGCGGGGGTTGTCATAAGATGATTGGGCGGAGCGGGAGATAGTGTCAGACTCTTACTGACTAAAAAACTCATCCCGTTCCTTCAAGCCTTCATCGGGCTCGACAGCCCTTTCGGATAACCCTGGGCGACCCGGCTGGGCCCCTGCTGTTGCTGACAACTCCTTGAGGCGCGCGGGAACAGCGCGCGCCGTCGACGACTTGGGCTTGGTCCGGACTGTTACCGGACGGCTGGACAGCGAGCTACCCATTGCTCACTGTCCGCAAGCCAGCGCCTAAGGTGGCCGGAAAACACTTGACACTTGATAATCAATACTACTAAAACCTTTTTCAACACGCCTGCTTAGAAAGTGACTGTAACACAGGTAATCCTAATACAGGCTCCATGTAGTCTCCACAAAATCAATCTATACTACATTCGTTTTAGTATAAGCAAAATCCGTAACCGTGTCTAGTATTTTTATGTAAAGTATCTATGTATTTAATAACTGTAAGCTTGTTATTTTACCTGATCGTCCACACAAATACATGGTCACCGGGCCATCCGGGCTACTGAGGAGTTTTTTTGCAGTTGTACATTCGTCTATGTGTGTTATTTTTTATGCAATCGTGGATTTATTCGGTTATTTAGTGTTTTTATGAAAGTTAACTATACTTACCGATAACTGTATCGAAATATTATTTTTATTTAGGTGGTGTTAGGTGTCGATAATAGCTGAAACTGGAAGAGTAGAACATTCGGTTACGGTTTCGGCTGCAAATCGTGTTTCGATCGGTCACTACTTTTTTCTATATCTTATTTAATGTTCCATATTTCCAGCCAGTACAGTAGGCACAACGGAAGTTGAGCGCTCGGCGACAGAGTGGAGATCGCTTTGTGCATTCCATACATTGGCGAACCAATCGTCTTCGTTGTTAGATACATGCAGCAATGCAGGGAACGAATGAGGAGTGACGTCTATGACGCGATGGCGCGGCGAGCCACTCACTGACACTCCCCGCCCCCGCGTCTCACTTCGCACCACTAAAGCGACCAAATATTTGACTTCTGCGCAACCGCTCAAGATCCGTTGTGCCTGCTGTAACTGTAATCACATAATAAGGCCGATTACTTGAAGTAGTTAGGTACTCTAAGTGCACCTATCGACAACACTCGGCGCCAGTAGGTAGGTAACTTGCGATAAACATACTTCAAAATTATATCACTGCACTTATCAACTTGTAAGTATGCCGTAATGTGTTGAGGAAGAAGATAGTGTTCGTATGACCTAGTATCAAAGATAAAAGACCTAATAGCCTGCTTTGGAATCATTTGTCCTAATATTATTAGAGTCCGTCTAACGAAAGCGTGACCTGAGAAAAGTAGGTTAAAACCAAAAATTTAGTATGTGGTATTATTGAAACAGTAGGAGAAAAAAGTTTTGATACTTGAGTATTTTTTGTATTTATGAAAATTGTGTAATAGTTGTATAGGAACTTAAATTTTAGTCAAAAAGGTGTGTGTAGACTTAAGCTAGAACTACACTACACCGACGCACACGTGTGAGACGTCTCAGACGTGTGCGGCAGGTGTGCACACTACACCGACGCAACGCGTAACACGTGTGATGCCTTTGATTTCATCGGAGGCTTAAAAACAGATCAAGCTTGCTTTTTCATTTACCATCCATTTAAACTTCCGCCTGACCACAACGATCAGACGCGTGGATAGCCCCGCCCACCTTCCTCTAAAATTTGTGGGACCGATGTTTCCACGTCGCGGACGTAGCGTCGCATGGCGTGGCGTGGATCAAATGTAGCTCTAACAGTCTATTTTCCATATGAAATGTATGGAAACCGACGCTCCGAGATCGGCTTGTGTAGCACACGTGTGAGCAGTATAGTTCTACCTTTAATTATTGGTGGGTGTATGGTAAAGGTCAATAACACACAAAATGTTAGTTATTATTCCAAATTATTTTATTTTATCTGTTATTTCAAATGTCGCTACATAATATTCAAATAATACTCTTTATTTACCATTTCATTCGACTCGTGAGACATAGAAAGTTCAGCAGCTATCTCTTTCAAACTTGAACTAAGATTTCAGTCACTATTTCCTTCATTTTCGTGATTTTAACTTCAGTTGAAGACTTTGATGCACTACCAGACAGACTGAGGCAAATCTTTCATTACATCTCAGCCGCTTTTGAACGCATTCTACTACTCAATAGCATGTTTTTGATTAAGTCGATTCACCAAAACTCTTCTTTGTTCGATGTTTATGTCAATTACGAAATTCGCAATATGCCAGATTATCTAAAAATATAAGAAAAAAAATTTATTATATCGTAAATATATCTAATAATATTTGTCAACAAGGATCAAGAATATAACGTCATACTAACTTAAAAATTCAGAAATCCTATATAAACATTGTTGGTTTTTATTGAAAACACCTTCTTTCTCTTCTTGTTTTTGTTTGAATTTATTAAACATAGTGTGTAGCAGTTTTCGCACGTTACTGTTTATTGTTTTTCCCATAATTAAGCAATTATTTTTGAAAAATAAATATCTGTTTACAAAAACTGACAATTGCAACCATAGACTTTACGTGATTTTTTCGGCAAAACAATGTTGCCAATTTAATTAAAAAAAAAAAAAACTCCAGGTTACGCTTTCAGTAGACGCACTCTAGCAGTAGTGGAGCAGAGGTCGCTCAGTGTTAACGGCCTCGACTTATGTACAAGTAATATCCTCGTGGAGGCGATCAGAGGTGACCTCGGTCTGGGTTCAGACCATGGTACGAGACAAGAGAGATGGGAAGTAGACACCTGCGAAGCAGCAATGCAAACGAAGTTGAATAAACCTGAAGGAGGAGGACATCTTCATGCCCCAGTAGTCGCTTGGGCCACCGCCACGGACGTTGCGGGCCTAAACCCAGTCAAGCCAATCACCACTACTCTCAAAATGGTGAAGGGAAACATCGGGACTGGTTTTGGCCTTTCTTAGAATCAAAACTTCACAGCCATGTGACACTAACGGCTATTTCTCCTAATGAGGAGGCCTGATTCCCAGCGGTGGAAATATTTAAAAGCATATCATGAAATATTAATCCAATGAGTCATAGTGAATTTTAAGTTTGTCTGTCTTTCGTTCGAGTGAGCTATCCCACCATATGGTCCACATTTGCGATTGAGTGTTTATTTTAGTTCACAATTAGCTAGTTCACGTTTGCATTAAAGTTTCATTGATTTTGTCCTCGTGTGTCCGGAAAAGGGGACAGATAATGAGGTTAATTGTGTTTTGTGAATTAGGCCAGCGGAATTACTGGTCTTTCATCACAGTTCAGGCGGCAAACTTGGCAATTTTTTTTTTTTTTCGATTAAAGAATGGCTTTGAGGAATTAAGAAACTGTAAACCATTTAGGATAGGATGTCATAAAACTATAGATACTCGAGGACTGACTAACCCTAATCTTCATATCTCGTATTGGGTCCGCTATATATTGAGATACTTATCGGTTGGTCTATGAAATATTTTGCAATTTTTTTTTTAATCTTGGGTTTTCAAGATTGATTGACCACCTGTTAAGGTCACGCTTATGGGAATCCTGAAGAAGATGAGGAAGAGGCAGGAGGCAGTATTTGTATTTTTTTAAATTGGGAAATCTTCAAATCATATCTCCCACTTTGGGTGGATAAAGAGGGACTTTTACTGACTAAAACCCGCGGGTGTGACTGCCTTTGCTTTCCAGGGCTGTGGTAATTCTTTCGAACAATCCTGCAATGCTCTGGAGTATTTGTAACACTGCATTAAACTTTTTGACTTTGGCAATACTAGGGAAGGATATACATATAATTGAATTGCCCTGAGGAGTTTGGAATAGGACGTCTCCTTCGACCATCTTCCGAAAGGACGATGATATTGATGTCAGATTTCCTCCATGCTGTACCATATTACTTAGGTGTTTGGCATAGGACGTCTCCTTCGACATCTTGCGAAAGGACAATAATGTCACTTTTCCCCTATGCTGTACAATTTGCTTTACAGAAGTGTTCGCGTTTGGACGTGATCACGCCGTTAATGATGTCGCATTTTCTCATCCTGTCTCGTTGTTCTCCAGGAGTGATAGTGTCTGGTCGCGATGGGCGCGCCGGGCGTGTCTGATGAGTATACGCCGCCGCGTCTCTCGCGGCTGCTGCACTCCTTGCCGCACATCAACGTGACGCTCCATCGCGTCAACGATACCTTCGCGCCCAACTCGCCCGTGTATCTCGAGGTAAGGATTTACTGAACCCCGATTTCTGATTTAAGAATTTTTTTAATTAATAATATCAACTAGTGCTTGACTACGATCACTCCTGATGGTAAGCAGTGATGCAATCTTTGATGTTGGTGGTAGTTTATTAAGATTGTATTCGTTCAAGCCTTAAAAACATCTAAATTATGATCGAATGGGAAGACCGCTGCAGGCAAATTATTCAAATTCTTCGATGTACGCGGTATAAAAGACGGGGCGAAACTTTTAGTCTGGACAGTAGAGGTTTCAACAACGTAAGGCTGGATAAGTCGTGAATTTGAAGTTGAATAATTCTCTAACTCTACTTTAGCCTGAAAACCTGTCAAAATTTGGCGTTTAAGTACGGTACATCTCAAGAATGTTCTTAACCCAAAATACTCAATTCAGGAACCTGTAGTGAGTCTTCGAAACGATTCGAAAAATCCGTCAGAAGTAGCCTTAGTATGGATAGCTTAATCAACTGGTTACACTCTTTTATATGGCGTTTTAATGTGAGACTGATACCCAATTCGATGAATGGATTAACTGATCTTCCCTGTGTCTTATTATCTATAATATGGAGTAAGGAACGCCGTCTAGCACATACGAGAAGCTCCATTACATTCCATTATACCGTATTTACTGTATCTGGAGGTAAGCGGCAGGTTCCAGCATAAGTAATCTGGTACGAATACCAGCACTTGATTCTGGTCCTTTTCGGCCTCGGAACTACCTATAGCACAAACACCAACTACTGTACAACATAATCTATGCTTTTCTGTTGTTGCTGTTACAGTAAGGGCTATATTTCACCGATACACCATGTCGGCGCGACCAGTTGCCCCTACCAATAAAATGTACATATACAGCTCTATAGAGAGTTACTCACCTGGTGTCCGTGTGGTTGCGCTACTAATTTGGTGGCGAGACCAGCTCGGACGTGTGGCGACTCTGGTGTCTGTATGGTGTGTAGTTTGGTAGCTTATCGCGCCGCCATGGTGTCCCGGTGAAATATAGCCTTTAGAGTCTGTAGTTTTTATATCCGTAAATCGTCAAGATTTGATTGATTATAAAGATTTTTATATGTTTTTGAAATTTTATTATTTTTGTGCCAGGTCTCAAAAAATAAATCCTGGCTTTATCTAATCCTAAGTTATAATAGAAAACATGAGGATGATAAGCAGTCAGTTGGACCACAATCACTGATTACCGCAGCCGTGTAACACGTCCAGAGCACGCTACATCAAAAGATCACAATCTAGATTGAACAGAGCTAACGCTACCCTATTTTCACAATTCCAGTTCACATACTCAACAAATCATGGCCCGGAATTGTATACTTACTTTGCTCAGCGGAACGTTAGGTAACAAAACATGACACTTCATTAAGGTCTGTTTATTTATATCAGGAGTAAAGGGATATGCAGGTTCATTATTGAAGTTTACTATACACGGCATGACTGTTTAAGTTTAGATAGAGCGAACTACTTAGTAAATAAACATATGTACCTCATTATTAAAGCGAGATGGCATGGTGACGCAGTTAAGCTTAGAACTGATGTAGCGCCATCTATGTCGCCAAATGTGAACTAAGCTACAGAATCCTGGATAGCTGTATTAGAGGTATCCGCGCGATTAAAACTTATACAACCTTCAGTCTGAAATCAAAGATCGGGTCCAGCTCACACATAACCCTTCTGGTTGGATGATCCTCCTTTTTCAACGGAGGTTTACACCCTGTTCCGCATATCTCTAAACTGGTGATCCTCGACTGTGAACGTCAGCGCAGCCTTCTTGTAGCTACTACATTGTGACGTCACATCGACAGGAAAACGTCTCATTAAACTACATAATTCTGGGTGGTCCTCTGGGTTTGATCCGTCTGTTAGGCATATTGATTTAGGTTTTCTGTCAGAATTTTGTATGTAGCGACCCGGATTGTGGGTTTGTAGTCGGTTTCTGGCAACAGACTCATGTTCAGAGACTTTACACAAACACATGTAGGCGTTCACACATCTATGGTAAGGAACACTTGGTAAAACTCTTGGACAGTCGTGATAATCCAAATATCTACTGCCAATGTCTCCACAGAACCTCGTTAACACAATATCTTCGTCTTTTTCCAGAGCTTGGGCATCCTCGGCTCCATACCCGGGGCATGGCTGATACTGACGCTGACCGTTCTGCTCATATACCTGCTTACAAGATGCTGCGACAGAAAGCAACGGCCGCCAAGAAGCATCACCGCTTTGAAGGTGAGACAAGTCTGGTTTACTTGACTATGGCTTATGAAAAGGAAGAGGCATTTAAGTATGTAACGTAGGAACGTACATATCGTCCAGCCTAATATTATAAAGACGAAATTTTGTAGGTGTGTATGTTTGTTACTTCTTCACGCTCTGCAACTTGGCACACAGGTAGACCAGGTCCTGGAATATTAGATATGATATCTTTTTATGGAGTTTTTTTCTAAAGACAAAATGGAGAAAACCGTGTTGCACCGACTCCAAATAACACGGAAAGATGATGCATATTAGTGTGATATCGTGGTACTACTTATGATCCCTCTCCATCCATGTGGATGGATGGAGAGGGAGAGAGAGGCCAAAAGAAGAATGGATTGTGTGAGAAGTGATATGAAAGAAAAGGGAGTTAGTGATAGCGTGACGAGCGACAGGACAGAATGGAAGAAATAAAACGTGTTGCGCCGAGCCCAAATAAAATGGGACAAGGGCAGGAAGAAGAAGATCGTGGTATTACTTAGGACAAAAACTTCTATCTTAAAAGCTCTTCCGTTTTATTATACTTTAATAAGAAATTCGTCATTTTATGCAAAAGGGACTACAAAACTTGGTCTGACAACAAAATCTTATTACTAAGCAAGACTTATTTACTTGGCAAAGTACTCGGGAAAACTTTCACCGTTCAAGCTTTTTCCAAGCGTTCTATTGTAGGAATCCGGAGTCTCTTAATTGTATAATTAGTGCTGTACTCATTAGCAGGCACATAGTAATTTTATCCATTCATGATGTGTTAAACAGCTTGAAAAACCTTATGTTTGTATACATTGCCGTATTATACTCTGTTCAAACGTTGGTGGCATGACAAATGGCGGCTGCAGTAAATAGTTGGTATTGTACCCATATTTTGCTTTTAATGCCATCCTTATGCCTATGAAATAGAAGTTAAAATCGGTTGAACAGACAGTAAAAAAGGTTTCTTTTAATGTCTAATTTTAACGCGAATAGGGTATAGTTGTACATAAATGGTACAGGCCCAGAGCATCGGAGCTAAGACGTACAAAAATAAGTCAGGATGTTTGTAACATATGAAATCAAATCGATTCCAGTTTATCCATAAAGACAATGTAAACAACTGCCACTGAAAAAGCTATTTTATATTATATTTTTGATAGTACTTCACGATAACTTTGAATACCCTTCGTCAAGTTCGACTTCAATGACTGACGCAACCTTTTCGTAGTTATTTATTATTCATTGTTCTCTGACACACCACGGTCCACGCGTCATCTACGTGACCTTCAGAATAAGTGAGCTGTAAATTGTAACAATTTTTTTTCATCTTTTAATTAAATAAATTCAATTCTACAGGTTTTTTTTTTGAATGATATAAACCAATGCTTGACTGCCATCCCACCTCAGTGATGCAATCGTTGGTGGTAAGGCGCACTAGTTTATTGAGCCTAGCCTATTCACTCTGGCTTTGAAGACACTAAATTATAATTGGACGGGAAGACCGCAGCAAATTCTATAGATCTTAGTTTGACCCTTGAACTGAGGGCCTAGTCCGTTAATGTATTCGATTGTATAACGACTAACGTTCGCTTATATTAACTACACTTTTCTCTGTTAAACTCTCCCACCCCTCCTTTTTATCTTATATCAAACTTTCAATTTATATCTTCTTCCCATGCCAAGAATCGACGGCCACCAGTCGCTATACATTTAAGCAGAATTTGCGGCTTCATTTTCTCTTCACCACCCTTGGTTGACTGGTAGAGAATGCCTTAGACATTAAGTCCGCCTTTATACCTTTATGTTGCATGAAGTTTTAATAAATAAATATTAAGTGGTCGGTCCATCATCGAATACCCAGATGTACGGCAATGCGCCACTGGTACATGGTGTGTAACATCACTTCTGTGACAAATGTCTGACCGACGGTCTTAGTATCGTCTTGGTACTTCGGCTGTCATTTTTCCGTTTAACGGAGACAATTCTACCTGGTTCTTGTCTTTTCCGGGTGTGATTGTTCATAACCAACCATCTTGAGCTTCTTGGGGTAAGTTGTCACCCACACGCGCACCGCGTTCAAAAATTGTGAAGAAAATTATCATGAGGCAACCGGCATGTCCTAGACCAAAAAAATCGAAGACATGTTATATTCCCGCTCCTAAAGAGGAGGCCTGATTCCTAGAAGTGAGGACATTATAATGCCGATTACGCTTATGTTTATTCGCAGCCCACAGGCCCAAAGTCTGCCTGTCTCATCATTAACACATGTCAAAGCTATTTCCCGACGTATGATAAACTCATCATGTTCGCCCCGAGGGTATCGTTGCTCTATAAATAGTCTGCAAACACAATCAAAATAATTCTCACAGACAACTTGAAACACGTGTTGGAAGCAAGTGTTCAAACGATCAGATGTTTTGTTTATGTTCTTCTTATTAAGAAAGCCCTCCTTCCCTCGTCTATCGTCAACCTGAACATGGTTTAAAAGCTTGTTGATTTATCAAATTCAAAATTCAAATATTTTTATTTCACATAGGCCTACCTACATGGGCACTTATAAAACGTCCAAAGCTAGCACGGTCCTAAATTATGTCGTTTCCTGTGGAGAAGAACCGGCAAAAAACTCCACGGACGATATCCAACGCAATCCAATACAATGTTTGATAAAAAAGGCAAAGCGAAAAAAGAGAGATAACACCTGAACTCTTTCTTGAAATTCACTCAAAAATTTCACAAAACTTGTAACAAGTAATACGCGATTTTTGAAAACGATACCTTAATAGTTTTTGGGCAAAATTTTCGTCATTTAGATCCTTGATTAAATTTGCAAGGTTTCTATAGTTTTAATTTACAAGTAAATTGCAAAATAGCAGATTTTCAGAGGCCTTTACTGGATTTTTTTTTTATATCCACAAGATATCTATATTTCCAAAATATCTTAGATGCGGAATAACGTCTCACTTAAGAGCATTTGTATTGAAATGTATCTCCCCGCTCTTAAAAACTGTTACTTCACAATGATAGGACTATAAAATAGGACACTGAACTTTGGATCGCTTCTCTTTGATCTTTTGTTTGGAGATAGTGTAAATATTTTTTTTTTGATGATCTCTTATTAGGGCTAAGTCTATTAGAAGTTTAGAAGTGTGTGATTCTTCTGTCATTATTTTGAGATAAAAAGGAAAGTGG
Source organism: Mythimna albipuncta (assembly GCA_929112965.1). NCBI lineage: Eukaryota > Metazoa > Arthropoda > Insecta > Lepidoptera > Noctuidae > Mythimna > Mythimna albipuncta. Next base: position 20,977,392 of record OV815963.1, read on the forward strand.
ATATCAAAGAGATTGATCTATTTATATTTGGAGCAAATGCGGATGTTTATGTTTAATCCAGAAAACTGTTTCTTGATAACTGTAATTATAATTTTGTCGACACGAATGGTGCTGGTTGAGTGATTTGCTGTTGCATTACGTTTCGATTCCCGCACGGAACAAATATTTTTACGGCTTATCGATAGAATTGGTCTGGGTTCGAGTGTCTTCTTCACGACACAGGAGTAGAGAACCCTATGGTCAAAATATGTTGGCCTCTCTGAAGTTGGCGTTCCGAACTATTACGCATACTCGAAAAACGCAATACGCATTCGCCAAATGATCGATGCGCTAAGTACTCGTATATATATCTGTTCCTCATTCCATCTTCTCAACTCGGGCTGCTATTAGTGTAAAATTGTAGGGTCTTTACCTGATGTTACTAATAAGTCTTAAGCAAAAATCTTAGATAACTTGTCTTTTTGGGGCTATAAAATCAAGCACGCGTGCCCAGTGCGGATTGGTGGATTTCACATATCTTCGAATTTTTGGATTTAAGACATACTGTTTTCCTCACGATGATTTCCTTTCCTCTCCTAGAGAGAAGGCTTAAGTCCCAGCAGTGGGATGAACAAGGCTTATTATGCTATGCTAAGCTTATTGTTTTTTAGTTACAATACCTCCATATCAATTCCAATTCCTCTATATTCATTTAAGTTTTTGTATAAGCTGTGTTACTTTTTGGTGTACAATAAAGTTTATTCTGTTCTATTCTAAATCACAGAATAGAAACATAATCTCACGCTATTTTCCTATGTTTCTGCCCACAGCGCCTACCTTAAAAGATTTTTTTTTAAAAGAAAGTAAGATGGCTGCTTCGAAGTTTAAATTACTTATTACAACCTCTTTTTTTCTCTAGCCATTACTGTCTCTTTCCTGGATAAAGACCTCCCCAAGTCCTTGCCGACACAACTTCTTTTTTTTTGTCTCTAGCCATTACTGTTTCTTTCCTGAATAAAGACTTCCCCAAGTCCTTGCCGACATTCTTCACCCGCACCTTCTCGAATCAGTCAACAACTCTTGAAGCTTTATTTTCTTCCAGATAACTCTCATGATTCTATCGGTGCTCTGCTGCGGCGCCATCGGCGTGGGTCTCTTTGGAAACGATGACCTCCACAACGCCATGCTGCAGAGCATCCAGGCGGGAAACCAATTAGCTGCACTCGTCAACACTGTTAAGAACCAGGTAAGGACTGACTAGCCGCTGGACGCTTGAGTGAGGCGGCTACAATCTGGGAGATGGGGGTCTTTTTGTCAAGAGTGAATATGCTACTTTTAGCAAGCGTGCTCCAAAGTCGACTACATCATTGCTTACCATCAGGTAAAACAATGGACAAATGGGCGCCTATAAATAAAAATTAAAACTTGGCTGTACCAGTCCTTATGTACCGGGCTTGCGGACAGTGAGCAATGGGTAGCTCGCTGTCCGGCCGTCCGGTAACTGTCCGGACCAAGCCCAAGTCGTCGACGGCGCGCACTGTTCCCGCGCGCCTCAAGGAGTTGTCAGCAATAGCAGGGACCCAGCCGGGTCGAAGCCTACTGGGGCCAGGGTTATCCGAAAGGGCGCTCGAGCCCCGGTATGAAGGCTAGAAGGAACGGGGTGGGTCTTTTAGTCAGTAAGAGTCTGACACTATCTCCCGCTCCGCCCGAGGGCGGGGGATGTCAATGCATGATTTTTCCCACCATAAAAAAAAAAGTCCTTAAGTACCGTTCAGAAGAATTCTGATCTAGGGCGACATATTATAGTCTGCTTCCAACAATTCTTCGGGAAATAAGACGTGCGTAACGCCCTACTGTGAGGTTTCAGGCAAGAAACCAGCCAGTTACCTCTCTTTATTAAGAATCTGGTTATTGTTAAGGGATCTATACAGACCACCTTATCTGACTTTTGGAAAAATCCATCCAGGAAATAGACTACTTACAAGGTGTCAGACAACGGTAGACCGATAATATGTAGCAAAATTGGTTGAAAATAAAAGTAATTGGCTTAGATTCGACAAAGAACAATAGCGCAATGTAAAGTAAGAAATTCGACGAGGTAACATTGTGGATGATATTTTGACTCTCTTTGTGCCAGAAAATAATGGTCTGCTTTATTGTAACCGTGTCAGCCTAAAGTAACTACTTTTTTTTTGTATATTTTATAAACCGGAGCTTGACTGCAATCCCACCTAATGGTAAGCAGTGACGCAATCGTTGATGGTGAAGCACATTCGTTTATTGAGAGCCACTTTAGCTTTGAAGTATGGAGCAATGAATAACTTATATTATAACATTATTTTTCTACTTCCAGTCAAGCATCCTAGAAGAGGCAATGGGTTCCCGCGCACGCGCTTCTCTGGCCCGACTAGCGGATGCGCTGGATGCGCCCGTGGCCAATCAGACGGCGCTAGGAACGCTACTGCGCGCGCTTTCAGCGCTGCGGAACAACGCCAGTGCGGCCGCTTCAGCCGCTGACAATCTACGGCGGCCACTGGCTGCGCTGAATCTTGATGCTTTTATGAAGGTTAGTGCAGTGATGAGTTTTATACATTCAGTTTTGTTTAAGGAGTGATATTGAAGATGTGCCAAAAGTAGCCGCAGGTTCTGTGTGTGCCACCTTGCAATTATGTGGTCCTGGGAAGTTTAATATTGCTTAACTCAGATATAGTATCTAGTAATAATAATAAAACAGAATTTGAGCTGTTTTCGATTGAGTTTCTTTTAGCACTTAGTTTACATTGAGATACAAAAGTAAAATGTGGAGCCTGTTTAGTAAGGGGGAAATAGAGCAATATTTCCTTTAAAAAGAAAAATCCTTCATTTCAGTAATGTATTATTAATTTTGGAGGTGTTAAATTACCAATTATTGTGTCTTATCTTTTATTATTCTTTCCAGTTCCTTGTACTCTAGTTGTTGCGACACACACGCATCACTTTTGTACGTTAGTACCGGAGGGAGTATTGGGATTTTCTTTAACTCTGTGATACTTACATAGTTACGAAATGTGAATGTTATTGTTCCAGCGTGCCTGGGTGTGGGAGGCGGCTCGCTGGGCGGGCGGCATGGCGGGCTGGTGCTGCGGCGGCGCCGTGTGCGTGGCGCTGCTGGCGGCGGCTGCGCGGCGCTCGAGGCGGGCCTTGCTGCTGCTTTGTGTGAGAAATCCTTTTATTATTTTACTGGATACTCCTTGAATATTTGCGATACGACTGTGAAGCTTCTGAAATGTCTATCAAATATATGTATGTGTTTGGGTAAAACCAGACATAACACCCGTTTTTTCGGAGAATTTACCCTTATCAATGGAGGTATGTGAGATTTTACACTCTCTTCCATATACCTGTAAACCTTTACATTTTTACGACCGTTGTAATAACACAATGGTGGACGTAGTTTTTTTTGTTAAACGGTTAAAACGTTATGATATGTTTAAGAATATGTGTGTTATGTGGTGTGCAGGTGGGCGCGCTGGGCGCGCTGGTGGTGTGCTGGCTGGCGGGCGCCGTGCTGGCGGCGGGCGCGGTGGCGGCGGCCGACGCCTGCCAGGACCCCGCCGCCGCGCTGGCGCTGCACGCGCCGCACAACCTGCCCATCGACGTACGTCTCCTATACAACATCAGTTTTAGTATATGCAGAACCTACAACACGTGTCTAGTATTTTTATGTAAAGTATCTATGTACAAATTTTCATAACTGTATCATAAAAAATACAAAGTTGTAAGCTTGTTATGTCAGCAAGAACACATAGTCACCGGGCCATCCAGGCGACTGAAGGGTTGTTTTGCACTTGCACCCAGTTGTTTGCTGTCCTAATGCCCGCTATGACTTGCCGTAACCTGTGTTGTACTTAGTGTCGATGGTGTCCAACTTGGAATCTTTTAAAAATATTTTTGATAAAAAAATATAACATGGTGTAAAAACTATAGGAATCCATTCAGTTACTGATTCTAAACAAACTATATTCATGTTTCGCATATTATAGACTAAAAATAATTTTGTATGATATGGGAATTTATTTCTAGAAATAAAATGATTATTATTTACTAGAATAATCAAATAAATGATTTTAACTTTTTTTTTTTTTTACAACTATCTCACAGCGCCGTCTAGTCCCAAGCTAAGCAGAGCTTGTGTTATGAGTATGTTACGTGACAACTGATAAACATACTTATAAATTTCTAAATACATACATATTATAGATAAATTACACCCAGACACAGAACAAATGATCGTGCTCAACACACAAACATTTGTCCTGGGTGGGAATCGAACCCACGACCTCCGGCATAGCAGTCATGGTCACTAACCACTACACCAACAGGCCTGTCTTTGACTCTTGAATCAATATAAAACATTATTTTTGGTATACGCTAAACCGGAATATAGTTTGTTCAGAATCAGTAACTGAATTGATTTCAATAATTTTTACACTATGTTATCAACAACCTTAGTCAGGTGATTTTCCAGGGTTCGGTTAAACCTTTCTACCATCCCGTTCGACTGTGGATTTGTGCGTGTGGCATTTTTTTGTTAATCTACAAAAGAGTACTTATTTCTTGGAACAGCGCAGATTCGAAGTCGACGCTTCCTTGTTGTGGATTATTATTATAATCCTTTCTTTATTCTATTTAAATCTAACAAATGATTACTTCTTTGGCAGATGGTGCACTACTACTTGTCATGCAAGGTTTCTCGAGAGTACGCGCTGACTGCTGAATACAGGAATGCGCAACGAGCGGTCATGGCGGTGCGGCAAGCCTTAGGTGTGCTGTCCCTAAACGCACCAGCGCTGTTCAATGATCCTGGTAAGACCATCAGAGAATTTGTTATGAGAGGATTTTCTTACACGCACATTTTACTAGAAATTCTATATTATAGGGGAAAAGTCAATAATTTGAGTACTAATCAAGATTTCTTAGTAGTGGCCAAGACCAGGGATGTTAGGGAGCTCCATAACTGTAACCGAAACTATCGGATATCCGATATAAAATAATATCCATAACCGTAACCGAATTCGAAATAAAAGTTTCGGATAAGATCGGATAGGGGCGGAACCTAATTGCGACACGTTATGACAGCCTGTCATAATGTGTGGCGTCGTAAAATATAAATAGTATAGTAGTAAATAGTATGTATTTATATTTGACTTTTGAAATTCCTTAAAAACCCGTAATTATCTCAAATTAACGGATAATCCGAAATAATTTCATATCCGTAACCGGTATAATAATCATTTCCATATCCGTATCCAATCCGTATCCGAAATTTCATTTCCATAACATCCCTGGCCAAGACCGACCACTGTGTCGCAAACTATATAAGAACCATCTATTGATATTTTTTGATACCCCTCTCACAACATTCTACCTGGCTACTTCTGAATGCACTAGATAGCGCACAAAAGATTGTAGTAATCAATCATGTTTTTACGATGTTGATATGTAATAAAATTAGCAAATACTCACCATTTAAACAGAAATATCTCTTCGTTCATCGCTTCATTATCACACAAGATTCTAATCAACTTATGAATTTAATGTATGCGTAAAAGTTTCGTCAGTTAACCGTCGAGATAAAGGAGTTTCTATTCGTGTTTTACCAAAACTATTGCATGAAATAACAGCATTGAATTGATTTTGAGAATTCTGATGTCTTTTCATGGCAGCAGCGAAGTTATTTAAGTCCTTATAACCTGATGTATTCCAAGCATTCTTATCGTTTGAGAAAAAAATAACTGCCTATTATGTGATTTATTTTTCTGAGAAATATTCTAATTTGTGAAGTTACAAGATCATATTTATCTCTAAAACTCAAACTAGGTATAGAGTTTGAGTTTTAGAGATAACTGAGGCCAATACCGATTCCACACATATACCACAACCACGAGTATAGTTTCCGAATTCATTTCAAAATTAACCTTTCAATCGTGGAAATTACAGACACAATAGAAAGACGGTGTGCGAACACCGGCGTTCGCTTGGGGTTTAATGAATTAATAAACTGTTAAATGACAGAAAAAAAAAACCTATCAAAACAATACGTCCAACACGATAACCGCACAAAGCAAATTTGAATTAATTTGTAGTTAGTTTACTTTTTTACACGTTATAGTGGGCGCCTCGTTATACGCGTAAAAATTTCTTTCATGCCTTTTCAAAATCCTGGCTTATTTTAATAGAAAAATGTTCGATGAGCTAAAATTGTTTTTTTTTTTTTATTATTGATAGGCTTGCGTAGAATATGATACTGTATCATATTTCACCCACACAAGACTCACATTTTGATTTTTTATAGGAAAAGTAGAGATAGAAGATAAAAAACTTTGAGGCAGAAAAAGACAACAACACATTAGTGTTCATCTCTTTCTTTTGTTAAGTGTTAGAGTGAGATCGGAGAGATAACGCTTAGAGCGGCAACATTGCATAATGCATGTCATAGGCGATACCTAATATGCGGAATTCAAATTCATTCAGATACGATATCCTTGAACACGAAGTGGCTTAGCGTAACCGCGTAGGCGGCTTTAAAAGTTTAGATTTTCGTTTTATTTAATTGATTTGTTGTTTTCTATGATTTAGGTGTGAAGTATGAATTATAGTGGCAAACTTTTTTTTTATGGTGGGAAAAATCATCCAATGACAACCCCCGCTCTTGGGCGGAGCGGGAGATAGTGAAAGACTCATACTGACTAAAAGACCCATCCCGTTCCTTCTAGCCTTCACACCGGGGCTCGAATTCCCTTTCGGATAACCCTGGTCCCAGTAGGCTTCGACCCGGCTGGGTCCCTGCTGTTGCTGACAACTCCTTGCGCGCGGGAACAGTGCGCGCCGTCGACGTCTTGGGCTTGGTCCGGACAGTTACCGGACGGCTGGACACGAGCTACCCTTTGCTCACTGTCCGCAAGCCCGCGCCTACGTTGGCCGGAAATCGGGATCAGAATCTCGGCGGCGGCGGCGAGAACGCCGTTGCCTGATGCGGTAGGCCTCCTCCTTTGCGAGCATTACTGCTTCGCAGAAGTAGGCGACCGCCTACCACTCCTAAGTCTGGCTTTTTAACTTGTATTGGTCGCACGTTCCTGCAACAGGCTTGTCGTTTTTGTGAAGTCTTACATAGAATGGTTTACTCTCAGGTCTCCAGCCAGCCCTGGGCGTGCTCGGTGCAGGCACGGGCGAAGCGGAACGGGCGCTGGTAGCGCTGGGCGGAGCGCTGGAGTGTCGCATGGCGCGCGCGTACTTCGTGGCTGCAGCGCGCGCCGCGTGCGACGCTGGGCTGCAGGTACGTACAGGGGCACTGGGCGGTTAGGTACCGGCAGGCGCCTAGGTAACTTTGTAGGTCCGGCAAAATGTATGATGTTTTTGCTGCGTTATAAATATAATAAAACTATGCTTTTTAAGATTTATGTTTTTTTCCGTACCTAGAACGAACGGTAGGAAGCAAGTCGGTGTCATTTTTAAACAGAAAAAGAAACTGATTATTTATTTGGTCTACAGAACAGAAAAACGTGCGATTGTTATAACACTTGGTAATTAAAAATGTAATAAAAAAGTTATCATAACTTTGTTCTCCCATTAAATCATTCATCCGTTCATTTATTTTTGAATTAGTCAATTAAGCCTCTTTTAAATGACACCTAGTCTAAACTGCTACAAAGGTGGGCAAGGGATCCATTAAAAAATCCAAAGGGATCCAAAAAATTTTTCAAAATTGTACTGCTTGAAAGTCTCAAGTTATACACATGAGACTTTCAAGCAGTATTAACTTATAAAGTGACCTTTCCGTACGCTTATACTGTACTAGTTCGTTATAGTACTTATTTGATTGTGTTTTCTTTCAGGCATTATCACTCCAGCTGTTAGCAGCGGTCGCAGCTGGTTTTCTCTTCACCGCCATAGTGCTAGTCGACTCCCACGCTTGGATATACATCAACACCAAGTAAGTGTAAACGTCATTGTAATTTAGTTTTATGTATCATCGCGGTCATTTCTGCCTAATTACTTAAAAAAAAATCGCTTGAATCGTGAGGCGACCCTTAGACATTTTCGTTTCGATGAAAGCAAAAATGAACTTAGCGGTGGTCAGGCGGAAGTGTCTTTGATGGAACATCTCATCTCGGCTGGTGGTGGTTTTACTTCGACAAGGATAGTATCTATTGGTAGTTTTGATATTAAAATTTGTCTTATAACCGAATCTAACGATGTTTTCTAATTTTTTCTGTGCATTCGACCTTGAAAAACGGTTGTTCAAGATTATTTGTTCGCGAACATTGTTTTTAGTTCAGAATGTTCTAAAGAACATCAACGAGCTACGGGACAAACTAATCAACCTTAACTGCTTTAACTTTAATGGCATATATGTACTAAGCTTAACTGGACCTACAGAGAGCAGGCTTGGGTCTCAGTAGTGGGAACACTATACGTTGCTTACGCTCGACTTAACAGGAGTAATAATCTATTAAAACGAAATTAACCTATTTTGATGACACTTAAAATACTATAGCCTAATGACCACGGACGCATAGCTTTATAGACGCGTATTCGTCACTATACGCTTGGTGTACGCCTGCGTGAAGCTTATATACAAAACTATGGAATTCTGTCGACAAAGCGACAGCGTCGTGCTGAAGTGTCGCGTCTATGAAGACACACGTCCGTGGAATGTAGGCCATAGTTTTGTGTGTAAGCTTCACGCAGGCGTACACCAGGCGTATAATGACGAGTACGAGTCTATGAAGCTACGCGTCCGTGAACATCAGGCCTTATTGTTTATTGCAGCATCACTTCTGAGAGTTAGGGTAAAAGCTACAGTTATTGGCCTCCACACAGTTATTGACCATTTCAAATTTGACAGTCTAAAATAAACAATTACCTACCAGAAAGTACATTCAAAACTGCTTTACTGATTAATGCAGTGTTAAATCTAGTATTCTGTTAAGCATCGCTTAACTGGAGCGCCAAAGTTAAAATGGCCAATAACTGTATATGGGCCAATAACTGAAACGTTGCCTCTACATGTGCAGACTAATAAAAGTTTTCAAATCATTAACTTACTAACTGGCCGTCTATGTGAGCATGAAATAGGTTCTATATAGGTACAAGTTAGGTTGGTGTGGGTACAAGACAGGTCACTAATGTAGTGGCATGTCCAGACGCAGCGGCGGCGGCGAGGAGCAGGCCCCATTCTTGTCTTCCGGAGGCTCCAGCCAAGCGTCGCGCACCCTGCCGCGACCTGTTCCTTACAACAACGGCAAGCCGCCGAGCTACGGCGCGGCGGTGCAGCTGATGGACCTGGAGCGCCCCAGGTGATATGACCATGCTGATGTAGTTGTGCTGGTGAATGAGGTAGTGGTAGCGGTTCTAGAACTTGCCTTTTCTAGACTTCATATGTGTATTTCTATTCAGAATCTCTAATAATTTCTTTTGTTTTGGACACCAAATACAGTATCATTTACGACAAAGTCCAGTAAAAATGAACCTAAAGTACATAGAAATTAAGTTTATAGTTAGGTGAGTGGAAAATAAGTAAATTATTTAAGATTCTGAATTCAAATATAAGTAGGTAAGTATAGTTTAATTCGAAAAATGTTGACGATAAATAGTATTTATGAATATTCAGGTGAGTCAAAAACCTCTATCGCCATCTCATTTAGCACCAACTGTAAACTGACATTAGTGACTACTTTAACTTGCGCGCTTATCGCTTGCTAAAATTTTGACTTTGTCACTACTTTTTTGTCATGAACACCGTGATTTCAACATACTCTTCAAGTATTTAAGGGGTGTAAAAAATATGTCACTAACCCATAAATCCGCGGCTATATGTCTGACTACGTAGATCAATAGATCTACTTGGTTTTGCCTATAAGGCAAGAAACCCCTTTGCCACGGTAACTATGTTTAACGTTTTGTCTAGCCCCGGCAAGCCACCTTCCTACGGCGCTGATGTGCAACTCATGGACTTCGAAAAGCCAAGGTAACTATAAAAAAAGTATAAGTTAAACTCATAGACTTGTATGGTAAGGACAGGGTAGAACGCACGTTGTAAGACGCTATTAATGTGGTCCTAAAATAGTCTCGGAAGTGAACTAGTCGCGCGACAGCAGTCGCTGGGAGCGGTCGTGTTCATATAACAATACCCTTCCATGGTAGTCGGGTTACTAATACCGAGTAAAAAAATTGTGGGATGGTGTAGAATTATGAAGCAAGCGTTTGATCGACCGTCTATCTTTACTATTTAAATCTATGGGTAAACTCCTTGTGACGTTCTTCCTCAATGATGGGCTTAATTAGGATTTTATATTTAAGTGCCTATTTTGAAATTTTCAGGAGTATTCCTCGAAAAAAAGGTTTCAATCGTGAGTTTTTCGCGTGGAGAACTTTTTTCATGATATTTAATAAATTCCACTTTCATAAAAAAAAAATATGCACGTCATTAAAACTAAACAAAAGACGTTCATCATCCATATGCATATTACTTTACAGCTATAGAATAGTTAACATTTGGGAAATAAAGATTAAAACATAAATATTAAAGACTTACATTGTGTTTATCATTTTTGAGTAGTTACTCTAAATTAGAAATCATTGTGCGAAAATTCGTAAAGCTATCGATTATAAAATAAACCAATTAATTGCTAAAAATTTCAAAGATTTTATGAATAAGGTGATATATTATATATCTTGCGGGGAGAATTATGAACGTTAAGGAGACTTAGGCCCCTTGCCCACAGTGACTTTCTGTAGCGATGTTGTAGCACGTTCACATCGATACAGTCGCAATGCTGAAGCGCGTTGGCATCTTTTTTATAGCGCTTGTAAATGCGACTAACGCGCGTTAATAGCGATGCTGTCACGCGCTTAGGAAACACGCTACATAAAGTCGCCGTGAGCGAGGGGTCTTAACGTCACGTCCACAATTCCAGTTTCTGCAGTGCTATACAAAACAAATTGGGAACATTCGGTGGTTGACATAATGCCCAGAAACATCTTCGTGACCATCCTTATGTGTTTTTAAAGGTGTACAGTATTGTGGCTGTTAACATAGCAATTTGAGTTTCAGTAAGGGAGATCGTAACACAATCAAAATCATAAAAAACGTCAATTTTTACTTAAACTCAATGTAGCTTGTTGAACGGCCTTAACAGTCATAAGTCTTTTGGCAATCGTCGTTTCACTTGCTTTTCGGTTCGGTGTGTCGACTGCTTTAACAATCCAATAGAAAATTTACAACGTAATATTGTAAATAATTGCGACCACTGTTTGTTAGAGTTAGAGAGCATTAGGTAAATAAAATAATGTTACTTAATAAAATCTAAGAGTGGAGACCTGGTGTCCTGAAATACAGTCCTCAAGAGTAGTTTAGGCACCAGTCTCCCACAAACATTTAAAAATATTAAAAATAATATCCCACCGGTAACGGGAACAAGGTCTAAGCTACCGGTGGTAGGGCTCCAAAGAAAGAAACCTCCATATTATCTCCTTTATTTTCTTATATTACATATTTTTGATATTTTTAAATATTTTTCATATATATATAAATATAAAAAAAAACATTTAAAAATATAAAAACAGTAGTCCACCGATGTCGGGAGCAGGGTCCAAGCTTCCGGTGGTTAGGGCTCCAGAGACAGGAACTTCCTCACAATGCGAGCCGTATCGAGGAGTACTGCCTTCTGTATCTGGCCCTTGATCCAACCGCGCAACGACAGCTTCGACAGATGGTCGTCGAAGCTTTTGGCAATAAGACCATTGGCGATTACGACAATCGGCACAATGACAGCCGAGTCCACACTCCACATGTCGACAACCTCGTGTGCTAAGTCGAGATATTTAATTGCTCACGTATAAGAGTTGCTAAATGCGATGCAGCAATGAAATTTTAAAATACTAACAAATCGCATAGAGTAAGCAAAACCCGATGCAGCATTTATGGATCACTGGCTGCTGCCAGTATCTTCGCCCACGTGATAGACAAAAATAATCCTAGAGATAAAAAGCATCATATTCCAGGACATAGTCTATTTGTGTGCCAAGTTTTATTGAAATAAATTCGTGAAGTAACAAACATACATAGACACTTTATAATATTAGTGTGACTATAGCTAAAAGTTCTATGATTGTTAAGGAACTATCTGCCGCTACTGTACAAGTGTAGGGCCGGTGTAGACATGTCTGTATGCCCCGTAGGTCGCGCATGTCGGGCAGCGCGACGCTGGGGCGCGGCGCGGGCGCGGGCGCGGCGGCGGCGGCGCACGGCGGCGCGCACACGCTGGGCCGCGCGCCGCACAACGGCAAGTACGCCACGCTCAGCAAGCAGTGCAAGACGCTGGAGAGCAGCGACTTCTACTGAGACCGGCCCGGCGGCGCGGGCCCACCCGAACACAACGCAGGTACGTGCCGTCAAACTTCCTTCTGGATCCCACGACACACGAAACCCTAGTATGGCATCCAGGGAATTTGTAAAAATACCTAGCACTTAAGGGTCAACTCACACCGAAAGAGCGGCGAAGGGCAGCGCAGTTTCAGTGTCAAATGAATTTTAACTTTATTTTTATTTCTATAATACTTATTATCGCATGAGAAACACGAACGAGAGAATTTCCCGGAATTCCTGCGGCGCCGCGGGCGACTCGATCGAGTTTCTCATGCGATAATAAGTATTATGTTAATGATAATAAAGTTAAAATTCATATGAAACTGAAACTGCGCTCCGCTTCGCTGCCCTTCGCCGCTCTTTCGGTGTGAGTTGACCCTAAGGCTCTTATGTAATGCAAGATCGTCTAATCAATTGTACTTGTCAAAATAAACCCAATAAAGTTGTTATAATTATTATTGTTTCTCTATGCTTCGTTGTCAACTTCTTTTCTAAACTCATTTTTGTGCTTTTGAAAAAATCCCTATAAAATTAAGACACAACAGTTCACTTTGCATTACGTTTTTTTTTTTTTACTTTTTGTTAATGCTATGTATATGTCAGTACTATGAAAATGCTTTAGGTCCGGACCACACACGTTTTACGTTTCGGTTTCGTGGTACGATACGAAATCTTGTGCCTTTGTATGGATTACTTAGCTTATTGACTCAAACTGTGCATGTCTATTCACCGTCAAAAAACGGCAGATTCTTTATTTTCACAGCAAATCTGTGTGGACAACAGCATAATATGCATTATAAATTTAAATCGGTTTCAATGCGAAAACAATTAATTTTATCGAAAGTAAAGAAATATACAACTTGATTATGATATTGGAATAGCTTCTAAAACCTTTATTTTTGGCTTTACTAAAACTTTATGTACCAAATATATTCCAGGTCAATCCGGGCGCTCAACGAGCTTGAACCGCTTCGACCCCAAATACGCGTCGTTCGGGCCGCGCGCGCCCCGCCCGCGCCCCGCCGCCGCCGCCGTCTCGCTCGGCACCTTCTCCGCCGCGCCGCACGCGCCCCACGCGCCCCATGCGCCCCACGCGCCCCACGCGCCTCACGCCCCGCACGCGCCTGCGCCCGACAAGTACGCCACCGTGCGGCCCGCCCGCAAGCCGCACCCAGACCAGCCGCAGCCACTCTCCGCTGCAGCGCTGGAGTACCGCTCGCTGCAGCGCCCGCGACGCGCCAACCTGCCACCACAGCCCCATTCTACTCACACCACGCACCGACGGCGACAAGACCGCCCGGAGCGACCCGAACGCGTCGAACGACAAGAGCGAGCTGAACGACCGGAGAGAGCCGAGCGACCCGAGCGCCCCGAGCGCCCCGAGCGAGGCGAGCGTTCCGACCGCGTCGAGCGCATCCACCCGCCACATCAAGACACTCGTGATCTATACGCCGTGACCGAGCTCTAGGGGCAGCCCCGCGCCTCCTTGACTCCCCTGGATGTGTTTCTCTGACGCGCTTCCCCCTCCCCCCTGTGACGCTGTATTGTGACCCCAGTGTACCCTCGACCTTCGAACGCCGTGCGTTCCCGACACTCGATGTCTCGCTATGACAATCATAGCGGAAGATGAGTGAATAACTTTGATTGTGTTTATGTGACTGAAAATATTCTCGATTGTGGATACTTTGTGTGGTTTTGTGCTGACAGAATATTTCAACACAAACAGTAAAAAGAGGACATTGATTGAGTTAATTGATTGAAAATAGCATGAATATGAAATCGTTTACAAGCAAATTGGTTTTAAAATGAGTGATTTGTTGAAAACTGCACATGCAAACATTCTGTCAGCGCAGATGTTTCATTGAACGAATAATTTCTACCAGTGCGTGATTGCTCAAAATCTTTGTAATTTATTGTGAATACTGGTCTAATATTTATGTCTAAAATATTAAGACGAACGTTATTTTTGCTGTCTCGAATTTTTGTAGGGAATCATTTTAGCACAAATATTTAGGTAATGTTACAACGGTAACTACTCTCTGGAACTATCTTGATTGAGGCCTATTTTTAATCAATATATTTTTCATTAATAAGACTAAATTGATCGTAATTTTTTTTTGTTTTTAAGTGATTATGAGCAGCGGCGTTTTAATGATATGTTTATTTATCTGTATCATAAAAGTCTAATAAGGCTGTGTTAGCAACTGTCGTCGACCAATATTTTATAACAATTTTGTTGATAACCCTCACGTTAAAGTTGATAGTGACGACTGTGTCATTAAAGACTATGTTTTTGGACTCGGGTTTTCGCTCAATATAGATTTAAGAATAAATCCGGCTATGGTCTAACTTTCGAACTGTTACTTAACGTTGATAAACGCTTTTTAGCGCTAACTTTAGGATGAATCTGCCAAATTATTGGAAAAACAATATTCTTTTGGCACGTTTCTATTACATTAAAAAGTAGATGGCTCGGAGCCCGACAGTAGAAATTTTATTGCATTATATATCTCTAAATAACATAAGAATGTATATAATATTAACAGTAGATCCTTCTAATTTAAGTTCACCCTACTTGTGTGGTCATACACAATCAATAAAAAACAATATTTGGACTGGAAATTATATTTAATTTTGAATGAATCTGGAATCTCTACCGGGTATGGTGAAATAATATAATATGGTTTAGCTTTCATATTTACGGCTCAAAATTTAAACTGATTTAAATTGCGTGGACCTAATGTAAATATAAGTTAGGGCTATTTAATTTTAAATTCAAATTAAACTTATTTTATTTACAGCTAATCGATTAATTGTAAATAAAATAATAATAAACAAAAATAAGCATTCCATCGTGTGTGAACTAGTAAGAAGTGGAATTGGTAGAAACAATTTACATGAAACTGTATTAATTAATTGTAAATAAGGTGCAAATGATAACTGCCATTGGATGAACAACAATTGTTCTGACGTTTATCTCTAACCAGTGTGGTCTAACTTTAATGAAAAGTATTGCTCTTGCTGATAACACCACAAAATGTAACTATTAATAGTTTAAAGAGGGGGATGTATTCTTGAAAATAATTGATAGTCACAAAATGATAAATTTCGTCCAGTGCATTAAAACTTAGATGCACGTTCGGATTAATGTACTAAAACATGTTAGATTATTGTCAAGAATACATTTCCGAGATAATCATACTAGCTGTATCTAATAAATTATGTAGACTAAGTAACAGTGGTACCATTTAATTCTATAGAGCGAACAGTTTTGTATCTCAGTATTAAAATAGGGAACTTTGTGAGACTTTACAACGACGTTCGTACTGTTTTTTATGATCAAACGTATTTTTAAGTTTCTCAAATTTCACGGTACCATAAGCAGTGTATTCGCCAAAGATAAAGCATAATTTAAATTAAGTATGTTAAGGTCTAGTTAGTGGTAAGGTTCAAGTTTGTACAGCTGGAAGAGTTACTCGTCAATATTATGGTTAACTTCATTCGGTCCCATTAGTATAATTAATCAATAACTAATTTATTAAGGCCAACAGTTAAGGTTGAACTACATTGGGCATACGTGAGCCCCGTACTGGCTGCTTCGGTCTCCATACATTTTATATGGCAACTAGACCTGTAGAGTTTTTTTACATCCACGCCACGTGACGCAACTCTACATAGACGAGGCTCACGTGTATGTGCTCAATGTAGTTCCCGCTTTACAACAATAGCTCTCGAGTTCTCCGTGTAGTCATTGGGATCGATGAAGGACACGGCTGTTATAGTGATTACGTTCTCGTCTGAATGGTTCTCGTGCTGAACGGTCACTTTTGAGACTACGAAATTTTTATATCTCTTTTTTACGACGTGACAATTATGGTGTCGTAATGTGACGTAGCTCGCTATGTGTGTATATTTCAAACGAAGCGAACGATATGCAATAACAAAAAAAAAAATACTATCTCTACATCGTAAGGGTACACAATTTTTCAATGTAATTACTGCACACTATTTATAATCGTAAATTAACACTTAGACAGTTGTAAAATATGTTACGGTTACGAGGTGACGACCGGGCATGGAGCCGAGTGGTGAATGATTCACGCCAAACTTTACCCAGCTAATGCTCATTAGCTATACTCTGTTCCTAATAACATTAGAAATTTTTTGAAAACCTATTATTACTGGCTGTTCAACCGATTTTGACTTTTATTACGATGGTGGCATGACAAAAGGCGGCTGCAGTAAATAATTGGTATCGCAACCACTTTTTTGCTTTTAATGTCATCCTTATGCCTACGAAATATAAGTTAAAATTGTTTGAACAGACAGGAAAAAAGTTCTCTTTAAATGTCTAATCTTAACGCGAATAGGGTATAAACAGAGAATAGAAGTAGCTTCAGTCCTTCGAAGCTCTAAAACTTATTTGTTTATTTGCCTACAATACAATAAAGTTACCGTAGTTTGGTAATTATATTTACCTAAATAGGAAGTGTAAGGAACGCGAATTTTCGAATAATTAGCCTTTTATTTCTAAAATAATGTCAATGAACATCAACTAATTATAAGGTTAGTCATTTTTGTTCAGCATTTTCGTAGTAAGTTGGCTACGTAATTGCTAACTGAACAGCCACATGAAAATCTATATTCTTCATTTTATTTGAATTTATAATTCGAGATAATTTCAATTCATGGCCATCAACTCAAGTTTCAACTTTAGCGGTACGTATTTTAAGTTGATTTTTAAACGACCATTTCTGTGTAGTATTTCAACCTTGTAAGTCTCGTAGTTGTGAGCGCAACTGCTGAGCGTGGAGCTTGGTCCGTGGGTTTTTCAATCGGAATTACTCTGTAGCTGCCTGATGTTTGGAAGCTGGTGGTGTGATGAACCCGTGCCTCGGTGCACGTATATGTTGGGGCCACTGCGCCGTCTCAGAGTACTATAAAAGTAAGGGAGTGTACCTGAGTTTGTGCATATACTGAACATTATAATATCTCAAGAACATTTGGGTAAATTCCGTTGAGATTGGCCACCACAACCGAAATTCGATCGGAACGGTTATTATTACAGTTTCTTTTTCCAAAGTTTGAAAATTATCTCGAATTCTAAATTCAAAAACATCTCTGAAAACTTAACGGGACTGTGTTTGATGATTCCTTTTTGTTACAAAGTGCCATAAATTATGTTGTTACAAAAAAAAAAAAAAACTGATTATTTCGCATCGTTTCCGAATGGAACATTTTAAGATTATTTTTTAAATTTAGAATTAACATGTTTTTGTTTTGAAATATTTTTTTAAAAATCTCGCTTTATTGATTGTTTTGCTTTTTCAAGTCAATTATGGTGCGCCCGAGTATGTTAAACGTAAAATAAATGCATTTGATACTCTGTATTGTTGTAAGAGACGATTTACCATTTTTTTAACTTTTTCATTTTATTTTATGTTTTATGATCTGGATACTCCTAACTAAAACTTAAACTTCCATTTTATATTCATAAGGTAGGAAAAGTTCATTGGAGCTTTTTCAGTAAATAAATCTGTTATGATTTTTATTCATAAAAATTAAGCGGATTTATTTGCGATTCTTTTCCTCTCTGCCTTTGTCTGAGAGTACACAAAAACCATAGAGCACCTTTGTCTATTTTCTTTTCAATCTTTTTTTATCTGTACCAACTACAAGATGGCCGCCGTCTCTTACAACGCAAGGAGTGCGTTAGTGTTTAAGTCTCATCTCGTGATGTATGACGTGTATAACGTAAATTATAAACGGTTGATGATAGAACAAGTGTATGAGTTTACAATGAAAATAATAAATGGATAAAAATATTTCTTGTGTTTGTTTTTTTTTTTTTTTTATTAATGATAGGCTTGCGTTTGACCACTATCTCACCTGATGGTAAGCGATGATGTGGTCGACGATGAAGCAGGCTTGCCTAGAAGAAACCTATTCACTCTCGACTTAAAGACTCCTAAGTTGTAGCTACCAGGAAACACAGATTCCGGAAGGGAATTCTACTCCTTGGCTGTACGCACAATAAAATGATTTGTTTGTTACCCATTACAATGTCTTAGGGATTTTTTGAAAGAGTTACCGTCGCTTTGGAACGCAAAGGGTGACTGGAGGAACACAGGAGGATGTGTGGAGGCACGCCTGACAGTTTTAACACGTCATGGTAAGGCCCCAGGTACAGTGCTTCGCGGTAATGTTGGCAATACGGAAAAACAGTGTTGCTATATTTTTAGCAATGAAATTACTTAATATAAGGGAGGTACTGATATTTCGTTACTTTTAACAATTGCCTTATAACTTTTTTTTATTTCTTTTGGAAACTGTAAAAACTATTTTTGAATAAAGCATACAACGCACGCCTCAATTAAGAAAACGCCACGCCACAATATCGTACCTCTCCATCCAACAACATCCTTTTAGACCTGCTTTTTTTTTAAATAATATCCCATTCCTCTCATAATTCTCCCAGTGGTGCGACTACCGTTGAAGTCGATTTGGTTTCACATTTCGTGCAAAAATTTTGGTAGAGTAGGCAACTCTTTTCATTTTTCCCTTCTTTTTCTGCAGACAGACTGGGGAGCCAACATTACGGCAAAGGAACTTCACTAAAAAGTCTTACACGTCCTCTCGCTCCATCTGGAGTGGGAGTTATTTGGTGATTTTTACTGAACAAAAAGGTGAGATTTTTCAAAACCTCGTTTCTACTTGATACTAGGTGACATTTAAAATATAAAAATGAATCGCTAAATGTGTTGCTAAGAGCTTTCGAGAACAGTTGAACCGATCTCGCTAATTCTTTTTTTGTTGTGTTAGTTATTGTGAGGAGAAGGATCTTATGGAAAAAAAAATAAAAATTAGGGTAGTGTAGTGTAGGGTCAGGGCTGGTTTATGCATGTCGGGGCCCCTAGACAATGCACGTCTCGGGTCGTCGTTTAACTTAGTTTACATATTTTATTGTTTTTCCATGTATGTAGTTCGTTGATTCAATTTAATATTATGTAAATTGATAACAAAATTTTCAGTAAAAATCAAAGAATCTCTGCACTCAAACGTTACTAATGGAAGATTGTGTTTTATTGACTCCACCTGTTTACCTACAGCTTTTCGCATAATCCAATGCTAGGATTGCTAGTTAAATGTCATGCCATCGAAATTTCAATTATTTTTTTTACTGTTTATGAAACATAGTCTATTTTTTTTCCTGAAGCGCGGGGCCCCTGAACCTGGCTGAGCCCCTAGGCAGTTGCCTACAGTGCCTAATGGATAAAACGGCCCTGTGTAGGGTAGAGTATGTTAGTGTAGGGTAGAGTATGGTAAAATAGGGTAGAGTAAGGTATAGTAGAATGGAGTAGGGTAGAGCGGGAGCGAAGTCGAATAACTCGAGTCAGCTATCCAAGAACGCGCCTCAAGGAGTTGTCAGCAACAGCAGGGACCCAGCCGGGTCGAAGCCTACTGGGGCCAGGGTTATCCGAAAGGGCGCTCGAGCCCCGGTATGAAGGCTAGAAGGAACGGGGTGGGTCTTTTAGTCAGTAAGAGTCTGACACTATCTCCCGCTCCGCCCAAGGGCGGGGGATGTCAATGCATGATTTTTCCCACCATAAAAAAAAAAAAAAAAAAAGCTATCCAAGAACTGAATTATCTAATTTTATTGTAAACACTAAAAGATTATTTGCTAACAGTCAGCATAATTAACAAATCGTAGGTAATACTTTATCAAAGCTGCAGCGGTTTATTTACTCATGTGCTGCAGGGTTTGTGTGTTGTATGTGTAGATACTTACATAATTACTACGAACCACATCAAAACATAATAGTACTTCTAATAGAAACAGGAAGTTTAAAGTGTTTATTTGTTTATCTCACTCAACATTAAGGTAAATTGAACTTTGAAAGTTCTCACCACATGAGTATATTTACTACATTTAGTTTACTGATGTGGTTCTCACTAATACCGGTGAGCCAACTCATATAGAAACTCATTAGGTAGGTATCTTTTTGTTAAAATGAAAGTACATCATGTGAATTAAATCGCACCGTTTCCGACGGAAGGTCGCCGGGACCTGGTGCTGGGCATGGTTCGGAGTGAGCAGGAATGGCAGGCGGTCGCCTGCTTCTGCGAAACAGTAATGCTAGCGAAGAGGGAGATCGCACGCATTAGGGGCTTGTGGATAGTTAGCAATGGGTCGCTGCCCGTCGGACCGTCCGGTAACCGTTCAGACCGAGCTGGAGTAGTCAATACGGCGTGTTCCACGCGCGCCTCAAACACATGTCAGCAAGATCGTAGGGGCCCAGCAGGGTCGAAACCTACTGGGGGCGTTTGTGCGAAAGACAACCCCTATGCATAGGTACTAATTCTTGTTAATTCATTAAACCCCAAGCGAACGCCGGCGTTCGCGCACCTATTGTCTTTCTATTGTGTCTGTAATTTCCACGATTGTGTAGATCTCTCTGGCTCTACAGGGTAGGGTGGCTCTTGTCGGTATCTCTGTATTTATACATCAATGAATCATCCTTGCAGGTCCTTCGAAATGGATGGAAAGTCAGGTCAGTCTTTCACACCTTTTCATTCAATGAAATTGTTGGTTAGTTTGTTTATTAAGCCGAATCTTGTAATTCTATAAACTTCCTTAGGTGCTAACTCCATCATAGTTCTTGTACCTGCGAGATTGTTCGAAAGAGTTATGTAGGTACCGTATCTTTGGAATGCAAAGAGCAACTGAAGGAATATAATGGGTTTTAGTTAGTATAAACCTGACTCTCTCTAGCTCCAACCAGCAGGAGGAGTTGATAATATCCATCCTCAAAAAAAACTTATTTGAAATCATTGCAGATGTCTTTGTTTAAAAAACTATTAACTTTCGCAGTCGCATCCTTTAGTTAAATCTTTATTGTACACCGTAAAAAGTTATTATACACTGTTAAATTTTAGTAGGCCTGTAGGTAATAGTCGGCGTTAAGTACAAACTACCTACAGGTCATTGAACTCGCTCAACTGACGTTTTCATAAAGAAATTAATTTCGTACATGCGTAAACTAATACGAGTTTTGAAAAAAAGGTACTTTATTTTTTAATTTTATCTTTACAAATCGGTAGTGTTTCATGTACCGTATCGACTGTCCACGGGATTAAAACGATTAAAATTTAGCGGTGTATATTATGTGGTTATCAGAGTTCATGTACAAAGACGAGCTTAACTCCAAATCGAGTTTTCATCCAACAAACCATTGAGTGACAGAGAGGAATCACAATAGAGGGTAAGATCCAGCCCCCCTAGCCAAGTTACCTACAACCTATGCCTACAACCGTTTCTATTCTATTCTCTTGGGTCGAAAGCCTCGAGTTGGCCACGCCTCTGATTTCTTTGTGACTGAGCGTTGAGATGACGTAAGAACAAAAGAATCGGAGGCGTGGCCGACACGAGGCGTTCGACACAAAGGAATAGAATACAGAAACGGTTGTAACTTGGCTAGGGGGGCAGGGCACACATGCAGTCTGCAGTGCAAGTGAAATAAAAACAATAAACACAAAAACACAACACTCACTGACATGTTTTCCAATTTTCTTTTAACAGCAATTCCTACATACGCCAAACAAAAGTTTGCAGTCGTTATTCCCGCCATTTCACATCACGCCATTTGAACAAAATAAATAATTGTCTGTGGAACGCTCTCGGCTCGTTTGGGTCGAGTAGCAATTTGCGCGACAATGCACTCGATAGCTCCCTCGTTGATATTGTTATGCATCTTCACGCTTATTTCAGGGTTATAAAAGGAAAAGCTATTGAGAGATAAAAATCAAATGAACCTTATTAAATAGGTAAATTTTATAACGAGGGTGTGTGGGGTAACTTCTCAATACCCTCGTTATCAAGTTTACCTTTAGCGCCTTTGGTGAAATTGAATGTGATTAGTGCTTAAGTGATTTTGTTTTTTTTTTTTGTGTTATTCTAAAATCTAAAATTAAGTATACATTTATGACTTCAACACATGAACATTTTAGTTTTTTTACAGTTTAGATGGCACAGTTAGCGTAGTATAGTAGTTGAGCGATGTGCAGCGGTATTGCCTGTCGCGGGATTGATTACCGTTCGGAACTTTATATTAGATGGCCTACAGATAGTTGTTCCGGTTCTGGGTTGTGTATTGTGAGTTTACATGTTTGTGAACGCAGCCACGGTACAGGAGTATGTCCTAGTGTGGCAGTTTAAAAATAATGTTCTGTTTTGCATTACAAGAGGGTTTGATAAAGTGCCATCGGTCAATTAGTGGCAACTATTATTATAAAGCTAAAAAAAAACATACATTCAGCCGAACATAGAACCTCCTCCTTTTCGAAGTCGGTTAAAAATGTATGGAATTGACATGCGCTACCGAGAAGTTACAATGTTATACTACGCGTTCCAAATGAGAATAGGACCGATTCCTATGTTGTGATGTCTCGTCGTACTGTCAAATCGAAGATATTTTGGCAAAATTGAAGAAATTAGAGATAAGTAAAATTGAAGAACCGGATTCTGATTAAACTTTTTTCGTTCACAGTTCATAAATAAATTAATTTTTTTGAAAATTAATTAATGTTTAAAAATTTCTTTCGTCGATTTGTCAGTGAATCGTGACGTCACAATATGGCTGGCGATCCTATTCTCATTTGGAACGCATTGCAATAAGTTGTATGGTACAATGTTACTTTGTCTAGAGATGTTTTTTTGGAGAAGAATATTAGTGTCCGACCGAAACCGAAACCGAATATACACTGAAATATAAATCAATAAATATTTCTCAAAGAAAATGAATTTAAAATTTAACGGAATTAAATGCACAGTTGCACACATACTCGTACTGCTGCCTAGGTTGCATACCTATATGTATTATCTAGGGCATTTTCTTGCCGTTGATCTCAGAGATGATGTAGACATTGAGAGGGAGCGCAGGGCCCTAGCGGTCCGGAGTAACATGTTGGCCCGTAGATTTGCGCGGTGTACAGACGAAGTAAAAATAACACTCTTCAAGGCTTATTGCCAAAGTCTGTACACGGGCAGTCTATGGGTTGATTATACTAAGAGATCGGTGGATGTCCTGCGTGTCCAATACAATAATGCTTTCAGGATGTTGTTGAGACTGCCTCGTCACTGTAGCGCGTCGGGAATGTTTGCGCAAGCCCGTACCGACGGGTTCTATGCGATTATACGCAAAAAAACAGCATCGCTGCTGAGGAGAGTGAGGGACAGTCAAAACAGCATCCTGAAAACCATGGCTGAGAGCTTCACCTCTCCAATAATTTATAAGTTTAAGCAAAGACTAATTTTTACTAACACTAGGCAATAAGATTTTATTTTTTTATGTTACTAACACTTTATGGATTTTTAAGTCTGAAATAAAAATATTAATATTATTATTATTATATTATTATTCTGGCCAATGTTCAAGGGACTATACGCCTTAACGAGAAAAATATAGGTCCAAATAATACACTCTGCATATTTTACTCATGGTTTATATTTATTTATTGACATCAGGAAAACGCATAGTCGTCAGTTTTAAATTCTTCTCCATGTACTCCTCCGCTTCTTCCGTCATTTCTTCGTCGAAGTATTTGACCCAGTTTCCAGATTTTCCTGTGAACATATTTTTTGTAATGGGCTGGTATTTGTTGAATTAGGATCGTAGAAAATGGTTGTGCTTGTGAGAAAAGTCTCATCATTATATAGATGGGCAAAGATGAGATGAGATGGGAAGCCGAAGTTGTGAGTGTGTGTGAGTGTGTTTGTTGTTTCTTTGCGATCGAACGGGTGAACGCAAACTTGGTACACTGGTAGACTATGTCCTGGAATAGCACAAAGGATAAGTAATTTTTATCCCGTTAGTATGTTTATTTTGTTCCAATATTCTTTCTGAAAACAGGATCCAAAATTGGTTATTAATGAAGTAGCAAAATTTCAAATATTGGAATGAGGTAGAGTCGGTGCGAGGTCAGGATGCTTCGATATCTGTTTTACGTAACCTAAAGGCAAGTGAGAGACGTCACATTTTGGTTGGTGCATCCTTTTAAACTTCTTCCACCAGGTTTCAAAAATTTCTAAACTCGCTAATTCTATATATTTGTGATCAGCAAAAAAAAAATTTTTTCAATCTATATTGGCTTTTCTAAAACAATTGCCAATGTATATTGGCAAATTGGCAAAAAGTTCAAAATTAGACACATTTTCGACAATAGTTAGATATGTTTCCGCTCATGGAACGTCACTTTACCTGTAGACCAAGATCTTGGTCTTGTTGGCGCATGGTTTACATCTATGTAGCCACAACACAAACCAAACACATAAACCAAGGTCACTTCGGTTGGAACACTAGTTTACAACCGTCTGGTCCATCCTTTAAGGTTACCCTCGAATGCTTGCGGACAGTGAGCAATGGGTAGCTCGCTGTCCGGCCGTCCGGCAACTGTCCGGAACAAGCCCAAGTCGTCGACGGCGCGCACTGTTCCCGCGCGCCTCAAGGAGTTGTCAGCAACAGCAGGGACCCAGCCGGGTCGAAGCCTACTGGGGCCAGGGTTATCCGAAAGGGAGCTCGAGCCCCGGTATGAAGGCTAGAAGGAACAGGGTAGGTCTTTTAGTCAGTAGGAGTCTGACACTATCTCCCACTCCGCCCAAGAGCGGGGGATGTCATTGGATGTTTTTTTCCCACCATAAAAAAGGTTACCCTCGAAAACAAAAAAGGTGAGTGAGAATCGTTTATCCATTACGATAATGCGTGATAAGATAACTAATCTGACTGATCTAGCTAATCTCTGAGGGTTTGGTATCCAAGTGCTACATACGTGGTACTTGAATGGTTTGGAGTTTACCTTGAATGAGTGAGCCCTCGAATATCCGCGGGATACCGAGGTAGTTACTTGAAAAAATCGGGAGTGTAATCAAAAATTAAGAAAGACGAGAACCGAAGTATCTGACATAGCCAATAGAATCAGCATCATCATCATTTCACTGTTGGACCTAGGCCTCTTCCAAGCATCGCCACAACAACTGGTCCTGTGCGTCACGCATACATCGGATTCCCGCGACCCTCACCAGGTCATCGGTCCACCATGAGGCCTTCCAACGCTGCATCCGAAAGAATAGCAAAATTTAATTGTCGGTGGGTTCTGGAGAAACAATCGGGTATTAGGAGAGGTAGGAAGGCCTCCTATAAAGTGGACTAATGACTCGGTGAGAACCGCGAAAGTCCGATCTGAATGCGTTTAGCACTAGATAGGTCGATGTGGGCGATACTTGAAAGAGGCGCATGTCTAGCACTGACCTAGGCCTCTTCCAAGCATCGCCACAACAACTGGTCCTGTGCGTCACGCATACATCGGATTCCCGCGACCCTCACCGGTCCACCATGAGGCCTTCCAACGCTGCATCCGAAAGAATAGCAAAATTTAATTGTCGGTGGGTTCTAGAGAAACCATCGGGTATTAAGAAAAGAAAGAAAAACGTTTATTCGTGCCTCACACAATAATATACACTAAAAAGTGTACAACTAAAAATACACAATAAAACGAAAAAAGAAAGATATAATCAGTGCGAGGCCAAAAAGGCAAATAATTCAGCATATGCTACGTTATTTAAAACGATAAATAACGCAGCGCTGATATTCTGTTAGGGCCTGCTGTGACGTATTAAGAGAGGTAGGAAGGCCTCCTATAAAGTGGACTGATGACTGGGTGAGAACCGCGAAAGTCCGATCTGAATGCGTTAAGCACTAGATAGGTCGATGTGGGCGATACTTGAAAGAGGCGCATGTCTAGCACTGAAAGATATTCAAAGGCTGCGCCTTTTTGTTTGTAGGTGGGTAAATAATTCAATGACATCTCTGCCACTCTGGGCGGGCGGAAAGGTGTGTCAGACTTTTACTGACTAAAAACCCACTCCTGTTCCTTCTTTGCCTCTCATACCAGGGCCAGGTTTTCCTTTCAGAAGCAGACACTTGGCCCCAGTAGGTTTCGGACCTGCTGGGCCTCTACGGTTTGTTGACAACTTCTTGAGGCACGCGTGGAACAATACGCGCCGTCGACCGACGTATTTTGCTTGGTCCGGACTGTTACCGGACGGTCGGACGCCAATTTAGGCTGTACTGTGTATTGGAACTCACCTTTCCTAAAGAAAGTGATCTCGTTTTCGTCTTTTTTACCCTCTTTCTTTACTATAGGCTCTTTCTTCATATTGTCGAAGTGGAGATGTTCAACGAGCTGTTGCTTTTGTTCTTCCGAGTACTCTTTGTTTAGGAACAGACACACTTTGTCTATGACGTTGCGTAAGTCCTGAAAACATAACAAGGTACTTAGGTAGTTTTGTTAAAGTAATCAAATTTTTATACTTTCTTCAATTTATTACAAGTAGGAATATTTATTAGATCATCAGACGATGTATTTGGGACAAATATATTTGTGATAAATTCACAAATACACCCCTATTTTTTTATTAGAACAAAAAAAAAAACTGGACTCTATCCGTTCCTGTTATTGATCATATTTTTGTAGTCAAAAGTAAAAAAAAAAAACGAAATCCTAAGATTGACCCCAAAAATTTATCATAATTGGTAAAATCATAATAGAATCAATCATTCATATCAATTGGTACTAGGAAATACTAAGCGCAGTGCTTTTTCCATTTTGATTGTCATTTATTCATTCTTAATCCATACAATATTTCCATAAATTGAGTGACATTTTGGGATCAAACGCTAATAACTTTGCTGTTTATGAATAATATTTATTGAGACTATATAAATCAGTCAGCTAGGAAACACCGGCCTCATCTAGCATTAAAAAAATTGACGTGTAAGTGTTTTTATAAAACCTACTTGCAAAATAAAGATCATTTATCATTATCATAAATAATAAAAAGATCTTTTCTAATAAGCCCTTTATGTATTTGTACTACATAATTAAAATTTGGTGGTGTATATTCAGTCTAATTGATAAAGAAATAGTCAGATAATTATTGGGACCCCTTTTTAGATAGCTGTAAGCTAAGAGTATTTTAATTAGGACTGACAAGATACGTAATATTTCCATCAGAACATAATATTATTAGGTTTGAAAATTGCAACTTACATTCTGCATATCTTCATAAAATAGGAACATCATGTTTGGGTGGTTTCGTTTTTGCCACGCCTCTTCTATATGCGGAAATATTGGTGTGTGCAATACTGAAAGCAAGGAATAATATCATAGCATCATCAAATTGTTCTCAGAGATATTGGAGATCTTAAAAAATAAGATTAGGGAAGAATTAAAACGTTGACACATCTTGTGGAGAAAGCAATATAAAATAGCAAGATGAGAGGCAGTGGGCTATGCGTGACAAATGAAAGATTCTTAAATGACGTTCATCAGGTGAGTCGTCAGGTCTTGGCAGCATTTTTTACTGGCGATTCGGGCTCACATTGTCAGGTTTTTATTTTTTAATCTATGGGATAAAGTTACCAAAATTATTTTAGGATGGTTTTAAGGCGGCAACTTCGGGTAATACTTTTTAATACTTTTTTTATCTGACTGTACTAAATAGCTTCAGTTTTGGACATATCAGAATCGTCAGTAAAAATATTTCAATATATTGTGTCCGAATCTTAAGTTAAGTAGAGCGTACTCAAATCATTCTTGAATAGGTCCCAGAACTCCTTGAATTCGACACTGTCGTCGAAGTATCGGAACAGCTTGTGTGCGAAGTGGTACGACACCGCCACATCTCGAGGGTCTCGTGCTACGTAGAAAACCTTTGAAAAGAAAGAGACAGAATATAACAGGTTTCTTAATATGTATTATGAAAGAAAGAGCAGAAAAAAAACGTTTATTCGTGGCTTACAGAATCGTATTATAAACTACTAGCTGTCTGCCTGTGACTTCGTCCGCGTGTAGAGTCCGTCTAATGAAAGCGTAACCTGAGAAAAGGAGGTTACAACCAAAGATTATGAATGTGGTATTACTGAAATAGTAGGAGAAAAAAGTTTTGATACTAGAGTATTTTTTGTATTTATGACAATTTTAGAATAGTTGTACAAGAACTTAAATCCTAGTCAAAAACATGTGTTTAGACTTAATTATTTGGTGGGTGTATGGTAAATGTCAATAACACACAAAATTTTAGATAGTATTCCAAATTATTTTATTTTATCTGATCTCTCAAATGTCGCTATATAATATTTAAATAATATTCTTTATTTTCCATTTGGCGTTCTGGCAAGAATACCAAGTGCACAACACCGTGATAGTCAAATAAAATAGTTAACATGATTTCAACTTCATCACGTCTCGCCAACACTATTAATGTGTTTCAAGATTGTTGGGTTGGAATCGATTCGTTTTAGCATAGAGAAACTTCAGATCTTTTGGGATTAGTCAAGTGGGAACATGTTTTATACTCCAGTGATTGTATCAAATGATACGGATCGACTCGTGAGACACAAAGTTCAGCAGCTGCTGCAGCAGCATCTCTCTCAAACTTGAACTAGGATTTTCGCGATTTTAACTTCAGTTGCAGACTTTCATGCACTACCAGACAGAGTAAGGCAAATCTTTCATTACATCTCAACTGCTTTTCAACGCATTCTACCACTCACTAGCATGTATTTTTGATTAAGTCGATTCACCAAAAGCCTTCTTTGTTCGATGTTTTTGTCCATGAAATTCGCTATATGTCAGATTATCTAAAAATATAAGAAAAAAAATATCATTATATCCTTATAACTATCTAATAATATTAGTCGACAAGGATCAAGATTATAACGTCATACTAACTTAAAAATCAGAAATCGCATGTAAACAATGTTGGTTTTCATTGAAAACACCTTCTTTCTCTTCTTGTTTTTGTTTGACCTTATTAACCATAGTGTGTAGCAGTTTTTGCACGTTACTGTTTATTGTTTTTCCACAATTAAGCACTTATTCTTGAAAAATAAATATCAGTTTCCAAAAACTGACAATTGCAACCATAGACTTTGACGTGTTTTTTTTTTCGGAAAAACAATGTTGCCAATTTAATTAAAAAAAAAAACTCGAGGTTACGCTTTCAGTAGACGCACTCTACTTTGGTTATCGCACTCTAAACGTGTTTTCCCGTAGGAATAAGATGTTTTTCCGGAATAAAAAGTAGCCTATGTTCTTTTCCATATCAAAGGCTATATGCATGCCAAATTTCATCCAAATCCGTTCAGCCGTTTTTGCGTGATACACACTATCACATTTATAATATTAGTTAGGATAAATCAACACTAATATAGAGGTAAAGTTTGTTTTTATGTTTTTTTTTGTATGCAAGAGGTAATCTCTGAAGAAACTGGTTCGACTGCGGTAACTTTTTTACCGATAGAAAGGTTCTTTATTCCTGAGTGACATAGGCTATATTTTATATACTCGGGCGAAGCGGCAGGTCAAATCTAGTAAATCATAGAAAAAGAAAATTATAATCTGCGCGAGGCCAAAAAGGCGTCTAAATTATGCTTAATCTACACCAATATACTCGTAATAAAGAGGTTGAGTTTGTTTTTTTGTTTGTAGGAGGCAATCTCTGGTCCGATTGCTAAAATTCTTTCACCGATAACAAGCTACTTTATTCCTGAGTGGCAGGCTATATTTTACGTACGCGAACGAATCTGCGGGCAAAAGCTAGTATCTACACATTTGTTGACTCATCAACGCCCAACTGAACCTGGTATGCTGAAAAAGTGCAAAGAAGCTCCTTTAAAAAAGGATTTTTCAGAGTTCACCCTATAAGGGGAAGAAACAGGGTTTCGAAGTTTGTACGGAGAAACCTCCATTCACGTGAGCAAAGCCTCTGGCAGAAACAGTGCGGTATTTGAAAATTTACCTGAAGAAAAAAAAATTAAAAATATCTTAACGAGCCAAATTTGCAAATGGCTGAGGACAGACATGCGTGGAAAGGGGAACAGGAAGCCTTCGCCTAGCAGTGGGGCATAATAGGCTTTTGGTGGTTTGGACGATGTGTGTGTGGTGTACTCACTGTTCACCACACACATACCGGGACATAAATAAAACGCATGTTTAATCATATAGAGACCTGATTTAAAAGGAGGGTAGTTGAAACTGAAAATGTATGTTTCAATAATAAGGTAAAATTGACAAATACCCTCTTTATTGAGTTACGTCTCTTTTTGATTAAGCGTGCGAAAAGTCCTTGCTGAATCTCCACATACAACACTACACTACTGTAGATTAGAACGCGCAAGTAAGCTAAGCAGAACTAACTAACAAGCAAAATCA
The DNA here is from genome assembly GCA_929112965.1 of Mythimna albipuncta. Classification (NCBI taxonomy): domain Eukaryota; kingdom Metazoa; phylum Arthropoda; class Insecta; order Lepidoptera; family Noctuidae; genus Mythimna; species Mythimna albipuncta. Next base: position 21,008,050 of record OV815963.1, read on the forward strand.
AAATGTATTTCTTTTCATCTAGACTAGACCTAGTTTGCAGCGATCTTATAAGATACTAGCTTTTTCCCGCAGCTTCGCTCGCATTCATAATAATTATGTCATGCACACACATGCCTATGTCACTCAGGAATAAAGCAGCTTTCTATTGGTGAAAAAAATTTAGCAATCGGACCAGTACTTCCAGAGATTACCTCCTACAGAAAAAAAAAAACTACTTCTTTATTATATTAGTGTCGATATCAAAGCTACGCTTCTATGTCAAAACAAAACCATATTTTCATAAAGCAGAATACGTACACTAATAATGAAGTAATTTTATTCCAAAGCCATGGAATTCGGTCAAAAATATGGGTCACAACTTATTGGATCCAACATTCCTCTTGGGATATTAAAAATCAGCGGACGAAATTCTGTGCAAAAATGAATTAAAAAGAAAAGGAAAAAATATCTTACTTTGGCTGTTTCAAGCAATTTTGGCGGGAGAAGTGACAGCGGTAGATGTGATTTGACATATCTCGGTGACGTCAGGTTCGGCAAACTTCGGAAGTCTTCGTAGGTCGCTCGGGGAGCATTGGGGTCGGTGGATTCAGCTCGTATCTCTGACTTTAAGGTTGGGTGCCTGTGACAAGTTTATAAACTTTCATCAGTAGATTATCTTGTAAAGTTGTTGGATTAACCTTTCAAGGCTTTCAGTTGACAATAATTTGCAAACGGATAACTTCTAAATAGTATTTAGGCGATGACGGCGACGACAGTTTCAGAGAACCCAAAAATCTATAGATTACAAGTTTTGTCTATGATAATTTAGTTAGACCGCTACTGTAATGTTATTCTATTATGCCCAGAACTATATTAGACTGCTACTATAATGTTGTTATATTATGTCTAGGTTCTATTATGCCCAGGTTTGGGCAAAATGTTAGAATGACGGTTATGTACTTGAATAGTAAAATCCCGCATTCTCCATTTGTAAGGGACGATCCTCCGACCAGACGGGTTCGTTAGACGTGTGGTCTAGGCAACTGTCGATACTTGTCCAAATGACGGACAACTCTCCCCGCGTTCCGAATTACGTCAAAAGCGATTATATCGCGAATTCGACCTAAGCGCAACGTCACAAATAGTACTTAATACTCCTTGTAGCTTGTGACTATTTAATTTGGTCGGATTCGCGATATAATCGCTTTTGACGTAATTCGGAACTAAGGGTCTGTAATATAATATGTCGTCACCGTCCTTACTAACTGTCGTTACTAGCAATTGATATTTTTCCAGGGCGACCGTTTTTCAGTCGGGCGTTAAAATCATATTCCTGTAGTTGCGTTGGCTGTAGCTTTATTAATAAATTAATAAGTTTTTTTATAATAATCTTGGCATATTCTTTTAGTAAGTAGTGGCCCTAAAGCCCTAAATTACGAAGGTAGTGGGGATATTTTTCCCTTCTTTTACACTTCCGCAAAACGAAATACCTACTTGAATATCTTCTAAACGGTAAACGACAGAGATATGACGATTAGAGAGAACTTATTCGAAATAATGTTATGAACACGTTGGTAATATCAGTGCAGATACGCCAGTTTGTGAGATACGATAGTTAGCGGGGAATAGAATAGAATAGAATAGAATAGAATGCATTTATTTGTCAGAATATTGTAAAAAGTTGTTGTGCTTATTTATAATATAATGATCATAATATTCTGCCGTTTCCGGCGTACAAATATGGTTAGGGCGACGATGTGACGTCAAATTTTTAGTTTGCATCTGGTATCATAGATGGCGCTATAACAGTTACTTGAGGCCTTATTCTTATTACGATCGGTCATTATAAATGGGTATTGGTTTCTTGGAATATAATAATATTGCTACTATTCGAACAACTCGTTATAACTCCTCTACGGTCCGGACTAAGCGTTTCGCTGCGTCGTTTATACCGCGTACATCGGAAGATTAGAAAAATTTGCTTGCCGTTGCTTTTGCGTCTGTTTGTCTTCCTGTCTTCCTGTCTGTAGTTGTCTTCAAGGCTAGAGTCAATTGGATCTTAATAAAGTAGTGCGATTCACCATGTACGATTGTATCACTGCTTACTATCAGGTGGGGTCGCAGTCAAGCACTGCATTTAAAAAGTAAAAATCTAAAATCCGACTACGACAAAAAAACGACGCTGAAAAAGAATGAAACAAGATTTTCAGGATGGTGAAAAACAAGAACAGAACAAAAAGAAAAGCCGTAGTCACACGTTATTGGTACCAACCGAAACACTTTAATAACGTCCTAAACACCATCCTGAAAATCTTGTTTCATTCTTTTTCAGCGTCGTTGTTTTGTCGTTTTCTGGGGTTTTAGTTTTTTTTAAACAATTTTGTGTTAAACCACTGTGTTTCTAAAGTATTAACTAGCAGTCCTTGTCTTATTTGGTTTTGTGGGATATTTTATTTTATATTAGTGGTGATGTATGTGTTTTCTTCTTTTTTTTACTTTCTTCTTTTATTTCTTGTTTCTGTACAAAGCATTAACTGTAACGTTGTACAAGTAAATTGTAAATAAATAAATGATACCAAACACAACGTATTTATCTTATTTTTTTTAACACAAAACTTAAACTTATCGAACCCACGACCTCTGGCATCGCAGTCAGGGCCACTAACTACTAGACCAGCCCATCAGTAAAGCCCTTTCAAATGATATCAAACACTGTGTATTTATATTAACATTTTTTTAACACACACATTTATTTTTCACTTTAAATTTGACCAATATTTTGGAAATGTACAAGTTAAGTCCTTTCAAATGATACCAAACACGGCGTATTTATCTCCATTTTTATTTTTAACTCATTAATTTTTGTCCGCTAGAGGGCGTCATATCGAGTTTTTTGACACGGTACATAGTCTATGTTCAGCGGATAATAAAGCCGGTTCTAACGATACCTCATATATGTCAAGTTCCAATAAGTAGATAAGGAGCTATGAGGGAATAGACGAACATACTCACACACATACATACAAAGCCTGTCAAAATCATAACCCTCCTTTGGCTTTGCCGTAGTCGGGTAATAAATCAAAGTCAAGCACTGATTTATATTATTAAAAAAATCTATGTCACTACTGATCTCATGACGAGATTACGCATATTTTTATGATTCACTTGTACTTACTGTGACCTAATCTTCGATATTATGCATTAATTACCAATTTAATTGCATAATCAATCATACAATCGCATTGCACTGCCGTGATAATCATCGGCACGGTTATATATTTCTTGATAAAATCTCTTAATCTGTATATTTTTTTTTTTAATGATTGATATGTACTGATTGAAGTTTGCGAATCATTAGGAGTAAGGCGTAAAATTAAAAACGTAATTAAAGTTAAAATAGTAAATTTTGAGACACACGTCCGTTCCGTGAATAAATTCATTATCATCCTCATTTCAGTTGAAAGTCGTCCACTACTGGGCATAGCGCTCCCCCAAGTGTTGCCACAACGACAGATCCTGTGCGTCTAGTATCCAGCGGATACACGCGATCCTCACCAGGTCATCACTTCATCTTGTGGGAAGCCTTCTCCTTCGGCTTCTTCTTCTCCTTCTGGGAGGCTGCATCCTCAGATATGCAGTCACCTCTACTGAACTTTTCTGCCCCATTGACCCACACATTCCTGACACCGCAAAGAAATCATCACATCATTATCATCAATTCTGCCTTCCCCAAGAGTCGCCACATCGACCAGTTCTGTGCGTCTCACATCCATCGGGATCCCGCGACCCTCACGTGGCAGGCCTTCCAACGCTGCATCTCTCAGTACGTGGTCGCCACTCCAGAACCTTTCATCACCATCGACTATATGTTAATCTTTCTATGTTCAATTCAAAATCTAGTTATCTTGTTTGCTCATAGCGTGGCATCGAATAATGATGAAATGAGCTGGGGCTCAGACCTCCTCTCTAGGAGAGGGAATGGACCGTAATCCACCACGCGGGCCCAGTGCGGGTTGGTGAATGTCACATGCTTTCTAATTTTTGGTTCTAGGACAAGCCGGTTTCCTCACAATGTTTTTCTTAACCGTTTTGAGAGCAGTGGTGATGAAATAAATTACACAGAGTAGTGTGCCTGGTTGGGTTCGAACGCACAACCGCCGTTACGTCTCGGCCACCACTGCTCTAAAGTGTTTGCGGAATGCCCGGAGGACACGGTGGAGCACACAGTCGAGGTGTGCCCTGCTTGGGCGGAGCATCGCCGTGCCCTCGTGGGGGCGATCGGCGGCGGAGACCTCTCGCGCCGGGCCAGGCCATGATTTGGGTTCGAACCCGCTCGTAAGTCGGTGCCGTTACCTCTCTGCTACCACAGCTCTAAAGTGTTGTTTGCTTACCAATCAATAACATAAAAATAGTAGTTTGTAAGAACAGCAAATGTTATAAGTTAGCCTAGTTTGTTTGCACTCTGATAAACTATCACTGGGTGAAGATACTGACTGATATGGATAGATAAAAAGTATTATGAATGTGATGTTATCGCGTATTGATACATGAAAAGCTAACTTACATCGACCACGTCTCTACGTGTACAATGCGTTTCAAATAAGATACCCCAGATACCCAATTTGCTAATCTGCAATAGTTAACGCTAGTAGAAAGCTTCAAATGTACGGGGAATGACGTCATCTCAACGCTCAGTCACGTGGTCAGTCAAAAGATTCGGCGACGCGGCCAACTCGAAGCGTTTGACGCAAGCGAAACGGTTGTAACTTGGCTAGTGGGGGCAGGAACGAGTTGGGTAACAAACACTCATACAGAAGAATCTACACTAATATAATAAAGAGCTCAAGTTTTTTTTTTTTTTCGTATCAGGTAATCTCTGGAAGTACTGGTCCGTTTGTTATTTTTTTTTTCACCGATAGAATGCTGCTTTATTCCTGAGTGACATGGGCTATGTTTTATGTACGTGGGCGAAGCTGCTGGCAAAAGCTAGTTATATATATAAAGATATGTTAATTAGCTGCGTCATACCCACGTCATACCTTACCCATTCTTTGTAACTACATACATATGTGTACACCGTATGTAATAAAATTGTAAATTCAGAGTTATAGAAGCTAGAATTTGTTAGTAGACAAGCGACAAGCCTTTGCTGTCCTGGATTACGGTATCCCTTTCCAAAAATTCCTCGGCCCTGCTGGGCCCCTACGGTTTTGCTGACATCCCTTTGGGGCGTGCGTGGAACACTACGCTCCGTTGACGACTCGAGCTTGGTCCGGACGGTTACCGGACGGCCGGACGGCGAGCACTACGCGCCGTCGACCAATCAGGCTAGGTCATTACCGGACGGTCAGACGCCGAGCTGAAGTCTTAAGTTTTACTAGCGTGTACTATGTCAACAAACTTACTCAATATAAGCGTATCTCTTGGTAACAGATACAACCTTCGCAGTTTCGAAGTCGAGGTTGTTGGCGACCAACCACACGAGCTCTTGCAACCAAGTGGTTCCTGAAACATAGGTTAGATATATGTGTAAATAACACTGGCTTTTGCCACCAGCTTCACTTGGAAAATATATGACCCTATGTAGTGGTATACTAAGTGCAGTGGTAAAGTAACAGTCTCAGTAGAGAAAAAAAAGTAAAGTTCCAGTAGTATTTGAAATACAATCAAAAATGCAAAAGTGTTATTTCTCTTTTTCTCTCTCTACAGATTAGGACTGAACGCAACCCTTATTTACTGTTAAACCTGACCCTTATACATACGTACACTAATTAATTAAATATTTATACTATTAAATGTACAAATATTTACCTAACTTAATTAGTGTCAAATTCCAAAGTTACTAAGGTATCCGAGTTTAACCAGGTTTGAAAATTAATTTATGTGTTGATATTTTGTAGTACAGTAATTACGTCATATGGTTGGCTAAACATAGTAAATATACACGATTTCGAAGAATCATTTCATAACTACGAAAGGTAGCTATGGAGCATAATTTTGTTATCAAATTGAACAACACACATAGACACTGCTTACGGACACGATATATCGGAGCGTCTCGGACCACTCGTCGAACAGTTCCGGCTCAAACGCTCATTAGTGTGCGTCCACCGAGCGTAGGTATAAAAAGTGAAGAAGGTACCATACATGAGATTGTCTTCTTTTGTACGGTTGTCTATTTTGCGGTACGGGGGTGCGGGGTACTGCATTCTGGTTGGTCGAGAGTCAAGACATCAGATCTATAAGTCTATGTGTCGACAGACACGCGTCGGCTGTTATTAGACATCCAGTGACTGTGAGGCTGTTGCCTGTACGGTTAAGTGCCTCGTGTATGTGAGTTTACATATTTCTAAACGCACGCTCGATACAGGAGTAGTTCCTAGTGTGGGGCATTGCTTCAAGCATTTTTTTTTATTTCAAGGCTGCTAGATGACCTCAAAATGGCGGCACTACCAGCCTGCCTGAACAGCTTTCAGGCAGATGATTGACTATCCCTATCTATGTCTGAGTATGGTTTCCACACTTAGTTCTATGCGGACCGTCGTACGTGGGCCATAGCGGCCATAACCTTAGGAGGGCTTATTCCAACCAGCCCACCTCTCTCCAAAAACAGAGATAAGGGAATTCGGGGATCTTTAAGTTCGTGTGCGTATTTCAGTGCCACCTGTGCAGTTTAGGAGCACATGCGCAATTGTCTCCTCCCTTATCATTCCAATACGAGTTCAGAAGACGTCTTACCTGATCTGGAGAACGTGGCAATCCAAATATCATCAGCTCTGATATCCAGGTTATAGATCTCGGCAGCGTGGTCTCTGTAGCCTGCGTTTAAAATATATCCCTTTGGACCTACTCTGACGAATGGTCTCACGTAATCTGAAAGGAACATACAATATATGCACTAATTCATGGATACTTTATATATATATTCTGTGTTCTGAGAAAAAATGGACTTGTTTCTTTTTTAGAAGATATGTATGATTTTAATTTGTGTCTCGTAATTAAAGTAGGAAAATAAAATAATGAGAGATGGCAGTTCGGCAGGTTCTGGCAAACTTTTGGGCGGCTTTGTACAAAACTTGTTCCAGGAAATACGTGTATTTTAAAACCCAAGAATTAAAAAAAAAGTAATTAAAAAAAAAAGATATAATATTCAAAAAAAGTCTCTGGCAGGGAATTCCGCTCTTAATGCATGCATTATATAGGTTGTATGTGCCTTACCTTTATAATACTTTTTTATTATTTTGTCTTCCTCTTCAGTCACATTTTTAATTTCATACGGAAATTCCAGGGATGCCATTTTGTCTTCCTGAAAAGAAAATTTAATGTAAATTTTTCTCTTTACATTTTTAAAGAATTATTAGTTGAATACTGTCTAGATGAGATTAAATGAAGGGTGAACCCAGACGAGTCTAATTTATTAAGTAATGGTCAAAACTGAGTACTGCATCGCGTCGTGCAACTTAACTTGATTAAATTCCTGTCGATTGAACTGATTGAAGACGACATTATAGCGTGTCTAGAACCTTTATATAGCCTGCACAGGTACGTAATGATTAGCACGAGAAAGAAGAGCATGTGCTCAGCAGTCGATTAAGTCGGGCTATGGCGGATGGAACGGAACGGAACGGAATGGAATGGAATGGAATGGAATGGAACGGACCGGAACGGACCGGAAAGGAATGGAATGGAATGTAATGGAATGGAACGGAACGGAACAGAATGGAATGGAGTGAAATAACATGGAAATGAATGGAATAGAATAAACTTTATTGCACACTAAAATAGAAACAAAACTTTTACATAAGGTTTAGTCGAATTGTACAATCCAAGTGTTGTGATAAAGTATAACGCATGTGATTATAAAATATCGTCTAGTTTGTTGGCGATCTTATCGCTGATAGAGACACCTACTAGACAACTTTTGGATGAACTGAAAGAATTTCAAATAAAAATTAAGGATGGTCCAAGATGTACTGCTAGCAAGTTAATTGAACCTTCAATTTTGAATAAAATTGTAATACTAGAAATGTTATGACGGTTATGACAATATCAACATCCAGGTTTTAAAAATTAAAAAAAAAAAATCCTTAATGCAAGAATTAGATAACGGATTCATGATAGCTCAATGACCTAATCTGGCTACTGGTGACTAAAATGCCAAAGGCCAATGAAACAAAAAAAAAAACAATAAACCACAAGTGTTTTAAAATGTTCTAAGTGGGATAAATGTTTTTTCATCCACAACAACAGTACTACAGATGAAAAATAAAAACTGTGAAAGCAAGAGAAATCGTTTAAGATTCATTTGAAGCTCAAATGCGAATATTAATGCCCCGTTTCATTACTTATGAATCTCCGGTGACAGAGGAACTGACAGATAAGTACAGTCAGTTACAGAACTCATCGCGAATCGGAACAATGTTAATGAATAACGCATCACTACTGGTTCGTTTTATGAACTGAGTACAGTGGCGGACAAAATTCCATAACCAGTCGATGTCTAAAGACTGAGGATCAATGAAAAAGGGATTGCCCAGCCTCTATGGTGTTCCAGGCCAAATATGGACATCAAATCAATGATAAAACTAAGTTACTTTTTATTTACCACTTATTGTTTATTATAGTGGCGCTCATTTGGAACTAAGGGAATACATATTTTTATGGCAAAATTTATAAACAAAGTATTTTTTCTCTAGTCAATTTTCCGCTCATGGCCTCAAACGGGCAATGCCCTTTAGTCAATTCAACCTCCCTTTATTCATTTAGGGTGAAAAGGGGAGGGCGAGACAGACTCTTACTGACTAAAACCACATCCATGTTCTTTCTTTGACTGGCCTGTTGGTCTAGTGGTTAGTGACCCTGACTGCTATGCCGGAGGTCGTGGGTTCGATTCCCACCCAGGACAAATGTTTGTGTGATGAGCATAATCATTTGTTCTGTGTCTGGGTTTAATTTATCTATTATATGTCTGTATTTAGACATGTATGTTTATTAGTTGTCTAGTACCCATAACACAAGCTCTGCTTAGCTTGAGACTAGACGTTGTGTAATAGTTGTGGATTAGTATTATTATTATTATTCTTTGGGTAGCGTTCTGGCACTACCGGTTCGCTTTATGAACTGAGTACAATGGCGGGCAGAATTCCATAACCAGTCGATGTCTTGAGGAAGATGTGATGAGCATCATTTTTAGGGTTCCGTAGTCAACTAGGATTCTGTGTTCATGATTTTATAATAAACATATATTTTTTTCAAACTTATAAACCTAGCCGTTAGCGAGAAGTAGGCTTCAGAAAGTCACTGTTTATTGGCACTTTTCGGGCGCTTGGGCCTTAAGGTAAGTTAGCCTATCAGAAATGATTATATAAATAACACGACATTTTGAGCTAATGGTGAGAGAGAGAGATTTCGTTTTAAATCTTAAAAAAGAAAAGTACAAAACGTAATAACTCTCCGATTGTTTAAAAAACAAAAATTAAACCATAAGCGAACGCCCGGCGTTCGTTCTCTCTTTGAATAGAATAGAATAGAATAGAATTGAACTTTATTTGCTAAGAATGCAGTGTTTGTCTTTATAGTATGTCTCTTACTACGGGATTTGATAGGTTAAAAGAAATAACTAATTTTGAGATTAAAATATTTGAGAGGATCTCGAGATTGTGTTTCTAAGTACCTACTTTAAAAATTATTCAAATTCGAAAATTTAAAATACATTTATAGATATTATTTTAAAATGTCTAAATATTTTTGGCCGACAGTGTTCTGAAGAGACACTTCGCTTGCTCAATTTTAATTACAAGAAAGCTAAAATTAAATCGATCCGTGGCGAGATCAAAGTGGATAGGCCGCAAAGGTGAAATTGCTTTGAAGTGTCGCAGCAGCTAACGAGGGAAGTGGAGAGGTTTTGCGGGCTGAGCGCACATGAATCTAGTTCTAATCAACAGCTACATTTAATTGCTAGATGGTTTGGCTTTGACTGATTATACCTTCTCATTAAGGTTCCTAATAATTAGGAATTCGCGTAATGATGTATCATTAAGAGCATTCCTATTAAGCGTATAAGGTCAGGGGCCTAAGTCTGCTATTTTTATAAATTCGTCATTCCAACACGATCCCTTTTTCATTTTGCTAAAAGTTTTTGCTTAAAGATCATTGATCAGTCAATGGTCTTGTAATAGAATTGTGAGTAGAATGACAATATCGAGCTTATTAAAAGCACTAATTGCGCAATGGTAGGTCACTGATCAAAGGAACTGTCAAATTTTTTGCAGATTACCGCATACATCAGATATTCATTTCTCATTATGTACGAGATTAACATTCTATGCCATTTTTTTCAATGGAGTGTCAGTGGTTGACCATCGGAAAGTCATAATGACGTCATTATATTAGTAGATTACCAAAACTTGTCAAAACAACAATTATGAAATCAATGATAGACCATTCTGACACTAATGTAATAGCAAACTTGAGGCCCAGGTTTTGGTCGAGAGAGCTCAAATCACAAATATTTATTTTTAGAATTCCGTACCTACCTCAAAATATAAAAACGGAACCCTTATAGGATCACTTTGTTGTCCGTCCGTCCGTCTGTCTGTCAGTCAAGACCCTTTATCTCGGGAACGCGTGGAGGTATCAACTTGAAATTCATCAAGGCTGCGGTCCCTTGAAGCTAGGGGAAAAAAAAATCTTCTAAGTTAGCGAAAAAAAAAGAAAAGTACGGTCGTTTATGTAGAAAAAACGAATATATTTCGACCCTCTCAAAGAAATAAAAACTCACGCCGGGCCTTGGTACAGGCCATGGTCCAGAGCGAGGAGGAGTGGCAGGCGCCCGCCTCCTTCTGCGAAATAATACAAATGTAATGCTAGCAAAGGCGGAGGGCGATCGCATCAGGCAACGGCGCTCTCGCCGCCGCCAGGATTCCGATCCCGATTTTCGGCCACGTAGGCGCGGGCTTGCGGACGGCGAGCAATGGGTTGCTCGTTGTCCGACCGTCCGGTAACTGTATGAACCCACGACCTCCGGCATAGCAGTCAGGGCCACTAACCACTAGACCAACAGGCCTGTCTTATTCACAGAATAAGGTTTAGTTTATTAATTGAAACACAGTTTTTATCAAATTAAAAAAAAAAAAAACTTAAGAATCTTTAGAACAAACACTAAGCTTGATGATAACAGGTTATCAATGGGTACCAAACAAGGCAAACCCTGTATCTTGGTGACCCAACAGTTATAACATAGTTTCAGTACATTTCAAGGCAATCCAGCATGATTGCATATTTTCTAGTTCAAATAAATGGTGTCTGTGGTTTCTTCAAGACTAGAGTGAATAGGCTCTAAACTAGTGCGCTTCACCATCAACGATTGCATCACTGTTTACCATTAGTCAATCAGGTAGGATAGCAGTCAAACACTAGTCAAACAATTAAAAAAAAAAATCTCATTTCACTCTCTTACAACAAACAATTTCATATGTATACCATTTTAAACATATCTTACAAGGCAAGCCAACTACATACGCAACGATTTCAAATGAAAATAAACCTAAAATATGATCATAAAACTTACCAACTGTATTGGTTTTAATAGAACAAATATTTATGATAAAATTCACTGAACAAAAGAACTCGTCACAAATACTTTACACATTAAAGATGGGGACAGGTTCGCACCGACACAGTCAATTGCATTCATTTAAAACCAGTTCAGCAACATGTACAATCACGAACAATAATAAAATATATCTACCTACTTAAACTGTCACATTTTCTCTGCGTTCCGAATTGCGATAAAAATGAATAAATCGAGAACCCTAACAACGCGCAACGTCACAATTATTACTCATTAGCCCTTATATTTTGTGTCTATTAAAATTGGTCGTATTCACGATATAATTACTTTTATCGCAATTCGGAACGCTGGGTGTCTATCTAATTTAACTAAACACGGCTTTAGGGTTCTGTTCTCAAAAGATAAAAACGGGACCCAATTTCTGCACTCCGCTGTCCATCTAGACAGTTGAAATTTTCACAGATGACGTATTTCTGTTGCCACTGTAACAATAAATATCTACACTCATATTTCTTTTTTGTTTGTAGGAGGTAATCTCTGGAAATACTCTACCCCTAGCCAAGTTTCTAAACTGCATTAGTTAACGCTTGTAGAAAGCTTCAAATGTACGAGAATGACGTCGTCTCAACGCTCAGTCACGTGGTCAAAACAAAAGAATTGGCGGCAAGGTCAACTCGAAGCGTTCGACGCTAGCGAAACGGTTGTAACTTGGCTAGGGGGCAGGTCCGATTACTAAAATTTTTTCACCGATAGAAAGCTGCTTTATTCCTGAGTGACATAGGCTATATTTTATGTGCGCGGGCGAAGCTGCGGGCAAAAGCTAGTCTACTATAAACCGAATAGAATAAATATTAAAATGGGGCCTCCATTCAACAACCGTGATTATTTTTGCCATTTTGCTACGGACGGTACGGTATTCTTTGTGCGTGAGTCCGACTCGTACTTGCCCAGTTTTTTTTCTTAATTACCGAATTATAAAACAGATAATTAGAACAAATTATAGTGCACTATTTTTTGAATGACAAAAGATAAGATAGATAAAAAATGTGACAAAGTGTGCTCGTGACTGTACTTATTTACTTTACAATATAACGTATTTATTTAATAAAAAATAATAATATCGTCTAGACTATTTTGCTTGTCACCTTTTTTTTTTCGTCCAATTTCTACGAGGAATGACCAGTGGGCCTTTTTACCACAGAGTATATAACTGCGCAAGTATATTGTGCGGTCCTTACACTGTACCAACATAACAAAAGAGATAAACTCCGTATCTCTGACTGACTGACTCGTATCTCTGACCGTTTATGTACAGTCAACAAAGGAGATCACATAGTCAGGGCCAGGGTCGCCACATATATTTGAAGTTGTTTATTTACTATTACTGCTTTTATTTACAACTGCTTATGCCATCGGTTTCCCCCGCTTAAAAATAGTTTTTCTATTCAACTTTTAGACCCCATTTCTGTTGGAATATAACAAAAACTAATCCGTCTTGCTTTAACACTATGATCTTTCTCTTTCCAAACAATAAATTTTGTATTTAATTGATATAACTAAGCCCCACGTGAGATCAGTGGTGGCCGAGTGGTAACGGCTCCGACTTACGAGTTGTAGGTCGCGGGTTCAAACCCAGCCAGGTGCATTACTTTGTGTAATTTATTTCATCACCACTGCTCTCAAAATGGTGAAGGAAAACATCGTTAGGAAGGAAACCGGGATGTCCTAGAATCAAAACATGTGACAACACCAACCCGCACTGGGCTCGCGTGGTGGATTACGGTCCATTCCCTCACCTAGAGAGGAGGCCTGAGTCCCAACAGTGGGAACATTATAAGGTCGACTATGCTATGATATGCTGTGGTACAGCGTACACTTGATCGGAAATTGCCGATGCAAAATCCGAATGCAGTAAACGCACCCTATCGGCATGGACCAAGCCCAAGTCGTCGACGGCGCGCACTCAAAGAGCAACAGCAGGGACCCAGCCGGGTCAAAGCCTACTGGGGCCAGGGTTATCCTAAAGGGCGCTCGAGCCCCGGTTTGAAGGCTAGAAGGAACGAGGTGGGTCTTTTAGTCAATAAGAGTCTGACACTATCTCCCGCTCCGTCCAAGAGCGGGGGATTACAATGCATTATTTTTTCCCACCATAATAAAACCCTATCGGAATTTTGTAAATGCCGACGGCTCGTACACTACGCTAAGCTTTACGGGAAGTAGTGTGCCTTCTGTAAATGATAAGCAGCAACTCGGCGTCGATGCTCAAGACTATGAAGCTTCGACTCGAGTGCATCATTACCAATAGATCCTTCAGTTTATCTACGAAATCTTTATCATAGTTATGCATACCGCGTTTAATACCTGAATTTTATTTATGTTAATTACATAATATTGTATTATCGGTACATAAAAATAAATGCGGCATTATAAATGTTTTATTTGGAGATAATCGTATGATAAATGATAAGTGCTTACGTCCATCAGGCTGTTTAGTTTGCTACCTAACAATAGCCATGTCAAGCCACGTGACGGTCAAAGTGTAAGTAGTGTATCCCTACAAGGGAGACATTGTATGCCTGTGCAAGGTTATTCTGACACTGATCTGCATGGTCCAGGTTTAGGGGTGGTAACAGGGCCAGCTGAGGGTCCGGCCAGAAAAATTGGTTTAAAACTACCCCATTTTTACCTTAAGCTGATTAAAGGGACTGGTTAAAGGGTTGGAGCTATATATAGCGTTTTTTTTTTGGTGGGATAAATCATCCAATGACAACCCACGCTCTTGGGCGGAGCGGGAGAAAGTGTCAGACTCTTACTGACTAAATGCCCACCCCGTTCCTTCGTGCCTTTCGTACCGGAACCGAGCTTCCCTTTCGGATAGCTCTAACCCCAGTAGGCTTCGACCCGGCTGGGCCCCTGCTGTTGCTGACAGCTCCTTGAGGCGCGAGGGAACAGTGCGCGCCTTCGACGACTTGGGCTCGGTCCGGACAGTTACCGGACGGTCAGACTGCAAGCTACCGATTGCTCGCCATCCGCAAGCCTGCGCATATGGTGGCCAGAAATCAGGATCGGAATTCCAGCGGCGGCAGGGGCGCTGTGAGCGCCGCCGTTGCCTGCCACTCCCCTTCATCCCAGCGTTGTCTCTCGTGCATGTGAGCAAGGACTGTTGCCTCCAGATCCCATGGAGCTATATGTAGCTTTGCCAGGCGTCCGGATAAGGTGGGACAGGGTCAGGCTTTTTGATTACGTCTTCGGCCAAATTAGGCGGAATCCGGCTTTTGTTAGGCTTTTTAAATTATACATTTTTTTTTTTTTTAAGTTTTGTCGTGTCGTCTACTTTTTACACTAGCGTAAGCGGAGTGGACTTGCACTTATAACAGTCAAAATTATTGTTATTTCATTAGAATTAAAAAATAATTATGGTCATTAACCTCTCGTGTGACGTAATTAGAGACGCAATTAAAAAGCCATTGTGTCTCGCGTGGATCCACGTTTAGACACACAACGGGTTTTATTTAATTAAAATTTGAGCTTGACATTAAAAAAAAATTTCGGGCATTTTACTCAAATTCCCGGCTCAATTGGCTGGTCTCTCCGGCTTTTCGATTTGAAGAACTGGCAACCCTAGCCGTATAGGATGTATAGCTCTTTCTATCTTTCTCGCTCGCACAATTGACATTTTAATTTTCATAGTGAGGCGTCTTCTTTTTATTATTAGGTACACTTATATGGAGATCATATAAATGTTAAAAAAGAATGTTGTGAGAGTGACCTCTGAGAGGCCCCGGTCCCGCTGACCGGTTTTATAAAATCTAAGCGAGAAACTCTTGTTCCTATAATATATGTAGGTATATGTATACATGTACGTACAGATAATACAAAATAAAAAATAAAAACTGGGCAAGTGCGAGTCGGACTCACGCACTGAGGGTTCCGTGCAAACTACAATGCCCGAATGGAGTCTCGTAGATTTTTCCGAATCGCAATTTTTTTTTGTGACGTAGGTAACATTAATTTACTGGTTTCAGATTTTTTTCTATACCTGTGCTATAAAACGTTGTTTTATGCCAAATTTCAGGATTCTGGGTCAACGGGAAGTACCCTATGAATTTCGATCTTGGAGAATATCAAAATATACGTTCTTTTAGCGACATAAATGGCCGTATCTTTTTTATTCGTTAACTTAGAAGTTTTTTTCACAGCTTGAAGGGACCGCAGACCTAAGTATACGGTTGTAATTTCAACTCGATACCTCAACGCGTTCTCGAGATAAAGGGTCTTGATAGACAGACGGACGGACAACAAAGTGGTCCTTCAGCCAGATGCGTGTGATCCCAGGCCAGGTTCTTCTCATTTTGAACTTTTTAAACCTCTGGAAATCCACAATTTTATATTTGTCACCATGAACGATTATTTTATTAAAATTGACTACATGACCAACCCGGCCAAAAACCAAAACATTATATTTTGTTGACTCGATAAAAAAAATCGTGAAAATAACCCTAACTTACGATTGCAAACGTGTCTTACGAGATTACGTCTCGGAAATATTTGAAAGTTACAAAAAATAATAAAGCTTGTTTTTATAAGGCCCTCGCAAACACAAAAATCTTGAATGGTTATTGATTTTTTTTTTCATTTAATTTCCAGCGAGACCAATCAACTGTAGGTAGTTGTCGGCGTCGCCTACAATTCCTACAAACTACCTACAAGTCATTGAACTTGCTCAGCTGACGTTTTCTTAAAGAAATTAATTTCGTACATGCGTAAATTAATACGAGTTTTGAAAAAAAAAGGATCTTTTTTTAAATTTTATCTTTACAAATCGATAGTGTTTCATGTACCGAATCGACCCTACACGGTATTAAAACGATCAAAATTTAAGGGTGTATAAAAATGAAACCGTTGTTACGGGTCCGGGAAATCGACATAGACGCGGGCGGAGTTCATACAAAATACTCAGTGACTACCTACAACCGACTCTTAAAGAAAGGCTACGGAGATGGTGTGCAGCGACGCTTCGCTCAGTGTTAGCTAACTCTTATTCTGATATGTTGGCCAACATTTCCGTATTATTTCTTTCTTTATTTGTATGTTTGTTTGTTGAAGAATCCTCTAGTTACCTGTAACTAGAAGATATGATTCCGATCCTTGTTTTCTATTCCCGGAATATAGCGTTCGTCTTTAAATTGATCTCGGGATCTCGGGATAGTCGCGAGACTATATCGGTAATGAAAAGTCAAAACAAAAAATCAGTAAAGCATGTCAAAATAAGTTAAAATTTTTCTTGTGGCAATAATAATAATAATATGAAGACGTTAAAGTATAATGCAACTTTTTCTAACATAAACTAGACACTTCTATAAATAATCTACAAAGCTAGTAATTAATCAACTTAGTAGAGTAACAACGAATAACAATTTATTAAATAATAACACATAAAATAATAATGTGAAATGTTAATTTTCTCACCACAAAGTTACTTAGTACTAACACATTAAAATTTATACACCGCGGTACAACTAAGTGAGAGACTGGTGCCTGAATTAGGTTTCCATAAGAACCTGTATTACAGGTCACCAGAAAAAGGTTTCATCACCAAGCAAACTTCTTAATTTGTTGCACATTTGTTTGAACAGAAGTTGAAAAAGGACGGTTTGACTCTAAACAAAAGTTTTTATTTACAGATGTCTATATCTGTACTTATAAAACGTCAGATTAAAAGCTAGAACATACTCGATGGAAAATGAAGGTAACATCATTAAGTTTTATATGGCTCTTTCAAATTATTACCTTTTGTGGAATTAACTTCGAAGATGTAGTTTTCTGTTTAAGGGCCAAGCGCCCGAAAAGTGCCATAAAACAGTGATTTTCTGAGGCCTACTCCTCCGTAACGGCTAGGTCAATTGGTTTGAAAAAAACATATGTTTATTAAAGATTCATGAACAATAATATCAACATTTGATTTTTTCGTGCAATCAATACTTTTGTCAAAAAAAAAATATTTAGCAATTTCGCAACTTTTCGCAACTTTTCCCTACTCCTTCGAAACGGCTTGGACCTTTAGAAACATTTTTACACATAAAAATTGGTGGTTAAATATTCCTCAAAGTGAACATTGCATATGTAAATCAATCAATATCTCGCAGAGAAAATGGACTTAAAGCGCTTTCCGGGCGCTGCTGGCCGCAAATAAATGCACAGATTAGCGTACTGCCGCCTAGGCGAGTGCGAGAGTTGCGTTCACATAACTTCGGCCAGATGGTTCATGGAACTATACGCCTTAACGATTTTAGAAAAACAGTTTCTTTATGGTTCTTGAGTTAATTTTTTCATGCTGTTTTCTATTACGTACTGAGGAGTTTCAGTAATTTAAACATAGTTTTAATCTGCATGTATATTTCTTAATTATCATTTTTGTTTTTATTGTTCAACCTTTCAGCTACTCAAATAATAATCTCTTATCCAAATTAATAATCTGTTTGTTTTTTTGTTGCCACCTTGCAACAAAAATAAAAACAAATAGATTAATTGGGAGGGAATGGCTTAGACTTCAAAATAAACACCTTTCCTTTACATCACTATCAATATCTGAATTATTGTAATTTAAAATATTCCACTTAACACACGTCGATGATCTTTAAACGGTTCGATAAATATCTATTGCCTTTTGTCTAAAGTTGTCGATCCATAAAAATATTTAAATCCCGAGACGGATGTCACTCGATCCCGAGACACGAAATTCCGGGATCAAATACCCGTATCCGATTAAGCGGAAAATATGATAGCTGTCTGATGATAGAGTCATATAGTGGCCATTGGAACTACTGGGCGTAACAAAATAACCCCATTGTGTTTGAGCTGTTTGGAATGGTTTTAATCAGTACTATAGATACCGCGCGATAAAAGCTTATTATGAAAAAATGTTTTTCATTGAAAACTTATTTCTGCCTCATCACGTTCAACTATTAACAAAAGTAAAAACTGACTGATTGACATACCAACACACGGGTGAAATTACTGGGATTAGGAATTTGATATTTTGTACAAGACTTTTTTTTAAATGTAGTACTAAAAAAAAACCGGCCAAGAGCGTGTCGGGCCACGCTCAGTGTAGGGTTCCGTAGTTTCCCATCCGTCACAATAAGTGTACCCACATATGAGTTTGAAAAAATGCTTGCATATACGATTATACTACAAACTTAGTCCAAAGTCCTTATAAAGTTCTACTTTTCAGATTTTTTTCATATTTTCTAAAGTTATGGTTCAAAAGTTAGAGGGGGGGGGGACACATTGTTTTTTACTTTTGGAGCGATTATTTCCGAAATTATTGACATTATCAAAAAATGATTTAGTAAACTCCTATTCATTTTTAAATACCTATCCAACAATATATCACACGTTAGGGTTAAAATAAAAAAAAAATCATTTCCCACTTTAGATATAGGCCCCCCTAGGCTACCCCAATAAAACATTTTTTTCCAATTTTTATTTTACCACTTTGTCGGCGTGATTGATGATATACATATTGGTACCAAATTTCAGCTTTCTAGTGCTAACGGTCACAGAGATTAAGCGAGGACGGACAGACGGACAGACAGACAGACGGACAGACAGACATGGCGAAACTATAAAGGTTCCTAGTTGACTACGGAACCCTAAAAAGGGTTTATGAAAAAGGAAGTGAAAAGGGAGAATTTCTTTTGTATGTAAAATTGTATTCCTTGGGATCATATACTTGAAACTTAGCATAAATAGTGACCAAATGAATACAAAGAGGTTTTCAAAATAGAGGGTTACCTCTAAAATGCTTATGTACCATAGCGGTCATTTCTGCTTTTCGCTTGAATCATGCGGCGCGGAAAAACCAAACCCTTTGAAGTTATCGTTTCGAGTGCAAGCTAAAATGAACTTAGTAGCGGTGATCAGGCGGAAGTGTCTTTGATGGTACATCAACTGTCCTTTTTATTGTCTGTTTAAAATTGTGTGTACATTAAAGAATATAACAATTTATGGAATGGTTTGTATAAAAAAATCATATTCCTCGGATTATTATACTTGAAATTTGGCAACTAATCAAAATAAATGATTAAAGCTGTCACTACTTATTAATTTTTCAAAATTATACCTAGGTGTGTTTCTTTTTCGATTGGAAAAATCAGCCCCGCTCTTGGGCGGAGCGGGAGATAGTGTCAGACTCTTACCCTTGAAGCCTTCATATCGGGGCTCGAGCGTCTTTTCGAATAACCCTGGCACCAGTATGCTTCGACCCGGCTGGGCTGCTGTTACTGATAACTCCTTGAGGCGAGGGGGAACAGTGCGCGCCGTCGACGACTTGGGCTTGGTCCGGACAGTTACCGGACGGCCGAACAGCGAGCTACCCATTGCTCACTGTCCGTAAGCCGTTGCGTTGTGTGTGCCTAGGTGTGTTAAATTGTTTATAAAAACATTTTCGAGAACGAAGTCGAAGCAAAATATTAGTTATTATATCCCTAAATAATCACTTATTATAATGAATGATCGATCGTTTATCTTTCAAAATATTTTGCATATCATCTGCTTATGTGGACTTAGCAAGTACTACGCAGTTTATTGTATCAATAATCTCTTTATAATCCGAAGAATCATAACATTCGAGGACATTTGTACTGGAACAGGCTAAAGTACAGATTGTATCAGAATTTAAATAATCATAGGTACTTGACATTTCTAATCGTTTTGACCGACAGTCACGGTGGCTAACCTCAACCGAGATTAACCAAGTACACAGCAGAATGGACAAATGCAGGCGTAAACACAGACTCTGCAGGTCTAGCCAGGTTACAACCATTTAGGTCGGCCACTCCTCCGATTCCTTTGTTCTGACGTCATCTCAACCACAAAATATGTAGGTACAGAAGTCAATCTACATACAAAGCGCGCTCGAGCAACGCACACAAAGACACCGCTCACAGACACGATGTCTCGGTTCCGTCTCGAATCACTCGTCGAACAGTTCCGGCTCAAACGCTCATTAGTGTGCGTCCACCGAGCGTAGGTATAAAAAGTGAAGTACATACATGAGATTGTCTTCTGTACCTATCTATTTTGTGTCTCAACGCTCAGTCACGTGGTCTGAACAAAGTTATATAATATAATATATAATGTATTCCACAACTATCACACAACGCCGTCTAGTCTCAAGCTAAGCTGGGCTTGTGTTATGTGTAATAGACAACTTATAAATATATATTTATAAATACATACATATTATAGATAAATTACACCAAGACACAGAACAAATGATTAGTCCTGGGTGGGAATAGAACCCACGAACTCCGGCATAGCAGTTAGGGCCACTGACCACTCGACCAACAGCCCCCCCCGCTAGGGCTAGCCAAGTTACAATCAGTTTGTGTCGAATTCCGTTCTCTAATCGGTAACGCCTCGGTGACAGCAATTGTAGAAAACGATAAGTTGGTAGCCATGTTGACGCGCCTGAGTCGGCCGCTCGTTCTACAATGTAGCGTTTGTATAACAAAGGATGTAGCGTTTGTATAACAAAGGATGTAGCGTTAAACATTGTAGAAACGATTTTGAACGATGTGAAGTTGGCTACGAATTGTCTATTCGTTTGTTCTGACCACGCGACTTTACGTTGAGATGACGTCATTCCTATACGTTTCATCACCTTTCGACAGCGTTAACGATTGCAGAATAACACCTTGGCTTAGCGTGCAGGCCAGCCTAGTTCAGTATACGAGTCGTGGCCGACTCGACGTGATCGACGAACGAGAATCGACACTAAACGGTGTAAGTAACTTGACTAGGGAGGCTGTTCCTTTAAGATCCGATTTTTAAGTCATCATTCAATAACTTCTCTCGCTCTAAGGAGGAGTGTGAGGGCGTGTCAGACTTTTACTGTCTAAAACCCATCCCCATGTTTCTTCTCTTCGTTGCTATGGCTTTAGTTGGCTTCGACCTTGCTGGGCCCCGACTTAAAATAGCGCATAAAGGTTGCTTATCGGGGGTGCAATAGTACTGGAATTGCACTTAATGCCTTATCCAATAATTTATTAAAAATAATAATGACTAATGCCTAGAATATTAATGCATAATACCTAAGTATTAAGATATCGAAAGGTTAAATAAAAAGCTGAAAGGACGCAATAAAATGTTAATTAATTTATTATGTAAGTAGGACTTTGATCGTGTATTCGCAAGATTACCTATTAAAGTTTTTATGATTTAAAAAATCTATCCTACCTAATTTATCTACAAATGTGTTTCTATCTAGAGAAACCACTCAAGCCTGACCGAATCTTGTCAGGCGAAATTCGTGAGGTAGGTTGTACAAACAAAGCTATGCCACTAATTTTTAGGGTTCCCGGTTTTTTCATTCTAGTTTGAATGACACCGCTGATAGAAACACATCCCTAAACCGTATTTTGAGGGTGGTTTTGAAAAACAAACATAGATGGTATTTTTTATTTATTTTGGTTAGAATTTGTGCCAAGTTTCAAGTTTTATAAACCCACAACAAGAAATAAGAATCGTCTATACAATGTTTAAAACCCTTTCGTTTGTTCTATTGCAGGTAATTCTGAAAATGAAATAAGTAATGACATTTACACTTAATATATATAATATACTATAATATAATATAATATAATATAATATAATATAATATAATATAATATAATATAATATAATATAATATAATATAATATAATATAATATAATATAATATAATATAATATAATATAATATAATATAATATAATATAATATAATATAATATAATATAATATAATATAACATAATATTATATTATATTATAAAAACGAAAGTGAGTTTGATTGTGTGGTTACGTCTTCACGCCTTTTCACGTAGGCGAAGCCACGGGTGAAAGCTAGTATAATATAATATAATATAAATCCACCTCTATCACACAACGCCATTTAGTCCCAAAC
The DNA here is from genome assembly GCA_929112965.1 of Mythimna albipuncta. Lineage (NCBI taxonomy): Eukaryota > Metazoa > Arthropoda > Insecta > Lepidoptera > Noctuidae > Mythimna > Mythimna albipuncta. The sequence goes on from OV815963.1 coordinate 21,030,549, forward strand.
TAAGCAGAGCTTCTGCTATAAGAATTAGACAACTGATAAACATACTTATATATTTCTAAATACATATAATAAATAAATTACACCAAGACACAGATCAAGCCCTATTTTATAAATAAACGATTTATTTATTTGTCTTAGGTGGGAATGGAACCTACGACTTTCGATATAGCAGTTAACTGACCACTAGATCGACAGACCAGTCAAAATGTTGCCAAGTATTTCTTATAATAAGACTATCTGAGGACATTCTTACTTGAAAATTAAATTAATATAATAATTTTCTTATTCTCTCCTCTCTTATTTCACAAAGTAGCAGTGAGTCACCAGGCGAGCTGGTCTAGGAACAACTATCAGCTCTCGCCAGCCCGTATAATGAATACTTTAAATCTTTGTGCTAACTTCGAGGACTATTTTCGTTTAAGTTATAAACTGGTAGAGATTTTAAACAGAATAAAGTAATAGATAAAGTAACCATGGAGTTTCTTGCCGGTTCTTCTGCATAAGAAACGTCCAATTTGGGACCGTGCACTAGCTTCTGACGTTTTATGAGTGTCCATGTAGGCCTATGTGAAATAAAACAATTTGAATTGAGTGGAAGCACTTTGGAAAAATTACTTAGAAAGTGGGTTGGTAGTGTAGTTATTATGGTGTCCGGAGCTCCGGTTTGACACGTCCGACTCTCTCGGTGGCTAGCTCATAACTAAAGGCCGACTACCCCACCACCTAGCGGCCAATCTACGCACTATACGTCACGTACAGACTGTACACCATAGGTAGGTACTCAGATACAGATTTTAAACCTTGAGAACGAAAATGATCTATATCATTTTTTTTTTAAAGAATTGTTGTCCCTCTTTGTATCATGAGTGAGGTTACAAACATAAAAACTCACATACACAATACAATCAAGCAATCTTCTGAGATTGCTACGATTGCGTGTCTGTATAATGTATAACATAACAGCACACCAGTACGCTCTGTAGGGGTACCGCTGATGTGTAAAGTTCACTTTGGTTAATCCTCATTTCTTTCACCAATTTTGTTCAAAGACCATTTTCAAATATGACCGGTTATTGGGTGGTATTCATTTCCGCATAACTTTTTGATTTATGAACCGAATTTGATGCTTTTTCTCAAACACATAAACACGTTACAACAACGCAACGTGCCACGGTATACTACCGTGCCGTGACGTGGCACGTTGCACGGCACGTCTTCGTGACGTAAAATCTCACGGATGATCTCATGGATGGATCCAGTATTTTTTTGTATCTGTTTCTTCTTTTTCCGTCTTCTTAATATTATTAGCAGGAGGAGAACACGTCTAGTGTGGTCCAATACGACGTCGTTTAACGTGGCACGTTGCGTTGTTGTGACGTAATTATTTACGTTGCTCGACGTGGAACTCCAAGTTGCGGCACCGTGACGTGGACTTCCACATCACGTTGCTGTTGTCATAACGTGCTTATGTGTTTGAGCTCTTAAGTTAAATAGTGTAGTGCATTTTATTCAGTACAAGTCTGCCATGCATTCTCGCTCCACCCTAGGCGTATGGTTCTAGGACATGCCAGTTTTCTCACGATGTTTTTCTTCATCGTTTTAAGAGCAGTAGTGATGAAATAAGTTACACAAAGTAATGCACCTGGCTGGGTTTGAAATCAGTAAGTCGGGGCCGTTACTACAGGGCCATCACTGCTCAACAATTTATCGAATCCCAAAACTACAAATTAACTAATTCAAAACTTACCTACGAACTGGAGCACAGATCAATAATAACTAAATAATATATTTCGTTACAAAACCACAACAAAATATTTCATTCTATAAATGTGTAACACAATATAATTTTGAAATCGAAACATTTACCACAGTGGTTGTTTACGACTGCACCACAATACATGATATCAGAATTGTCATTAACGTTTCCATGTCCGTTGATGTCAATGGCCTCCAAGTGAGGACTTCTGTCATGCAGAAATACTGCAGAAATATTTGATAACTTGCTTTTGTTGTGGCGGGACCTACGTAACTTAAGTTTTTATGGTTGATAGGCTAGCGTTTCTTGACCACTTTCTCACCTAAATTTTGTGGTTGTCAAATCAGAACTTATCGAGTCCGGGGCAATTCCATGTCGGGCCCTACTGGGTCAGGGTTAGCTCTGAAAGGTAGCTCGGCCTGGTGTGAAAGGCAAGAAGGAACGGGGTGGGTTTTTAAATCAGTAAGAGTCTGACACTATCTCTCGCTCCGACCAAGAGGGATGTCATTTGGATGATTTTTATTCGCCAAAAAAAGTCGGGCCGTGGCTATAGCTACGAATATATAAGTATAAATAACGGGATATTTAATTTTAGGTTTGTATTAAAATTTTGATAGGAAATGTCATCTTATTTTTCTATACTTTTATTAATCCAGATAGAAAAAAAAATTGGTAGAAAATCACCATATTAAAGATGTAAAATTGAGAACTTTGCATTTATAGTAGGCAATCCACGAGAACATGCGTACATTATGATGTACTACGAGTATCTAAAAATAGAAAAACCAACAAACGAAATATACCTCCCCGTGTGGTTCGTTGACTGCCTACCGCCTAGACGTGTCATTTGTTATTTTTCGTTTTTAATTACTACATTTTTCGGAATTCGGGACAATAAATCATATTACTGGACACAGGACAAGACGTTAAATTCCGTGGCAGTCCTGGTAATCCCAGACAACTGGTAACTAATCTTTTTAATCTTACCTGATCGAAAGCGACTACGTGGTTGATGATGGAGCGCGCTTGCCTAGAAGTAACCTATCCACTCTTGACTTAAATATCCCCAGATTGTAGCTATCAGGAAACAAAGACTCCGGTAGGGAATGCACAATGTACTCGTATATAGACACACATTGTTAGTTGTCTCTTTTTTATATATAATAATTTATTAGTGTCTACATGTTGTTACTACATTGTGTGTATCTACGAGTGTGTATGCCAAATAAAATATTTTTCTTTCTTTTCTTTCTTTATAAGACAAAAGGTTTAGGGTGAGTTGCACTATTTAGCTATAACGATAACAAAGCCGTTAACAGTTGTCAAATTGTTAAATTGACCAATAGGAGGCCGTTTCACGGCTGGTTATGGTTTGGTTATTGTTATAGTTAAATGGTACAACTCACCCTTAGTAATCATTACTTTTATTCTAGAAACAATATAGAAGAGGCTGGCTGTAAGCCACCTGATCTCCTTGTGTGGATATGTGTGTTAGGTCAACATAAATCCAACTGCATTAGCGCGAAAAGATATGATAGTATGTAAAAGATGGATAGTGGTCATTGCTCTTTTTCTAATTAAGGAGTACGGCAGTGCCCCTACCAAGGCGAGCAAAAAAGTGGCACGGCTCCCTTTTCTCGAAATAGTTCAGGCCATTTTCGATCCCTTATAACTTCTTTATCTATAAAATTAATACCTGAACCTTAATACATTTAAAATTTCATTCAATTTGAACCAGTACTTCAAGAATTACATACCTATCTATATAACAAGTAATACGTATTATATTAAATTAGATTGCTTACAGACTGCCAAGTCAATCTAGGTCATTAAGGTACTTAAGAGAAGTAGGGGCTGAATAATTCAACCGACTTAGTATTACATGGATCTCACAACTATTAACGGGAAACGAAGAACTGAGTGGCGAGCCTTGGTTTTTAAGCTATTGCATAGCTTCTATCGCGGGCCTTGAGCGTGGAGACCGAATCCAGAAATTCCGTAACATAAATAACCTAACACCCCCCACTCATTTGTTTTCTTATCGGTCACCACGCTCAAAAAGTGTAACTTCAATTAATATCAAAGCAAAGGAAAAAAAATACTGCATAAATAAAATAAATAAATAAAATAAATAAATAATTATAATTGCATAAGTTGATAAAAAATGCTATGCAATAGCTTTACCGTGGCAGTCCCCGAGTACCACACGTCTTTTTTTTTACAAGTTATGTTTTTGATGGCATATCTATTTTCTCATCCACTTTTCATTAAAATGTACCCATTTTGGGTACATTTTAATTTGTTATTTCTCCTGTGTGGGTCTCATATAAATGTGTTTTCTTTCTATTTTTGAGGAAGCCTGATCCTAGGTCGAGTCGAGTGGAGAAAATTACAGTACAAGTGATATTCAAAATACGAGAATCGCTACTCGCTTATAACTTACATGACGCCGTTTTAAAACAGGATTTAACAAAGTCAGACTTTCTTTGTTGCAATTCGGTGGAAGTCGGAGTAAAATGCGTTTATTAAATTTGTTTTCACAATCGTTTAGAGGTAACGCTCCGAATTTAGTTGTGTCATATTATTACCGTGGTTCTGTGCAGAAAGACAAAAACAGAATATTTAATTTTAATAATTGTGAAAAGTGTTATTGTTATTTGCATTGTGTCTCTCACGTAGTTAGATTTATATTCATCATCATTTCAATCAAAACACGTTCACTGGACATAGGTCTCCCCCAAGTATTTAGGTCTCCCTTAACGAATGGTCCTCTGCCTCTTGCATCCATCGTGTTCCTGCGATCCTCACCAGATCACCGGTCTACCTTGTGGGAGGCCTTCCAACAATACGTCGACGAAACGTTCTGGACTCGCAACCAAGTGCCGGACTTGGTTGCGAGTCCAGAACGTTTCGTCCCCAGCGACCATCGGTTCTGCGAGCAATGTGCCCTGCTCACTTTCAAGTTTGCGATTCTTCGGGTTATGTAGGTAACTTTTGTTCTTCTGCGGATAACTTTATTTCTGATGTGATCACGTAAGGAAACTACGAGTTCAGCTCTTTCCATTGCCCTTTGAACAACTTATCTAATTGAGGTGAATATGGGTGTGCATTATTCTAGTTATATGTTGTATATGTGGTTGCTCGATTTGACATTTTAACGCCTTTGTAGATATCGTTAAATGTGGCAGGTTGCAGAAAATTAAAAACAAATTTAATTGAAATAAGATAAATAAAATACTTTATTTTACACCGTAGTCCATATTATGTTGGTAATCATACCCCTTAAAAGTAAGAAGTATTCCTCTTTTGGCTTCAAGCACCAATGGTTTCTGCATCAAAGCTATTCATCTTTCGGCACCAACATGTATATTAGGTCGAATGTGATAAAAAAACAAATTGAAATTTCATTGTTCATTTGGAATATTCCGGCCACCGTAGGCGCGGGCTTGCAGACAGTAAGCAATGGGTAGCTTAATGTCCGGTCGTCCGGTAACTGTCCAGACTAAGCCCAAGTCGCAGCCTAAAGGAGTTGTCAGCAACAGCAGGGACCCAGCCGGGTCGAAATCTACTGGGGCCAGGGTTATCCGAAAGGGCGCTCGAGCCCCGGTATGAAGGCTAGAAGGAGCGGGGTGGGTCTTTTAGTCAGTAAGAGTCTGACGCTGTCTTCTGCTCCGCCCAAGAGCGGGGGTTGTCATTGGACGATTTTTTCCCACCATAAAAAAAAAATGGTGTGGTAGTTTCTAGTATTTGCAAAAGATACAATAGGAGAGAGATCTTAATTTAAATATCTTTTGCGTACACCCGCCACACAGGGTACATGTATTATGTAAATCACCCTGTGTGCCTAAATTGCGCAACACGGCTTGTCACTAATTACCCTCTGATTAAGGCCCGAGCAGTGCCATAAAACAGTGGCTTTCTGATGGCTACTCTACGGTAACGGGTAGGTTAATAGGATTGCAGCTGGCTGGACTTAACTGCACAGGTATTCGTACTGCCGCCTACATAGGCGGCCCCACCTGGGTACGAGTATTGTGTCCATTTAATTCCGGCCAGATGTGCCCGGATATAGCCCCGTTGACCTTTAAATCAATTTACTTTGCGAAATATTGATTTTTCACTTTAAGCCGTGTTGTGTGCCTTAAGCATTATCTCAAAAATCAACATTTTATTTTGAATCGGAATGACAATCCCAAGGTGTGTCATATAATTAATATACTACTACGTAGTAGATTTTTGTTTTGATTGATGTCCAACTTAAAATGCTATCGTTATTAATTACAAACGCCAAAAAGATAAAATTGTTGACTTATACAACTGTTACGAGTGCGAAATGATTACCTAAGAGGATGATTCATTGAATCGATTTTGATAATTTTTTACCTGGAAGATAGTTTGGTATCTAGAGAAGGTAGAGTATTATGTGATTAAGAATTTTATTGGCGACGAAATTAAAAACCAAAACATAATCACGTTAATATATTATAGGTGATATATATTACAGGTTTTTAGGGTTATATTTCACCGGAACACTATTTTTTAGTTGCGCAAAACTAGACACCATACAGACACCAGAGTCCCCACACGTCCAAGCTGGTCGCGCCACCGAATTGGTTGTTCGGTTAAACGAACACCAGGTGGTTTAGATGAAATATGCAATTGCACAGGTAGACCATGTACTGGAATAGCATATAAGATATTTTTTGTCTCAAAAATATATTGGGATCTCTTAGGACGAACTCAAAAAAAAACAGTAATTGTGACCAGTATTTGGCAATCTTTGTATCATCATCATCTTCCTGCCCTAGTCCCGTTTTATTTGGGGTCGGCGCAACACGTTTTTTTCTTCCATTCTGTCCTGTCACTCGTCACGCTATCACTAACTCCCTTTTCTTTCATATCGCTTCTCACACAATCCATCCATCTTGACATTTGGCAATCTTTGTATAGTACCAAATTAATAAATATTAATCACACCAGGTGATGCATGTACGATGAAGCCGCTCGTCACTGCCGTTTTGTTTGGGATGGATAGATGGAAACTCCATTTGGGCACGTAGCAACCAACCTGGGTCCGAAGTCTGTAGTACATTTTGATACCAGTGCAGAAAATTTGTCACTGTGACCGAGGCGGAATTCATAATTCTCAATAATTGCGCATTGCCTACTTCAATCCCTTTCATCTTTGAACCTTTGTTCACATTAGCAGATACTTCCAAATGCAAAATGTTCCAAAAAGAGGCGACCCACATCCCATACATACAAACTCTCCAGTAGATTACGCACTTAAAAACGCTTACAAAAGCCCCCACAACTGGAAATGGCACCTAATCACAGGGTGGTGTTAATTCAAGCTTGAAACCTGACTGCCAGGCAAAACCAGTGAGCAAACTGCGTTCTTATTGATTCGTGTATAATCTAATACTTTCCGTTTGGCCGACTTCCTTCAGCCATTTCGACTTAATCCGTGGAAAATCCCACCAAATCACCCTTGCCTATATCTCCCCCCTTATTCCTTAAGTTTTAAAGGTTATTTTCAAATGGTCCAGTGTAGAAATAAGTTTGTAAAATTGTAACTTACTGGCTGTTAGTCAGTCAAGTAATTCTCAATTGAGTTTCTTTGAATGAGTTAAAAGGTCCTCTGTTGATTTATCCCTGTATTGTGTGCCGAGTTTTAATCAAAATGCTGGAATATCTGCTATTACTGTTGTATTACGGTATTGCTACAGAGTTTATTTATAGACATACTTACGTAAAAATAAAACTTTATAGACAAAAATCGGCTACTTCGTTGACTAAATATTTTTTTAAGTAGGAAATTTGTTCACCTAAGTAGGATAAAAAAGCGGCCAAGTGCGAGGCGGACACGTGTAGGAAGGGTTTCCGTACCATCTGCAGAAAAAAATGGCAAAAAAAACCACGTTTGCTGTATGGGCTATTGTATGTATACCAATATATTACGTTCTGTCACTGTTCTGTCTGTTTATCTGTTACCAGGATCCCGTTTTTAACTTTTGGGTAGGGAACCCGAAGACTTATTTTTTTGAATATTAATTGCGTCACTAGAGTGTTTGTGTGCGTGCGTAAATCATGTATATTCCTTTATTTCCCTTTCGGTTCAGGCACATTCACTGCAACTGTATTGTATGTCTGTACTCTTTTTTTATTATTTTTGATGTTGTTGTATATTGTGTTGCTTGCACCGAATAAATGCTATTCTATTCTATTCTATTTATTTGCCTATTATGAGGACAATTAATTTCTTAAAAAACACTACCTAAGTGCATATAAGTAAAATTGTATTTATTTATTTATTAATGCTCTATGGGCATAACACTGTACGAAGCCACTTTTCCACTGGTATCGACTGGTAGATAATGCCTATGGCATTAAGTCCGCATTTTATGCCAAGGCATAATCTACCACTCGATCTTAGGGTGGTGCAGAAACACCACTTACTTCTTACTTACATAACTTTAGTACTTAGATTTGTAATTGTAAGTTAATTTTCTAATTAAGAAAGTGTGCATTATTCTAGTTACACATTGTAGATGTAGCAAAACAACATAGTTATACCTATTAATAAATTTCCAATAAAATGGATGAATAGATAAGTGTTATAGGGGCAGGTTGTAAAGTTACACAAAACCTCCATATTGGGTCCAGTCTGGGCAACTGCCTATAGTTATTTTAGGATTGATGTGTGGATGTTCCAATCGCGTGTAGAACTTTGATACCGAGACTTGTGTGATGACATATTACTTGGAACTTTACTTCTTTGTCATCCCTGAGGTACAACTCGACTAGTTCATTTCTCATTTTTCGCTGTCAGCATATTTCCTACCCATACAATTAGAGATACAATTAAAAAGTTATTGTGTCTCGCGTGGATCCACGTTCCGGAGACACGAAAGGTTAAGTGTTTTCTTACATATACTTTATTTTCAGGATCAAAAGTTTTATTTTTATTTTTCCTATTCTTCCTACTTTCTATTCGGTTTTAGCATAGCACAGTATAATAAGTCTATTCGATTTTTTGGTTCTAGGACATGTCGATTTCCTCACGATGTTTTCCTTCAACGTTTTGAGAGCAGTGGTGATGAAATAAATTACACAAAGTAATGACTAATGCGCCTGGCTGGGTACAACCCGTAAGTCGGGGCCGTTACTATTTGGTTACCACTGCTCTCTGTTTTGCCTTATGATTATTTTGTTTGTTACTTTTTTTGTTAATGCCCGGTTAATATCTCCCCATTTATGATTATGATTCATTAAAATAATTGTAAAAAAAAAAAAAAATGATACACTATGCAATTTTCGCTAATGCCGTTATATATGGGAATAATTTGAGCCTTATAATGTTCAGTCACATTCACTACAGTCACAACCACAAAATGGTGGTGGGCATTGGTCTGTGGTTTAGCATACCAATATTACCTACTGCCCACTGGTTTCCCTGCCAGGTCACTTTGTGGTCTAGTCATTACATTTGGTTCTGTGGTAGTGGTTTCTCACCAATAAAGGGTGGGATTTTGCTATTTTTTAAGTATGACACAGTGTCACGATGAACAGTCCTGTGCGTCTCGTATCCATCAGATTCCACTTTGTAGGAGGCCTTCCAACGCTGTGTCTTCCGGTTCGAGGTTGCCACCTCCAGAAACTTTCGGCCTCTAGGGCCATCTGTTCTGCGAGCAATGTGGTTTGCCAATTGTCACTTGGCGATTCCTCGTGCTATGTCGGTATCTTCATTACTCAATCAAAAATCGTTATCTCTCTTTATTTTATTTATCTTAGTAAATTCTATACCATTGTATGGAACACCGACCTGGTCTTTGGTTAAAAAAATTTCGAGCCTGAAATGGGCTCTGACACTTCAGCCGTTGTCAGTCTGTGTGTCAGTCAGCGGACTGACTCTCTAAACCGTAAGAGGTAGAGAGTTGTTCAGACAGCGGAGGCTTAGTAATAATACAAAATAAGTTCCCGTTGGCACTCTTCAGAACCCTAACCTAACTTCAAAATATGGTTTATTTTTTTAGAGTTCCGTAGGTACCTCAAAAAGAAAAAATGAAACCCTTCACCTTAGGGCGCTGCTTTATTATTCCATATAAATGAAAAACGCGCGACTGTCGCGCTGCAGTGGTAAGGCACGCTTCTAATACTTTTCTTACATAATATCGATTAATACTGTAATATTGAAAAATTGTAAGGACAACCATATTTTTAAAAGAGTAACTATGTAGTTTGAGAAATATTGTAAGAAAAACCATTTTTTTAAAAGAGTAACCATTTAGTTTTTTGCTGGTTCTTCTCCTTATGAAACGACCAATTTGGAACCGTGCACTAGCTTCTGACGTTTTATAAGTGCCCATGTAGGTCTATGTGCAATGTGAAATAAAATCTTTTGAATTATGAACAAAGCATCGCGACGGCAGCGCTACATCCGCGCTGCCGTCGCGCGGTACTTTGTGGCGAATTTCAAGGCGCCCTAGACTAAGTCTTGATCTGTCGTGTTGTCGCCTTGCATTTAATACACCCAATTTACCAGGGCTCTTAGCCCACAGCTCATCTGACATGCGACAAACTTAAGAATAGTAGCTTTCTGGGTTCATCGGGGATCTTAGATATGGCGCGGAGTGTTGTATTCTTTACATGGTCTGAGATTCGAACTTCCAGCATACTATGCACCAAGGCTCGCTGAAAAAAAAAAATTTCGAGCCTTAAATGGGCTCTGACACTTCAGCAGTCTGTCAGTCTGTGCGTCAGTCAGCGGACTGACTCTCTAAACCGTAAGAGGTAGAGAGTTGTTTTCACAGAATATGTATACAGATATTCTGTCACTAATGAAGCACATTAAGCATTGAATGCTATGTACAGTAATAATTGGATTTCAGATTTATGTCCTGTGTTTTGTATTAACTGTCTAAATTGTCTTAGTCTGTAGTCTGTCACTGTACTTATTAAAAAAATATATATATATATAAACTTCTATGCGAGCAAGAATGGCATTAAAAGCTAAATAGTGGTTATAATACCAACTATTTAATGCTGCTGCCATTTATCACACCACTAACACAATTAAAGTCAAATTCTGAGAACAGACAGTAAAAAAGGATTGCTTAAATGTCTAATATAATCGCGAATGAAGTGTAATTATAGTCACATAACTTAAAGCTATAATTATGTAGATACCTAAATAGAATAGGTACGAGTACAATCGCGCTCACAAGCTCACAGAAACAATTATACTATAAACGAAGTATTTAATTAAATTTCTAAGTTTATATTAAAATATCGGATCAGTACAGTCGCGTGCAGATGGCGTCCAGTTTTGTCTCTAAAATTATTTCTTAATTAAACTTTGCTCCGCAAATTCAGGAGTGAATTAAAATTGTAATATTCATGTTGCTGGACTTGGTTATAGTAGAAAACTTGAAATTAATGTTTGACAACTGTTTTGTTGGAGCAATAAATTGAAAACAAACGTCATTACTGAAAACAAAGGGGATTAACGAAGAGTAGATCTTCTGGTTCTCAAGTCCATCTCTCTGTTAAATTATAGGGTTAATATTGAAATTACTTCTTATTTTTAGTAAATACGAAACTTGAAACACCTGTTTTGTAATTTTTATGTAAAAATATTTTAAAACTGTATTAAGCAAGAAAAATCACATAGTTATAAGCTGTCAGCAAAAATACATGTCACCGGGCGGTCCAGGTGAATGAGGGGTTGTTTTGCACTTGCGCCCAGCTGTTTGATAGCGAATACTATCCGTTATGACCTGTTGTGAACTGTGTTGTGCTTAATGTCAGTACACCACCGACGTGACGCACAACACATAATGTCGGTGGTGTCCAACTTGTGACCGTTTAAATATTTTTGGGAAAAATATCTTCATATCTTCATTCTTGATTCGATCACGCACGGAAACTCCAAGCATAGCACTTACGTTATGTCTGAGTATGGTTTCCGCAATCAGCCTTATGCGTACCATTCTACGTGGGTTATGGCGGCCATAACCTTAGGTGGGCTTATTCCAACTAGCTCACACCTCTCCAAAAACATATTAGGCCTCTCAGGTTTTCCTGGGAGTCAATAAGGGAGTTCGGGCATCCTTTGGTTAGTGTGCGTATTTCAGTGACACCTGTATAGCCTGGGAGCATTAGGGACTACTCACACTTAATCAGCTCTATTCAGCTTATGTCCATAGAAAACAACGATTTTGTATGGAGACGCTTACGCATCTATTCAGCTTTCCGCGTTTATTCAGCTTTCGCGGCAAACAAGTATAAAATAAGAAGAAATGTGTTTTTATCATGCGAGTGCTTTAGATAGAGTTCAGCGTTGATAAAACTTAAACTTTAAGCGGCTGATAGAAGTAGAACTGTATAAGTGTGACCAAAATCGTTCAGTGAAACGCGAATAGAGCTGAATAGTCCCTTAAAGCCCATTCCATTGCCCTCTGGGTGACGTTAAGCCTCTGTTCCAGAACCTTCCACTAACCAAACAAACTTTTTCTTTTACAAGAATCTTCTCTTTCAAACAAATCGATTTCTTCACCGTGAGTGTTCCAAATATGTGTGACAGCAAAAGATCGAGGGTACCGTAGGCGAGCATATCTGGGTGTAGATTGTCGTAGAATTAATTAATGTGTCTCGGGACGCTAATGAAGCCCCATTGTTACACCATTTATCACTAAACATGTGTAACCTGACTTGCTTGAGTCCGTGTACAGGGTGTAGGAAGATTGGAGAAGGTAACTTTATTCCAACATAGCACGAAAAATCGCCAAACTTAAGTGGTAATGGGCAGGGCACATTGCTCGCAGAACAGATGGCCGTTGGGGCCGAAAGGTTCTGGAATGGCGACCACGTAACAGAAGACGTAGCGTTGGCAGGCCTCTTACAAGGTGAAACGACGACCTGCCCCCCTAGCCAAGTTACAACCGTTTCGCTAGCGTTGAACGCCTCGAGTTGACCTTGCCGCCAATTATTTTGTTCTGACCACGTGACTAAGCGTTAAGATGACGTCAATCCCGTACATTTGAAGCTTTCTACTAGCGTTAACTATTGCAGATTTGCAACTTGGCTAGGGGTATTGTAAGGGTTACGGGAATCAGATGGATGCGAGATGCACAGGACTGTGCATTATGGCGACACTTGGGGGAGGCCTACGTCCAACAGTAGACGTCTTTCGGCTGAAATGATGATGATGATAATGATGAACTTTATTCCAAACTAACTTTTTCCAGCGGCTTCGCCCCCGTGAAAGCAGGTTCTTTCCCGTTTTATCCTCTTAGGGGGCGAATTTTGAAAAATCCTTTCTTATTCTTTCTATCCTTAATACTAATATTAAAAAAGCGAAATTGAGTTTGTTTGTTTGTTTGTTACGTCTTCACGCCTAAATGGCAAAAATGTTTTTGATTAATTTTAGTACAGATATAGTTGAGACCCTGGAGACGGACATAGGCTAATTTTTTTTTTAAAGCGAGAAAATGGGAAGAAAGCGGCGGGCGAAGCTGCGGGTAAAAGCTAGTAATTCATAAAAGAACCCTTTGTGCAAAACTTCAGCGTTCTATGTTCAAGGCCCAAATGGCTGGGCGTTGATGAGCCAATGAGTGAGTCAAGACTTTGCCTTATATATCAGGGTTATTTGTAAAACTTGGTTGTATTTTTTGCTATAAAATTACTTAAATTATCCATGAACACCTTAATTCCCGCTGTCATAGCATTGCTAATTATTTTTTTATAATGGATGTTTTGCCACTGTCTTACCTGATGGTAAGCGATCGCAGCAATATTACGTAGCACTATGCTATGTGTGTCGAGAATAGTAGAACGCGTAGCGTTATGCTACGAGTATTGGGAATGAGGCGATGCGTAGCACTATGCTACGTGTATTGGGAATGAGGCGATGCATAGCACTATGCTACGTGTATTGGAAGTCAAGGGACGCGTACCATATTGCTACGAGAATTAGAATGGAATGGGCGCGCAGCACTATGCCAGGTATATCGTGAGTAGTGGGACGCGTAGCACTATGCTATGAGTATTGGTAATGAGGGGACGCGTAGCGTTATGCTACGAGTATTGGGGATGAGAGTTTGCGTAGCACTATGCTACGAGTATTGGGTTTGAGGGGACGCTTAGCACTATGCTACGAGTATTGAGAATGAGGGGACGCGTAGCACTATGCTACGAGTATTGGGAATGAGAGGACGCGTAGCACTATGCTACGAGTATTGGGAATGAGAGGACGCGTAGCACTATGCTACGAGTATTGGGAATGAGAGGACGCGTAGCACTATGCTACGAGTATTGGGAATGAGAGGACGCGTAGCACTATGCTACAAGTATTGGGAATGAGAGGACGCGTAGCACTATGCTACGAGTATTGGGAATGAGAGGACGCGTAGCACTATGCTACGAGTATTGGGAATGAGGGGGCGCGTAACACTATGCTACGAGTATTGGGAATGAGAGGACGCGTAGCACTATGCTACGAGTATTGGGAATGAGGAGACGCGTAGCACTATTCTACGAGTATCGGGAGTAACTTGATAGGTAGCATCTTTAGACCATTTTAGAAAGAAGAAAGAAAGAAAGAAAAAGTGTTTATTTGCGAGAAAAATGCCGCACACCTTAAAATAAAACAAATAACAAATTCGACTAAAGCAGCATGTAAGTAGGTTATGCTTCACATCCGCGCAAAACGGCCAGCGCTCAGCAAAATGCTGGGGCTCGTGTAAGACAGAGCCACAGCGCTGAGTTTCAGTACCGGCCGTCGTCGACGGTGAGACGTTGATCGGCCAGCAAGAATTTTAGAAACTTACATATATAAACAAAAATAAAACCTAAATAACAAACTTACAATAAACTAAATAAAACATAAATAACAAACTTACAATAAACTAAAGAAAACATTAATAACAAACTTACAATAAACTAAATAAAACATAAATAACAAACTTACAATAAACTAAATAATACATAGATAACAAACTTACAATAAACTAAATAAAACATAATTAACAAACTTACAATAAACTAAATAAAACATAAATAACAAACTTACAATAAACTAAATAAAACATTAATAACAAATTTACAATAAACAAAATGAAATATAAATAACAAAAAACCATTAAACGTTAAGGTGTATACAAAAATAGAAATGAATAAAAACAACAAAACACAAAATTGGCTAACAAACATTGAACTAGTCGATTATTATTAATCGATCAATTAACGATTTTTGTGTTGGCATGGCAATAGCAGTCATTGATCAGGTTCTTCCCAAGAGATATGTGTGTAAGAAGGGTAATTATTTTTATCTTCATTCCAAAGCCAAACTGTTATTGCATTATACCATTTTAATATACTCTTGGACAAAACAGCTTTAAATCTACGTCTACACTTATATTATATTTGAAATATAAATAAGCAGGACGTATTATCTGGAAGTCCTGGTCCGATTGCAAAATTTTTTTCGCCAGTTTAAAGGTACTTTATTCCTGAGTGATATATTTTATGTACGTGGGGGAGCCCGTGGGCAAAAGCTGGTTGTGAATATTTAAGTACCTAAAACTATTGGTAAGTCTTATCCAATATTTCGCACTCCCAGCCCCACAAACTGTGCTACCTCTCACAAATGCGTCCACAGTGTGTACAAATTACATAGCTTTTCTATACAATATATCATCTCTTCCATGTACCGATATAATACATGTTTGTATAAATTATTTATTTGGTTGTATGTTCTGATAATATTGTCTTAGGCCGGACGGAAATGTCAACAGTTGTTGGTACTAACGAAGGAGTGTGTATTTATTATATTACTTCGTTTGTTACAATATACGTGTTACAGTCAATATTGTTGATTGATAAAAATCAGTTGGAGCTTTTCCAGCTTTGAAATGAATACATGTAAGTTAAAAACTACATTAGATCGACACACACGTGTAACACAACTGATTTTTTGCGTAGAACAACGTCGCGTGCCGTGGATGGAGTGTAGCTCTACAAGTCTAGTTTCCATATAAAATGTATAGAGACCGACGCGCCCAGATTGGCGTGGGTGGCAAACTTGTGCGCAGTGTCTTTCTACTTTTACTGAAATTGTTACTTTTTTAAATTCAGTTGACTAGTTCTTCTTAACTGCGATTCTACCTGATGGTAAGCAGTGATACAATCGTTGATGGTGAGGCGCACTAGTTTATTAAGAGCCTATTCACAATATTGAAGCTGTCGACGACGATAAACCAAGTTTTATAATCAGACGGGAAGACCACTGCAGGCAAATTGTGCTTCATTTAAAAAAAAGTTATGTAGACCTTATCTTAGTACTTGTAATCTTTTTATTTGTAAAAATGCCTTGTAACGGTGATGGATTGAAACAAGGCGAAACTGGTTTTGACCACTTGTCAGTTTTTACTGTAGCACAAACACATATATTATATATCTACTTACTTCTGATAATAATATCATTATCATAATAATAATGTTTTTTGTATCAAAAATTTTCTTGCGATACGATATTGTTTTTGTATAGTATGTTATTATGACGATTCTATATAATAAATATAATATTACGCCTAAATTCGCTGAAGGGTTTGTTTTTATAGTGGGAAAATCATCAATGACAACCCCGCTCTTGGGTGGAGCGGGAAATAGTGTCAGACTCTTACTGACTAAAAACCCACCCCGTTTCTTCAAGCCTTGAACTAACCCTGGCCCCGGTAGGCTTCGACCCAGCTGGGCCCCTGCTGTTGCTGACAACTCCATTCGCTGAAGGATTAAATTTCATCCCAAAGGTGCTACTCATAGGCCTCCTCCAAGTGTCACCACAATGACAGATCCGGTGCGAAACGCACAAAACTGGTTTCGCTCCACGCCAGAGTGGGAGAGAATTCATTGGATGATTTTTCGCGTTTTATATAAGAATAGAAGTATTCTAGCGAAATGATCGAGATGGTACATAAGAAAAAACGGACAAGTGCGTGTTGACGAACGCACTGAGAGTTCCGTACAAAGTTGTCTATGAAAATTATAGTTCAATTACAGAATTGAGTTACGACAACTACATTTATGAGATATTTCCTGTACTTGTACTATTTCACCTTGCTTCATGCCAAATTTCAGGACTTTAGGTCAACAGAAAGTAACCTATGAATTTTGATTTCCTTGAGAATGTCATATACGTTTTTTGCAACATCGGCTCGGTTTTTTTTTTTAATTCTGACGTTTAATTTCTTCACACAACTTCAAGGAACCGCACACCTGAGTAGTATATGGTTTTAATTTCAGTTCAATACCTCTACGCGTTCCCGAGATAAAGGCTCTTGATAGACGGTCAGACGGACAACAAAGTTATCCTATAAGGGTTTCGTTTTTTTCTTTCGGGGTATGGAACCCTAAAAATTAAGGAAGTTCAAGGTAGGAATCTGATACACATGTGTTCTCTCAAGTAATTGAAATAGCAGAAACATTAATTACCTCTAGCATCTTGAATGTGTCTTGAACTAAGGTGTTGGGGGAAAACACCCTCTCTCTTAAAAGGCCAGAGGGCTGTTGAGGCGTTCTCTCCCTTAAAAACCATTAATTTTCCATGGGGCCCTTTCTAAGTACCCTCTGACTGTATGCCCATCCATGCAGTCAGGGGGTTCTTAGAATGGTGAAAGTAATAGGGATCTTTAGACCGATTGCGTAATTATGGAAAAACATTAAACTTATTTGAGAGTGGCATGGTTAGCACAGTGGTTGAGCAATCGGCTACTGTACTGCGTGTCGTGGGTTCGATTCCCGCAAGTAACAAATATTTGAATGGCCAACAGAAAGTGGTTTGGCCTACAGGGGTTCCTTCCGAGTCTGGGTGAGTGTGAATATGAGTTTAAATGTTTGTGAACGGATTCATGATACGGGAGTAATTCCGAATGTCTTGCGATGGTTTTTTTTTGTTACGGTATCACGGAAATATGTACGGAGTTTACAGTCTGGATAATATGAGAACACTGTAAACTCCACGGATTCGTAGATCACTTTAGTCCATGAATCCGTGGAGTATCCGTGTCTATTTCGATTCACTGTTAATTTTAAGGGGTAATATGGGGTACTAGTCTAGAATATTTTCTCATTAATATTTATAAATGAGAGGACAGTGTAGACCAGTCAAAATGTACCAATTAAGTTAAAAAATAATGATAAATACAACACAATTAATAATTCTGATCTAAAAATGCACTCAAAACTTAGTATTTTACACAAAGTTTCCCACCCAAAAGTTGTTCAAAAACCACCTTTATTACACATTAATAAGGTATATATAAAAGGCAAGGGTAATTTGGAATTATAAACGAGTAACTATTACGATCCTCTTCGCCAACACAGAAATATAATGATAAATATATACAGCGTAATATTCATAATTCCAATCTAAAAAGTCTAAATCAACTAATTTTACGCAGAACGGAGGCCACTCAAAACTTGGCACTTTTACACCAACTTTTCCACTTACGAATTGTGCAAAAAAGATCTCTAAGACATATGTATAAGGTGTATATTAAATGCAGGGATAATTTTGTACAAATATCAGTGGCTTCAAACCCAAGGAAGTTTAATGAGTAATTACCCCCTCTGGGGAGAGTGGCCCAAACTGAATCGTGAATTAAGTCGGTACGGAGGAAATTTTTAATTACCATGGGTTTTGCCTAACTTTAACATTTTTTGCCCCGCCCTATTTATGGCATAACGTCGGCAGCAAAACTAAAGGTCGATGCACTTTAAAGGATTTATTTCATTGCGACGAGTAGTCTCGAGGTAGGAGCAGTGGCGTAGTTGAGCGTGGTGACCGAGGCCCTCGAGCAAAAAAATGTCTGGGTCCCCTTATTTTGACGTGAGAAATCTTAAAATTACTTCTCTTGCTAATATTTTACTTATTAAAACGATTGCCATTATTAAAGTAGTGTTGCAGTCTATTTTATTTAGATTTCAAAGGTGGGAGAGACTAGTTCAATAAGAGGTTTGTTAATTTGGTTTTGGGGCCCCGAATTTGGGGGCCCTCTGAGCTTGGGGCCCCGCAGTACTGCCCCGCCCGGCTCTTTGGTAGCTACGTTAGTGGGTGGGAACATAGTATTTGTCTGCATTTTTCATTAAGTTTTTCTGCGAGAAAATAAAGTGTTTTATTTATCCGCAGTCGCTGTACTGTAGGGTAATTTTTGTCTCATAAAGTGCTAGAGGTACGCGTTTCTAGTTTTTGAGCTAAAGGTAAGCAGCTAAGAAATTTTGGGTTATTACTTGATGATAAAAAGAATTCTTGCATTAGCAACAAATAAAAAAAATCAAATCTTAATATACTTGAGAAATCCTGTGGGATTCTTACCTCACTAAAACAAACCCGGTGATCACCATCAGTACATGTAAACGAGCCCTTGACCTCTTAAAAGCCTGATGCGACATCTATGGCGCCACATAATAACTAAAAAATCAGCAAACGCGTTAATAACTAGGAACTTTGTAATAGGCTAGAAATGAACTAATACGTTTAATTAACAACTATCAAGTGTATATGGCGTAGCAACCGAACTATTACAAAACGAATGACTACCTTATACACATTTTTATTTGTTTAAACTAGATTCTAAAACCAGCGTTGACCTATTGGTAACGGCCTTGACTTACGAGTCGTACGTATTGGTTTCAAACCCAGGCAGGCTCTTTACTCTGCATTTTTTTTTTCCGTCAAATCATTGCTCCTTAGTAGTCCTTAGTTCAGCCATACTAATATTGACAAATGCTTGCACTTGATAGGGCCACTCAAATCTGTGTTGCTCTTACCTCAAAAGACCATCTCAGACATTAATATGCATGGTTCTCGTATGATTTGACTATTACACGTTTGCTGTATGGATTTTAAAAAAGACTTTGACCCCTGAGTTTGTTTCGGTGTTTCTTTTTAGGGTAGTCAGCTAGGAAACACCGGTGTTTCCTAGCGGCCTCATCTACTTTAAACTGACAAAACAATTGACGTGTAATAGTAATTTAGTCCCTCGAATTAGCGACCTCGCTACGCTCGGCCGCCAACACCTTCTCGGGCTGAAATGAGTTACTTTCACCCCGAGGTAAGCACTGTGCTTTTCATTACGAATACAAGGAAAGTAAAAATAAATGTTTATGCTTAACCTAACTACATATGCATACTAAAGGCTACTCCCTACTAAAATATGGCGTCAAAAAACTCCTCCGCATCGCTGTCGACTGGAAGTGTGCTGAAAAGACTGGCGGTGTGTTTTTAAAAAACCTATTTGCAAAATATATTTTTTTTTAACATTTATGACCACTGTGTGCTCACCTATGTCATATTAGGAAACCTTTTGCCTTCCACACTCTTAGTCCAAGTAGCTTCGGCTGTGCGTTGATGGATGGTTCTTTGAAACCGAGAGAACGTCTCATTCATCTGGCCTAGATTTCGTACCTATCTATTTTCTGTCGAAAGTCACTGGGCTCAAATGAGTGCCATACATTTAATAATCGGGGAAAACTAATATGCAAATCAAAATTGGCCAGGTGAATAAGACACCTTCTCTCAAAGAATCACGTCAGTCAGTTTCTTCTTCTATATTATTAAACAATAACTCCCTACCTTTTTCTATATGGTGCTGAGACGTGGACGCTGAGGATGCAAGACCGTCTTAAGATTGGCGCACTGGAAATGTGGTGCTGGAGACGCATGCTTAGAATCCCATGGACCGCGTACCGAACCAATGTATCGATCCTGAAAGAACTCAATGTCAAAGAGAGGTTATCGTCGTCTGTGCAAATACGAATCCTCAAGTTCTTCGGGCATATCACCCGTAATGAAGACTCGATGGAACGTTTGGTGGTGCAAGGGAAAGTCGAAGGCAAAAGATCTCGTGGACGCTCTTCAACACGATGGACGGACCTTATCAAAACTGTGACACACTGCAGCGTAAATGAAGGCTCCCAAGCCGCCAAACACAGAGCTGCATGCGGTCAGAGGCGGTGGTACGGGCCTCGACCGAGACATGACTGCGACCACTCTGTTAAGAGAGTGTACGACTAAGAAGAGAATAACTACCAGGCGTTTACTCTTTTCAGACTTACAGAAATTATAAAAAATATATCATATTTATTAAAATTAATTGCTAGGAAATAAAAAACAAATTAAACAATAACTTAAATAATTAAAAATAATATATACACTAAATGCCTAGCTAAATATGACGTCATAAAACTCCTCCGCATCGCTGTCGACTGGAAGTGTGCCCAAAAGGCTGGCGGCATTGCCACGTTGTATGGCAATGCTTATTCTCTGACCGAGGCAGAAGCCAGCCCTTGGGTCACGCGAAGCGTCAATTAAGCGTTTTGACAATTATTTAAATAGCATAGCATAAAAAATTGCCTCAAACACAGTTACAAGAAAACAAAAAATACTTACAAGACTCTTTTTAATCTTGAATAAAGGGAACATTACGTGATTTCAAGTGAAGTCCAAGATTTCCAAGTTTCACTTTCTAAGTGAAAATCTTTTCAGATAATATCTAGCTTTATGAGGGACTGGCAAAGATAAAGTGGAAAATATATTAAAGTACGTTTTAGATGGATTAAGGTTTTGTACTTGCTAGTAACAAAATGGGTTTCTTTTTTAGTTGTAAGTAATGTAATGGCTTTCATTGCGATGTACGAGTCCATAAAGAATAGAGCAATGTTGATGCTAAAGTTTTTCTTTAGGTGAGTAATCATCAAATGATAGGCTAGTTGCCGTAAAAAATGTAATTAGTCCGTCTTTTAGATTATTCAAAAATAAGGGATACGTATTTTTTTATTTGTGAATTAAATAAAAAATTATACATATAGTCACCCCGTGCGAAAAAATGCAACACGGCGGGGCGTGACGTTACACGTAACTTTAAAGGTCTATATTTTTGTTTTTTTTTTTTTTTTTAAATACGTGTCCAATATTTTTTTATAAAAATACTGACTAAATAAAATGTTATTATTTTGACCCTGGGAACTACCCTAATAGGGTAGTTTTAGGCAAGTTTTGAAATAACCCCCGAGAACAGCGGTGGCTGAGTGGTAACGGCCCGGACTTGCGAGTTGTAGGTTGCAGGTTCAAACAAAGTCAGGCGCATTACTTTATGTAATTTATTTTATCTCAAAACGGCGAAGGAAAACTTCGTGAGGAAACTGGCATGTCCTAGAACCAAAACTTCGAAGACATGTGACATCCACCAACCCGCACTGAGCCTGTGTGGATGACGACCCATTCCTTCTCCTAGAGAGGAGGTCTGAGTCTCAACAGTGGGAACATTGTAAGGCCGACTGTGTTATGCTGTGTTTTTTTAAAAAGTACCGAGACAGCCCACCTAACAGAACGAGGAAACTAAAAACAACAAAATTATTTTTAAAACAACATGAATAAAATGACTAATTCTATTGAATATAGATACTTGAGTCATTCGATAAAGTTAAATGGTTCATTGACGCGACCAACTGATAACTACCCCCTGGTAACTGATATTTCGAGGGTGAATCATATTGATATAATGTGAGATGATAATAAACCTATTCATAAAAAGCTTTAATACATAACTACTGAAGAGCTATGAATCACCAAGTAAATACAGAAGGTAAACATTGGTGACGCATAAATAGATAGACTGAAAATCAATCTAATATGTTCAGTATCTAACCGTGTCAGCTATGGTTGTTACGAATTTTCTAGATTATATTTAGGCAGTAAATATTATGTCTGAACTAAACATCATAATCATCACTTCAGCTGAAAGACGTTCACTGTTCAAACAAGAGGTTACGAGGCGATCCAAGGTGAACCGTAGACCTTTTTTTTTTCGATGGGAAAAATCATCTACAACCCCTGCTCTTGGGCGGAGCGGGAGATAGTGTCAGACTCTTACTGACTAAAAAACCCATCCCGTTCCTTCAAGCCTTCATACCGAGGCTCGAGCGCCTTTTCGGATAACCCTGGCCTCAGTAGGCTTCGACCCAGCTGGGCCCCTGCTGTTGCTGACAACTGCTTGAGGCGCGCGGGAACAGCGCGCGCTGCCGACGACTTAGGCTTGGTCCGGACAGTTACCGGACGGCCGGACAGCGAGCTACCCATTGCTTACTGTCCGCAAGCCCGCGCCTACGGTGGCCGGAAATCGGGATCAGTATCCCGGCGTCGGCGGCTACTTGTCAACCCTGAGAAGCCACAAACAAACTCAGAAATCAAAGTTTTTTTAAAGTCCATACAGCAACGGGTAATAGTCAAATCTTACGAGAACCATGCTTTTGAGGAAAGATCCGCAAATATATTTTAGTGAACAAGTCTAATCAGTGCAAGTATTTTTCAAAATTCCTATAGCTCAACGCAGGACTATTAAGGAGCTCAACGGCTTGACGAATTCTAAAGAACGGATATTTAGGTAGACCGCAGAAAATATTCAAACTGCCAGACATACGTTAAAGTTACTAAAAAGAAATAAATTGGCCAAGTGCGAGTATGCAATATGCAATATATTTTAATAATAGGTACATATTATGCAAAGCGAACAATGGGTCCTAAAAATAGTCTCCATTACACAAATACTTGGTAAAAAAAAATTATTATTAAAATATATTTAGGACATTTATAGATTCATCACACACATCATTAAATAAAACTTTTTCCATCTCAAAAATATATTTGTAAACACATAAATTATACACATTATGATTTTGTTCAGTGCTTGTTATTATCCTTATTTTATATATTCTTGCAAACCAAAATGAAAAATAAAGTAAACTCAAGGAATTAGACTAATCTTAATCATACTCTGGCCTAATTTTATCGCAGTAATTCACTAAGCTATCGTTATATCATAAACTGTTTATCACTTTGTATTGATATTAATTATTTCTCCAAATCTACTAGTCCTGAAGCCATATCACGGCCATGAAGCCTCTTGAATCTGGCTGGAGTTAAATGCGTACAAACTGTTACAGCCGCATGCGCCGCACAGAGCCACACTGAATTTTAATACCATTTTCTTTGCAAAATGTCGATTGAATTACATATGCTATGTACATTCTCAAAAACACTTAACATATATCTAAAGATCAAAGCCGTTTTGAATAAAAAATATCATGTTGTTATTTTTTTTTGGTATAGTATGTAGTCATATGAAAAAAAATTATGTTGTTAATGTACATTAATCTATAATAAACTTTTTTTTTTAAATCTATCAACCTAACCGTTACCTAGGAATATCCGCAGGAGGTCGACATAACCCGAAGAATAGCCAAACTCAAGTGGCAGTGAATAGAGCACATTGCTTGCAGAACGAAGCTTTGTCTATTTTAAAGAGTACTTTAATGCGATGCTTTCTAAGAAGTTCATTGTTGGACATAGGTCTATGGCTCTGGCTCCATATAATTATATTTGCAACTTATAATGTCTCTTTATTCAAACTAAATATAAAAGGTGTAAGGGACAGCCCTCCACAAATTTTAAGGGCTTCCTCAGTAGACGAAACTGAACAACCTTCCACAATTTTTTTTTTTTAGGAAATGAAAAAAAAATCAGCCTCGCCATACAAAATGATAAACTTGATTAGACAATTTGTATGGCGAAGCCAATAATTTTTTTCGTCCCTTACACCTTACATTGGTAGCTCATAGATTAATTACTGATTCTTGTAACTGATATAAATCATGTAAGTTATATCAGCCATAAGTAAAGAGACTATGTTTACGGCTATGATAGTGTCACTTTCATGATACTCCTTTGAGAATATATTTCATTCAGTTAGCAAAGTAAAAGCAAGGTAATTGAAATAAAGTATGAAGTTCATACATTAAAATATTGTTTATTTTAGCTTAACTAAGTCAATAATGTCAATTAAACAAGAACAAAAATACATAGCTTACAATCGTAATTGAGATAACAACACAAGATAGTAAAAAAACCCACTAAATAGTCACAATCACATATTTTGTGAAATCAATAACTATGCAGACTTTTACTACGTTATCCAAAATTGCCTGGTTTTTTACCCGACTGCAAAAAGGGTTCTGTTTTTAATGAAATGCTTTTTTGTGAATGGCTGTAATTCTATATATGGTCATTTTTATCCCAATCATCTGAAAAAGTTTATCAACAAGTTACTTATATTCGCTACAATTTTAACAAATATGACTATTCAGATATTAACACGTCATTTCTTATCATATCTTTTACAAAAATCTGAATGAATAGACAAATGATTTTTTTTTTTGCTTTTAATATTCGATTTACTCGAAACCATTTCAGTAATTTTAGAATTCAATTTAGTTCACTTTTACGGACCAGCTTTCAACCTAGGATTTCTTTTATTATTATTATTATATATTCTTTATTGTACACCACATACACAAAAAAAAATACAGGACAAACATTATTAAAAATATGTGTATAATGGCAGCCTTATCGCACAAGGCAATTTTACCAGGTTCTTTTCTACGATATGTAGTAACATTATAAATACATATCCAGATAGTAGTATGCTCAGCAAGCCTACTGAATTGATTTTATTTTGTTTTTCAAATTTATATTTTTTGTTATTTTAAAATAATCAAGAATTACTTCAGGACAATAGTTACCTATTTTGATAAATTCTGTATAAATCATGATTGCAGCACTAGCGTGTACGTGCATAGATATCAAAATCGATGTTCTATCAATATAGTGCGTAGATGCCTATATTATTGGCTTAGAATTATGATAGTAAATATTCTACTTAAGTTCATATATGTTAGATTTCAGTACTTAAATTATGATTGCAATTTATTTATTTTTCTAGTTGGTGTTTATAAGGGTGTGCATCATTCTTAAACATGCTCTATTAACATGGATATTCTCTGTTCAGCTTGCATTGCTTCTTGTTCGCCTCTTCGTAGCTTTATCCAAGGTCTTAATTTTAATTTTCCTATAGGTTCCCAAAGAACCTGTTTTGTCTCGAGGACCAGTTTCTCGCGTATTACTACTTTTTCTTCCCGCTTGTCTAAATTTATATTTGTCGGGAAAAAAACTGTGGATCCCTCCTTCATCTTTTACTAGTGCAAAGAGTTTCGGTTCAGAAAACAAATGTGTGGAGGATGGAGGGATCGCATGTAGACGTTCGTGAAGCTTTTGGTTGCTTGGTTTGTAAATGCTTCGTCTTTGTTGAATAATCTGTGCTCTCTTCCCACATGTATACTGAAGTAAGGTGTCTGAAGTTTGACGAAACGAAGATTCGAAAGATAAGAAGTATTTGCTTATAACAGATTTAACCTCCAATGTAGCTTTTTTATAAATTTCTTGAAACTCCTTTCGTTGTTGAAGTAATCCGTGAGTAATGCCTCCTAAACAGAGATCCATTTTTTCCAATACTGTGACCAGTGGCCCAGATGGAGTAACTGTAGCTAGATGATTATTGACTTTTAGGTTTGTGAATACAGGAGTTGCCTGAAACTTTTTCTGCCCCTCTATGTAGTTAATACTCTGCCAACCGTCTGTTCCTAGACGTTGGCAAGCAATTCCTTGTTTTACTAGGCTATCTTCGGCAACGCTCATTATTTCATCATTTCCTATTGTTTCAAGTGATATCGTGCTAATAGAATCCTCAATAAGTTCATCTGTTGCGCTTTCTATATCTCTTGTATCCTTATGATCTATTTCGTTACAGGAATGTACGCGACAACTTTCTACTTCACTTGAATTGTAGGTATGTGATTTTTCTATATCCAGATTTCCACATTTATTACAAATTTCTTCACGAATACGTTTGATATTTTCATTTTGATCTTCAGAGAGTTTACACAGTTTTTCGAGAATGATTTTTTGATATTTTAAAAAATCTGTCATGGTATCACAATATTCCGTGCGAGGTTTTTTGTAAGGGGTAGCTATTGGACTATGGGCAAGTTTTCGTTTTATTGATGGCATTGTACGGGTAAATGGAGGTCGGGGGTTTTTATATGTGTTTTGTAGAATTTTGGCCGCTTCAGCACGTGATATTAGTTGAGATTTTAGTATTGAAAGCACTTCTGAGAATCTATTACCAGCATCTGTTGGATGAATTTTCTTCATTGTTGCAAAAGGACTGTAAATAATTGCTCTGCCGAGGGGCCATGTTATCAACTGTCTTTTGATGCTTTTGTACTTGCGTTCACTCAAAGATGGTGGACCCTCGCTAAAAGCGTAAGCCAGATGAAGTGTAGGAACCGCGAAACGTAAGCGACACTCTTCGTCTGACGAGATCCTGTCACCGAACAAATCTTCATATGAGACGTTATTTACTTCCCAGCTTCTCCAGTCGTCTGGATAGAAGTCATCTATGATGCTGACAAAGTTTTGGAAATAGACAATTTCATCGGGAGGTGGTTCCCATGAGGCTAGCTCACCCAGTGTTGTGCGCTGCATGATCTGAAAAAAATTGGTTGCTATAGAAAAGATCTTATTTTAAAGTATAAGCTTTCGGTTTTATCAGCTGACATCTGTTGGCTAAAGAGCCGACATTTGTCAGTTATGCAGCCGTCCATTGTCAGGTGAGCAACTTATTGTTTATCAGATCAAAATTGATTTCATGCAGTAAACCGCTTGTCGTCATGCGTCATCCATTCTAAACTGAGTCAGTTAAGTAGCCCATAGTAACAAGCTTAGTAGCTGGTATATGTGTGCTAAGCAGCCAAACTATTAGCTTAGCAACAGATAACCGTAATGCAATTAATGATCATCAGCCTGCTATATAGTCGATGGTTTTTGGCTATGCAACTTTTTTTGGGTGGGAAATATCCTAAGTATAAGTCCGCTTCCTCACGTAGCCAGACAGGAGTCCAGGAGCCAGGAGGAGAGAGGGCGCCCGACTTTTTTTATTATTGATAGGCACGCGTTTGACCATTATCTCTACGACACTGCCACTGTCGATAATGGAGCACGCTTACCCAGAATTAGCCTATCCGCCCTTGATTTAAAGAGTCCTAGATTTTAGCTAACTGAAGACACAGACTCCGACGGACTTTAGTGACTTAAACCACAGAGTAATCAAATTGTAAATATTTCTAAGTTGTTTTTGGCTTTATAAAAAACTAGTTATTAAGTAAAGTACATAAATTAAATGTATAAATTTATTGATTGAATTATTTTATAATTATTTATTAAATTTAATTTTCATATTTGAAAAGCAATGTCTTGTCTTTTGTGGTCTGGTTTCAGCATTTGGTCCTTGGTGGACCATCTGGTGTACGTAGGCCATAGCACCCTTCAGCAAGCAATGTCTTTGTAATAATAGAAGTCAATACATCTTCAAAAAACTTCTCTACGATTGGTTCATTTCTACAAGCTTATGGTGCATTGGTGCGTGGGTGCATGCCAACTGGCCGTTCATCGTGTACCTACAGAGAGAAACCGGTTCATACCGGCATGGTTACTGGGTGGGCTCAGGGCTTGGGGCATACACGTGGCGTGTGCGTTGCGTCGTAACTGCTTTTTTTTGAGACACCTTAAAAAAAAATGTATCTTTATGAATTATTTATTATTATTATTTTTGTAATTATTTAGTGAATGTATATTTAAGTTTTTGAAAAACCACGTCTTGTCTTTTATGGTCTGGTCTTACTTAGTCTTTGGTGGACCATTGTACGTGGGCTATGGCAGCTTTCAGCAATCAATGTCTTTGTCTCTACATCTTATACATCTATATCTATACCTCTACATATATAAATAAAATTGGAGTGTTTGTTTGTAATATTGAAATAACTGCTTTTTACCACATGCAGATGCGAATATGCGGTACATACACCAAAATATTTTTTTTTACAATTTTGTCTGTCTATCTGTCTATTTATGCGGGCTAATCTCTGAAATGGCTGGACCGATTTTGACGGGGCTTTGTTTGGCCGGTAGCTGATGTAATAAGGAGTAACATAGGCTACTTTTATGTTAGAAAAAATATATTCTATATCCTGCGAACGAAGTCGCAGGCACAGCTAGTAATAAATAAAAGTCACTATATCTTCAAACATTGACGCTACGATAGGTACTATATATTTCATATATAGATAGTACGTGGTATTTCACTTTTATATACCAGTACACTCGGAAAGTTTTGCAAAATAAAGTTTTTATGTATAAGGTACTGGCCACTTGTAATTATTTTGTAAATTATGGTTTTCAGATTTTAATTTTTTTTCCTATAATTATGCTATGAGACCTTGCTTCATGCTTTTCTGGATTCTAGGTTAACAGGAATTATCCCATGAATTTTGATTCCCTTAGGAGGGATCGCAAACCAAATTATATGGTTTTAATTTCAACTCGATACCTTCACACATTCCCGAGATAAAGGGTCTTGACAGACAGATAGACAGACGGATAAACAAAGTGATTCTATAAGGGTTCCGTGTTTTTCTTTTGTCCTTTTGAGGAACGGAACTCTAAAAAGAATATTTGAAAAAAAGAATAAGACTTACCTCGGTTACTTTAGTGGTTGGTCATTTCCATAGTTTTTTTTTCACACTTTTTGTTATGTATAGTTGAGATTATACAGTTTGACGTGACGATATATCAAGCCACTGACAATGAAAATCGTTTGCGACTACCCTCAATATTTGACGTAGGTACATATGTATGTACAATGATCGGGTAATAAGTACAAGTGATACTATGAAATGTAAGTGTCTTCTAGATCCATCCCAACGTTTTTTTGCCGGAAATTTTCTTTCTATAGAGATTTCTTACATACACTCTTTTCTAAATATTTGAATAAGTCAAAGCTTTAAGTTTTTAAAGAGATAAATCAATGAACTTGCGAAGCTTTCGTCTGGAATTTTTGAGACTAGTTCCAAAAACTAAATCATCAAAATGCTTCATTGTTCGATTCATTCACAAAGTTAACTGCAAAATTAAATTATACATTCTCTTTAAAAAAGTTAATGACTGGAAAATTTGATTTTACACTTTTTTTTAACCTAAATTAGTTATGTAACGACCACTTTTGGATGTTGCTGGAAGGCTATACCTCTCCCCAATGTGGTCACAATCATTTTTATACATCAGGCGCTGTGTGTCTTGTCTGAAAAGGTCTGATAAGTCACAGGTACGTTGATGAGTCACACAGATAAACTGATTGTAGTCAAAAAAATTGGATTGAATCGGTTTAGTTATTAGTCATGACTCATTTGTCATTTAATAGACTAGCTTTTAACCTGGATACATAAAATAAAGCAGCTTTCTATCAGTGAAAAAATGTTAGCAATTTGACCAGCACTTTTAGAGATTATATGCTACAAAAAAAAACTTTTTGACTTCTTTATTGTATTAAGTACTAGCTTTTGCCCGCGGCTTCGCCCGCGTACATCAAAGACCTTCCCTCTTTCTCCCCCTTTTCTCACTTTTTTTTTAATAAAAAAAAATTGCCTATGTCCGTCTCCAGGGCCCCAACTATCTCTGTACCAAAATTCATCAAAATCAAGACGTAACAAACAAACAAACAAATAAACTCAATTTCGCTTTTATAATAATAGTAAGGATAGATAAATACCTACATTATGTAAAAGTAAACACACACTGCACACACGTGTGCCACGTACGTTTGGGCGCGTTGATCTCCATATATGTTATATGATGTGATACAAGATTTGTAGAGTTACATTAGGTCTACGCCACGCGACGTCGTCTACTTATAAATCAGGCGTGGTCCACGTGTTATTTTTTTATTTATTTATTGTCACACCAAATTCTGTATGTAATGCCGTTTTACATACAGTTTTTTTTTGTAAAAAAATAATATTAAAATCAAGGCACTGGTATTTTTTTTTATGGTTGGAAAAATCATGCATTGACATTCCCCGCCCTTGGTTGGAGCGGGAGATAGTGTCAGACTCTTACTGACTAAAAGACCCACCCCGTTCCTTCTAGCCTTCATACCGGGGCTCGAGCGCCCTTTCGGATAACCCTGGCCCCAGTAGGCTTCGACCCGGCTGGGTCCCTGCTGTTGCTGACAACTACTTGAGGCGCGCGGGAACAGTGCGCGCCGTCGACGACTTGGGCTTGGTCCGGACAGTTACCGGACGACCGGACAGTGAGCTACCCATTGCTCACTGTCCGCAAGCCCGCGCCTATGGTGGCTGGAAATCGGGATCGGAATCCCGGCGGCGGCGAGAGCGCCGTTGCCTGATGCGGTCGGCCTCCTCATTACTGAGCATTACTGCTTCGCAGAAGTCGGCGACCGCCTGCCACTCCTCCTCGCTCCGAACCATGGCCTCAACCGAGGCCCGGAAGGCACTGGTATGCATGCCTATTACAGGTATGCACAGCTTACACCATGCTAGGTATGACATTAATTATTAAAAAATACAAACTAAAAAATTAAACATACAAAGAGGAAAAAAAACACATGTACAATTATAAAAATAAAAATTCGTCGGCCTAATGTAATTCTAGTTTTAGTATTTGGATTTTAGAAGCTACAATTTTTTAAGGCGGGATTCCTCAAATAACTTTCGGTAGAGCGAGTAAAAAAACTGAAAAAAACTAGGGAAAACATGTATATACCTACATACATGTTACAGCTAAAAAGACGAGAATTTTTAATCATTTAAAACACCTATACGAAGCTGAGACGAGTTGTTAGTTTTCAATATATTGCTTTATGAAATATATCGTTATGTAGAACTGACTAAATTATTTTGGTCCCTATTATAATACTATTAAACCCCAAGCGAACGTTGGCGTTCGCGCACCTATTGTCTTTCTATTGTGTCTGCAATTCTCACGATTGAAAGGTTAATATACACTAATATAATAAAGAGGTACAGTTTGTTTTTTTGTTTTTTGTTTGTAGCAGGTTGTCTCTGAAAGTACTGGTCCAATTGCAAAAAAATTTTCACCGATAGTAAGCTACTTTATTCCTGAGTGACATAGGCTATTTTAAGTACGCGGACGAAGCTGCGTGAAAAAGCTAGTGTAGTATATCTTTCGATGTAATCAATCGATTGCAATGATTGCTAAGTAATATATTAAGTTACACAAAATTTTAATGTATTTATAAAAGTTATCTACATAGATTTCGTAAATTTTACGTGATGACACAACTAAAAACTTTTACAGATTTATTATATGCATGTTTTTATTTTAAATACGAATTGCGAGTGTCTAGAAACTCACTGACCTCACAGTCAAACCATTGCGAGGCTTAGTTAATAATTTTACTTACCATTTTGGAATATATATAGTCTTTAAGTCGAAAGTGAATAGGTTTCTTCTAGGCAAGCGTGCTTCATCGTCGACCACATCATCGCTTACCATCAGGTGAGATGGTGGTCAAACTCAAGCCTATCATTAATAAAAAAAAAAATATTATATAAAACAAAAAAATATGATAGGTATATACCCACTGCAGGTAAACTATGGTGCGTATAACATAGCTTGGTGAGTCACAAGTTGCGTGTATATTAACAATATTAATGACTCATTGATAAATAAATAATATATGTAGTAGATTAACTGATTGCACTTAAAATATTTTGGATCAAGATACAATGACATTTATGAGTTTTATAAGCGATGATAATTATAAGGTGAGCCGATTATTTTTTTACTCAAGATGACCATGAAATTTTTTCACATCGATACTTAAGTACATAAAAAAAAAAATTGTGAATCTCATTTTTTTTTTTAACATATCAAATCAGATTGAGGACGTAGAGTAGAATTTATTCAACGCAGGCAATTACACAAAATAATAATAAAAACTAAAACTGGGCAAGTGCGAGTCGGACTAACGCACTGAGGGTTCCGTGCAAACTACAATTACCGAATGGAGTCTTGAAGATTTTTTTTGTTACTTATGTAATAACAAATTTACGGTTTTCAGATTTTTCCCTATGTCTGTGCTATAAGACCTTGCTTTGTGCAAAATTTTAGGATTCTAGGTCAACGGGAAGTACCCTATGAATTTCGATCTTTTAGAGTATCAAAATATACGTTTTTTTATTCGTTAACTTATAAGTTTGATTTTTTCACAGCCTAAAGGGACCGCAGATCCTCAGTATTTGATTTTAATTTCAACTCGATACCTTCACGCGTTCTCGAGATAAAGGGTCTTGACAGACAGACAGACGGACGGACAACAAAGTGATTGAAGCCTAAAAAATTGAGTACAGAAATACTATGTGTTCCAAATAAGAACAGTACCCCTAGCCAAGTTGCTAATCTGCAATAGTTAACGCTTGTAGAAAGCAACAAATTTACGGGAATGACGTCGCCTCAACGCTCAGTCACGTGGTCAGAACAAAAGAATTGGCGGCAAGGTCAACTCGAAGCGTTCGACGCAAGCGAAACGGTTGTAACTTGGCTAGGGGGGCAGGAAAGCCAACCTCGATCTGTCAAATGTTGAGCGAAAAGTACGGTTTGCTAAGAAAACTTATTTGCGTATCAATTAAAAGTTCTTTTTGCGTTTGAACACTCCGTTCACTATTCCGCACAGAATCTGCAGCACTCGCGACCGTTGCATGGATTTTTTTTTTTTTTGACGTGACAACGTCTTAAATTAGGTTGCGGCTGGGAGTCACTTATGAAAAAGTGTAACGCTCGGTAACGTTACGATGAGTCACCGAACGAGAGAGAGGCCCGCCGAATGCCTTGCGTCTCTCTCCCACTCAACTATTTTCATTCAATTCCTTGTTCCTATTGTGCAATTTAATTATATTCATATCAATAAATATTCTACCGAGAAAAAGACGTTGTCACGTAAAATCTTCGCCCGTAAAACCGACTTTACAGGCAACCATTTTTTTTTTTTTTTATGTTGGGAAAAATCATGCATTGACATCTCCCGCCCTTGGGCGGAGCGGGAGATAGTGTCAGACTCTTACTGACTAAAAGACCCACCCCGTTCCTTCTAGCCTTCATACCGGGGCTCGAGCGCCCTTTCGGATAACCCTGGCCCCAGTAGGCTTCGACCCGGCTGGGTCCCTGCTGTTGCTGACAACTCCTTGAGGCGCGCGGGAACAGTGCGCGCCGTCGACGACTTGGGCTTGGTCCGGACGGTTACACCGTTGCATGGATGGAGGATAGGAATCACAAATAAAACCACTTCACATGTTGATTAACTGTATTAGCACTTTGGAACTGTAAACGCTTAGACAGCTTTTGGTTGGAACTTTTCAAGAGTTGTAAAATTCATTTCATTTCAAATAAAATTCATCGCGAACCTAGTCAACTCACGGAAAATCTTAACACAGAGATGTAGAAATCGACTCTTAAGTAACAGCGCCATCTTTTGGTAAAAAAAAACAATTATTTCCAACAGTGGTTCTTTTACTGTTCGAGCTGTTCGCCTTTGGAATTCTCTTCCACACTCTATAAGGGCTAGCCCTTCGTTGGACGTCTTCAGGGGAAGGATCAGGGAACATTTCTTGTCAACATGACTCATGTATATATATGTATATGTATATATTTATATGTATAGGTTTTATTTGTTGTATTTATGTAGTATATTTATAAGTATTGTATAGCACACAAATTATTTTGGTTTTTGTTGTGCATTTTTTATGTTATCCTCTTATATAAAATTTCTATAAAAATTAAGGTTTGCTGTAAGAAAACCCAATTTTGGGTTAAGCTCGCCTGTGTACATCGGCTTTCTTACTTTGAATGGTGTATGAATTTATGTACAATAAAGAATATAAGAATATATTCTTATATTCTTTATTGAATTTGCGTTGTATTCTAAATCTAGATGAAGTATTTTATTGTTTAATATAAACCAGCCAATCGATATATTGTTTTAAATAATAATTAGTAAAAAAAAAACTATTTTCTTTCTTATTTTTATTGTTAGGAAAAAACGGTACGTAACTATAAAAATACCTAGTAGAGCCTTAGAACCCCACATATGGGAAAAATTACCCAACTCAATAGTTTCCTCAAATTTTTTCCATTGCTATTGGTGATTCATTTTCAGATATGAATCACTAATAGCAACGGAATTTTGTTTTCTCTACCAGTAGAGAAAAAAATTAGTCATATAATGTTACGTGAAAAATGTAAACATTGGTGATTAATTTTTTTTTTTTTAGTATTCCACACCAATCACAGAACGCCACTTTTTCGTCACTTTCTTATTTTGCACCAAGTGCAACCCAATTTTGTGTCCAGGCATCTCTATCCTTGCCAGGTTGCCTGGAAGAAATCGCGAAGTGCGATAAGGCCGCCAATTGTATGTTTTTTTTTGTTATAATGTTTCTTTTATAAAATATTGTAATATTGGTGTACAATAAAGTCAATATAAATAAATAATAAATAACGCCGTCTAGTCCCAAGCTAAACAGAGCTTGTGTTATGGGTACTAGACAACTGGTAAATATGCTTATAGATCTCTAAATACATACATATTAGATAAATTACACCCAGACATTGAACAAATGATTATGCTCATCACACAAACATTTGTCCTGGGTGGGAATCGAACCCATGACCACTGGAATGATAGTCAGGGTCATTAACCACTAGACCAACAGGCCAGTCATTATCATTCTCATTGTTGTCAATATTTACCATTAAACCACGTGTTAAGAGGCTGCTTTTCCAAACGCCTATCGTCAACATCGAGCATGGTATAAAAGCTTGTTACTTCATTGATCGCAAACCCACCCTTAGGGTGGCTGGCAGTCGGGGTTCCAGTGACGGGTGCGTGAAGACTTCCGTTCCCTCACGCGTGTAGCCGCCTCGGAGGTGACTGCACAGCGGAAAATAGGCCTACCTCAATAGAGATTATTGGGTATGCCATCGCCTAGCAAAGCAAATACGTTTTCATCACCAGTGAAAAGTACGTTCGGATGAGTCAAAGTTAGGGTAGGATTTAAATGTAAACATTGGTGATTCATAGATTATCTGATAGTTGTCTAGCTCAATACTTAGAATGAAACTACGTGTATTAAGTCAGTATGAGTAATAGAGATAAAACTTAATTGGACTTTTGGGGAAAAAGTCCTGATGGGTTGATTTCTGCGGTATCTTCTCGTCCAAGTTACTCTGTCTATGACCAGTGCGTGTTGCCAGTGATGACATATGGCACTGAAACGTGGACGTTTACAAAGGGCCTCATCTGAAGGCTTACAGTCACCCAAAGGGCAATGAAAACTATGTTAGGAGTTTCCTCGTATAAGGAATTAAGATATCCGCAGAAGTACCATAGTTGCCGACATAGCACGAATAATCGCCAAACTGAAGTGGCAGTGGGCAGGGCACATTGCTTGCAGAACATATGGTTTATGGGGTCGAAAGGTTATGGGGTGGTGATTGCATGTTGGAAGACACAGCATTGGAAGGCTCCTACAAGTTGGACAGATGACCTGGTAAGGGTCGTGAGATTCTGATGGATGCGACGTATAGGATTGATCGATGTAGCGATGCTTGGGGAGGCCTATATCCAGCAGTGGACGTCTAACGGTTGAAATGATGATGATGATGGAGTCTAGCTTCAATACTTAAAGTCGAACTACGTGTATTAAGTTAGTATGAGTAATAGGGATAATACTTATAGGACTTTTGGGGGAAAGTTCTGACGGATTAATCTCTGCGGGTCATTTTCTCGGGCACTTAACCTTAAGTGGCAGGGCACATTGCTCGTAGAACGATGGGAGATGATCGATGGGGTCGAAACGTTCTGGAGTGGCAATCGCGTACCGAAAAACACAGCGTTGGAAAGCCTCCCACAAAGTGGACCGATGACCTGGCACGGGTCGTGGGAATCCGGTGGTGACTACTTAGAGGATCGGTCGTTGTAGTGATGCTTGAGGGAGGCTTATATTCGGCAGTGGACGGCTTTCGGCTGAAATTCTGATGAAGATTTTTCGGAGTTTGGAAGTTGGTAGTTTCGCCGTGCCTCGGGAAGCTTGACAATGCCGTTGGTACTGCGCCTGATCTCTACCGAGTCGTATCGGATTGCCGTGCCATCGGACTATAAGAGTAAAGAAATAGAGAGTGCAACTGTGTGTGCGCACACACTTGAGTACTATAATTATATTCTGCGGACTGCGCTGATCTCTTTTGAGGTTAACTACCATGATTGACATTTGTTTGGGGGAGATTATTTAAATAATATTTTATGACTTCAAAAGGAAATATGTATAAAGTAAGAAATGAGTACCTATATTAGTGGATGTTCGGAAGTAGAGGCAGTGACGTGAAGGTCATGTGTAGAGGAGGCTTAAAACGCATGCTACATAAAGTGTACAAAGTAGAAGGTATTCAAGAAGGGAAATAATCACTTTGAGAGGCGCATGGGACACTAGATGGCGTCGACGAGGGGGGTCGGTCCTTACTGGACGGGCGGACAGCTCTGCAAGCCCGTAGGTACCTATGGTGGCCGGAGACAGTTCTGTGACTTTCGACGTCCGGGGCGTCTTAGTTGAGACGCCGGTGGCAAGGGCGTGAGGTTGTAGGGGCGCCATCTTTGCTAGCATTACTGCTTCGCAGAAAGAGGTGACCATGGCTGAACCAGGGCCCGGTGCGAGAAGTCGCCACTGTGCCTTTTGGGGAGAGTTTGATGTCTGTATTTCAATTACACAAAACCGGCTGAATGGATTTAGCTGGATTTAGGCACATAGATAACCTGGATTAATACGTACAATACTTTTTATCTCAATAAATATGACTCAGAGACTGGATAGGAAGTTAAAGCTCCGATTTATGGTAGACTAGTTGCTACCGGCAGTTTTGTCTGCGTGATCGTAGAAAGTTAACCCAAAGGAACATACTCCCGTAATTTAAAATTGTCTTATATTCTATTTCAGGACATGGCCTACCCGTGTGGCAGTTTCATCGAAATTCCTTCAGCCGTTCGAGCGTGAAGAAGAAACAAACATGCA
Source organism: Mythimna albipuncta (assembly GCA_929112965.1). Taxonomy (NCBI): domain Eukaryota; kingdom Metazoa; phylum Arthropoda; class Insecta; order Lepidoptera; family Noctuidae; genus Mythimna; species Mythimna albipuncta. The sequence goes on from OV815963.1 coordinate 21,068,194, forward strand.
CACAAACTATTATCTTTTTATTGTTAGTGTGAAGCATAGTCCTAGATATCAATTGGTTATATTAACATACTTCACATACTCACAACACATATCAAATTATAAATAAACATCCAAATTTACACTCATCGACAAACAACACTCACACATACAATCACTCAACATTACAACATACCCACCCCACAATACATGGTCCACCTACATAATAAATTCATGTATAAAAATTGTAACCATTTTTCTAAAGTACTCAGCGACTACGTTCACTTGCAATAAATGGTGTAACTGACAGCCCTCCACAAACTTTAATCCATTAAACCCCAAGCGAGCGCCGGCGTTCGCACGCGCATCTATTGTCTTACTATTGTGTCTCAAATTGACGGTATCTGAAAGGTTAAGGGCTTGCTCAGTAGACGAAACTGAACAACCCACCATAAAAATTATTTTCAGGAAACGAAAAAAAAAATTCAGCCTCTCCATACAAACTGTCTAATCAAGTTAATCATTTTGTATGGTGAGGCGAATTTTTTTTTTTTTTCGTTTTCTGAAGAAATTTTTTATGGTAGGTTGTTCAGTTTCGTCTACTGAGCAAGCCCTTAAAGTTTGTGGAGAGCTGTCCCTTACACCTTGTATAGTAAATCGTAACAATGGAGCCTCACTTAACGACTCAACACTGCCGCCCAAAACACAAGCACTCGCTTAGTTTGGGAGGCAGTACCAGTACTTACTACATTACATTTACTTGTGTCTAATTTATAAGTCACTTTGTGAACAACCTTGCGACAATAAAGATTATTATTATTAAAGAATATTATTTAATAAGTTGCCTCTGGATTTAAAAAGCCCTGTCAAGATTATAGGTACTATAACTCCTTTTAAAATCTATTCAAAAGATAAATGTCCTATTGCTATTTAAGAGAACTTTAATATTATGCAAATATTTAATGTGTTTGTTATTTCAGATATTTTTTTTTTGTTTATGTATTATAGTAAACACTCACAAACTACCAGGACATCAGAATCTAGAAGAAGAAAGAGCGGTGTACCTACTTACCAGCTTATAAAATATTTTTCAATTCTCTTTGGATCCACGCAAGCGAAATTGTGGGCAGAGTAATACAAAAAAAATGGGCAAGTGCGAGTCGAACTTGCACCCTGAGGGTTCCGTACAAACTTATAAATGTAAATAGTTCAATTCCGGAATGGAGTCTCGGAAGGTTTTAACAAAAACAAAAAAAAAACAACAGTTACAGTTTTCAGATTTATTCCTAAACTTGTGCTATAATGCCTTGCTTTATGCCAAATTTCAGGATTCTGGGTCAACGGGAAGTATCCTATGAATTTGGATTTCCTCGAGAGTGTCGAAATGTAAGTACGATTTTTGCCACATAAACCAAAGTATCTTTTTTCTCGTTAACTACTTACAAGTTTGATTTGTTTTCAGCTTCAAGTACCCGCAAACCTAAATACACCCCTACTTTTTAATTAGTACACAGAAAAATGGGGCTCTATCTGTACCCGTCACTGATCACATTTTTGTAGTCAAAAGTAGAAAAAACCGAAATCCTAAAATTGACCACGAAAAGGTAAATTCATCATAGAATCAATCAAACATAACAATTGCTAGTAGAAAATACTGCGGCCAGTGTTTTTCCTTAATAATTGTCGCTTATTCTTTCATTAATCAATAGCCTCCACAATATTTCCATAATTTGAGTCACACTGTTTATGAACATTATTTATTGAGATTTTACTTATAAAATAACAAGGGCTTTTCTAATAAGCCCTCTAAGTATGTGTACTAATTAAGAAATTGTGGTGTATATAGTTTTAATTTCATCTCGATATTTCCACGCGTTCCCGAGATAAAGGACAGACGGACGGACGGACAACAAAGTGATCTTATTAGGGTTCCATTTTTTCCTTTTGAGGTATGGAACACTAAAAAGGGATAATAAGTAATTCAGAATTTTCCAGTTTACTCCCACAAAGCTACTAAACAGTGGAAAAGTCTGGCGCAAAAACCTTCAATTTCGACAGCATACCTACCTATACTGTGGCACATTGAATCATTACTCTACTCCAAGATAGCGCCATGCGGGAGCAAAAGCAATAAACTGAATTAACAGCAGTAACTTCCGAGGCCTTGATCTAATAACGTTACCTTACCGAGAACCGCTAATTTTAGGTGGAAACTTCATTCTCTTGATGACGTTAATTGGTCTAAGGGTACCGATGAACTGAGTCACTGATTGTTTCTAATTGCGAGTATGATAGGTTATAGTAGGCGCCGGATGAATTTGCAAAAAAGTACATTGACCTCTTACTAATACAAGGGACAGCCCTCCACAAAATTTAAGGGCTTGCTCAGTAGACGAAACTGAACAACCTTCTACAAAAATTTTTTTCAGGAAACGAAAAAAATTTTCGGCCTCTCCATACAAACAAAAAACAAACTTTACCTCTTTATATAATATTAGTATAGATAATATGTGAAATGATTAATACCATATAAAATTCATTAGATAGTACAATAACACCAGCTAGTACTCAAAAATATATTTAAAAAAAAAAGACGTGTGGCACTCGGGGACTGCCGCGGTAAAGCTATTGCATAGCATTTTTATCAACTTATGCAATTATAATTATTTATTTATTTTATTTATGCAGTATTTTTTTTTTCTTTGATATTAATTGAAGTTACACTTTCGCACATTGAATTGAATTTTGATTGATTGTTCACTCATTTGTTTTCTTATCGATCACCACGCTCAAAAAACAAATGAGTGGGGGGTGTTAGGTTATTTTCGTTACGGTATTTCTGGATTCCACGCTCAAGGCCCGCGATAGAAGCTATGCAATAGCTTAAAAAACATGATACATTCAGCCGACCATAGAACCTCCTTCTTTTCGAAGTGGGTTAAAAAGTAAACTAAAGTCCCTCACATTATATTTGGTCAACAATAAATATAATTTATATGGTACAGGTGTTCTCTATAGCGCAAGGCATTATTTATTCGTCGCTAAATGTATGGCTGTCCCTCCCTGCACCTGGTCACCGGCTATGGGTTTACTGATGTGAAAAGGATGGCGTAATGGTCCCTTCTTAGCATAAGCATAACATAATATGTAAAATGATTAATTCTTGGCTGGCCTGTTGGTCTAGTAGTTAGTGGCCCTGACTGCTATGCCGGAGGTCGTGGGTTCGATTCCCACCCAGGACAAATGTTTGTGTGATGAGCACAATCATTTGTTCTGTGTCTGGGTGTAATTTATCTATAATATGTATGTATTTAGAAATATATAAGTATGTTTATCAGTTGTCTAGTACCCATAACACAAGCTCTGCTTAGCTTGGGACTAGCCGGCGTTGTGTGATAGTTATGGAATATTATTATATTATTATTATATTATAATCAGCCTCATATTATTACCACTGCTGGGACTCAGGCTCAGGAAAATGATGGGTTAAATGATAATGATAAATGATATTTATTTTGTATTTTTCTTTCTATTTTCTGTTAGTAATTTTATTTAAAAAATAAAAGGAGTTTTATGACGTCATATTTAGCTAGGCATTTAGTGTATATATTATTTTTAATTATTTAAGTGTATTTTATTATTTAATTATTGTTAACTAATTTAAGTATCTTTTGTAAATAGGTTTTAAAAAACACCTTTACACGTTAATTTTTTTACGTCTGTTTAAACTAAATGAGGCCGGTTATGTTATGTCTGAGTGTGGCTTCCGCACTTAGTCCAGCCATAAAATTGGTGGGTTTATTCCAACTAGCTCACCTCTCTCCAAAAACAGTTTAGACCTCTCAGGTTTTTCAGGGCTTCAATAAGGGAGTTCGGGTATCCTAAGGTTTGTGTCCGTGTTTCAGTGACATTTGTTCAGTCATCTGTGCCCCTCCAAGCATGTTCTGCACAGGGGACTATCTATGATGCCTATTGTGTGGAGGTGCTTATTCAGTGTGTAGTGTCTGGTGATGGTCTCCGCTACCAGGCACAGGCTGCCTCTATACAGTCTCATCACGATACAAATGATGATGGGTTGCGGGATCATTCGACAGGCTTTGGAGATCGTCGAAATTAGGCCTTCTTCTTCTTCCTAGCCTTATCCCTTCATTCGGGGTCAGCTCTCTTCGTCTTTAGGCATCAGGATAGTCTATCCTTGTTTGTCTGTGCGTCCAGCTGAGCTCGTTCCAAATCTTTGGATACGGTTGTCCACGACGTAGCAAGAGGGTGCCCTCTGCCTTTTCTCCTTTCTGGGATCGCTAAAGCCTTCTTTACTGGGTACTCTTCGTCCTTTCTCATTACATGTCCGAACCAGCTCATATACGTCTCTCTGACATCTTGTCTTGTCGACATTAGGTCGACAGGATTATAAGTTGATCTATATTTTGCGTTTTTCGCATACTTTTTCTTATTAAGACTGTATCATTTTCCTGTAGATGTTAAAAAATATATTGAAGATATGCTATTAGGTCAATAAGATTATAAGTTTCCTGTAGGTGTCAAAGAATATATTGATGATATCTTATTAATTATTTTCTTGAATGAAATAATTAAAATAAATTATGATTAATCGCTGATTAAGTAGGTAGCCAAAGAGTAGTAAATAAGCTAAAAATAAACAACTTAATTTACCTTATTGTTATCTTTTTATGTACATGAGCTATTATTTTGAACAAGATTAAGCTGTAATTAGTCATCATAAGTTAACCTAAAGAATATTACGATGTGTTACTGGGAATTACTTATGGGTGTTTTTTTTTACAGTTTGGAAATCATACCATGAGTTCTTTCATTTTAGGGCAGAGCGGGAGGGCGTGTCAGACTTGTACTGATTAAAATCACATTTATATTCCTCTTTGCCTTGCGTTCCAGAACCACGATGATTTTTTTAACAATTCGGTAAAGTGTGTGCCTGGGTTTAGGACATACGATCGTCGACACTCAACAAGCCAGCACTGCTCACCATTCAACTTTCAAGCATTCTTCTCTATTATGTAGTAAATAATCGTAATAGGTAATTATCAGTTAGTTACAGATAGCAGGGCTTGTTAACGTTACCAAATTCACACTATAAGTATCGGTATAACGTTATTTTCATAAAGTAAACATTTTAACGGTAACACGAGTAACGATACTTTGGTAACGAATCTATAAAATAACGTTACCAATTAACGTTACAAGTACCTACCGAAACTTTTATCGTTACTATTGAGTAACGTTGTTGTGTGACGCAGTATATATACCCTTTTAAACTTACGTATCCTTTTTGACATTTTAATAAAACAAATGTACCTAATTCCTATGTATAATGAAAAATATTGCATCTTGGAAGTGTTGTTGAATACATAATTAAACTAATTTCTGCATTAATCTCTAGACGAAACAAAGAGATTTAACAAAGTAACGTTATTTAACGATATTTTAGTAACGCATTTGGTAACGTTATCAAGCCTTGGGCCATGGTTACTTATTTTTTACCGATAACATCATCGATAACGTTACTCAGTTTACCGGTTAAAGTTCACTTAAGTACCGTTACCAAGTATAACGTTACCTCTACTAATAACGTTACCTTCGTACGATGAAGGTAACGATACCAAAATTGTAACGTTATTCAAAGCCCTGACTGATAGTTCCTGAAGGGCAATGGAAAGGGCTATGCAAGTATGCACCGAGTTTCCTTGCGTAATCACATCAGGAATCCGCAGGAACAGCAACGTAGCCGACATAGCTTGAAAGATCGTCAAACTAGTGGCAGTGGGCAGGGCACATTGCTCGCAGAACTTAATATAGTTACAGACACAAATGTACTTTTAGTCAGTAGCAGTCTGACACGCCTTCCCGCTCCACCCAGACCGGGAAAATCATTAGACAATTTCCCACCTTAAAAAAAGGTCTTTTGAACAATCTTGTAGATTTCTGATACACCCTAAAGCCTGTACATAGCTTTAACAGATTCATTGTACCTTAGATACCAACAAATATATATCATAAACATGACAGAGACTCACTGACAACTTAAAATTAATGGATACCCGTCTCACTTTGTGGTACGAATTGATATCACCGGCTTCTAAGTTTTGATTGATACAAAGGGGCTATGATTAATTTGTATCTGCCTACGTGAGTAATTAAGGAATCTACCATTTGTAGTTACATCTGTCATAGACCTCTACCATGACGATTATTATTATATATAACCATTTACAAAATAATATTCAAGATTTGCCATTGTCGTTGTTCAAAAGGGTGTTTTTTAGACTGTTATTGGAGAAAAATTATTACAGTGTTAAAGAATATTCAGAGGACAAGTTGCTAGTAACATAAATACGGGCTTTATTCTGCCATATCCAACAGTGATATAATTATTCACTATTAGCTTTTTCCCGCGGCTTCGCCCGCGTACATAAAAGACCTTCCCTCTTTCTCCCCCTTTACTCACTTTTTTTTATAAAAAAATTAGCCTATGTCCGTCTCCAGGGTCCCAACTATCTCTGTACCAAAATTCATCAAAATCGGTTTTGCCATTACATGACGTGAAGACGTAACAAACAAACAAATAAACGAACAAACTCACTTTCGCTTTTATAATATTAAGTAAGGATTAATGACATGACTTAATTAATTTGAAATGACGTAATTATTAATTCAATACAATTTCAATTTTAATACATCATATTTTGTTAATAAATCCATATAGTATAGAAATATTTGTACGCCATAGTATAGCAGGATATGCTGGAACCAAAATTGTAACATCTATTGTACCATATCCTGACAAATAAACATTTTTGATTTTAATTTTTTTTATTTCATTCTGCCAAGTCCGTTCCATCATCGGACCACTAGACGTACGGCGTTGCGCCATCGGTACACGGTGGATATCCCACCCATTCGTACAAAGCGTTTTGGAAACACATTCATTATGCGTACAGCTAAGGAGTGGAATTCCCTGCCGAATTCTGTGTTTCCTGATAGCTACAACCTAGGGGTCTTTAAGTCAAGAGTGAATAGGTTACTTCTAGGCAAGAGTGCTCCATCGTCGGCCACATCATCACTTGCCATTAGGTGAGATAGTGGTCAAACGCGAGCCTAACAATAATAATAAAAAATTGATTTGTTGTCTTATAATCAACATGGATTCGGTGTAAGAAAGGGATAGTGCCAAATGACCTGTATAGATTCGTCTCTCTCTCAAGCCAAAATTATGATGATTTTAAGACATCGTGGTAGGGGCGATAGTCAGGATAAGTTTGCAGGTAAGTGAGTCGTAGGAACGTAGGAAGATTATACAGTAAAATAGCGAGGTTATGATTTTGAAACTATTATAGTGTTTTCAAGAAAATTACACTTTAGCCGTCTAGTTATGAGTAGATTGCCGTCCGGACCGAGTCTGAGAAGTTGAAGGTGCGTAATATTTCACGCGCGCCTCTAAGAGATGTCAGGAAACCCGTAGTGGTCCAGCAGGGCCAAAGCTAGGCTATGAGTTGAATTTCGAAAGGGAATTCCGTGATCCTGGAACGCAAAGGGTAACTAAGGGACACAAGTGGGTTTTAATCCATAAAAGTCGGACAGGCCTCTCTTACTATACCCTAGAGCGGATCACTGTTCCCGCGCGCTTTAAGGAGTTGTCAGCAAAAGCAGGGGCCCAGCTGTGTCGAAGCGTACTGGGGCCAGGGTTAGTTTTGAAAGATAGCTCGAGCCCCGGTATGAAGGCTTGAAGGAATGGGGTGGGTTTTTAGTCAGTAAGAGTCTGATACTATCTTCCGCTCCACCCAAGAGCGAGGGTTGTCATTTATGATTTTCCCACAAAAAAAAAATAATTAATAAAACCTCTTCATAACTATTGTCCATGTTCATAGGTTTCTTTGATAAGTTCGTTCTTGACCGCTAACTCACCTGCTGGAAAGCGACGAAGTGGTTGAGGATAGAGCGCGCTTGAAGTATCTACTCTTGGCATAAAGATTCCCGGGTTGTAGGTCCAACTTATAACGTTAATCCAAGGTCAAAGAAACGGTCTTGAGATGATACATTTTCAATAATCATGTGGCGTTACTTAGACTTTTTTCAGATTCAGTTTCAGTCAAATATATCAACTTATATTCTTCGGAAACCTGAAATTTTTATCTGAAAATTGGCCTTGAAAAAATTTATCAAATACAAAATTTTATTCTCAAAGTTATGTCACAGATGAATCGTGTGACATAATATCAATAATCATAAATATACGTAGTACAGCTAATGCGGTACTTAACTCATCACTCGCAACCATTACTCAGAGAGGCGTCATAACTTTAACACCGTACTTTGTTTTAGCACTATCGTCACTCTTATCACTCAGTGTTAAAATTTCGTTCGTTCCCGTTGGCTAGTCATATCAGAGCAATAGATGAATCGATACAATGATTAGATTACGTACAAAAGATAGATTTATTGAAAAGCCTTCGTATTGCCAATTATTGCCACAGTTTATGAACGAACGTACGTGAAACAGCAACGATGGCGCCATGGTTGGAATTGCCGTATAAGATTAAACAAGTGACGCCGGAGGAAGACAAGATTGTTAGGAAATGCCTGATGGGTGCGTGTAGTGCTGTGTTCAATATGTTGTACCTATAATGTGTCCAATGGATGTGGTTTGTTCGGTTTCGGAAAAATACAGTATGATTTTTTTTTTTTGTTAATTTTTTTGCCAGGCTCTGTTAAAATTAAGCTTACTGGGCCTAGGGTCTGTTTCTTAAAGGGAGACTCGGCCCCGATATGAAAGGCAAGAAGGACGAGGTGGGTTTTTAGCTAGTTACATCCTCCACCCAAGGGCGGGGGATGTCATTTAGATGATTTTTAGCCACGGAAAAAAAGCACTAAGATAAACTGATGATTTGTTAAAAATCTATAGTTTTGAAAATGCATTTCAATGAGCGTTAATTTTGACGTTATACTATTCTGTTTAATCGTGATTCAATTTTCCACGTCGAATACTTGAAATAATATAATTAGCCGAAACTTTGAACGCTACATACAAGGCTAATCTGAATTTCCAGTAAATTTAATTATTGCTTATATGCGTGATTGATTCTGATTTTAGCTAAATCAATACACCTAATAATATCTTTTACGTAGTAAATAATCAGCTAGCGAAATCAAAATGAAAACGAGCGTAATAAATTTTTCGATTTTAGGTTATAAGTATTTAAAACTTAGGCGTTTCCGGAAATTGATAACATCAAAATTTATTTTGATATGATATTAATCGATAATACGAGTATGATGTAACCAAAATAAACGTCACGGTATATTATAAAAATTAAAAAAATCTAAGTATTTTTTCAAAATGAATTTCTTTTTCGAAGTTGATTAAATTGGATTTTAGGGTTAAAGGAGCAATGAAAAAAAAAAACGAAAGCTCAGAAACGCAAACAGCGCATATTTGAGTAATTTTTTTACGAGGATAATATTGGTGTATTGTGTAGTGTTTTATCACTCTTTATTTTCTGGAACCATTCAAAATTTTCCATTTATTCAATCAATAACAGATTGATTGATCAATCACAAATTAATCAATCACGGATAAATGAAAAAATAAAAAAAACTAGCTTTTTCCGAAATACACTGGGGTCGGTATTTCAGGGAAACGTGTACCCATTGATAACAATATCAATCAATGGATTAAACAATGTAAGTACCTAAATCGACATGTAGATATTTTAAATTCTCCATCTCGTATATCTTCGTTAAGTGCTATGGCAACATTTGAAAGGTTTTATCTCTTCACATCTTTAGATAAGGTACCATCTTTAGATATCGCGTCCCTCGGAAATACTTAGATCTAGGTTATCTTGTTATTTAATCTTTGTTATATACTATATTGTCTTAGTTTCTTATTTGTCTTGGTAACAAACAAATTTTAATATTAATGTTACTTGCTTTTCTTACACTTTCAATAGACTTGTAGAGGCATACTGATCAGGGCGAAATATCAGAATTCTCTACGTGATTAAAAAATATTATTATATTTTTTTTAAATGACAGTCCGAAAAATAACTGACGGGCAGTTGTTCGGACCATACACAATACCCGTCTGGTTGGGGGATCCTCACTTTTCAAATGGCCTCTATAATTTATGTAAAGTTTAGTTTACAGGAATTTCAAAGAAGCATAGCATAGCGTAATCAGCCTTTTTAATGTTCCCACACTTCCCACTGCTAGGTCTCAGGCCTCCTCTCTAGGAGAGGGAATGGGCCGTAATCCACCAACGCGCTCTGGGCCCACGTGCCCAGAGCGCGTTGGTGAATGTCACACTACTCTGAGGTACAGAATTATCTTTCCATTGTGTCTCTAATTACGGCATTCGATGAATTAAGACGCAATGAGCACGCACAAAATTAAAGAAGTAATCTTTAATTATATGTGCGTGCTCATTGCGCCTAATCCTAATCAATAATAAATAATCCTAATTAACAAAAACAATAGTCATTTCTTCTATACGAAAACAGGCCTATGTCCTGTAGTAAGAACTACATATAAAAAGATATAATTATGATATTACATGATTGTATTTAGTGCAAACGCCCGCTGATAGCTAATCATTTAAGGCATTTATTGTGTTAATCACACTCCTAGAGCATATAATCGCTGCTTGACGATAACTCAGTACTGCTGTACTTATGCAAATTCCTTTTGTTTTAATGATATATTGATAATCATTTTATTTATTTAAATCCATTTAACTTATTACATACACAACTAAAAACTATTATTACGGTAAATTTAAAATAATAATAATAATAAAACCCTACGCTAATTACAACTAACTAAAATCAAACTAAAATATGGCGTCAAAAAACTCTTCCACCTCGCTGTCGACTGGTAATGTGCCCAAAAGGCTGGCGGTATTACCAAGCTGTATGTCAATGCTTATCCTCTGTCCGAGGTAAAAGCCAGCCCTTGGGTCATTTGGTTTTATTTATTGTCTTTTATGTCACTAATTGTATAATTCATTATTTTAATTGAAATTGTATTTTGACTTTTTTTTTTAAATGTATAATAATTTTTTATTCACCTAGTTATATGTGTATCCTGTGGTGTCCAGTAATGTAACTGGAGGAGCACACACTAACGGACCCCTCGTACTATTTGTGTTTTTTTAAGTGGTTACTGTGTATCCTTTGTTGGAGATCCGATTAAATAAATAAATAATAATAACCTAGTAAAAGTGTTCTTAAGACGTATAGTTCTGTTACCAAGGAAACATCATATCATAGCATAGTCGGCCATTTAATGTGACTGTTGGAACTCAGGCCTCCTCTCTAGGAGAGGCAATGGGCAGTAATCCACACACAGTCCATGGAGTTTCTTGCACGTTCTTCTACATAGAGACCGTCCCTACTCTTTGGAACGTGCAATTTAGCTTCACTTGTTTGACTGACCGACATTTTGACAATTCAAAAGTGCCTGTAACTGGTCTATTTGACATAAACGTTTCTGATTTCTGAATCCACCACGCGGGCCCAGAGCAGTTTGGTGAATGTCTTCGAATTTTTGGTTTTAGGACACGACAATTTTCCATCTCACGATGTTTTCCATCACCTTTTTGAGAGCAGTGGTGATGAAATAAATACAAAAAGTAAGGCGCCTGGATGGGTTTGAACCTGCGAAAAAAAAGTAAATATTGTTACAATAAAAAAGAAAAATATATCAGTAAACCAATATATAAGTAATAAACCAGTGCTACAAAATGGTTGTAATACTTCGTGAAATAGTATTTTGCTCACGACTAGTGTTTCTGACATCTACTGAAATTAATTTTGCGAGCTGCTATAAAACAATTTCAGAACTAATTTTAGACAAAATAACTATTTACTTTAAATGAGAGTTGGAAATGGCAAAATATCGTATACTGGGTAAAATGGGGTGAATAGAGACTTAGAGGTGAATAGAGACAAAACTTTGGTTTGGTTTTTCACTTTGATACCATAATATCGGCCTCTAACAAAGCATCGATTTTTTAGAATAACAATTTATTAATAAATTGATATAGTTATAAATGCTGCAAAAAATATTCAAATATCGAGAAAATACCCTTTAAAGTTTTGTTTCGATTTACCCCTAAGTCTCTATCCACCCCATTATACGAAAATAGTAGGTCCAAAGCTAACCTAACTATTGATTGAACTAAATATAGTACGGCCCAAAATATCTTGACCACCCCAAACTTGGCACGATTGCTTGCGCAGTCATTGTTTTTAGAAATCATATGGCGAATGCGTATCGCGTATTTTTCGAGTACCTATGCGCGATAGTTCGAAACGCCAACTTCAGAGTAGCCAACATATTCGTAGGTACTGTGTGTGTGTGTGTGTTACAACGCAACGTCTTACCTTTTTTTTTTGTAGAACTAGAGGAAAGTGTCAGACTTTTATTGGCTAAAAACCCACCCGTGTTCCTTTAGTTGCCCCTTTTTCGAGTGGCGGATTAAGGCAGCGCGGGGCTTGTAGCAAATTCGACCAAGGGGTTCCGTCTAGACCGTATTTTTGACTATACAAATATGATCAGTAACGGGTACGGATAGAACCCCATTTTTTTGTACTAATTCAAAAATAGTGGTGTATAACTTTATCATTCATTGCAGTCTGTATAGTGCCTAATTGATTTACTCGTCCAGTCATATTTTTCCACTCAAGTGCGGAAAAACAGAAAGAAACGCACAGCTCGTGAAAACACTGTATTGCTAGCCTATAAGCGGTGTGTTAAGATTTTTTGAGTACCTAAGTATGTCAAGTCCTTTCAGTAGGCAGGTACTCAAACATGAAGTGCTTTACAAATCACACTTTTCATTAATATTATAAAGGCGAATGTTTGTCTGTGTGTGCGTATGTTTGTTACTACTTCACGCTCAAACAGCTGAACGGATTTAGATTAGACCGGAATAAGACACAAGAAATTTTAATCCCGAGAGTAGAGAGGTAATATTATCCTTTGGGATAATATTCTACTTTTACACGGACAAAGCGGCGCATAGAATATTTCTTTTCCCGAGAGTAGGGAGGGAGTATCTATTATCCTTTAGGATAATCATCATCAGCCTTTTTAATGTTCCCACTGCTGGGATTGAGGCACTCTCTAGGAGAGGCCCTCTCCTTTTAAAATTTACTGTGTCTCTTCCCTGGGAAGAGACACAGTAAATTTTTCTTCCGAGAGTAGAAAGGGATAATTTTCTACTTTTACACAGACAAAGCTGTTATTACATGCAAAATTTTAATAACGATGACAAGTAAATATTATTATCAAATTACAACACTAATTAATATTATAAACGTATTTAAATCACTGATAAATTATAATCTGTTTACGATATTTACTCTGTGGAGCATTCAAGTGCTCGGTTGACGCAAATCAAATGTACTCGGTGTACTAAAGAGTTCAATCACACGATTATTTGATGTTAACTAATGGATATTCCGAAATATTTTGAAATTAATTAGTGATATTTTCTAAATGATTCTTACCGTAGCCTACCCCACTGGAAGCGAGATTTTTTCAGGAGTTATTAGAGCACTAAATAATTTAACAAGTTAAAAATATTTCTCAAATCGCGTTAAAGAAATAATAAGGAAAAAAAATCATCTGAAAAAATTATTAGGAATTAAAAAGTTCTAAACAAGTCACTTTTAAAGCAATTTAATGGAATTGCTTGGAACAATTAATTTTTTTTTGGAACATCTGCCAAGAAAGCTACATTTCATTCAGTTTATTTTCTCGACTTAATATTTCCATACTTACATTAAAAAAAAAATACCATTGTGTTTAGCGCCATCTAGTGAGAATATGGTCACATTCGGGCCCTTTGCTTTCACCTGCATTTTATTGTTGTTGATAACGATATCCCCCACAATTATTATTAAGATTATAATAGTCATTAAATGACTTCACCCGCTCTAGGGCGGAGCGGGAGGGCGTGTCAGACTTTTACTGACTAGAACCCACTTCTATGTTCCTTTTTTGCCTTGTATTCCAGGACTCCGGGTTTCCCTTCCGGGTCTGGTCCGGACCGTTACCGGACGGTCGGACGGCGAGCTACCCATTGCTCGTTGTCCGCAAGCCCACGCCTACGGTGGATACCTACATACATGCCATTCATTTAAATGAGTATAATAGATACAAAAAACGTAATCTTATCATGGATAAGCTCAAAATATCTCATAAGTGATACTTAAGTAGGTGCGGATCAAGTATTACTTTATGTAAGGTGTTTTAGATCAACTCGACGTGGAGTTTTTGTAAACAAACCATTGAGATAATATATAATTTTCACTTAATACCTACTTGAAAACTTAGAAATTTGAAGAGGGTGCGGCCAAATTGATTAATTTTATCTATATGTCGTGGAAAGATCTTAGATATTGATAATTTCAGGATACTTGTATGGCTAATTAAAACTGGCCAGATCGTTTTAAACGTTTGAGTTTTATGATATTTCAATCTTCATTTGGCCTACTTTCTTTAGACTTTTTACTGAAATCCTACATCAATGATACTTGGCCGTATTGCAAGGATTGACATATTATCATCAAATGTTAACGTTTAAACCATCTGGCCAGTTTCATTTGGCCATATCACTTTACGGCTGCAGCCATCTCTTTTGTTGGCATTAATATTAAAGCTTCGCAGAAGCAGGTGATCACTTCCCATTCCCTCTCGCCCCGGACCGTGGGCTGAACCAAGCCGGACGCTGGAGATCGCCGCTACCCCTCCACAAGAACACGGCGGTGTTTCGCCGGAATGGACAGATTTCCACCGTATTTATGCATAACCGCATTTATTTATTAATTTGTAAATTTACGGAAGGGACTGACCTCACGACACAGAGTATCTTAGTACGAAGGCCAGAAATATGTTGTTTCATTCAACTGATGTACCTAAAATTTGTGTATCTTGTACTAAAGTTTTGAATTAATAAAGATTATCATTATTATTATAGTAAGCTCTACCGTGTCCCATTTTCTAATTAACTTTTTTTTATTATTATAGTAAGCTCTACCGTGTCCCATTTTCTAATTAACTTTTTTTTGTTTATAAGCACCTGCCATATTGTCTTTTTATGACACTAAGGTGCTTCTAGGAAGGAATTAAGTCCGCCTTCACACCTTACACGAAGATAAAAAAATAAAAAAACGACTATTTATTCCATTAACGTTTTATATTAGGCGTGATGATAAAAAGGACTTTTAAAAATTAATTCAGGCTTGCCTTTACATGCAGAAGCACTTACGAATAATATTTTAAAAATAAACATTTTGAAAGACCTATTCAATGTAGCGAAAATTATACCCTGTTTCACGTTGGAGGCCTGGATGTAGTGAAAGCAATTTTTTATGATTTTACTAAAAGCATTCATTTCGTATAGTAAGCCTACTGCTAGGTTTTATACGAATTGTAATTTTAAAAGTGAGACTGCATGCGTATGAGAACTTTTTATTGAATCAACATCATTTTTCGAGTGCCCTAGATGTGGTGTAGTGGATACATATTCAATGTACAACTAAGGAGTTGGGTTCCCTGCTGGAATCTGTCTTTGAAATCAAAGTTTCGTGTAACCACAACCTAAGAGACTTTAAGTCGAGAGCGATTAATTCTTTCAGCAGAGGCGTAGGTTATGCATAAATATTGTGGAAATCTGTCCCACTTCGGCGGAGCACTACCGTGTTCTTGTAGAAGCGACCAGCGGCGGCGACTTCTCGCGTCCGGTTTGGTTCCGGGTACGGTCCGGAGCCAGAGGGAATAGGAAGTGATCACCTCCTTCTGCGAAGCTGTGATATTAATGCCAACAAAGGAGATGGTCGCAGCAGTGAAGGAACAATCATCCTTATGCCCCAGCCACCGCCACAGGAGACGCCCTGGGCAGCGGCACTTGCGGGACGATTCCCGGCCACAGTAATGCCTTGATCACACGTACCGAGTATTCGGCCGAGAGCACTGTCTCGCCCGTTTACTCGGTACGTGTGATCAAGGCATAAGATCGGGCTTGAGGATGTCGAGTAATGGGCACTCCTCAAAGAGATGTCAAACCTTAGAGACTCAGTAGGGTGTAAGCTCTTTAGGGCCACAAAAAAGCAGCCACTGTACTGGTCTAATTACTACGCTGTCAATCTGCTACTGGTACCATATTCCCTG
The DNA here is from genome assembly GCA_929112965.1 of Mythimna albipuncta. Lineage (NCBI taxonomy): Eukaryota > Metazoa > Arthropoda > Insecta > Lepidoptera > Noctuidae > Mythimna > Mythimna albipuncta. The sequence goes on from OV815963.1 coordinate 21,084,379, forward strand.
CGAAGATCTTCGTTCAATCTAGCCTCAGGGTTAGAGATACCTGATGTTACCAAAACGTTAATTAACTTTAAAATATTTTCCATTACAGGCTATACACGGCCCTTCGTGAGATGTGGAGAAAACGGGTATCTGATGCCGGGAGCCTTCAAGAAGCATGCAGAGGGTATATACAATATGGAGGTGCGACCTGACGATATCTGGGTCATCACCTTCCCTAGATCTGGTGAGTACGAGGTTTCTTCATTCATTTTAACTTGAAGTTGTCATACATATATTTAATTTCGCAGTTAGGCAGTTTGCACGTTAGGTGATAACGATAAAGCGTGTCATAAGAGTTGCATATCTTCTCCATCAAAATCTACGCTTTCAGCATCATGTTTTGACTGACTGACTTTTTGAAAATTAATAGGTGCCCCTTAAATGGATTATTTGAAATACGCAACGTGTTGACCACATTAATGTGTCACAAGTTTATGAGAGAGAGCAAGATAACACGATGATTGTCAGTTGGGGGTGTTCGCAGCAAACTTGCCGCGTGTACGCACCGTGTTGACCACGTTTATGTGACGCAAGTTCATGAAAGGAATGACATGACACGATGATTGTCAGTTACGGGAGTACGCAGCAAACCTGCCGCGTGTACGCACCGTGTTGACAAACTTTACAATGTGACGCAAGGTTAAGAGAGAGAGCGGGATGACATTATGATTGACAGTTCCAAGTATACGCATCAAACACACTGCGTATACGCAACGTTTTGACCAAGTTTATGCGACGCAAGCTTATGAGAGGGAGCGAGATGACATGTAGTTTGATAGTGCCGTCGCAGTTAGTAAGTAGTCTTGCCAATCTGTATGATAACGTTCTAATGGAAGTCAAAAAAAAAATGAGATTACAAGGTGGATTACGAGATAGTATTTTAACTCAGCCGAGACCGAGAGCCGAGACCGAGAATAGACGAAACGTGCAAAAAAAAATTTTTAATGCTATTAACTTTTTAATACAGCACTAAATGTTTAACAAAATTAACTGTTTTGAAAATCAAAGTTAAATAACATTATATTATAACAAAAAAAAAAAACAAGTTTTCGGTAATCGCCTCTCGTCATTAAATTTCCCATTGCTGGGCTAGTAGGCGGCGCCGATAAAAACTTATTTGCTGCAGGCCTAAGCACCTTTTAAGGTGTCGAAAACTAATTCTCAAAAATATTAGCATTTGTTTGCAGTCTTGGCTCTCTAAGAAACCTATCTAGCGCTATTATGATCACAGAGCTTGAACTGTATTCGTCATTGGTCATTGGCTCGTCTTCCAGTTTTACGGCATCATGAGCTGGCCATAAGTTGGATTGATTTGTTGCAGCTTGTTTGACGAGTTAGAATCTTGGTCATGACCGAGAATCTCGGCTTTAATAAACCAAAGACTTTTAGCCGAGAATGCCGCAAACGAGACCGAGATCTCGGTCGAGCCTTAATCCAAAGTTAAGTACCTTTTTGTCGATCGGCCTTAAAAAATAAAACTCTATACAACACACACACTGCTTAATTATGAGCTTTTTAATGACTGTGGTTCAAGAGAAAATAGACGAATTACCGGAAAAATTTAAATTCAAATTCAAATTTTACATTCGTTTTATCTTTAACAAAGTTCTTTTTTTACAGTTAACATTTTTAACAAAAGTGAACACTAATAACCGAAAAACTATGCAACTAAATTGAGCAAAAGCTTTTATTTTAGTTGAGAAATAAAATTGTTAGATCAAAGTGAAATGTCAGGCCAGAGTTTGCTAAAATTGTGAGTACTACCCAGTGCCCAGCGATGCCAAAAAGTAATATCTCTATATTTTCCAAAATTCTGTATTTGAAAGCTTAGAAATTTTGCATCAGGCAGGCTCGTCGATAAACCTCGATAAACTTTATTGGAACATTGGAAAAAATCCCTATTCGTATTTACCTGTTTTATAAAAGGGAAAGTTATTTTGTTAATTTGTTTCAAAATTACGTCTTAACCATTGAAATGAACGCAATGAAAAACATAGATAAAGCCTTGAACTAGGAGAAAGACTAAAGATACTTTTCATCAACATTTCAAGCGGGCGAAACCACGGGCAGAAGCTATGAATGTATGTCAGTTTGAAGTCATCAGAGCATCGGTCTATCCAAGGAATTATCGAGTTGCCCTGTAACAAGCTTTTGGAAGTCTGATAGACAATCGCTTCAAATCCATCCTCCAATTCCAATTCCATCATTTCAGATTTATATGGATCGTAGTTGGGAAAAAGCAGGGAGATGAGATGTCATTAAGAAGATGTCAATATTTTTTACAAAATTCCCGTTTTCTCGAAACTCGCTTTATTTGAGTTACTACTTTTTGAGTTCCGAGGGTAGCGTAGGTATTGTAGTACTTTTTTATTTTATTTTGTGGCTTTCGTTATCACGATAAAGTCAATCTCCATGATAAAGTGCACATAGCACGGACGTAATCCATTTTACTGATATTAGCTACAACAGCTTAGGTAACGTGATATATTTTTTCCGTTATATTTAATGACTCAGCGTATTTTTAGGCATGTGAATCACGTGATAAGTAGATAATTTTAAAGAACAAGAAAGTCTCTTAATTGAATATGATTCAGCAAGTGATTGGACCGAGAATTTTCTATTAAATCAATTAATTGTATTCATATAAGTGCTGCAGTTTGCAAGAGCCACGGGGAACTGTAAGAGAAACTGTAGTCCTAAAACGCAAAGGGCAACTAAAGGGCATAAATTAATAGGTGTGAAACAACAAGGTGTAATCTGACACGCCTCCCCGTTCTATCATAGGGCAGGAGAAGTTATTGGGTGATTTCTCACCTCAAAAAAAGAGGTGCTTCAGCTCAGTCAAGAAAATATGATGTATCTTTGGTTGGTTAAATTTGCATAGGTTACGCTGCAGGGTTTTTCGAATGAGTCACCGTGTCCATGGAATGCGAATGTGTCTCCTGCAAAGTTCTTCTCTCCACTTAACCCGAGGGCTCATTATTTTAATTATGATGTATATTAATAAATTTGTTTTTAACTTTCCAGGGACAACATGGATTCAAGAAATGGTGTGGCTAGCGGAAAATGACTTGGACTACATCACAGCTAAAGAAACACCACTTTACAAAAGATTCCCCATGCTTGAGTGAGTTTTAGTTGTATTACATCATCTATCGTTTATTCTTAGTTTAAATTTACATATTCAAATATAAACAAAATAGTAGCACTGATACCGTGAACAGGGTCCCAGTTATCTGCAGTCAGGCCTCCAAACAGAAAAACCTCCTCATAATGCGAACCATGTTTAAGAGTACCGCTTTTTTAACCAAGCTCTTGATCTAGCCGTCTAACGAAAGCTTCTTGTGGTTCAATACCTTCAAGTTCATGGCTGTCAAAGCATTGGCTGTCATAATTATCGGTACAATGATCGCTGAGTCCACATCCCTACTGTCAACAATCTCGTGAGCCAAGTCAAGACACTTGATATACCTATCTTTCTCGGTTTTCACGAGGTTCTTAATCGTTATGTGGGAAGATTATATCAACAATCATTACACGCGTCTCACTTCGGTCTACCACCACTATATCAAGCTTATTGACTAAAATAGTTTTGTCAGTGATGATGGGCCGATCTGTCATAAAATTATTTTGACCTGATAGCTGTTTAATATGCATAGTACGAATCAGTTATTCAATTAATGTCGTAGTTTCTGAAATACACGAGCCGAGCATTTTTGAAATATGGCTGTCTTAAAAAAGTCACAAATTTGAGGAACATGTGAAAGCATTCTTCTTATCTCCTGCTTATAAATTTTGTTGTGTCCGATAGGGTCCAAGTTTTTTACCCTTTTTATTGTACCACAACTAAACAAACAATATATCCATATTTGGCAACAATGAGAAAAAGAGATTTGATAAAAAAATATGTTAACTAGAATTTGAAGTCATAAAAACTGGTTCAGTCACGATTTTGGACCCGGCTGTTTTTTTTTTTAAATATCTATCACCATATAAATGAACTATTTATTAATTCTTTGAAGTGAATGAAATCTTTGTGTCTTCTATCCCATTCAATGATTAATGTTCATTCACATTCAATCACTCCTTTGAATGTTTTAATATTATCATTGTTCATATCAATATTATAAAAAATATTATCATACGGTGCCTAAAATATTTTTATTGCTAAATTTTATCGAAAATTTGATAATTTTTGGTATTAACTAAATGTTTTAGATTATAGATATGAAAAGAACAAGTCATAATACTGTCAAATTCTAAAGTTCATTAAATTTATTAATTTGACTAGTCTAGCCTTGGCTAGTGCTATCTAAGTGTAAAAGCGAAAAAAAAAGAAACAGGCGGTCTTGCAGACGGCGAGCTGTAGGTAGCTCGCTGTCCGACCATCCGGAGTGAGCCCAAGTCGTCGACTGCGTGTACTGTTCCGGCGCGCCTCAAGGAGTTGTCAGCAACGGTAGGGCCCAACAGGGTCGAAGCCTACTGGAGCCAAGGGTCTGCTTCTAAAAGGAAGGCTAGGCCCTGGTATTAAAGGCAACGAAGGAACGGGTTGGGTTTTTTAGTCAGTAAAAGTCTGACACTCTCTCCCGTTCCAACCAAGGGTGGGGGATGTCATTTGGACGATTTTTATCCATAGAAAAAAAAAGAAAAGTATGGAAAGAGGCTAGATTAAAATGCACAAGGCAATGTGTACTTACTCTCTGCCAGTGTCTATATTCCTTACAACCCCTAATGTGATATTTTTCTTTCCTTCCAGGACGACATGCATACTCCCAGAAGTATCCTTCGAACTGATCAAAATCAACTTCTTCAACTTAGGAAATTTCCAAGGATTAAACGAAGCAGTAAGAGAAGCAAGTTGGAAGACAATAGAAAAAGCACCTTCACCAAGGTTCATTAAGACTCATCTTCCATTGTCGATGCTGCCTCCAAGTTTACTGTCTACTGCTAAAGTTATATATGTAGCAAGAGATCCAAGGGATGTAGCGGTGTCGTACTACTACCTGCATAAGATGACAACGAAGAAGCTGTTGAGGGCGAATGTCACTCACTTTTGGGAAGCCTTCAGGAGGGATTTATGTAAGTACCCACTTCTGACAGTAGCTCAAGTTAACATATTCTCAGGGAAAAATAATTGGGGTCAAACGAGCATTGGATTGATGCAGAAAGTTAATCTTAACGTTGGTAAACATATTATAATTTATCAGTGACTCGCTGATCCGGCGAATTTCGTACCACCTGATACTCAATGAATATAGTCTATCTTTCTACATAGTCAACCGATTGCGATGCAACAAAGCCTAAGAAATATATCAAGTTACACACAATTTTAATGTATAAAAGCTATCTACATCAGTTTCGTATATTCATGTGTTTTTTGTTCGTATTTATTTTTTGTTGTTTTCGTACTTGGTGCGCACACAACTAAAAATTTTTTTACAGATATATGTATCATTCTCTTTCTGCTCTTCTCGCTATCTTTAACTCTATTTTCTCTAATATCACTCCTCACACAAATATATATGTATGTATTTAGAAATATATAAGTATGTTTATCAGTTGTCTAGTACCCATAACACAAGCTTGGCTTAGCTTGGGACTAGATGGCGTTGTGTGATAAATGTGGAATATTATTATTATTATATACAATCTCACATAATTCATTATGATTAAATGTTTAAATTCGGTTAAAATTAGTGTTGTTATAGATAATAACATTTATGTCATCGTGATGAACAACTTCTGCCACAATAAAAGTTGAAAATAATCCCAAGCAAACATATTTTCAATAAATAAGTTTTCTATGTGTTTCCAGGACATATTCCACAATTGGGCAAATTTTTATTTAATCGCTCGTTGATTGAGTGTAAAATAGTAATAAGCACCCACATGTCACACCCACTCGTACAAACTATCGCTTTTACTATATAAGTGTGATTGGCTGGTCTTTTTAGAGCTGATCTTGCATAATTGACATTGATTTGAACGAAGGTCATGGATGACAATAATTTTGCCTATGATTTTCAACTTATGTTAATTTTGTTTACAGTACCATGGACCCCAATAATAGCGCACGCAAACGAAGCCTTCACCAAACGGCATCATCCCAACCTTCACTTCGTATACTATGAAGATATGAAAAAGGTATTTATTGCAACTTATCATTCCTAATTTTGCTTTTAAACCTGAAAATAACTCCTGTAACGTCGATGCAATCATCATCGTTATGATGTTGAAGTAATCCTGTCAAATCAAATCCGTACTCTGCTTTTTTTTATGGTGGGAAAAATCATGCATTGACATCCCCCGCCCTAGGGCGGAGCGGGAGATAGTGTCAGACTCTTACTGACTAAAAGACCCACCCCGTTCCTTCTAGCCTTCATACCAGGGCTCGAGCGCCCTTTCGGATAACCCTAGCCCCAGTAGGCTTCGACCCGGCTGGGTCCCTGCTGTTGCTGACAACTCCTTGAGGCGCGCGGGTACAGTGCGCGCCGTCGACGACTTGGGCTTGGTCCGGACAGTTACCGGACGGCCGGACAGCGAGCTACCCATTGCTCACTGTCCGCAAGCCCGCGTCTACGTTGGCCGGAAATCGGGATCAGAATCCCGGCGACGGCGGCGGCGATAACGCCGTTGCCTGATGCGTTCGGCCTCCTCTTTTGCGAGCATTACTGCCTGCCACTCCTCCTCGCTCCGGACCATGGCCTCAACCAAGGCCCGGCATCCCGTACTCTGCTCACCAAGGATGTAACGGTCTTTTACATCATCATCACCATAATTTCAGCCAAAAAACGTTCTCTGTCTGTGAGGACATAAGCCTCCCCAAGTATCGTCATAATGACTGGTCAGTGCGTATCGAAGCGCGTCTTCCGGTACGTGGTCTTCACTTTAGAATTTTTCATCTTCATCAACCATCTTTTCTGCTAGCAATGTGCGCTTACGCATAGTTGTGTGAAATATAATATTAATTAAAATATTTATAACTCCAATTAACAATTTCAGGATCTGGTGAAAGAAGTTACAAACGTATGCAATTTTCTTGGCAAAGACTACTCGGATATCCAAATCAAGAAGTTGGCAGAGCACCTTAGTTTCGACAACCTTAAAAAGAACAAGAATGTCAACAACAGCACTGGTCGGGACGAGGGCATACAGTTCGTCAGAAAAGGTGAGCATAGTTTACAAATAGTACCTGTAAAGATAGATGCCAGGACCGGCAATATGGCGGTAAGGCTTAGAGCCTTAGACCCTGCAGTAGACGTTTATCGACACCTGCCAGTTGCCCTTTGCGTGGGCAATTGACAGGTGGACACAGGTGTGATTTTAGTCAGTAAAAGTCTGACACACACTTCCCCTGCACCGTAGAGTAGCTATTGAATGATTTCCTAGCTCAAAAATAGGCTACTGGTTCAAATGGTGATGATGATAATGCAGAGTTTCATTACAAAATATGCGATAGAGAATACTAACTTCTAATTTTTACCACAAAAAAAAACTTTCGATTTAGAACTTTAACCTTTTTGGCCTCGCACTGATTATATCTTTCTTTCTTTTCTTTTCATTGTGTATTTTTAGTTTATATTATTGTGTGAGGCACGAATAAACTTTTCTTTCTTTCTTTCTTTCTAACTACTTAGTTTTGAGTTTTTGAGCCCGTTGCCTGTTATGTACCTACATAAAATTAAAATTGAATGCGATAACTCCTAATAATGTGTTTTTTGAGTAATAACCAGTTAGATCATTATACTTGAGCCTTATAAGCCTCGCTAAAAGATATGCAACCATAATCTATGATTGATGGTTTGCGAAAAATATCAATACTCGAACGTTTTATATACCAGAAAGAACATGTTATCCTGATATACCTATCAGTGAAAACCCAGCGATAGTGATAGTGTAATGATATCAGTATTGATAAAACGGCGTGGAAGGTCGAGTTCAAAATATTGAAAACAGCGGTGTCAATGTAACTATAGACTAGTTACGAAACATAATCAGTGTATTAACATATTATTTGTTAATGTTAAACATGATAATGTTAAAACCCATATGTTTAACGTTAAAAAGAAACTCATTTATGTTAATAATGATAATGTATTTGTATTTTTTTTGTTAATGTTAAATATGATAATGTGAACTCGTATACGTAAATGTTAATGATGATAATTTTAACCTTTTTAATAATATTTTTCTGATTTATTTTCAGGTGAGGCTGGAGGTTGGCGAGCACATTTTGACGAGAAAATGCAACTTCAAGCCGAAGAATTCCTTACCGAAAGACTGAGAGGTCTTCAGCTGAGTTATCCCTCCTTTCCTTTACACGAAATTACCAGGTTATAATACCTAAAACTTCGTAGTTAGTTAAGTATTTTTAAGTCACGTTTGTGCTGTGAATGTATGAGTAGTATGTTTGGTTCAGTTTTTAATAGAAAAATAACGCTAGATGTTTTCTGATTTTTGAAAGGGTTGTTATAGTTATATCTTAGCTTTGACTCGCATAATCTAAGACGGAACAAAATGTAAATAGTCGTTTTAAGTATTTTTTAGTTTTAAAATACCGTTAACTCATATTTTTATTTTATGTATCATTAGTATTTGCTGGAGAGTTATAATGTGATTTTAGATTTTAGTTGATGCCATTTGAAACACAAACTATTGCTGTACTTTAAACCCTGATTAAGTGAGAGAGAGTGAGATAGACATATGTCCTAAGGTGAATTTTACTTGTGATACTGAATGCGTTCAGTACTTATAAGTCGCTTAATTCAGTAATTGTTGTGGAATATTAACAATAACAGCCATTGAACGTGGTTTAAATAAACTGAACGTGTTCAGTTTTAATTAGTCCAATTAATTTTGGCAGTACAAATATTTCATGCTGAACGATCGTACTGAACGCGTTCAGCACTTGTATGCCAAATCATTCAGTTATTGTTGTGGAATATCAACAATAACAGCTTTTGAACGCAGTTTAAATAAACTGATCGCGTTCAGTTTTATTAGTCTTAAATTTGATGGTACAAACCCTTCGTAAAACTTAACTTGTTCTTCATACCTAAACGTATGTACATCAATTTCTTCGCATTTCCTAGATAAGATATAGCCATAGGTATTTTATATTCTGGTTTATAAGTTTCATAATCGAACCGTCCTTACCTCGCTCCGTTATTTATAAGTTAAGATTATATTTATCATGAGTTATGTAAATAGATAAAACAACAAATGTGTAGCGGAATTGTTCGAAAGAAGTAAAATTTCTTTGTGTAAAGAAATATTATTTTGTAAACTGCACACAAGCTAAACTGATGCAGTTTGATTGTTACTTGAAAGGACAGTGAAAAAAAATCACTCGATAATATATAAATAGTCTTATTGAAGAGAATGATGATGAAACGAAGGCGCTGGTCGCCACTATTATATCTATATGTACCTTTATTAATTAAAGATTGAGAGTGGAGCATTGTTTAAAACATGCGAGATTAATCAAAAGAGTCATTGCAGCTCTAAGACCCTACCACGACCTCTTTCATCGCGATCCATTTTAAGACCTAAAGTAAACTGCTAAAGGGATGGAGCTAATACGGGTTTATTTTTCAATAAATAAAAAACAAAATGGAGCTCTGTCCGTACCCGTTACTAATCACATTTTGTGTAGTCAAAATTAAAAAAACGTAATCCCAAAATTGATCACAAAAAATTGTCATAATTGGTAAATTCATAATTCAATCTCTTTTTTCATATCATAATTCAATTCATAACAATTATTTTTATGTTGTATATGTAGATACAAACAAGTTTATCAAATTATATTGTCATAGAAATGTTTGTTAAGGATGTTTTTTTATCGTGCGGATTTCATTACGCATGCGGGTTTGCTACGCACGCGTAATGTCCATTTCATACGAGTATTTATTGTAATGCGTGGAATACGCACGCGGGACGCGTGTTTCTTTAATTTTGGAAATTTTCTGCGTGCGTAGCAAACCCGCATGCGAGATGAAATTCGCACGATATTTAAAACACCCCAAAGTTTTTTGTAAATGTATTGACAGATGAATGAGGAATATTATTGGCTGTTATTATTAACTAAGAAGGTCTAGAAGACGATGTTTTTTATAATGAAATGCTGTAAATAGTTATTTTTTTAAATAAATTAATGTTTACATTTATCAGATTATTAATTTTTCTTTGACAGTACAAAAATACAAAAATTTTCTAATTTTATTTATTTACTAAATCTGTATGCACTTATAAAAAAGATTGAACAAGTAATTTCATCCTTAAATGGATAGACGTCACAAGGAAACAACAACAGTGTTGAAATTAAACCAAAGTAGGTTTTATGAGTCAACACCATGTCTTTGGTAACCTTATTGCATTGGCTTTTATTTATTTATTAGTTTTGGTATAGTGAAAATTTTGCAAATATCACCTATAGGCCCCTGGCCCAAGGCGACTTTTTGTAGCGATGCTGTAGCGCGTTGGGATCGATACAGTCGCGATGCTGTAGCGTGTTGGCATTTTTCTATAACACTTGCTAACGCGACTAACGCGTGTTAGTAGCGATACTGTCGCTTACGAAACGCGCTACAAAAAGTCGTTGTGGGCGAGGGGCCTTAACAGTTAAACACTTACCATTGAGATAGTATTGAATGGTACCTATACATTTTTATAAAAAAACGAACGGGTGAAAATGAACGGGTACATTTTCAATGCATTTCAGTGAACCTCAGTAAACTACAATTAAATAGATCTATCTCCTTGGCAATAATATTCAGCAATCTAACGGCACGTGACAAGGGAGAAAATTAAAGTTGTAAAATAATATGGTCCAAAAACCTTGTACAAACTAAATAAAACCTTGTAAATTTAACTCAAAAACAGGTCAAAATCATAACTTACGAACCTACAATAAACCCGCACAAGTTTATCATACACCGCCATTTATATCTAGATTAATGTGAATGATTACCGCGGCACAGTTTTATTATCCTGCCCGCCGCTATACAAAGTATGCCGCCCGCTCCACAAAGTACGCCGCCCGCTCCACAAAGTGCGCCGCTGGCCCTACAAAGAGTGCCGCCCGCCCTACGCAATATCAGTCTATTGTCTGCTCCAATAAATTAGGTGGAAGTACTTTGAGCCTGTGTTTAGCGCATTATTACGGGGGATTATAATCTTTCATGATTTCGAAGGTGTGATTTTTGTTTCGATTTGTTGGCAGAAAAAAGGTAGCGGTTTAAGAATGAAGACACATTTTTGTCACTTCCTGTGTTTTGACCCTTTATAATAAGCCTTTTATTAAAACAGAAGGTATTACAATTCAATTCAATTTTTTATTGCTTTATCACATTGTGTTACATAGATGTCAAAAATAGTTATACAAGTGCACATGGACCCTTTCGGCCACAGCAATTTCATAGAGGTAAGTAAGTAGAATTACCATTATTTGGGAACAAAATCGGATATGTTTACAAATCAAATAAAATAAAAGTCAATAATATGGTAGGTAAAATAATAAAATGTCAAAAACAAAAATCACGTCATAAACGTCAAAGTAAATTCTTTCACTAATCATCATCCAATTAGTATGATTTATTTCTAAATACATATAGCCTCCTCCAACTGTCGCCATTTATCTCTGTCGTTTGCAAGTCTTGTCCATGTGCCTCACGCCACTGCTTTTATATCATCAACACATCTTTTGGGCGGTCTACCTCGTTTTCTTTTTCTGTGACTCATGAATTGATGAACTACTTCATTATAACTTTTGACCATTTTTTTCTCTCTTGTACTTTTCTTCCTGAGCTTTTTTTTCCATAAGAATAAAATCCTTCTCACAAGAACGAACACAACAAAGTCTTTAGCAAAATCGGTCCAGCCGTTCACGCGTGATGGTGTGACCAAGGAAATAGGGATTCATTTTTATATATGTATACACGAGCAGATTTGTTGTGAATGATATGGTCTCTTGTGACTTAAGTAGCACACGTTATAGACCCCATGCATAATTATACACACAACAACAACAATAACACTACACATCAAACAACTTTCTCATTTATAATATTATTAGTGTGATTAACATCAATTTCTTTGACAATCTCCTTCACAAACAGCTACACTAGAAGCAAAGCGTTTATTAAACTGCTGTGTTTAATATTAGGCGAACCATGGACGAGTTTGGAACTACGGCGATCCCAGAGCTAAAACTTAATTATTCTGTTCGCGGCTCCGTCGCTTCTTCAACTGATATCAACTAAAATTGACTCATTTCCATAACTTAAGCACTGGAATTTTATTTAAATACACTACTTTCATGATGTACATTTATTACGATACATATCATGACAACAAGAACTTCACCAACAAACACACAACACAACAACACCAATAACAACAAACAATAAAACACAACACATCAAACAACTTTCTCACACACAGCTGCACTAGAAGCACAGCGTATACTAAACTGCTGTGTTTAATATTAGGCGAACCATTGACGAGTTTGGAACTACGGCGATCCCAGAGCTAAAACTAAATTGTTCTGTTCACGGCTCCGTCGCTTCTTCAACTGTTACCAACTAAAATAATCCATTTAAGTAGTGGAATTTTATTTAAATACACTACTTTCATGATGTGAATTTATTACGTTACATGTTCACAACAAGAACTTCAACAACAAACACACAACAACACCAATAACAACAAACAAAAAAACACAACACATCAAACAACTTTCTCACACACAGCTGCACTAGAAGCACAGCGTATACTAAACTGCTGTGTTTAATATTAGGCGAACCATTGACGAGTTTGGAACTACGGCGATCACAAAGCTGAAACTTAATTGTTCTGTTCACGCCTCCGTCGCTGCTTCAACTGTTACTAACTAAAATTGATTCCCTTGCCAACTTAAACTGATATTGGCGGTTTATGCATTACGGTGTAATAGGAAGGGAAATTATAAACGAGGTTTTCGTTAATAATTTCCCTTCTCATTACTGGTGTTGACTGAATGGTTTAGGTTTGTATTTAAATGATTATAAAGCAAAAAACAGAATCCACTAATATACTGCAGTTACGGCAAAATACACACACTCATTGTACAGCTGCCATCAAGTTAGAGAGATTAAGTCCTACGTTTGAAATTCTTAAAGGGAGTTAAACAGGGTGACCCACTGTCCAAAAATAGTTCACCAGTACTCTGGATGAAGTCTTTCAGACGTTGACAGTCAAATGGCAAGAGAAACGCATTGTCATTGGGGAAGCGAGGTTAACTAATTTACGTTTCGCTGATGATATTGTCTTTTTCTCTCCCACAGCCACAGGACTAAGCAATGCGAGCCTTGAGGTAGGATTGAAGATGAACATGTCGAAAACCAAAGTTATGGGGCCACGGTAGATCACGAAGGAGATAGCAGGATGATTTGGGTGGCTTCTTAAGAGTTCGAATGAGAAAGCAAGAAACCGTGATCAATGGAAAGAATGGAGGGAGGCCTTTGCCCAGCAGTGGGACAATAATATACTAGATATTTTTTATATCTTATTTATTTAACCTTTCTCAATAGTAAGATAAAAGATGCGCGAACGCGAACTGGCGTTCGCTTGGGGTTTAAAATGAATTAAATGATACAAATTAGTGCGTGACTGCGATCCCATCTGATAGTAAGCAGTGATTCAATCGTTGATGGTGAAGCGCACTTGTTTAATAAGAGCCTGTTCTGTACACTATAGTTTTAAAGACAACTATACTAATCGGACGGGAACACCATAGCAGGCAAAATGTTCCATTCCTTTGAGCAACGGGTAACTCGCCATCCAGCTGTGCGGTAAGGACTGAGTTCTAGTCGTTGACGGCGCGTAGTGACTGACGCACCCTCATATTCCACTCTAGACAAGAAAGGGCTTGCGGTCGGCGAGCATTGGGCAGCTCACCGTTCGACCGTCCGGTAACCGTCCGGGCCGAGCCCAAGTCATCGACGGCGCGTACTGTTCCCGCCCGCCTCAAGGAGCCAAGGGTCCATATCTAAAAGGAAGGCTCGGCCCTGGTATGGAAGGCAACGATGGAACGGGGTGGGTTTTTTAGTCAATAAAAGCCTGACACAATCTCTCGCTCCACCTAAGGGCGGGGGATGTCATCTGTATGATTTTTACCAATCGAAAACAAAACCCTAGGTGGGAAAAGTCTTTATATAATTACTCATCTCCTTAAAAAAAAACTGTTAGTGTGTATAAACTTATGTCACTTAAGTATTAAAAAAATACTCTTAAAAATAGCGCAGTTTCTCGCACGAACAAATTTTAGAGGCGCGTAGGCCAAAGCCAAGCTTAAATGAAACTAGAACATACTAGTGCTTAATAAATCAATGCTTGAGATATGAATAGCTTGGCACAACATAGTTCAACCCGGCAATTTGGCGAAACACTAGTTATAAAACAAATGAATTGTAAATAAAAACGTCTAGATGCAAATGAAATGGTTATGTGGTGACGTATATTGGTATTATGTCATGTCCGTGTCATAAAATTTTCATATTTAGCATGGAAATGAAAAAGTTTTATATAGTATTCTGAGCGAGTTTTATAGTACACAAAAAAACTGTCATACGTGTTTGATGTTTTATTTTTGTAATTCTAGTTTTTGAATACAGATTTCTGTTTTGTAATATTGGATTTGTTTATTTTAATATTTGATCGAAAGGTTTACATTTTATGCTTATTTTTGATTAGTTTAAGCAAAATGTAAAACATTTTTCTGGTCCTTTATAATATTTAGCGCCTGCAGCTAAAGCATAGCAATAGGCTGGCGAGTGAAATAAAATAGATTGCTAATATAATTGACTAGGCGCGTTGTATAATGTTGACTGTCTGTCAGTATAGATGGCGTTGTCGCTTAATGAGGCATTCTTATTACATTTAAATTACATTAATTACGTATAGAAGGTATTATAGTTGAAAGAAATGTGAAATGATTTGATGAAATATGTGAAATAATGTGTAGAAACTGAGTGAGTTATGAGTTTTATAACTCATTATAATTATCGAACACTTTGCATTCACTTGTTGCTTGATTGTTTGTTATTTAGCTTGTTAGTTATAGCCAAATAGAGTAAAAAAAAAAACTGAGAAAGACCCCGTCCAATCCCAACCCCGATTTCCAGCTACCGTAGATGTGAGTTTGCAGACGGTGAGCAATGGGTAGCTCGCCGTTCAGCCGTCCGGTAACCGCTCGGACTGAGTCACTAAGCCCGAGTCGTTGACGGCGCGTAGTATTTCACGCGAAGCCTACTGGGGCCATGGCTTGTGCGAAAGAGTACCCCGGGGCCTTGGGACGAAGGCAAAGAAGGAACATAGGAGTGAGTTTTTGTCAGTAAAAGTCTAAATCCCACTGGTCTGAGTCCCACACCACCCAAGAGCGCGAGAAATTATTGGATGATTTTCTTTTCTTAAAAAAAAACTAAACAAGGTGTAAGCCCTCCACAAACTTTAAGGGCTTGCTCAGTAGACGAAACTGAACAACCTTTCACAATTTTTTTTTCAGGAAACGAAAAAAAAATTCGGCCTCTCCATACAAACTGTCCAATCAAGTTTATTATTTTCTATAGTGAGGCGAAATAAGTTTTCTTGTTTTGTTGTGATAAAAATCTATGTCTTAGTTTCTGTAAAAAAAAAATTATTATCGATTGGCGGTCGACCTTGGTTGGCCAAATCTTTGTGTATCTTTAGCTTACGATAGTGCTGTGGTCGAGTTATACAGATACTCGACGGTAATATTAGAGATATTCTATGATACTCGTGGTATTATCAATACTAGTACTTACTCATAGTTTTTTTTATTACATACTTTAATGCCTTACTTTTGTGATATAAAGTGAAGTTAAAGTAATAATATTGAAGATATAATTATGAAAATAATAATAATAGCTCGTATATTTAAAATAAAAAAAAAACTACGAAAAATGTTACATAATTCTGGAATACCAGTTTTTTTTATACCTTATCTTTTTTTTTAGGATATGCCCAGATTTTAACAATAAAATTTATGATATATAAAAAATATAAAAATATGTTATTGTCTGTGCGATAAAAGAACCGTCGTGGCGTAAAGTGAAAACAACATTAAAGATTTTAAGTAGCAACACAATCCAGCCATCCGTCAAATGCCAAACGTCATATAATATTGACACTGGTTTGTTTATTATGTTATTTTATTGTGATTTTTAATTGAAATCTTCAGAAAAGTGATAAAAAATTTCACTGAGCTGCAAGGGAAATAATATTTAATATATTACAGTTTTGTCAAAGATAATAAATGGCAAATCACACCTTTATTGATCAAAACAAAGTCACGAACTTGTGAAACATTGGTATGCTGTTTTTTTGGTACGTAACACTTTTATTTTAATGTTTTTAGACTTCCTAGGTAAACTCCTGTCCCTGCTATCTCGAAATCTATATAAATTAAACGGAAATTCATTTAAACATGACGATATTTATTTATTTTGTTTTGGTCAATATTTTCGATGGCTAGTATAAAGAGTATTGATACTTTAAATTTATAATGCGTTTCGACTAACTTAGAATATTTCTTTTCAGGGTTCAGTACGGATACAGTAACTAAAATAAAAAAGGGCAAGTGTGAGTCGGACTCGCGCACTGAGGATTCTGTATAAATTTACCTATGAAATCAATTCCCGAATTGAGTTGCGAAGATTTTTCCGAATTACAAAATTTTTTTTTGTGGCGAATCTACAATTTTACAATTTCCAGATTTTTCCCTGTACTTGTTCTATGAGACCTTGATTTATGCCAAATTTCAGGATTTTAGGTCAACGGGATTCACCCTATGAACTTTGATTCCTTTGAGTATCGAAATATACGTTTTTTGCGACATAAACGGCCGTATCTTTTTTTTTTCGTTAACTCAGAAGTCTAAATTTTTCACAACTTCAAAAGACCGCAGACTTGAGCGTATGGTTTTAATATTAACTCGATACCTCCAAGCGTTCTCGAATTAAAGGGTCTTAACAGATAAACAGACGGACAACCAAGTGATCCCAAAGATCTTATATACGAGATGGTCTCTTACAGGCTAAATAGATTTTTTTACGAAGCAACATTACAAATTCTGAAGTGTACTTTATTTTCATAGTCATAGGTTCATATTTTTCATTGATTAGCAAAAGGGAAAAATGTACTGAGGAAGACAACGAGAAAGTGGTCGTATCATCGTGTGTTCCATTTTTACCTTTATATTTAACTAGGGTAAACATAAACTTGCTGTTAGCTACAATATTCTTGTCAGTGATAATAGACCGATCCCAGTCAAAGTGATAGAACCATTTTCGTTGGAACTGGGTAAGTGGTCGTTGGTGGAACCTACCTAGATAGGCAGTGCAGCAGTTTCTTAACGCTATTTTCCTTTACCGGTTCGTCTTTGCATTTAAATATTTGTCATCATTACAAACTAAAGATGTCCACTGTTCGACATAGGCCTCCCCCAGGTGTTTCATCACGTGGGCAAGTTCAATAAATAGGCTACTAATATTATAAATGCGAAAGTTTGTAAAGATGGATGGAGGTAGTCGTATGTATGGATGTGTCGCGCAAAAACTACAAGACAGATGAACTTAATAATAAACATTGCAATAATATAGCTATAACTTTGCAGTTTCATTAGGTGAGCAAATTCAGCCAATAGGATAATTTTTATTATAGGGTGAAGCCGCTGGAAGAAGCTAGTCTAAAAATATCAAGATTTAACAATCGCACTATAATGACGTCACAATGTTGCTTACATAACAAAAACGATATTTATCTACAGCAGCGCCCTCAAATCCCACGATGGTTTACTTTCCGCACAGACTCTATGTGAAAGACAGCAAATAAAAATTTGTTTAAGTATCGTCAACACCCGCAAGGAAGAATTATATAACTCGTACGATATGGCAGTGCGATGATAAAAACATAATGTTTGACATAACGACACCAGTGTGTGGTATTTATTATGATAATGAGATAAGGACTGCTCCACACGAAGATAGTAGATAATTGACTGGTGCTATAGGACTTTTAGAGGATATATTTTTAAGATTACTGACGAAATTATTATTATTTGTTTAAAATATAAGTTTAAAGTGTATGACCGAATTACTTATATTCTAAAATTTTAAATACTAAAACCAACTTACTACTTACGCTATACTATTTACAAAAACTTAAAAATGAATCATCGTCATCATTTCAGCCGGAAGGAAGACGGCTACTGTTGGACATCGGCCTTCCCCAAGTGTCACCATAAGGCACCAGCACAGATATTTCATTTTTAATCGGCCCACTTAAGGCGTATAGTCCCTTGAACCATCTGGCCGAAATTATGTGAACGCAACTCTCGCACTCGCCTAGGCGGCAGTACGCAAATCTGTGTAATTATTTGCGGCCAGCAGCGCCCGGAAAGCGCTTTAAATCCATTTTCTCTGCGAGATATTGATTGATTTACATATGCAATGTTCACTTTGAAGAATATTTAACCGCCAATTTTTATGAGTAAAAATGTTTCTAAAGGTCCAAGCCGTTTCGAAGGAGTAGGGAAAAGTTGCGAAAAGTTGCGAAATTGCTAAATATTTTTTTTTTACAAAAGTATTATTTGCACGAAAAAATCAAATGTTGATATTATTGTTCATGAATCTATAATAAACATATATTTTTTCAAACCTATTGACCTAGCTGTTACGGAGGAGTAGGCCTCAGAAAATCACTGTTTTATGGCACTTTTCGGGCGCTTGGCCCTTAACAGTCGTATTGTCATATTGACGAGTCGTGCGTGTTATTATAGTTTTTGTAGATTTAACAAATATTGAGACATTACAGAAAATAATTTTAAGGTTCTGTAATTTGTATTTCATCATCATCATCATCATTATTTCAGCCAAAAGAAGACCATTTGCTGGTATAGTAGGCTCTCAAGTATTATCCGATTTATGCCTATTGGCCTTTGGATGACTTGAATTCTTCTGATGAGCAATGCCTTAGAGGGACGCAAATTTATAACTAGTCTGCTTTGTTTATATTGTACCTACGTATAAAACGCAAGTTATGACACTGCTCAGACCCAGATTCAAGACCAGTGAATTTAATGTAAAAAAACTATTATACTGTTTCTAATGTAAACTGTGTATGTTTAGAACAATATAAAACACATTATAAAATATTCTATTCCATTCCATGTCCTAAATCTTTAAGATTTTCACCACGCCTTCATCACTTACACTCGTCATACCACTAATGACTCCCACTATCTTCGCGTGACGATAACATTATTGATAATAGCACTAAACCAGAGGCAACGTGGCTCGTCCAGCCGGTTAGTAGCGTTGCGCGCGCGCCGGTCAACAAACGTTCGGCTAAATTAAGAATTTAAAATGGCGTCGCGAGGCACACAGTGTTTTCTCACAGTGACTAGGAAATATAGCTCAGCAGCTGATAAAAATGTGGCTTTCCTTGGCCTTGGAAATATGGGCGGGTTCATGGCTGCAAATCTGGCCAAAAAGGTTAGTTATAAGAAAAGAGTACTGGCTGGAATTCTAATGTCAAATGCGGTTCTGTATTCAAATCAGTTTGTTGTATTTTAAATTGGAATTTATCTTGTTATGATTGTCGGTTAATCTGGTACAGGCTCAAAAACTTTTTCTGATTGTTCGATATTTGAATTTCGAGTTAAATATTTTAAAATACTGGCTACTTCGTTTAATTTTAATTCATTAGAATTATGTTTATGTATTTGCATACGTATTTGAATTTGAATGAGTTAAATGCCAAGGTTTCCTGCTGATAATATATTTAAATTTTGATTAGATTTGCTGTCGTAGTGATAAACTCGTTCTCACTAACTGGTTCAAGAAAATAAATCAAGAAACTATTTAACATAATTATCTGAAGAAAATTTTTAACATATAACTACGTCAGTATATTAATTATATCGAATCAATGTTGCAAAAAATAAAAAAGGAAGACATGCATACTGAATAAAAGGATAACATTGGGTCACATATCTCAATTAATTTAAAAATGTCTAAACAATACACTGCGTGTTGGCGTTGGCCCCTTTGTTTTGTACTTGATAATCTTCAAACGGCTTTTCTCGCTCCCGCATTCCCTCTAACTTCCCTGAACCAGAGTCGGGTGCGCGAGATCGCCACCGCCAAGCGACTCCACGAAGACTTGGCGGTGGCACGCTCAAACGGGACATACAATGTGTTTCAAATGAGAATAGGATCGATTGCCATGTTGTGACGTCACGATTTACTGTCAAATCGAGGAAAGAAATTTTAAAACTTAATGAATTTACGAAAAAAAAATTATTTATTTACGAGCTGTGAACGAAAAAACTTTAATCAGAATCCAGTTCTTCAATTTTACTCATCTCTGAGTTCCAAAATTTCTTCGATTTGACAGTACGAGGTGATGTCACAACATGGCATTCGATCCTATTCTCATTTGGAACGCATAGTACCTCTACCGTGTCCTCCTAGCAATCCACAAAATAGTGACACCAGGGTGTTTCTTCTCACTTCGACAAAAGGACTTCTTGAGTGAGAGAACCTGCGTTAGGCGGAAAGTGAGGACACCGTAGTGTCTTATTAGCTACTCCTCAAAGAGGGGACCATACTACCGAGATTGTGGCTTGCCCTGGCTTTGGTTTCTGGCTTCCGATGGGCCAAGAACATGTGTTCTTCGTTCCTACGTTCTTCTCCATGGAGATCTATGCTTTGGAACGTGCAGTTTCGCTTCACTTTTTTTGGACTGACCGACATTTGACTATTCAAAAGTGCCTGTAAATGGTCTATTTGAAATAAATGCTTTTGATTTTATTTTTTGTGTCAAAAACTGAATATCATTATTTAGTTTAATGCGATATGGGAGCAAAGAAAGTGTCAATAGCCTCGTAATTATTATTGTAATAATCAAGATCAAAGTATTATGCACTTTCTAAGCGAACACACGCATGACAAGTCTTAATTATACACTTAGAATAGAATAGAATAGAATTTATTCGGTGCAAGCAACACAATATACAACAACATAAAAAATAATAAAAAAAGAGTACAGACATACAATACAGTTGCTGTGACTGTGCCTGAACCGAAACACTTGAAGCTATCAGTATACTGAATAGTACAGATGTGTTTTTTCTTTAATAAAATCCGGCCAAGTGTGAGCCGGACTCACGCAGGAAAGGGTCCGAACCATTATCGTTTCGTATCGTTTGTTGTTTGGGTGCTCCTTTTAAAATAATTATTTTATTCTGTTTTTAGTATTTGTTGTTATAGCAGCAACAGAAATTTATTATTTGAGAAAATTTCAACCGTCTAGCTATCACGGTTCATGAGATACAGCTCGGTGACAGACAGACGAACAGTAGAGTCTTAGTAATAAGATCCCGTTTTTACCATGTCAAAGTCAAAAGTTTTTTATTTCACATACCTAGGGCCTACATGGGCACTTATAAAACGTCAGAAGCTAGAGCACGGTTCGAAATTGGTCGTTTCCTATGGAGAAGAACCGGCAACAAACTCCATGGTTACTCTTTTAAAAAAAAATGGTTGTACATGTGGGTACGAAACCCTAAAAAACTGTCTTTCTAAAGATCTTATTATCAACGAGAGACTTCATTTGTACGATAAACGAAACGTTGAATTAATAAAAATACTTTGACATTGACCCGACACATTCAACTGTTGTCAACTGCACTGACCGAGTGCCCGAATAACAGATCTTTTGTCTCACTCACACGTTGGCCTGTTGCCATGGGTGCAAGAGGGAGCGATAAATGAATAAGAGCTTATGATAAGCTGGCTTATATGCTTAAAGAGACCAGATTTTTTGTTAATCGATATATTGCAGGGATATGATAAAAACAGAAAGTTGTTATTTAGTAGTTACTTCTTAATTTAATGTTGTTTGTCCTGTGAGAGTCTCAAATAAATATTTGTTAATTTTTTCGTTTAATTTGATCAAATTATGAAGGATTTTCAAATAACAACACATATTTAATAATTTCCCTGAATTAATCTACGAATACCAGATCTGGTATTTAAACAAATAACAAACAAAACTTTTCTATGGTATTTGAAATGTCTATTATTTTGTAATGATAGAATACATCCTGCGTAATTTGATCAAATCACTTGGGATTTTTTACCAAATCTCTAAACAAAGTAAGAAGTGGGTAGGTATGTTAGATGAAGCTTGAAAGTGGCGTCAGTGACTGAAAAGTTGAAAGGGAATCGTTTGTCTTGGTACGGTCATGTGAAGAGACGGGTTGAAAATATAATGCACGTCAGGTACGTACTAATATGAGTTTTATCGCTCATTTGTGATACGGATGACATAACTCAAAAAGCATGATTTTACAAGAGAGCATTTTTAAGTTGAAGTTAACGGTGAAGGAGAACATCGTGAGGAAACCGGCATGTCCTAGAACCAAAAATTCGAAGACATGTGACATCCACCAACCTGCACTGGGCCCGCGTGGTGGATTACGGCCCATTTAAAAAGAGTGTCCATGGAGTTTCTTGCACGTTCTTCTCCATAGAGACCTACTTTTTGGAACGTGCAATTTAGCTTCACTTTTCTTGGACTGACCGACATTATTTTGACTATTCAAAAGTGCCTGTAAATGGTCTATTTGAAATAAATGATTTTGAATTTCATGCTCTCTCCTAGAGAGGAGGCCTTTGGCCTAGCAGTAGGAACATTAAAAAGGCTGATGATGATGATTTTTAAGTTTGTATAAACAAATAAACATAATCATATTCTGTTCATTAAATGTTTTATGGAAAAAATGACGCAATTTAGGTGCAACTTAAGTTATCATATTACATTTTATATCGACGGTTGAAACGCAAAATGATCTAAGCGACATTAAGTAAATTTTACAAAAGTGAACTCTTTTTTAACTTCAAATCTCTTTTTTGTAATGTCGCTTAGATCATATTGCCTTTCAACCGTCGATATAATTTTATGTCCTTTGGTAGTTACGCCAGCCAGTGAAATAAAAAAAATATATAATTAGGTATAAAACGTCAGAAGCTAGTGCAATAATTGAATGTTTATATTATGAAAGACTACATTTAAATCGATAAATAAAACCAATCGCTTATCTTAGTACCTACAAGTAATAACTGAATGATTTCAATATGCATATAAAACTGTATAAATATTGATCAAAATGATGCCACAAAGAGAATTGCTAATAAGTGCTCGAAAAAATAAAAACGCAGAGAGAGCAGATAAAATCTTCTTCGACTGTTTAATGGTACATTAACTGTAATTTAAAATTAAAATCCTTTCAGTTGATTCATAGATTATGCAAAGTTATGTAGATGGCTGCTTTCTACGCTAACCATTTTAAGGTTCGAAGGGATTTGTAGAACAAGTTCGATTTAAGGTTACGCCCTGTTAATTCTGAAAGGGATTTTTAAGACATTTTGGGCTTGTATTTTTTGGGGAATCGTGTTAATGTGTTTTTGAGGGACCCTGGTTTTGGTAAAGGTGGAAAGTGGGTTAGATTTTAATGCTATTAACTTTTTTTGCTATTTATTAATGCAAATACTCTAAAATCCTTTCATTTTCCTTATAATTATAAATATATATGTAGGTTTATATTATATTGAACATATATGTATGTATGTTTATGATATATATATATATATATATATATATCTATTAATCTATTCTTTTTTTTATGCACTTACCATGTTTTCTCTTCGCCACCCTTGGTTGACTGGTAGAGAATGCCTAAGGCATTAAGTCCTTTGTACCTTTGTGTTGCATGGAGTTTTAATAAATAAATAAAATATTTAAACCTACATACATACATATAAAACTAAGTCCCTCACTGCGTCAAAATTACTCTGTATGGTTCTTTCTTCAAAAGACTGTCTCAAACAAATCTGCATGGTTCCCATGTGATTTGACCATTACATATTTACTGTAAAAACTTTAAAAGAGATGTTGACCCTGAGTTTGTTTCGGTGTTTCGTCTCAGGGTAGTCTGCTAGGGAACACCGACCACATTTAGTTTAAACTGACGATAAAGAATTTACGTGTAAAAGTGTTTTTAAAGGAAAATATTAATTTATCAGTAGTGAATGGATTTTTATGCGATTTTCACCAATAGAGAGAGAGAGAGAGAGAGAGAGAGAGAGAATTTGATGAATGAGGGAACATTAAAAAGGCTGATGGATGAATGGAAATACATTTCTGTCTGAAAAAAAATATTTGGATACTAGATGATAACGATGTTTCTTATCTGATTATTTTGACCATTAAAATCAACTTATAGGTATGTTTGGAATTAAGTACCTTCAGTCGTTTACTTGGTTAGATCAATTATAACAGGACCATATATGTATATGTATTAATGTCTGAAAAGTATTTCGTCGGAAAAGAATCTCAAGGATTTGAATGAAACACAAATATATACATATATTCATCTTTATTAGGTCCTAGCTTTTGCCTGCGTACATAAAATATAGCCTAAGTTACTCAGGAATTAAGCTGCTTTTTATAGGTGAAAAAAAGATCAGTACTTTCAGAGATTAAACTTCCTATAAAAATAACATAAAAAAAAAATTACCTCTTTATAATATTACTGTAGATATTAATAAAATTTAACAGTGACAATTATATCATGGTTGTCGTCGAATCATTCTATTTTAAGCCAAATATGGATAAAAAATATAATAGTAGGTATCAGGCATCTTTTTACCTTCCCAAATTGGATGAATAAAATTCTAAGCAAAAGCCATATTTTGGGTAAATCATGTTGAAAAAGTATTTTTATCAATAACTTTCATCCGTTCAACTGTCCGTCCGTTCGGTGATTTGGGTAGAGGCCGAGAAGCCTTGTTATAATAATGTGCCGATTTACCTTTGAGCTATATCGGCAGCTTTGTATAATTCTTAGTATTCTTACTGAAAATAGCTTTTCAGAAATCTGAAACGTTTATTTCAAGTAGACCAATTACAGGCACTTTTGAATTGTCAAAATGTCGGTCAGTTACAACTAGTGAAGCTAAATTGCACGTTCCAAAGCGTAGATTTCTATAGAAAAGAACGTACAAGAAACTCCATGGACAGTCTTATAAATTATTTTATGAGTTATTTTGGTATAGGTAACAAGTCGGCGTTGCGTACAAACTACCTACTAGCATTGACAGATGGCCGTGAACTTAGCAGATCATTTTCCAGCAGAGCATAAAAAAATTAGAGTTCTAGTCGCATGCAGCATAGTTCTGGAGTTCCTGATACTTTTCAGGAAAAATATTTTTTTCAGGAAAATCACCAGAACTTTTCCTGAAAAGTATCAGGAACTACAGAACTATGCTGCATGCGACTAGAACTCTCATTTTTTTATGCTCTGCTGGAAAATGATCTGCTAAGTTCACGGCTATCATTGACAGTAGAACAGAGAATTACGCACCCTTTTCACTGTGTTATTATACTTTTCTATAGTTTTGAATTTGTTTTTTAAATGTTTTATGTTTTAAAACTGCGTTTATTTTTAATACTATCTCATCTTGCAATATGGAAAGGATTTATCAACGGAACAGTCAATCAGACGAATCTTACTACTGATTTCTAAATTTGAATTTGTATTTGAGTAAGAAGTTGTATACCGAACTACTCTTCTTACTCAAATACAAATTATATTAAACTAGCTTTTGCCCGCGACTTCGTTCGCGTGGAATAGTGACTTCCGGAAATTTAAGTACTGAATGGATGCCGACTCTTGACCAATAGATGGCGCTGTATGTCCGGAATAAACTTTATTTATTATTTTATTTTTTGCAATAAAAACTATCCTATGTCCTTTTTCAAGTTCCAAACTATGTCTGTACCAAATTTCACACAAATCGGTTCAGTAGTTTAGGCGTGAAGCAAAGACAGACAGACAGACAGACAGAGTTACTTTCGCATTTATAATATTAGTTTGGATAGTTTGGACTAGTTTGGATATTTGGATTATGAATGCATCTAAGATAAAGGTATCTTACATGCATTCATAAACATGTGAAAAATAAACGTTTTCTTTCTTTTTTTTATACTTACGGAGCTCCCTTTGCTAAAAGAAGGGTAATCAACCACAATTCTGCAAACATAAGCTACGCCAAATACTAATATATGCTAGCGAGTGTTTATGATTTCAACGAAAACCCTGTCTCTTTGACAAATGAAGCGAATTTTCGCTCGCAGGAAATGGTGAACGGCAAAGCGAACGTACTAAATAGTCTTATTTTCTCGGTGCACCAGTACGTACCTTTTGCAGATTCTGCTTTGCTTTTTTATTCCTTGCGTTTTTCTGCCGTATCGATGGTTATAAGGCTGTCTGTCTGTATGCCTCTAATGTTATTAATACATGCTTTTTAGGGTTCCGAATTTTTATTTATTTATTTATTTATTTATAAAAACAAAGGTTTTCCTTAAGTTTACAAAAAGGCACACTATTAGACCCCTGGGGTCTGTCTCAGCGTGCCACAACCTGACAATTAGTCAACGCGCTATAAACTGTCAAGGTCTAATTGACTCGATATAGTAATCCTTCAACTAGTAAACTAGAAACCCTTATAGTTTCGCCATGTCTGTCTGTCCGTCTGTCCGTCCTCACTTAATTTCTGTGACCGTTAGCACTAGAAAGCTGAAATTTGGTCCCAATATGTATATCAATCACGCCGACAAAGTGTTAAATAAAAATTGGAAAAAAAAATGTTTTATTAGGGTAGCCCCTCTATATGTAAAGTGGGAAGCATTTTTTTTTAAATTTCAACCCTAACAAGTGATATATTGTTGGATAGGTATTTAAAAATGAATAGGGGTTTACTAAAATCATTTTTTGATAATGCCAATTATTTCGGAAATAATCGTTCCAAAAGTAAAAAACAATGTGTCCCTCTCTAACTTTTGAACCATAAGTTTAGAAAATATGAAAAAAATCTGAAAAGTAGAACTTTATAAGGAATTTCTAGGAAAATCATTTTGAACTTGATGGAAAGAACAGTTTTTGTACAAAAAAGACAAAAGGGTGCTATAAAATAATTTCTGGACTAAGTTTGTAGTATAATCGTATTTTTTTAAACTCATAAGTGGGTGCACTTATTGTGACGGACGGGAAACTACGGAACCCTACACTGAGCGTGGCCCGACACGCTCTTAGCCGGTTTTTTTTTGAGATACATATACACTTTGACTGGTAATTAGTGACCGAAACTTATACACGTGATTGTGCTCATGATTTCCATCAACTTTCAAAAAGAAACTTTTAATTGTACTCATTAGTTTTATCACAATAACAAAATAGCTGTTTGAGTCAAACTATCGCGCGCGCGCGCTGCGACCGCTCAGCTGTTAGCCGCGTGACATCATTACCATCATGTGCCTTACCTACAATAGGCCCTACTACATTATTAACTGACTCGAAAATCTTACTTGACATTGGGCGCGCGCGAATTTTGAAACAGGTGTTTTGTTATTGTGATAAAACTAATGAGTACAAAAAAAAGTTTCTTTGGGAAAGTTATTTGTAATCATGAGTACAATCACGTGTTAAAGTATCGGTCACTAATTACCAGTCACCCTATATACCGTCTTCCAATCTGCGTGGAGAGAAAGGACGTGTTTAATTTTTGCTGATTAACTCATCGAAGACACAATAGAAAGACAATTGCTTATGTCGAACTGTGTAACTGTAAGACATTCAAAAGGTTAAGACCCATTTGTGTGTCCTGACACAACACATTCAAATAGGATACTTTTTGTGGACCGATGACCTAGTAAGGGTTGCGGAAATCCGTTGGATGCGAGATTTACAGGACCGTTCATTGTGGCGACACTTAGGGGAGGCCTATGTCCAACAGTGGACGTCTTTCGGCTGAAATGATGATGATGATACTTTTTATACCGGGAGTATGTTCCTTTGGGTACTAATAGAAATCATTTATTGGTCAACTAGCTTCCGCCAGCGACTTCGACCGCATGAAAATAAGTTTCATCCCCATAGGGGTGAATTTTGAAAAACCCTCTCTCAGTGCACGCTTATGATATAAAAAGGACCTTGTGCAAAATTTTATGCTCCTAGTCGTGTAAAAACGTGATCCTATTACGAAAACTCTGTTGTCTGTAGATATGTTTGTCTGTCACTAGGCTGTATCTCTTGAACTGTGATTCAGACAGTCAGTTGTTTTTTTTTACAAATAATGTAATTGTGTTAACAAATACTAAAAACGAAAAAAAAAACTACGTGCGACAACAAACGAGATTTATAATATAGTTTCTAATATTGTTTAAATAATGGTGCGGAACCCATCGCACATGCCCAGTTTTTTATTTTTTTGAACGTGACCCCCACTGTAATATAGCGAATGCCACTCCACAACTGTTTGCAGACTTATTTCATTATTTAAACCTCTCCAATTACTTCCAGGGCTTTGCAGTCCGCGGCTACGACCCCTCAAAGGAGGCTTTGACAGCAGCCGCCAAGAACGGCATCAAAGAAGCCACTTCCATAGCCGCAGCTGTAGATGGCGCTGATGTCGTGGTCTCCATCCTGCCTAGCAACAAGGTCGTGCTGGATGCCTACCTTGGCAAAGATGGTGTGGTTAAGCATGTGAGTATTTTGCTGTTCTTGTTGTAAAATACAACATTGTATCCATGAGAAATGGTGTAATCGAAAAATCACATAAGGCTCATTGTTCACATAACGGGTGGCTAATGGGATCTGCCGGATTAGAAAAATTGGTTTTCTGTTAGCGTTCCTGCCTTTAAGTTTTTGGAGTAACATTAAGTAAAAACCTTTAATGAGGTGTACCAATTCCTGGTGGGAAAACACTGCTCGTGTGGTGTGATGACGCTTGGAGGGAGAAGTTTTAGGTTAGACATTGGTTAAGTTTAAAATCTTCCATTAAATTTGTTTTAAAATTAGTAAGGCTCTTTAGATCCACGCATGAGAGAGGTGTGATGATTGAGGAACATGAGTGGTCAATTATGGTTAAGGAACCTGCTTGGTCATGTATTGCATATATTTATATATCTGTAAATAGGACACTACGAACTACCTGCGTCTCTTTTCTTCTTCCCTGTCAAATCCATTTATGGGTTATCTGTACCAAATCGCTTTCAGTGACCAGACTGCCCATTGTTATACCCAGTTTATTTTAAGGCCCTAGCTACTGCTATTTTTATGCTTTTTTTGTACAGAAAAGCATACAGTACCTACATCTATCAAAACATAAATCAAATACTTAAACAACATTTGAAATATTGAATTACTATCTAGAATTTTGCTAAGTTTCTTGGAAAACTGCGAAAAGTTTATACCAGAAGCAGTAAGGAAATATAATATTTCCTTCAGTGAAAGTTGAGAATGTCGAGATCACGTCTAACTTACCTGCGGTCAAGTAATACGATATTTACGAAAACATAAGTTCTTGTAGCGCTAAGTAACGAAGACCTGACCACAATACGACTTCCCTAAGTTATTAAAGTTTTGACAAACAGTACTTACTTAAGTTGGAACATCAAACGAGTCAAAAAGATGAACTTCAGAAGAGAAAACTACTTTGTCATTGCCTTGCCACTTGTAAGAACTCACGTTTGAGAACTATTTAGCCTTTATGGCTAAACTTTTGGGTTCTTCAAGCAACCACATCATTTTGTGGTTTATTCCCATGAGCATCAATTTTTTTATTCCCAACGGCTTTAAAGAAAATTGTTATTTCTATATTAAACCAGTATTACCTTTAAATAATTGAAATCTTATTTTTTTTTATCTGTTATAAACTAGTACTTGACTGCGATCCCGCCTGATGGTAAGCAGTGATGCAATCGTTGATGGTGAGGCGCACTAGTTTATTAAGAGCCTATTCACTCTAGCCTTGAAGACACCTAAATTATAATCAGACGGGAAGACCGCAGCAGGCAAATTGTTCCAGGCCTTCGATGTACGCGGTATAAATGACGAGGCGAAACGATGCATTATGCTGCAGAACAGATGAAAGCGGTTAAAATGTCCTGGTGGACTGGGCAGGCGTGCCACAAAGTACGGCAATGCTCATAGTTCAACTACCAATAGCAAATTTGCGATCTAAGTGTGCGTAGTCTGTTAGTTGCGTAATGCGCGTTCGATTTGGTTTATTGTCTGTAGTGGAGTTAAAGGCTGTGAGACAAGCAGTTCGTTCTTGTTTTGTAGTACAATCCGGAAAGTATTTCCTTTATAATAATAATAATTACTTTATTTCAAGTTTGCACTCATAGAATGGTTAGTAACAATATTAACTTAAAACTATGTTAGTAGCAGTTAAAACTCAAAAAGAAATTAAATAAATTACATTATGTTTAAATGTCCCTTAATAAAATGTCATTGACCAAAATAAATTAAAATAGTATAAACAACAATTTAAATGTCATGGAATGATAATAAAATAAACATGTCAATTAAATGTCATTGAAATAAAATGGTAAAAGTAAATCAGAACAGAATTCCCTATAAGTTAAATTATTATAAACAGCTAGTCATTAACTCTAAAATTTTACTTTATATTAAATAGGACATCACTCGACCCATGTAACTTATTCCAGTGCCCCACAATAGGACACTCAACCCTATCCATTATGGTGTCTATGGGGCTGACCCGCACACGGCGCATCAGGGAGGCCACTCTCTTGCGTACTATTGCCCTAAAGTAATCGGTGTTGGCCTCTGCAAACATCCCCGATGCACTACAGTAACGTGGCAGCCCCATCAGCATCCTAAACCCATTATTGTAGAGGACCCGCAGAGCGCTAAAAGCCCTCTGAGTATAGCGAACCCACAGGCCGCAGGTGTACATTGTCTGGCAGTACGCCTTAAACAGCGTAATTTTAACATTTTTTGTGCACCCTGCAAACCTGCGAGCCAGCATATTGCATCGCACTGCCAACGCCCTACGTTCCCTCTCAATATCTAAATCATCGGAGAGATTCTCAGTGACCCAGTGCCCCAGGTACTTGAATTTGGTGACCCTACTTACTGGCATACCACCAAGACTAACCGGTGGAATGGAAGTGGGAGTTTTATTGCCCGCCTTAAACACAAGTAGTTCACTCTTTTTGGAGTTATACCTAAGGCCATGTGACACTGCGTACCTCTCACAAATTCCCAGGAGCATGTTGAGGGCTTTAACAGATGGGCTCAGTAAGACCATATCGTCGGCGTAGCTAATGTTAATGTTTTATACCCTTTTTCATCTTTTCTGTGGTTTAGTGTAATCAGAAACTGTGTTTTTGAGTAATTTTTAAATTATAAGTATTTATGTAGTAAGCTAAAACTGATTTGTGATTTCAGAAGCTAAAAAAATTATTGCCTTATAAGATTTACGTAATAGCTTATAGACCCGATTTTTGACAAAGCCTTATAAAGTATGTTAAACGAAATACAAAAAATATGTCAGAAGTATTTTATTTTGTTGACCAAACAACATTTCTTTTAGAGCCATTGGGAATAAAGGAGTGCATGGGAATAAACTCATTTGGTTTTGGTAGGTAGTAAGTTATTACGTAAACTTTATAAGAAAATAAAAACTTTGCTTTATGCTATAGCCTATAAGGTCGATTTTTGACAATGTCTTAAAAACTATGTCGAACCTAAATACAAAAAAAAAATGTAAGTCAGTAGTATTTTATTTTGCTGATGAAAAAACAATTCTTTTAGAGCCATTGAGAACAAACAAGTTTAAGGGAATAAACCCATTTTGTTTTGGTAGAGTTTCGTTAGCTAGTCTTTTACTCAGCCTTTGCCTGAGAGTTCGTTCAGACCTCGAGTAATTTTGTTAGTAAGTTTGTACGAGCAAAAATCGATATAGATAATGCCATTGAAGCCTGTCAGTCTAGCCTTGTTCCAATTGTGTTTGGGACAGCTTTAACCAAAGTAATTAAATATTCATAGTGATTTTATATGACAGTGATCTTTGGAATACCAAAGAATTTTCACAACGATTCGACCTGCTCCAAGTCAAATGCTAGAGAATTATGTATGCATAAGTGAGTTTTTTCCTTTTTTTTTCTGACTACCCACTGTTGGGCAAAGGCCTCCATCCTTCTAAATAATGTTTTCCCGCACCGTCTCGACCCAGTCGTTGTGGTACACATTTACGTCATTCTGCCACCTTTTTTTAGGCCTGCCTCGACAGCGCTTTCCCTCTGCAGGAACGCACTACTTGGTGACACTATATACGGACTTCTATGTATTAATTTTTGAGATATTGTTATATCTACAGAATCTTTTAGAATTATGGCTTTAGAGTTTTGTAATTTTTTGCTCTGAAATTGGCGTGTTTACGGTTTACACTAAAAGGACAATGGGCACTCTTGTATGGACTCTGTACTGTTCCTCCGGTTTATAAATGAAGGATTTCTGAGGTAATAATCATAAGAAAAATATCTGAGTCATGTGACATTGAAGGAGATCGCATCTGTTATTGTCCTTATCAACTTGATATTTTTTAAACCTGAAAATGTAGTGTTGAATTTAATAGATAAAAGAAAAGGGTTGTCTTTTTTTAAATCAGGCCGTCAAGCCCCTGGGTGGATTGAATGTTTTTATAAATAATATAAAAAACGAAGCGAATTTTAGTAATAAAACCGCTAATTAGATGCAAAATAGTGTGATTGATCCCCACCTCACAATAAAATGGTATGTGCAATTTGATATATGTATAGCGCTGGGTCCAAAACGTTCATTCTCTTTTAGATTTACTGCTGAAATTTATTTGTGTCAGATTTGTTAATGGTTTTCTTAATATAAATATTTTTGGTTGATTCTAGGCACGTAAAGGAGCTCTCCTCATTGACTCCAGCACTGTTGACCCCAACGTGCCCAAAGAGATCTTCCCCGTGGCTATCGAGAGTGGCAAGGGCTTCACAGATGCTCCTGTTTCCGGAGGTAACAATACTAATATAAGCAATCTGTTATAATCGACTAAAATTTATTTAAATGGGACTATAAACAGATACAAGATACAATTATAAACTAAGAAACAGAAATATTATATGTGTATATAATTATACAGGGTTAGGTATTTCTTAAACACTAGTGTCCTCTCAGAACAATGTAATTAACAATTTATGTTCAATGACTTTTAAAAATTCATCATATTTTAGTTCATCAGATTTAAACACAAAAATAAAAATATTCAAATTGAGCGTTCTAAATATTACAAATTCTATGCAAAGCAAGCGATAGTACAATAGCAAAGGGGAGCGAGGATCAAGCGGCGGGGGGCCTTGATGCGCTGCGTTGCGTCATACAGATGTAGTAAAATATAGCAAAATATAGAGTTAAAAAGTATTAGATAGAACAACGAAATCTTGAAGGTTTGATTTTGGTTAATGTATTATGTTTTTAAAAAGTTATAGAGCAATAGTTGTTGTTTATTATGTTAGTAATACAGTCCTGGTTGTTAGTATTTTACAAATAACCCTATATAAAAGGTGTAAAGGACAGCCCTCCACAAACTTTAAAAGCTTGCTAAGTAGACGAAACTGAACAACCTTCCACAATTTTTTTTTCAGGAAACGAAAAAAGAAATCGGCCTTGCCATACAAATTGTCCAATCAAGTTTATCATTTTGTATGGAGAGGCAGATTTTTTTTTTGTTTCCTGAAAATAAAATTGTGAAAGGTTGTTCAGTTTCGTCTACTAAGCAAACCCTTAAAGTTTGTGGAGGGCTGTCCCTTACACCTTTTATTAATGGTAAATATCAGAAAGATTTTACTATGATAAGAAGCGTCATGTTTGTCTGTATCGTTGTTCTACTTTCATAAAGGAATAAAACAAGACAATTTAACTGATAATAATAAACTAGTTTATTAAACACACATCTTTAGTCAAGGTTAAACACTGATATATAATTTATCAGAGGAGTGATGCAACAAACAGATTTCATATACAAATCACATTTGTCAATCTTGTCAGTAAAGTAGGTACATGTGATATGAATCGTTATCAAATTGATGATAAATGTGGAGGTATGTTTGTTTGTGCCACGTATGTTTTTATCTGAGCAGGTACGGTACGTGGCAAATATGTTTTGGCAAATATCGCTAGAAAGTGGATTTGCATTATGATAAAAGAGTTAGGTATAGGTGGGAGGCCTGACGGGTTTTTTCGAAGGAGTAAACGAGGACCTCGCAAAGTTAAACTGAAAAATACTCTAGATTTTTTTCGTAAAAAATCTGACACCGTTTCTCGCTCCACCCTGAGTGGAAAAGTTATTTGAAGATTTTCCCCATTTAAAAAAATGTAAAGGCATTCTCTACCTAAATAAGGATGACCTCGAGAAACTACCAGCTTCCTTAGCTTATATTCAATTCAAAATCATTTATTTCAAATAGACCATTTGCAGGCACTTTTGAATAGTCAAACGTCGGTCAGTCCAAGAATTAAAGTGAAGCTAAATTGCACGTTCTAAAGCCTAGATCTCTATGGAGAAGAACGTGCAAGAAACCCTATGGACACTCTTTTAAATCATTATGTGTTACATATAGTGTTTGGTTACAAATATACCAAACATCCTCCCATACATAACACACACACAATATCGGAAACCGTCAGAACCGAGCCCAATTAATCGACGGCGCGTAATGTTCTACGCGCTCTTCGAAGAGATATCAAAACCGTAGGGGCCCAGCAGGGCCGAAGCCTACTAGAGCCATGGTCCGACTTCTGCAAGGGTTACCCCTGGTCCTTGACTTGGCCGGTTTCGAATACCCAACCTAATGCACGAGAAGAGTATGCCAACAACAGAACATGAATGGATGAAGATGAATGAAGATGGGGACGAAAGGTTCTGGAGTTGCGATAGAAGGCTTTCACAAGGTGGACCGATGACCTGGTGAGGGTCGTGGGAATTCCTTGGATGCGAGCCGTACAGGACCAGATGGCGACGCTTGGGGGAGGCCAAATTTTTCGGGCCATGACGATGTAGTTCAAACGCATCTCATCAAAAAATAATAATAGTGGAAATGGCATATCAACTAATGGGTATAATCATTATTATCATTACTTAGCAACACGTCAATTTGATATAACGTAAAAGGTGGCCAAATTAAACTTATCATGAGATAACAAAATCAAAGCCACATCACGTGAGCGCAAATACTTGTGATAATTCCTTTTAATGATAATTTTTATAACATTACGAAGCCATACGTAATGCCTTTTAGATAATTATGATTTCTTGGAATGCATAAAACTTAATTAAAGTCAGCTGATTGTTGTCTGCTATCGAATACACAGAAATTAATTCTGTGCCTATACAATGAGTTTAAACTCGATACCGACTACGTAAATATTTCGTATCGTAAATTTTACAGCGCCTCTAGCGGTCACTGACAGAACCAAAATTTGCCATACAAAATATTTACGCAGTGAGTCGGTATAGAGTATCGATAAATACTATTGCTTTAAACTCATGGTAGAGGTACTGTACCCAGTCAGGCGCATTATTTGGGTGGACTTGCAAACAACGAACAATAGGATTAACCGTCCGGACAAATTCTGAGTCCCGACGGTGCATTGTTCCACGCGCGCCTCAAAGAGATGTCAGCAAAGCCGTAGGGACCCAGCAGGGCCGAAGCCTACTGGGATCGCGGGCTTGCGGACGGCGAGCAATGCGTAGCTCGCTGTCGGACCGTCCGGTAACTGTCCGGCCCGAGCTTAACTCGTCGCCGGCGTGCACTGTTCCCGCGCTCCTCAAGGATTTGTCAGCGACAGCAGAGGCCCAGCTGGGTCGAAGCCTACCGGGGCCAGGGTTGGTTTTGAAAGATAGCTCGAGCCCTGGCATGAAGGATTGAAGGAACGGGGTGGGTTTTTAGTCAGTAAGAGCCTGACACTATCTCCCGCTCCGCTCAAGAGCGGGGGTTGTCTTTGATGATTTTCCCACCTTACAAAGAAAAACCTATTGGACTCACGGGTCGTCCAAAAGGGAACCCCAGGGTCGTGGGATACAAGGCAAAGAAGGCACATTGGTTTTAGTCAGTAAACGTCTGAAATACCCTTGAAGTGATTGGATAATTTTCCATCAAAAAAAAGGCGAGCGCATTACTTTGCGTCACCACTGCTCATAAAACGGTGAAGGAAAACATCACGAGGAAACCGGCATGTCTTAGAACAAAAAATACGATGGTATGTGAATTCCAGCAATCAGCACTATGCCCGCGTTGTGGATTACGGCCCATTCCCTCTCTTAGAGAGGAGACCTGAGACCCAGCAGGGGGAGCATTGGTGCACAAATTTTTATTCTTCAATTCTGTTCTGTCAATATTCAGGCTATCACTGACTACCTTCTCTTTCATATCACTCCTCACTCAATTCATTCATCTTTTCTTTGGCTTACTTCTTTCTTTCCACCCATCTACATTATATTCTGTAGTAAACAGAATAAGAAAAGAAAAATGTAAACACAAGAAGTTGCCTTGTAGGTGAAATGATTTCAATACATCTATAAAATTACCATCTAAACACTACACTTCATCTTTCTTTTTCAGGTGTAATGGGCGCCCAAAATGCCACCCTAGCTTTCATGGCTGGTGGCCGCAAAGAGGACTTCGAGAGGTCCCTGCCCTTCCTCAAGGCCATGGGCGCCAAGCAGTTCCACTGTGGTGATGTGGGTTCCGGCCAGGTCGCCAAGTTGACCAACAATATGCTCATGGGCATCACTGGTATGGCTACAGCTGAGTGCATGCATATGGGTATCAAGTAAGTTGATATTTTTTTGATAGCTCTTGGTAGATTAGAAAAGGTTGCCGACATAGCACGAAGAATTGCCAAACTGAAGTAGCAATGGGCAGGGTACATTGCTTGCAGAACAGACGGCTGTTGGGGCCGAAAGGTTCTGGAGTGGCGACAGCGTACTGGAACTGCGTCTTCTGGGTGGAAGGCCTCCTAAAGGTGGATCGATGACCTGGTGAAGGTTGCGGGAAACCGACTCTTGGAGGAGGCCTATGCCCAACAGTGGACGTATATCGGCTGAAATGATGATGATGATGACTTGGGAGATCGCTTTGCGAAATGACGAAGGCCACGGAATCTCGCAGGGTCAGTTGTTATGGCGACACTAAGGGTGGTCTGTGACCAGCAATGGATGGTCTTTCGGCTTAAATAATGAATATCGTAGTGAAATCCTTACTAATATTCTAAAAGCGAAAGTGAGTTTGTTTGTCTTTACGCCTAAATGGCAAAACCGATTTTGATGTATTTTGGTACAGAGATAGTTGGGACCCTGGAGACGGACATAGGTTACTTTTTTCACGCGGGCGAAATCGCAGGTAAAAGCCAGTGAAAAAAAAAACCTATAACTATTACATTTGTTGTCACATTTTTGGATGGGTAAACGGTCAAAGCAGTCAATAAACTTTAGCACGTAGATGGCAGCGAGACGATCTGATAGAAACAAACAGAAACCAAACCCTTCTCTAAAGCTCTTTTTTGAAGTCAGGTCACCTAATAACTTCTCACGCTCTAGGGTAGAGCGGGAGGTCGAGTTAAGCTTTTAGTAACTAAATCCCAGGTTCTTAAAAGTAAACAGGTCATGGGAGAAGGTTTTTTCATAGTAAAATAATAAATACACACATACACAACTTAAAAAAATAGTATTACTTAGCACTTATGACTACCAAATAAAAACCCTGGAAGGTAACGAAGGAACTAGGAGTGGATTTTAGTCAGTAAAAGTCTGACATGGCCTCGCGCTCCGCCCATGGGCGGGATATAACATCGGGTGATTTCCAACTTAAAAAATCGAAGTGCAAGCAACGCAGCAGTGCTAAGCATATCCAATGTTCAAGTGTGGGGCTATCCCACCCGTCTGCTATAGTTTCCACCATGATATTGTGCTAGTCTGCCGTAATTTTTGATGGAAAATCCATCAAAAGTTTTGATTGACACTCTATCAGGGGAATAGTCGAAGCAATCTTGCCGATAGCAGTTTTCTTTTTCTAATATTTTGATTGCTCTTTGTCAAAACTGTTATATTCATGGTGCTGAAAGGAAGATAAAGATACTGCAGTGTTTGGATACGCAAATGAAACGCTTCGTGTTCAATTATCTATTATTATATTGTATGAAGCACTTTATAATGTACTAGCTTTTACCCGCGACTTCGTCATTAAATTAATTCCAAACATTAAATTAATCACATTAAATATAGCCTATGTAACTCAAGAATAAAGCAGCTTTCTATTAGTGGAAAATTTTAGCAATCGGACCAGGAGTTCCAGAGATTACCTCCTACAAACAAAAAACAAAGTGGTACAGTTTGTTTTTTGTTTTTACATTAGTGTAGAAGTATAGATTTTAATATAATTTTTTTTTTGTTGACATCTCCAATCAATTTTTTTTTAAATCTGAATCCCTAAACTTTTATTAACATAAACCTTAAAAGGTATCATTACAGCACCTTGCCAGTTTGCAAGTTAAATTGTATGTGGTCTTCTTAGACGGCACAGTACCCACAGGCTACACATGCCCTTAATCTCTTTCTCTATAGTCAATGTTATGACAGTTTTCTCAGTCCATAGCAGTAAATGTCTCTATTAAAGAGTCTAAACCTCCATCTTCTTTTACAGAGCTGGCCTAGACCCTCAAGTTCTGCTGGACGTGCTAAACAACTCATCAGCTCGCTCATGGTCCACCGAGGTATACTGCCCAGTCCCCGGCCTGGTCCCCACCGCACCTTCCAGCAGGGATTATGAAAATGGTTTCAAGAATGAATTGATGGTTAAGGTAAGAGGCATATCTGTTATTACCTAGTGCAGCGACATCTGTGGCGCCACGTAAGAACTAGAAAAATACGAAATCTTGCATCGCGCAATCAAAGTTCTCAGCGCCATTTGAATATATACAACAGCCCGAAATCAACTCGGGCAGTTGCCTACCAGACATAACACCTGTCTGGCTCGAGAATCTTCCTTTTCAACGGAGGTATTTGGGATTTTACTCTCTGTTCCGCATACCTCCAGATTAGATAGGTACACGGATTGATCCACTGGATATTAGAGGTCTGGTATACGTGAAATTGCATTGAGGGAAGTTTTTGTACAGTAGCGAATGTCTTTAGGCAAAACGATAGGTAATTAAGCAGAATATAACCTCCACAATGATCAGAAAATATCAATACCTAAGCACAGAATACGAGTAAAATTAAGGTATCGATATTGATTGAAAAAGTTTCTTGATAAACCTAATGTGTAGTGGTGATAAAATAAATTAAACAAAGTAATACACCTGGCTGGGTATGAGCCCGCGACCTACAACTCGTAAGTCGGGGCCATTACCACTCCACCACTGCTCTCCAGTGATTAAATTATGACTTCTTATTTCAAAAAATTGCCTTCTTGATAGAGTCAACGAAGAGTAGTGGAAAGTAAACGTGGCGGCTGACACGGTTTCCTGATAAATCAACATAGCGTGTTTCTTTACTTCTAATACAGATGTTTATTGAATAACAACTATTGGCCTTAAATTCTAATCCACTACGCAAGTTGATAAGATAAGAAATTGTTTTGCTGAACCTTGCAAGTAAACACGGAATTAGAAATTACGTCAAACACAGTGTTTATCAACATGTGATTTTTTTCGTAATCCAGTAAGTCCAGTGTGGATTGGTAGATTTTACATGTCTTTGAATTTTCGGGTCTAGGACATGCCGGTTCCCATACAATGTTTTCTTTAACCGTTTTGAGAGGAGTGGTGATGAAATGAATTACACAATGCATTTTGCATTGCAGAGCGGTGATGGCCAAATGGTAACGCTCGCGACTTAAGAGTCGAGGTCGGGTTCAAACCGTCCAGGCGCAATACTTTATGTAATTTATTTTAATACCACTGCTCTCAAAACGGTGAAGGAAAACATCGTGAGGAAACCGGCATGTTCCTAGAACAAAAAATTCGCAGACATGTGGCATTCACCAACCACACTGGGGCCGCGTGTTGGATTACGGCCCATTCCCTCTCCTAGAGAGGAGGCCTGAGTCCCAGTAGTGGGAACATTAAAAGGCTGATTATGTTATGCTTATACATACACCTGCCCTCGTAAATCGGGAGCTTTAAACCTAGTCTACTATTGCTTTTCCTCAATGCTCAAACCTACACAAGTGTCGCCGCACATATACCACATGAAACAGCCTTAAACTCCGCCACAAGAAGCTAGAAGCGTCCACAGGCCACTTGAGGCCAGTGGCTGCTACTTTTTGTAACCTGATGGGGTCCATTATACTACTGCTCACATGAGCAGCAGTACGAGTATAATGGACTCCATCGAAGAAGGGTTTAAATGCGCGAATGTCGTGTGAAAGCATTTAGTGGCCAGTAAGCGGTGTTTTTTAGCGTGTGGCGACTTCCGGTGTCAACCGTGTCCGGGGAGTCCGTATAAAATGTATGAAACTTATTGAAAATATGGCGGTGGCGGTGTTTTGAGGTTGTGACCGATGGCATGTGTGCGGCGACCCTAACATTTTATAATTAAAAATCTTTTCTTTTTTTCCAGGACTTGGAGCTAGCCAGTACTTTAGCACTTGGCATTCGCTCCCCCATCCCTCTCGGCGCCGTCGCAACGCAGCTGTACCGCATCGTGCAGTCTCGAGGATACGGCCAGAAGGACTTCTCTTACGTCTTCCAACTCCTCAAGGATGACGGCAACAAACAAAAATGATCAAACTAAAGTATTTTAAGTGAAGCTTTTGTTGTTTTCTTTAAAACCCCATTTAAAGTGAAAGCTAAGGTGGCTATGTTCAGTAGTGTAACTAAGCGTGAGCGAAGCGGCCACTCGCTCAGCCCCCCTAGCCAAGTTGAGAGTTGACCTTGCCGCCAATTCTTTTGTTCTGACCATGTGACTGAGCGTTAAGACGACGTCATTCCCGTACATTGGAAGCTTTCTACGTTAACGTAGAAAGCTTCCAGCCTTTTTTAGCGTTAACTATTGCAGATTAGCAGTTTAGCTAGGGGTACAGGGCTTTCTGCAAGCGATGACGCTTAAAAAGGTTTTTTATTGATATGAACTAGTGCTTGATTGCGATCCCACCTGATGGTAAGCAGTGATGCAATCGTTGGTGGTGAGGCGCACTAGTTTATTAAGAGCCTATTCACTCTTACCTTAAAGACACCTAAATTATAAACAGACGGGAAGACCGCAGCAGGCAAATTGTTTTAGTCCCTCGATGTTCATGGTATAAACGACGAGATAAAACGCTTGGTCTGGACCGTAGAGGTTTCGACAACTTAGGGGTAGGTTCTCGCCGTTCGTCGGCTTGTCCAATGGTAGAAGATTTTTTATTATTGATAAGCTCGTTTTTGATCACTATTTATTTTCGCCTAATGGAAAGCGACGTTATGGGCGAATACTGGCTTATGTCAGTCACTGCCTTATTCTCGTATAAAAATGTATGAAAGAAATGGGACACGTCAAAATTGGTTCACGCCATGCGTCTGACCATGTTTCCAGTAAATGCCAAGAGAAAGCTATAACTATGTATAGACCTTGCAGATTTAATTAAAATTCTGACTAATGAAACTTTTTCCAAAAACTTTTAGGTTTTTAAATAAAAACACGTATATCCTGGAAATAGTTTTGTGAAATATTCGAGTGAATAATAGAATTATCTACTGAATTACAACAGAGCGTTCAGGCGTTGAACATTGCGTTAAATTGCATTGGATGTACCAACAAGCTTTAAGCATGCTCAAATTGATGATACATAGGCCGGAATGGGCCCTCTTATTATAATTGGGAACATTATCCATCATCATCATTTCAGCGGAAAGACGTCCAATGTTGGTCATGGACCTCCTTCAAGTGTCACCACAACGAACGGTCTTGTGCAGTTGATGTGTAAATGCTCCTCGCTCACTCATGTACACTCTGTTCACTATCCCGCACTGAATCTGCAGCACTCGCGACCGTAGCAAGGGTGGACGAGAATCACAAATAAAACAACTTCACATGTTGAATAACTGTATTAGCACTTTGGAACTGTAAAGGGTGAGTTTCAACCAAAAAGTTCTAGAAAGCGGGTAAAAACTAGTGTAGTTAAATAAGCTCGCACCAGGCATATAAAAGCCTAGTTACGGCACTTTCACCGCTTAAAGGAGATTTTTTTGATGATCTCCGATCTTAAAAATAAATAAATTGCTAATTAAATGTCTGTTTAGAGCTTAAAGATTATTTATTTACAATTACGAATCCAGTCAATATTTGAGAGAAACAGAATATTTGTCTTAATCTGTTACGTCTGGACTAGTAACTAGAATCAATAATTTAGTTTGAATAACTTTGAAGCAAAGAAGAAAGAAAACTGATTAGATTCTTAATCAAGTTCGTTATGGAATAAACGAGTATATATTATTCTGTTTTCTTTGGAATAGAAACTGAACAAGAAATAGTAATGCAATTTAAACTTGTCAGATGTTTTTGTTTTGTTAGTTGATTCTAACTTTTAAAATCGATTTATTTTATTTACTTGCAAATAAAGGTTGGGTAATTTTGTTTTTAAACTTTACGAATTATATCTAAATTGTGTTTGTTTTCATTCATTATAGGATAAGAGACCGACTTACTGCTATCTCTCTCACTCTCGGTTGTTTTCATAAATTAACCTTAGGAACGAGAAAATAGGCAAAAAAAACCGACAAATGGCTAATTTTAAGAATTTTCCACCTCGCCGTTTTTGAAGAACGATTTAAGCCAAAGTAGCCTTATTTAGTACTATTTTTTTTATGATTATGAAAGCTGAGAGTCCGGCGCATTCTTAAAGCCTAATTAGAAACCATGAAGTCACCCGTTTAATTTTTTTATTTAAAGTTGACAAGCCAAGTCATAATTTCACGAAAGTAATTTTTTCACTTTAGACCAACTTTTTCATAACTTTCGTCACAGTTACGAAGCTGATTATTTTATGCATAAAAGCCTAACTACTCATGAAGATTCAGTTGCAAAAAAAATCTCGACAAAGCAATGTATAACTTGTTTATGTGCCTAGTGTGTAAGCTTTTCAGTACGTATTTTTATTTATTGGAAATAAAAATAGTAAAAGCTTCAAAGGAGTTTATTTCATTCCACTCAATCAAAAACTTGGAAATTCGATTTACGTGTAGATTGGTAAGTATTATTCAGAATTTATTTCCATGTTTAAGGCTTACAGTCTCTTGAATATCTGGCTGAAATTAATTGGACACAACACTCGTACCCGCCTAGGCGGCAGTATGACTATCTTTGCATTTATTTGCGCCCAGCTGCGACCGGTTAGAGCCCCGCTGACCTTTAAATCCATTTTCTTTGCGAAATATTGATTGATTAACATATGCTATGTTCACTTTGAAGAATGTTTAACCACGAATTTTTATGAGTAAAAATGTTTCGAAAGTTCTCGATGGAATAGGGAAAAGTTGCGAAATTGCTAATTTTTTTTTTTGGGCAAAAGTATAAATCGCACGAAAAAATCAATAATTGATATGAATCTATAATAAACATATTTATTTTTTAAACCTATCACTGTCACTGTTTTATGGAACTTTTCGGTCGCTTGGGCCTTAACAAAACTGAGAAACAATTACCGAACTCACTAGGCACAAATTGATACGTAGCATAGCAACACAATTTCTCGAATATTTTTCTTAATTGAAGAGAACAAAAGATAAAATGATTTATCGCAAAAAATATTTTTTAAACGTCTATCAAAAATAATTGGGATATTAATTGGTGACAGAACAATGGACGACAATAAAAGTTGAAACTTTGGAACCCTTTGATATTGCTCATTTTGATCAATTTCACTCAATCACTAATAATGTTAACTTTGATCAGACCGTTCAAGGACGGTTAAATTCTTTTTAACCGACTTCGAAAAGGAGGAGGTTCTATGTTCGGCAGAATGTATGTTTTTTTTTTTATATATGTTCACCGACATCTCGGTCAATCGTGGACCGATCTCGAAAATTTTTTTTTTTGATGTAAAGGTTATGCTTCCAAATTGGTCTCATAGAAATATTGTTATGATCATAAACGTCGAAGATATGGAACAGAACTCCTCATAGGATCACAGTAGAATTGTCGTAACAAGTGAAATTGCTCTGTTTATACGTGTAGTCGATAACTGACTGAAAGAAAAAGGGGGGGGGGGATGTATCGAACTGATCTGGTCAGGAAGCTGGAAGGTAAATTAAGGTAATCTAACCATGTTTGGGATTATTAGAATCGTTATGAGATGCAGTCTGGTTATACGGTAGGCATTTAAGTTTGG
The DNA here is from genome assembly GCA_929112965.1 of Mythimna albipuncta. Taxonomy (NCBI): domain Eukaryota; kingdom Metazoa; phylum Arthropoda; class Insecta; order Lepidoptera; family Noctuidae; genus Mythimna; species Mythimna albipuncta. The sequence goes on from OV815963.1 coordinate 21,128,749, forward strand.
CCAAGTGGTACTTTTTGTGGTGGTACCATAAGTAAAAAATGAAAAATAAAATACTTTTTAAAGAAAAAAATATTAAACCGACTTCTTATGTTAAAAAACACTGAAAAGTACAAAATAATTTTAATTTCAGAAGTAGGTGTTAAATAACGAAGAGACAAAACTATCTATTATAGAAACACCGACTTCGGAGTCAGTTTATTTTTTTTTTTTTAAGATTTTAATTTTCAGGGTTCCTCAGTCAAGAAAACGTAACTTTTAGGCCTAGTTCCCATTTTGCCGTGACGACAGATAATCGTGTAGTTTAAAATGTCGTGGCAGTCGTGGCTGATACATTTCAATGGAAGTGTTCACATATTGGACAGCACGATTAAATGTGACAACAAATTCTTATGATAGTGAGAACGGAAAGAAAAATAGATTTAAAAGAAAAAAAAAAACAGTTTATTTACGCGAAAAGACGCAATCTTAAAACTATCTAAGAAACATAATCAAAAGATAACGGCTAGCACGATAGTCGTAATACGATCGAAAATTGTTAAGACTTAATCGTGAAGGTAAATCATGTGTCGTTTTTGGGACTATCTGTCGTGGCCACGACAAACAGTTGTAATGGGAACAGCCAGAAGCGTTTGTCGTCATACGATAAATTAACCGTTACGTTACAGCTAGACTACGGCATGAAGCCGCACCCATCTTTGCAACATGGGGGACTCCTACCAAAAACACTCGGAACTCAGTACAGTGTTGGTGCTGCCACGAACGCGAGCAAGTAGGAAGGTGCATCTCTTTGCAATTATGGCAGCAATGCCATCAACCCGTGCCTCAGCAAACATCCCTGACGCAACGCCACAGCAGCCCCTACAGTACCCAGAGTGCATTGTTATATTGAACACGCCGGTCGCATAATATGCCCGCTGCGAAATCCGATCGAAGCAGTAAAGCACTGAAGCTTTTGGTCAAAAACTACAAATAAATGGGACGACTTCAAATACCATTATTTCTTAAGTCAGAAGAACACAAATGACATAATACCTTCCCAAAAACCTGCGACATATGTGCAAATATATATTTAAACATCTCTAAGTGCTTAACAAAATGTAGTACACCAAAAATATCACATAAATAATTCTGTTGAAACGACATTAGGAGGCCGGGTGTTGCCAGACTTTGCCGAAAGTCGTGCAGTCGCACACATGGCGCGGGTAGAACGAAAAAAAAATTAAATAAAAGTAATTTTATTCAGATTTAGATCGGATGTCGGTCCAATTTTGAGAGTACCGCCGGAGGGCGCAATGTGCGAGCGTACAAATGTTACACTTAGGTAGCCAATGTTATGATGTAAGAGATTTCAGAAGTACCACTCTTGGTGATTCGTCATTATTTGACTGGCCTGTTCGTCTAGTGGTTTTTAGAGACTTCGTAACAACCATAGCTGACACGGTTAGATTGCACTGTTTTTGGGTGAGTTGCACCATATAACTATAACGATAACCAAACCATAACCAGCCGTGAAACGTCCGCCTATTGGTCAATTCGACGATTTGACAACTGTTAACGGCTTTGTTATCGTTATAGTTAAGTGGTGCAACTCACCCTTAGTGTTTGTCTCCTGTCATCCTTAGAGAATGGAGTTGGTCTTCTGTGTCAACGTTATTTTAATATACAGTGATTCGATTCAATCAATGCTGGAAAGTAAAATCAGATTGGAGTAATAAAAATTTGTTAGGGTTCCCCGTAAAAAACGTAAAACTCCAGCTTTGATTGAATTCGGAAGAGGGGAAAATTGATGATTAACTAAATTATATTGCTTGTATGAAAACGACTCATTTAGTTCGAAGATATGAAAAGAAGCTATTAATAAGATTTTCAGGGTTATCCGAAACGGAAGCTCGGTCCCGGTACGAAAGCCACGAAGGAACGGGGTGGGCTTTTGGTCAGTAAGAGTCTGACACTACCTCCCGCTCCGCCCAAGAGCGGGGGTTGCCATTGAATGATTTTTCCTACCATAAAAAAGAGATTTTAAAATGATGCGGAAGTCATCATAAGTTTAAGAAAAATCAAAAGATGGCGAAAAAAATTGAAGATAAAAAAAATAGTTATAATTTTATTTAAATTAGAATCGCCAAACTTAAGTGAAGGTGCAGAGTACGTCGTTCGTAGAAAAGATGACGGTTGCGCCTGTAAGGTTCTGGAGTACCGGAACACGCAGCGTTGGAAGGCCTTCTACAAGGTGGACCGATGTTCTAGTAAAGGTTACGGGAATCCGATGGATGCGAGACGCGCAGGACCGTTTATTGTGGCGACACTTGCGGAGGTCTATGTCCAACAGTGAACGTCTTTTGGCTTAAATGATGATGACGATGATCAAATCCTGATTATCTTAGGATACAAAATACCTATTTTAAAAATGTCTGAAATCGATTCACTTACCGATTCAGCGGCCGTATTATGACATCTTAAAACCATCATGTTTTCTGTGTGAGAAAAGGATAGTGCTATTCGTCCTGTATAGCTCTGTCTCTTTTTCACACCGAAAACATGATGGTTTTAAGAGGTCATAATACGGCCCCTGAACATACTACTTTCAGGATAAGAATTTATTATGTTACATACCTACTGTATATGGATACCATTCTGAAAAAAAAAACCAAAACGTATATTCAATAAACAACCTTGCTAATCTATACATATAATAAAATCGTAGGAAAGTCAAAACTGTACATTGAATATTTTTTTAAAAGAATACTTGGGGCGTGATCTACAATCGATACCGAAGCCAAAAATATAGTTTTTAGAATTTTTGTCTGTTTGTCTGTTTGTCTGTTTGTCTGTATGTATGTCCGGGATAAACTCAAAAAGTACTGCATGGATTTACTTCAAATTTTGCATGAATATTACTAAGAGGTCGGGTCAACACATAGGCTACATATCATCACGCTATCACCTACGGGGGAGGAGCTGTGAATCTTTATTTTTCTTACGCATTCTGTGACAGCGTGTAACATAAGGACTAAAATTTAAATGTTGTTTTTGAGTAAGTCATGCTATTATCTAGCTTTGGACTATAAAAACTACGCTATTAAAGTAACTTGGGCAGAGAAACATAGTTTAATTAATGTTAGTAGTATAAACACAATTTTTAAACCAGCGCCATCTATGAGATTTCATCAAAATCAAATCAAGTTATATGTTAACAGTTTTTGGAAATTATTCATTTTTATTTGATCATGTTGGCGAGGTTAGTAGTTAGTTATTCTTAAAATTCATAGATGGTAATGTGCATTTTCTTCATATTATAGTTCGTTTTGACAAATTCAAGTTCCAAAATCTTGAGCAGAGTTGAGGAAGACAATTTAAAAAAAAATGCGGTGTTAGGTATTACATGGTGGCATTTCTCAGACTCTGTGAAGTCGACCACTTTGCAAAATCCCTTACGTATGACGTGGTGCCTTCATATTACACGTACGACAAGTAAAGGGGTGTATTCAACCGACATCGACGAGGAGGTGCTGTGAAAGGTTTTCCGGGAATTTTCAAGGACACCGCATTCGGTAGGGTTTATACCGTGCACCAGAATAGTGGCGAATGCTATTTTCTGCGGTTGATACATCACACTGTCCCAGGCCCAACGTCTTTCGCCTTTCTGAGGACATTTTATGGCGTGGACTATCCCACTTACTGCGCAGCCTTTTGCCTAATTGGGATGACACCCTCGCGGAGGCAAACGTCAGTGACAGTCCCAGCTACATGCGTCATCTGCTAGCCGTCATCTTGGTGTTTTGTGGAGTCGCGAACCCGGTAGCTTTGTGGGAGAAATATTGCCATCATCTGTCTGAAGATTTTCTACGAACTTTGAGGCGTGCTACTAGAGACGAAGTCGAAGTAACTGATGAACGCGTGCTGAACACCTGTCTCAGTTCACTTCAAGATGTGGTCATTTCTATCGGCGGCAATCCACTGATCGAATATGGGTTACCAGCTCTCCAATCATCACCACATCAAGACCGTGGAAATCGGGAGTATAACGCTACAAATTACGATCCGGGCGAAATAAAAACCATACAAAACTACCATGTCGCTTTGTTCACTTGAGAGCGAAAACAAATTTATGACGCCGTCCTTGAAAGCGTTGGGCAAAACCAGGGTAAAATGTTTTTCTTGGATGCTGCTGGTGGAACAGGAAAAACATTTGTTACCACTGGCATACTTGCAGAGGTCAGGAGCCAAGGCAAAATTGCTATTGCTGTAGCGTCGTCGGGAATCGCTGCCACACTGCTTCCGGAAGGCAAGATAGCACATGCCATGTTAAAAATTCCCATCGATTTAGAGAGCGCCAAAACGCCTGTTTGTGGTGTGTCACGTAACAGCAATAAGGGACACGTGCTCAAGGATTGCTCTCTGATGATGAGTGTACGATGGCCAATAGGAAGGCAGTTGAGGTCGTGAACAGAACCCTGCAGGACATCTGCAAGAACTAACATTTGATGGATGGTGTCACAGTTCTGTTCAGTGGCGATTTCCGGCAAACACTTCCCGAGGTGACGCGGGGATCGAGGGCTGACGAGGTGTATGCTTCGTCGAAACGATCTTCGTTGTGGTCACGAGTTCGTACACTGCGCTTGACCATTAATATGAGAGCTCGGCTCGGCGGCAATGCACGTGCTCAAGAATTCTCCGATGTCCATCTAAGTCTTGGCGAAGGCACTCTACCAGAAGAGAGAGGTGGACAGGTGGTGCTTCCAGAGTCTCTCGGTAGAGTGGTATCCAGCTTAAAAAAATTCAATCACTGTATGTACGGGGACATCAGTCGTCTACCGCACCAGCAGAATTCTTGGGTGTGTGAGCGGGCCATTTTGACGCCCAAAAATGATCAGGCTGCAGCAATTAACGAATGCATTCTCTCGGAAATTAAGAAGAATGAAGTGTTCTACACCTCGATAAACACTGTTGTCGAGCAAGATGATGCCACACGTTATTCCGTGGAATTTCTGAACTCTCTGTCAACAAGTGGACTTCCGGCGCATACCATCAAGCTGAAGATCGGTGTCCCGATTATGCTTCGAAGTTGTGACGGGACCCGCCTTAAAGTCATCTCGCTCCACACAGACACACCATTGAGGTGGAAATTCTTACGGGTTGTGGCGTCAGCGAGGCAGTATTTAAACCACGCATTCCCCTCATACCCCATAACTTCCCGTTCCAGTTGAAGCGCGTACAGTTCCCCGTGTGTGTTTGATTCGCGATGACCGTCAATAAGTCGCAGGGGCAGACACTGATGGCAGCGGGTGTCGACCTCAGGACGAGTTGCTTCTCACACGGGCAACTGTACGTCGCTTGCTCCCGCGTCACCAGTCCTGACTCTCATTACATTTTGGCTCCTGGCAGTATAACTACCAACGTAGTTTATAGGGAAGTCTTGTAAGGTATGATACCTCTATACGTATTTTTACTCTTTTGTGTCCTGGAATGTATTCCTGCATTATTTTCTCTATTTCCTTCAGTCACATCTTATGACTGAACTCAGCAGAATTCCCTTAAAACTCTCTTCATTAGCTTCGTTTGCGAAAAAAAACTTATAATGCTATTTTAAAAGTTGTTTATTTATAATGCTATAGCGACACTGGCACCTTAGGTATTTTTAGTGCTGTAGAGGTTTCATGCAGACGACGTCGCGGGCAGCAGCTAGTGTCTTAATAAGGGCCATATTAGCGTGATGTAATGTGATGTGAATTAAAAGGATATTCTCCAAAATGAGAGCTATAGTCTGTCTAAAAAGTCAAACGACTTTCTTAGGGTAAAATGTAATCAGATATAGTCAACACTGGTTCAATAATCAAGGTTGATTAAAAGATCTTGATCATTGCTTACTAATAGAAGAACCATATAAAAAGTATCGAATTTAATATATTTATTTTATTATAAACTTTTTAAGAATAAAAAATGCAAAATATTTTCGTTTAGACTATACCTATTTCAGTCTCTCTAATGATAAATTTTCAAAGGTGTTATTACTTTAAACTTACTTATGACACTCATAGTGTCATAAGTAAGTTCGTTTTACGGTGAAGGAAAACATCGTGAGGAAACCGGCATGTCCTAGAACCAAAAATTCGAAGACATGTGATATTCACCAACCCGCACTGGGCCCGCGTGGTAGATTACGACCAATTCCCTCTCCTAGAGAGGAAGCCTGAGTCCCGGCAGTGGGAACATTAAAAAGGCTGGTGATGATGGTGATGAAGTAAGTTTAAAGTAATAACATAGATATATATAGTTTTTAGGTATATATAACTATATATGACTTTGGATTAAGACTTCACACATTCTTCTTTTGCTTCCTATACACTATAGTCTACATTTCTTTTTGATTTCTCCTTTCGCAGGTCTGCTGGAAGAAATTTCTTTGTAAATAAGCAGTACCTTTGTACTAACATCTCTTATGTATTATCTTTTTTTGTTATTTTTGTGTGTACATTAATAGTAAAATAAATAAGTAAATAAATTTAAAATCGAAAGAGAAATTTGATTCTACATATTCTACTCCGTTTATTGATTCATCATCACTAACACAATATTATGATCAACATCTGTTATAGACTATCATCTCAAGAAACAAGTGAATGATATTTAAAATTCGCGCTTTTTATTTCTTTCAAAAGTATCAAAGTCGTTTGACTTTTTACACAGACTATAGTTGATACTTATGTTATTAAAGTTAACCGAGAGAGACGAGTTCCACTTCGTCTCGTCATGATTTATGAGCTAATCTTAACGGCAGTACGGGGAGGTAAAGCACTTGTCAAATGTACGGTAAAATTACGACGGGATATAATCTCTTGACAAAAGTTTTGAGGTTCTTATGATGAGCTCAATTGAGAAGACCATTTTTACCTTAAAATTTAGGAAAAAGAGTGTTTTTTGTGAAAATAAAGAGTATTCCAAGTTCCAACACAGCACGAAGAATCGTCAAACTTAAGTGGCAATGGGCAGGGCACATTGCTCGCAGAACAGATGGCCGTTGGAGCCGAAAGGTTCTGGAAACCAACCACGTACCGGTAGACATAGCGTTGGCAAGCCTCCTACAAGGTGGACCGAGCTGTTAAGGGTTGCAGGAATCCGATGGATGCGAGACGCACAGGACCGTTCATTGTGGAGACACTTGGGGGAGGCCTATGTCCAACAGTGGACGTCTTTCGGCTGATATGATGATGATTGTTTTATTCTATCAGTCTATTTCTAATGGGGACTGCTTTTTTATTTGATAGCACATGCTTTTTATTACACGTTGGCTGACCGATATCTGCTGCGCTGCGTATGTCGGGTTTTATACTACGAGCTTCTATACATCGTCGCGTCGAGTTCTATTCTACGAGTTTCTAGTCGTCGGGTTAATACACAAACACTTTTGATCGATGTAGGAACAACACAAACTCCATCAACAAAGAGGCAACAAATTTTAAATTCATAGCCATTAAACTGTATGGGTCAACACGTCTCAAACAGAATAATCTATCATGTAATTTGTTTCCTTTATCACGCTGTCCAAAAATCGACCATGCCCCGAAAATTCTCGCGCAAAAATCTCGCCTAGCAACACGAAGGGGAAAAAATAAAAAACCATGTTTTATGTGGTCCTGACTTTCATTTATTACCAGTTCACATTAACGTAAGAACTCTTTTGTGCGAGAAAAATATGATTATGACATGGACCGGCCTTCCTATTGTCCTTTATTCGATTTTTTCCCTCCAAAAACCTCAATATGGTGGACCTTTTTGCTGTTCGTGGGCAGTAAAGGAAATTAAAAATTAATACTCTGTTTATGGTAGTGTTTTGTCCTATTCTATATTCGAAATTGTGTACGGCCTTCGGTTTTTGAAAAGTAATACTTTGTTTTCTATAGAGTATCATCTACCCTTTTAAATTTAAATATATGGATATATTTTTAAATAGATACTAGTGCTGCGTTATTAATCGTTTTAAATATCGCAGCTTATGCTGAGTTAGGCGCTTTTTTGGCCCTGAACATTTTTTAATGTTATTTTTCATGTATGTGTGCTTTAATTCTACTGTAAGAATAAAGGTATGAAAAGGTTTGAAACACGCCACGAGACACCGCTCATAGCGCCCGGCGCCTGCTTAACGATCCCGCCCCGCTCACCGCGCCGCTCGCCTTTAAAAGGGTCTTAAACAGGCCGTGGTCCAGATTAGAGTGGGAGAAGTCATTACAAACTGGATAAGTCAATAGGTGAGTATCCATCTTTCGTCATCATCATCATATCAGCCGACAGACGTCCACTGTTGGACATGGACTAGCCTGTTGGTCTAGTAGTTAGTGACCCTGACTGCTATGCCGAAGGTTGTGGGTTCGATTCCCACTCAGGAAAATTGTTTGTGTGATGAGCATGATCATTTGTTCTGTGTCTGGGTGTAATTTATCTATATATGTATGTATTTAGAAATATATAAAAGTATGTTTATGAGTTGTCTAGTACTCATAACACAAGCTCTGCTCTGCAACAAAAGCAACCAAATCTGTCAGTCTCATGACTTGCCAGAAAATTATGCAGTCATACCAGCTAGAGACTGTAGGGTTGCTTCAAGAGAGACTGGAGGAGGCGGCGGCAGCCATATATAATAATGCCACCTCCCAAGTCATCAAGGGAGAAATGACTGGTCAATATATGGCTGCATACAGTGCCACGTGTGGGTTTATACCGTTGGATGAGTCGGCAACCGCACGGTCTGGCCGTATTACCTTCATGACACCCGAAAGCGACCCAATTGTGGTAGTGGCTCGATGTACAAAAATAATGCTGGATGGAAAGATCCTCGAACAGGCGGAAGCGATCTCAAGAACTATAGACCAGCCTGGAGGCTGGGCGTTGCCGGGCATCAGTTGGATCAACGGTGTTCCAGGGTGCGGAAAGACCACTTGGGTGATTGATAACTTCGATAGGGACCACGACATCATAGTCACTACGACAACCGAGGCGGCGAAAGACCTGCGGCAAAAGTTAGCGCACAAAATTGGTGAAGACAACAGAACCAAAGTGCGCACGATGGCCTCAATTCTGTCAAACGGGTGCAAAGAATCACAAAAATGCAATCGCATTCTCGTGGACGAGGCTCTTATGAACCATTTCGGGGCCATTGTGATGGCAGTCCGGTTGTCGGGCGCAAGTGGCGCGGTCCTTGTCGGAGATATTAATCAACTGCCCTATCTGGACAGGGAAAATCTTTTCCCTATTAGTTACGCCCGTCCAGACTCAGTGGTGACCATCAGCCACGAACTGCCCTGCACGCACCGGAATCCAATGGATGTCGCATATGCCCTAGGGGAGGTGTACCCTGGCATATACTCGTCAAGGAACCAGGTCCACTCCTTACAACTAAGAAGGTTCACGGGCGCGCATATTCCCAACACTCTTCCCAATACGCTTTTCCTGGTCCACACGCAGGAGAAGAAGACCCTCATTGACCAGGGTTATGGGGTTGGGGTTGGATCATGCGTCCTAACTATACACGAAGCTCAGGGACTCACCAGCGAGACGGTCATCATCTTGAAGACAAAATCCATTAACATCCGGATTCACAGCAGCGTCCCCCACGCAGTTGTGGCAGTCTCCAGACATACTGCCCGCTGCGTGTACTACGCCGACAACGCTGACGACGCTATTGGAAGGTTTGTGAGGAGGGCACAGGAAGCGTCGACCAGGGACATTATCAACGCTAACTTGAAGATCGCCATGCAGCATCGGGACAAAACAGTCGTCGAGGCACTGATTCGCCTGCTTAGGCAATAACGGGCTGAAGTAGCTTTGGACGACGGACGTGGGTATTGCTCGGGGCGGTTGGTTTTTAACGTAAGACAGCGACCGGTCTTGGGGAGAATAAACAGCGGTTGAAGACATATACCTACATAACGTTGACTGTATTATGAAACTCGGTGGAAGAAAAGAAAAAAAAGAAAAAAAAAAAAATGTCCTACCTACAGAGTAAAAAAAAAAAAGGAAAGGCAAAACAAACACTGTATTTACAGCAGTAGTTATAGTTATTATAGATATTATATATTTATGGTTATTGATGTGTGTATTTGTATTGTATAATATTAATTATAGTTATGTATCTGGAGCTGGGGGGCCGTCTGCTTGGCATGGCATTTTGGGCGGCGGGGGGTTGTATGTGTGTTGAAGGTTGGGAGAACCCTGATCTTTGATGCGCTTATGACTCGTTGTTGCTTGGGTATCGCTTCGGGCCATCAGGGCCTCTCAGCCATTAAATTTAGACGGGATTTACTGTAATAGCTTAAGTGCTCTGGAGTGACGCCACTTGCACGTGGAGTTGCCCAGCAGCAAACAATGTAGAACTATTAAACAAGGGCACGGACGTCATGTCTGTGGTTTAAATGTAAGGCAGGAATGTGGTTTTAGTCAGTAGGAGTCTGACACTGCCCAGACTGGCTCGTTTGTGAGGCAGCCTGGCCGTCCATGAGGATTTCCCACTCCTGCGACTTGGTCATTTTTTGATTGATTAAATAATCATTAAAAAAAAATTGGTTGCCTGTAAAGTCGGTATACGGGCGAAAGTTTTACGTGACAACGACTTTCGAGTGGAAGGGACGCGTGCCTTTCACTTTTTATGTCTGTCTCTCTCGCTCTTAGGCGGGCTAACCATGCCCGAGTGGAAGGGACGCGTGCCTCTCACTCGCTCTCATTGTGAGCGCATAACGTGAGCGGAGCGTAACGCAGTTTCTTGAAGTGTCACCCGGCAAACCAATTTATAAGACGTTGTCACGTCAAAAAACTTATATTCTATACTTTTTTTAAGGTTCTTCTATTAGTAAACTATGATCAAGATCTCTTAATCAACCTTGATTGATGGATGAACCAGTGTTGACTACATCAGATTTCATTTTGCCCTAATTATTACCGAAGTCGTTTAATTTTTTAGACAGACTCTAGGTAGGAATTCCGTGAGATGATGAAGGTTTGAAATTGCAGTCTCCAAGGATGAATACTAATTGGATTTTAAGGTTTTTTGACGTTTCGTTCGCTACCGTAACTCAATTTAATCAGACTCCAGATTTTTGCGATACGAAACTATACTGAAAATTTTAAGACTTGTTTGATTGACGTTTCCAATTCGGATACCTTTGGGGTTTACAACTGAATTTTGTGCTTTAGAAAATATTTAAAGGGCTTTATTGAATTTGGTCATGAGGTCGTTACAAACGGGCTTGCGGACGGCGAGCAATGGGTAGCTCGCTCTCCAACCGTCTGGTAACTGTCTGGGGCCAGGGTTAGTTTCGAGAGGTAGCTCAGCCCCGGTATGGAGGCACGAAGGAACGGGGTGAGTTTATAGTCAGTAAGAGTCTGACACTATCTCCTGCTCCGCCCAAGAGCGGGGGTTGTCATATGATGATTTTCCCACCATAAAAAAAGGTTGTTACACAGAATTTTCAATTTATACTTACCTGAGAAATCTGTAAAAATTATACACGTAAATCATGTTTACGGTAACCAACCCACTTAAGCCTCCCTAAATCATAGCCCTATCTATATTTTTGTTTTTTATTTGTCCAAATAGTTTCCTACCAACCGTGATTTGTTCTTGGGTGCACTTGCATAGCGCGCTTAGGAATAATTGTCGGTTGATACCACGTTCCATGAAAACTCTAACGAGCCTTTTAAAAGTCTAAGACCGCAGGTTTCTGAGATGTTCAAACACAATAAAAAATAAATTTGCTGAAAATAACATCTTGATTTCTAATTAATCTGTAAGAATTACTATTATTTATTGCAAAAAAAAAACAAAGAACAATTCGATGTTCTTTTTTCAAAATTACCAAAAAAAAAAGAACCAACCGCGCCGAAAGTGGTAACCAAAGCGGCCTAACAAAAAAAGGCGTTACCAACTTACAGAATTAAATAAAATAAAAAATACAAAAACAGCAAATCCTGATCCCGGGACAAACACTATAAGTATTACGATCACGTTTTTCTTTCCCACAAAAGAAAATTAAGGGGGGACCGTGTTAAATTTTTCTGCGTACACCAGTATATAAAGTGTATCTATCGAGGAAATTCAAATGCTATTCGTGTCACGATCGGCCATTACTTGCCGACAGTGACTTCCAATTTCTAACAACACAACACTATTAGATCTACATTCCTATGCATACACAACCCAAAAGGAACTTTAACACCACAAAATAAAGTTCAAAATTAACAAAGTGTGTTTGCCAGATGTAACGTTGTTGTACAGTGATGAACAACATCGTAACGTGAAAATTTTAAATTTCGTGTTTAAGTGAATTTTTATTGGGAATCCTTATTTTTATTGGGCGTATTCCAAAACGTTGGCTGGGGATAGTAAAGGATACTAAACTGTACTAGAGCCACTACTATCTCGTTAAATATGGATTAAAGTCTAAACCTAGGAAGATCTGGGATTTAACTTAATATTTTTTTAGTCTACATTTTCCACTAGAACGAATACTGGAATTTGTTGGAAAAATCTTAAAATCAAACAGATATTAAATTACTATCTGCCAGTATCAATAAAGTTTAGTTTTAAATATTCTTTTGTTTCATTCGAATACCTTAGTAAGAAGCAAAGAATTTCACGATATGGATACATTGTGCACGTGGGTAATTAAATGCCGATTTACTAACAGAGAACTTTATTCACCATAGACAATAACAAATTAGTCCGGTCAACAATAATCCAAATCACCATTAACACTAGAGTTCCGTTACACTATCGCTTAGTTCGTTAGATAAAATCACTTCACGCACTTGGGTAGTTCGCTCTTGATCGCAGTCGAAATCAAAACTAACTCACTTCCGGTCAGGGGCTCGTATTTATATGCGGAACAAAGACAATTCTAGATACCGACATCTCAAGATCAAGCTAGAACAATAGAGTCGCGTCGCGGGGCCATAAATCATTTTTATTGCACGATGTACCAAGAGTCACTTTCACGCGAATTTCGACTCTACTGTTAATAGCGGAGAGTACCATTACCCATATCTACCTACATACCCTACCAACTATTATTATTTGATTAATAATAGTGGTAGTTATGTACTTATGGTGGATGTTTCAATTCCTGGCGTAAAAAAAGAAAAAATATTGGAATTGTATTAGCTTCGTCAAATTAATAATTTACAAAGTTTTATCGCTTCAAAGTTCTTGAATTGTTATGAATTTGTTACGTCAGTTCTAGGCCTTTGCCATACTTCACGGAAATCCGGCGATGGAACTTCAAGATAAATTAAAAATAGCGGGCACACTAAGCGGAGCGACCGATGTTATAATGGAATTTCTGTCAAGTGTGGCAAAGGACTCAGGCAAAAAGTGAAACGAAAAATTTCAACGTAGGTACTATAGTGTCATTTTTCGTTACCGTGCATATGGAAAAAATTTTTACCTTCCTGATATTTTTAGGCATTTTTAAGTCTTCTACCCTGTTTCTTATATTTCTATGTTTCTACCCCCCTCAATCCGAGGAGCATGATTAGACACTACGTGTGTGAATAACAAACAAAGATTACACACACAGCACACACACACACACATCGATCCGGTTAGCACCGGTTATAACCAGCCAAGTTAAGAGCTGAGCTCGGTCGGAATTAGAAATTTTGATTAACTTTTAATAAGGCTGCCTGGATCGCTGATCAGATTGCTGCAGCGGGAAATCGACGTCAGGATTACCGATAGTTTTCGTTTGGTAACCTATCAAGCGAAGTATTAGCCTTTTAAAGTGGTTGCGGTTTTGGGTTATTTTTTTTAGGGTTTGTAATGTACTTGCGTTTACTTTACTTCACAATAATCACATCTCTTTATAATATTTCTTATATTTAGTTTGTTTATTTTCATTGATCACTGTCATCTGTCATGTCACTACTATTTTCTTCTATGGTTTTGATTAGGTATCAACAAAGAGTATTTTTATAGTCTTAGGTTTTATTCTTTTACTCATAATATTATTTATTTTGTAAACATATAATTTGCTATCAAATTATATGTTCTCTTATCTGAAATAATTCTTTAAAATTAAATTGTAATTTATATCTTTCTTGTGAAACAGCAATGCTGGCTGAAACCTGTTTTCAAATTTAAATTATGAATTGACAGCCAGCATAGCCGTCAAAATTGATTATAAAAGCCATGTTTGTGAGTTTTCTTAGAGAGTTTTCGGTCAGACTCTTGGTGCAGCTACATGTACAGTTCCTGGTGTCAGTTTTTCTTGGGTCAGCTACATGTGACAGTTATTTGGCTCAGCTCCTAATGTCAGTTTTCCCTGACTGAGCTCCTTGGTCCATGAAGACCTCCTCAGAGAAGGAACTGAGGACCTCCTCCCTGCCTCTGCCGGCCCTCACGGCAGAGGGCTGTTCTACATATGGACCTGGCCTCTGAGGGCCTCCTCTACTGCTGCCGGCCCTTACGCTGGAGGGCTGTGACTACCACTATCTGTTGCTGCCTGCGGCTGCGTAGCCTTCGCCGTCCCTCGTACGGCTGAGGGCTACGCCTACTCCTGCTGCTGCATTCCGCCTCTGACGCCGAGCCCGACTGAACTGTTTTTATATCTTTATATGTTTTTATAATTCTATTGTTTTTTATATGCTTTTATTTGCATTATAACCTCACAAGGATTCATATCTATATATATTATTTCTCCCTCCATACTTTCCTCCCTCACTCAACCTCTCACTACTCACCACACGTGCCTTGCCAGGGCTACTCCCTAGAGGCACTTACACTTACACTTACACTTACTCCCCATACGTGCCTTGCCAGGGCTACTCCCTGGAGGCACTTACTCACTACACTCCCTCTTGTACTCGCGTAACACTCTTCCCTCTCCTCTTACTATACACTTACTCTTCTTACTCTCACTCTTCCTCTACACTCCTATACACTCCTCACTCCCATACTCCTCCTTACCCTCTCATGTAACTGTTACACTCCTTTGTGTACACATTACGTTACAGGTTCCATACCTCAAAAGGACAATAAAACGGAACCCTTAATAATAATAATAAATAAATATCTTTATTTCCCAAAAACTTACAGAAACTTGTATATATGTGACAGGTTTTCCTACAAGAAATAGAAAAAATTACAAAACCATCTAAAGGTTTTGTAATTTTTTCTATTTCTTCCGGAAATTTCGCTCCGGAAATTTGTACACAATAAATTAAACTCTGTTCCTTAACTACGTTATCCTGTGTCTTAACTTGTTGTCAGTCCGTCATTCTGTCTGACTATCAAGACCTTAAAGTTAAAATTAAAATTATTTCCTCATATCTGCGGTCCTTTGAAGCTGTGAAAATCAAACTTTTGAGTAAACGAAAAAAAAAGATACAGCCGTTTATGTCGCAAAAAACGTGTATTTTGACACTCTCCAGGAAATCAAAATACAAAGGGTACTTTCTGTTGATCTAGAATCTTGAAATTTGGCATGAAGCAAGGTCTTATAGCACAAGTGTAGGAAAATCATCTGAAAACTGTAAATTTTTAGTTAGTCGGAAAAAATTTCGACGTGTCTGACTTAAACTGTCTCAAAACCACTCCTATATTCCTGCTTTGCCTTCGTTTAAGGACTCTGGGGTTCTCTTTAGCATAACCTATGGCCTCAGTAGACTTTGACCCTGCTGGGCTTTTTTTATGGTGGGAAAATCATCAATGACAACCTCCGCTCGTGGGCGGAGCGGGAGATGGTGTCAGACTCTTACTGACTAAAAACCCACCCCGTTCCTTCAAGCCTTCATACCGGGGCTCGAGCTATTTTTCAAAACCAACCTTGGCCCCGGTAGGCTTTGACCTAGCTGAGCCCCTGCTGTTGCTGACAACTCCTTGAGGTGCGCGGGAACAGTGAGCGCCGTCGACGACTTGGGCTCGGTCCGAACAGTTACCGGCTACCCATCGCAGCTCGCCGTCCGCAAGCCCGCTTAATCCCGGCGGCGGTAAGAGCGCCGTTGCCTGATGCGTTCGGCCTCCTCTTTTGCGAGCATTACTGCTTCCCAGAAGCCGGTGAACGCCTGCCACTGCAGAGTACCTACGGTTTTGCTGATCTCCTTGGCGCGCGTAAAATACTACGAGCCGTCGGCGACTTGGGCTCGATACGACTCGGGGACAAAACCGAGGTCGGGATACCAACGCCTAGGGCCTGAGGAAGTTCGTTTCCACACGCTTGCTAGCGTAGGCGGCCTACGCTAGCACTGCTGCTTCGCAGAAGAAGGTGCCAGGCGATCGCTTGCCATTCCTCCTCGCCCGGACCATGGCCTGTACCAGAGCCCGACGGTTCTGAGGTGATGGGAAACTGATAGAGAAGGAAGAACTTGTCAGAATATGACGACTGAGAAGTAAGATGTTTTTGAAATAAAGGTGTATGGGCAGTGGATTCCAAATGGCTGAGTACGCAATAAATAGACATCTGTACCTAACAATAACGATTAGAGTCTGATTTCGAGTGTGTTGAAAAACGCATATATTTTTGATACAAGTGCAGAAAGTTTATCATTGCAACCGAGGCGGCTTTAACCCGATCCTTGGATAAGGTGTTATGGAGACGATAGTTTCAGTATAAAATATCCACGTGTATCAATCGACGTTTTTCAATACACTTACGAAGACCTAAATAAACGGGGTTTGATGTGCGACTTTGGGGATCGACGTGCGTCCAGCCTTATAAGATAAATGTAATAAAATTGTGGCGGGGACGACTACGCGCACTTTTTCGCACTAGTGCGAAAAACTGTCAATTATATGTCTAGAAGCGTTGGGATAAGAGCGGGTTTTCAAGTACCTAAGTGTATTGAAATAGTAATTAACAGGTTTATTGATCAAGTAATTACTGTACAAATTCAGAATATAAATTATGCAGGGCGTAAGTAAATAAAATTATTGGAATGATGACTAACTAAATCACCCACTGGTAATGTTACGCAACTCCATAATTAGTTGGCAAACACAAAATAATTAGTGGATTTGCTCTGTCGATACGATTGAATTACGCGAGTGTGTGCAAAATATTGATTTTTGTATTTTAAAATCTAAAATTAATATGTTAATGATATTTATTTAACAAATAGGTTTAAAAAAATCCGACCAAGTGCGAGTCAGATTCACGTATGAAGGGTGTCATACCGTTCGTAGTAAAAAATGGGAATAATATCACGATTGTTGTATGGAAGCCGAAATTGAATAGTTTATCATCTGTAAAAATGTCAACTGTCGTAACTACCACTGTTCATGAGATAAGGCTTGGTGACAGACGGACAGCGGAGTCTTAGTAATAGGGTTCCCATAAAAACACTTTTACATGTCAGCTTGGTAGCAAGCTCGTTAAGGTCGTTTTCAAGTCTCCTTAAATTAAATAAAACAAAATAATAGTAATAATCTGCTTAGGAGAGAACCTGTATTTATTTTCGTAAATTCGATGAATGTCCTCCCTCGTCCAAGATTATATTATTGTGATGATACATTCGGCAAAAACGCAACAAATATTTGTTTGTCTACAGTGGACGGACAACTTCTTGCTGAATTTTGAACGACAAAAACTGTGCTTTTGAACAAGAGGATATTGAACTTTTTTGCATTTCATCGATCCTCCGAGATTGAAGAAAAAAGACCAGGCAAGTGCGAGACAGGCTCAAACGAGGGTTCCGTACAAACTTACCTATGAAAACCGTTCAATTCCCGAATTGAGTTACGAAGATTTTTCCAAATCGCCATTTAAGTTTTTTTTTTTTGACGTAACTGCAAAATTACTGTTTTCAGATTTTTTCCTAAACTTGTGCTAAGAGACCTTGTTTCATGCCAAAGAGGATTGTAGGTAAACGGGAAGTACCATATGAATTTTAATTTTCTTGAGAGTGTCGAAATACTTATACGTTTTTTGCAGCATAACCACCCATTTCTTTTTGTTAACTCAAAAGTTTGTTTTTTTCAAATTAAAACCATGTATTGAGTAGTGTACGGTTTTATTTTCAACTCGATACTTCCAGCGTTCCCGGGATAAAGGGCTTGACAGACAGACAGACAGAACTGATTCTATCCGGGTTTTTTCCTTTTGAGATACAGAAACCTTTCTTAGCCTTTCGGTGTTCTACAAGATGCATTTTGGAGACTGTGCGCAGGAATTGCATGACTTGATTTCGCCATCGCAATTCTACCATCGGACAACCCGATATACGGCGAATATACTAAGGGACCGGACTAAACGTTTCGCCTCGTCGTTTATATCTCGTACTTCGAAGCACTGGAACAGTTTGCCTGCTGCGGTCTTCCAGTCCGATTATAATTTGGGTGTCTTCAAGGCTAGAGTGAATAGACTCTTAATAAACTAGTGCGCCTTACTATCAAAGATTGCATCGCTGCTTACCATCAGGTGGGATCACAGTCAAGCAATTAAAAAAAAGCCCAACTTTTACAAATACTTTTTATTGGTCTTCACGAGGTGTTGATGACCAAAATAGAAGATGATAACAGAGTCCATGATCGTTCGGGCAGCATACTTTCAACAACGTTTTTGTAGTATTCATTAGGCCTAGTATTAATCCTTTCTAGGGGAAAAAATTGGCCGTAATCTACCATGCGCGTCCAGTGTTGATTGGTGGATGTCACACGTCTTCGAATTTGTGGTTCTTCTGCGTTTGAGAGCAGTGCGCCTGACTAGGTTTGAACTCACGACCTACAACTTGAATGAACGGAATAATTGAATTGAAAGGAAATAAAGAAATTTACTGCGTCCATTTTCCAATATAATAATTAATGATTTAAACATAAATAACGCCTCCAATCCAAAGTGTCCATGTAACCAATATGTGGTGGTAAAAAAGATAAATTTAGCGATGCAGCGTCCCAATAGCCCGGGGTCTTAATTGAATTAATAGTCTGTGGCAAGTATATAAAGTGGCGGATATATACTGTACAGCATTATACAGTCGTGGCTATATAGTGTACAGTTCTGAATATATTGTATAATGTTGAAGCGTTTTTTTTTCAAAATTTGTAAATGCTAGCGACAAGAAATATATACCTACCACTATTTTTTAATTACTACAAATGTTTAAATAGCTTCTAAGAAACGGTCTTGTTAGGGTTCCGTAGCCAAATGGCAAAAAACGGAACCCTTATAGATTCGTCATGTCTGTCTGTCTGTCTGTCTGTCTGTCTGTCTGTCTGTCTGTCTGTCCGTCCGTATGTCACAGCCACTTTATTCCGAAACTATAAGAGCTATACTGTTGGAACTTTGTAAGTAGATGTATTCTGTGAACCGCATCAAGATTTTTACACAAAAATAGAAAAAAAGCAATAAATTTTGGGGGTCCCCATACATAGAACTGAAACTCAAAAATTTTTTTTTCATCAAACCCATGCGTGTGGGGTATCTATGGATAGGTCTTCAAAAATGATACTGAGGTTTCTAATATCATTTTTTTCTAAACTGAATAGTTTGCGCGAGAGACACTTCCAAAGTGGTAAAATGTGTGTCCCCCCCCCTCTAACTTCTAAGATAAGAGAATGATAAAACTAAAAAAAATATATGATGTACATTACTATAAAAACTACCAACGAAAATTGGTTTGAACAAAATCCAGTAAGTAGTTTTTTTTTAATGCGTCATAAACCGAAAAAAATACACTATTATTAAAACATCGATCAAAGTTACAATACATTACAAGAACTTTTATATTATGTTACTTGCTGCTACGGAACCCTTCATGGGCGAGTCCGACTCGCACTTGCCCGGTTTTTTTTTATTATTTACGTAAAGTCTCAATAAATAATATTCATAAACAGCAAAGTTATTAGCGTTTGTTTATTTCTCAAAATATCAATTTTTTTTTAAATTATTATTGATAGGCTCGCGTTTGACCACCATCTCACTCATTTATGGAAATTTTGTACAGGATTATAATATCATTAAACAATTGACGATCAAAATAGAAAAACACGCAATATTTTCTAGCAGCGATTGTCATGAATTATTGAAGTTATGGAGTTCTGCACATTCTTCTCCATAGAGATCAACGCTTTGGAATGTGCAATTACACTTACAATGCAATTACAATTTTTTCTGACTGACTGACTTCTTGACAATTCAGTGTCTGTAAATGGTTTATCTACACTAATATAATAAAGAGGTAAAGTTTGTTTGTAAGAGGTAATCTCTGAAAGTACTGGTCCGATTGCTAAAATGTTTTCACGGACAGAAAGCTGTTTTTCTGTTGACTTCCTTGAATTCCTGAGTGACACAGGCTATTTTATGTACGCGGGCGAAGTCGCGCGCAAAAGCTAGTTTGTAATAAATGCTTGGATTCTTGATTGTTTATCCTTACCGTTCACAGCTTAAATAATTGCACAGAAAGTGGACCACAGACTTATGGGATATTTATGTGTGTTGTTATTATTAAGGTTTTCCCAGTGGCTTTTCCCGTATGTAAGAGGAAAATTGTTGACGGGAATGTACATTATAATACTAGTCAGTAGAAAATTATCCTCAATAAAGGAATATACCTGTATGTATTTGTGAGGCCTACAGATTTCGCGGGCTTGCGGACAGTTAGCAATGGCTCGCTGTCCGGCCGTCGGGTAACTGTCCGGACCAAGCCCAAGTCGTCGACGGCGCGCGCTGTTCCCACGCGTTTCAAGGAGTTGTCAGCAACAGCAGGGACCTAGCCAGGTAGAAGCCTACTGGGGCCAGGGTTATCCGAAAGGGCGCTCGAGCCCCGGTATGAAGGCTTGAAGGAACGGGATGAATTTTTTAGTCATTAAGAGTCTGACACTATCACCCGCTCTGCCCAATAACGGGGGTTGTCATAAGATGATTTTTTCCCACTATTAAAAAAAAGCCTACAGATTTTCCGTCTAGTTATCTTTGTGAACGCACCTAAAATACATTAAAAAACCGGCCAAGTGCGAGTCGGACTCGCCCATGAAGGGTTCCGTAGCAGCAAGTAACATAATATAAAAGTTCTTGTTATGTGTTGTAACTTTGATCGATGTTTTAATAATAGTGTATTTTTTTCGATTTATGACGCATTAAAAAAAAACTACTTACTAGATTTCGTTCAAACCAATTTTCGTTGGTAGTTTTTATAGTAATGTACATCATTTATTTTTTTTAGTTTTATCATTCTCTTATCTTAGAAGTTAGAGGGGGGGGGGACACACATTTTACCACTTTGGAAGTGTCTCTCGCGTAAACTATTCAGTTTAGAAAAAAATGATATTAGAAACCTCAGTATCATTTTTGAAGACCTATTCGTAGATACCCTACACGCATGGGTTTGATGAAAAAAAAATTTTTGAGTTTCAGTTCTATGTATGGGGACCCCCAAAATTTATTGCTTTTTTTCTATTTTTGTGTGAAAATCTTAATGCGGTTCACAGAATACATCTACTTACAAAGTTTCAACAGTATAGCTCTTATAGTTTCGGAAAAAAGTGGCTGTGACATACGGACGGACAGACAGACAGACAGACAGACAGACAGACAGACAGACAGACAGACATGACGAATCTATAAGGGTTCCGTTTTTTGCCATTTGGCTACGGAACCCTAAAAATATATCCCTTTTGTAAAATTTGATTTTTGTGCTGTTCCAAGAGATGGTCTACCCGTGTACCAAATTTTATCCAAATCTGTTCAGCCATTTGAACGTGAAGGACTAACAAACAAAGAAAACAATCTTTGTAATCATCACTTTAGCGAAACGATTGTTGACGACTTTTTTGTACATGGACAATTTAGGCATAATAATTATATCAATAATCGCGTTTCCGAAAACTGTTTAATTTTCGTATCCTGTAATGAAACTAACCTAATTTAATTCTATCACTCAATAGTTTAATTATTTAAATCAATCATTTAAAAATTCAATTATATAATCCAATTTGACATTCATGTATTTCTTTATTGTAATGTACCTAATTTTATTATTTTTAATTGTTAATTTTAATTAATTATTAATTTTCTCCTTGATATCTTATACAATTGAAAATGAACTTATGTATGTACTTATTTTATATGTTTATGTGTTTTAAAATCTGTACTTGAATTGTTATATAAAATGATTATGTAAATTCCCAGTGCCTGTAATGTTGGCGATCCTAAATAAATAAAAATAATTAAATCCTCCTAAATAAATAAAAATAAAAAAATTAGAAAAAAAAAACATTCCATAAAATAAGGTTATACCCAACTGTTTTATTTACAACTTAAAGCAACAAAATATATACATAATAAACTAAAATTAAAATATTTAAGTATGCTTAACCTAACTATACACACTAAGGGCTACTTCCTACTAAAATATGGCGTCATAAAACTCCTCCACATCGCTGTCGACTGGAAGTGTGCCCAAGAGGCTGGCGGCATTGCCACGTTGAATGGCAATGCTTAATCTCTGACCGAGATAAAAACCAGCCCTTGGGTCACGCGAAGTGTCAACTAAACGTCTTGACAGCTCTTTAAACAGTATATGAGCACTCGGACCCCACGGCCCAAGAGTTTCAACCCCAAACGGCTCAAAAATATAACTGCCGACAAGGTTGTTATATTTCCGCCGCTTGAGGTTCTCCGCAGCCGCAGCGGCAGCACCAGCACAGCACGATGAACTAGGAAGATGGGATGGCGCAAGAGTGTCGACACAGGTAGCGTCCCACACTAAAGGTCTACCCAACTTCCATGGAAATAAAGACATACCGTCCGGTCTCTTACCATCGTCGCGTGCCAGGCCATGAGGTTCCAAAACAGCCGGAACGCCGACGGTGACAAGGGCTCGTCGGATAATGTCGTTAATATTCGCGTGCCGCGCTATGCGTCCCGCACTTCGACTGCATGACAGGCCGTGGTGGCCGAGGCTGTTGACAGCTTCGCCACAGTGACAGCGATGAGGAGAACAACAAGGAGCGCCAAGGCGTAGGGCAACAGCTAGGCGGAAAGTAGTATCGTCGAACAAGGTGCCAATATTCGACGACGGCAGTGCGTGAAGCCAAAGACCTGACTCCCAATTTCCCACAGCCAGCAGGCGCGCCCGCTCCGCAGTCGTAGCAGATGTTAGAATTAGGTTTTCCTGAACTACTCTGCAGAGCGGCTCATCCCACCGTCTCTGGGAAGCCGGGTTATCGGGCGGATTTGTATTCGGGCAAGCAAGTCTCCAGGCATCTATAGCCTCGATGAAGCACGGCACATTGAAATCAATCAGTGAGGGAGATAGGATATTCCTGATTAATTTCTCAGTACCGTGAACCGAGGATATAAAAGCTGGTAAACTAATACTAGAAATTTTGCGGACGCCGAGGCCTCCCATACGGATGGGAAGGGTAGCTTGAGCCCAGGCTCGGTCATCCATGGCCACGTTTAAAATTGTCGTAAGGGTATGCCGAATAATTTGGTCCATTTTTTCCAAAAGATGGTGATGTTTCCAAAGATGAGAAGCACGGAGAAAATATGTTAATTTAGGGCCGAAACAGCAGAAACGAATTAAAGTGATGGCCGAATGCATTTTAATTTCTAGCAATCTTTTCGAAATATCATTAAATTTTTGAATTTTTTCCTCAACGAAATTTGGGAAGGAATCTTCGAAAATAGGAGACCCAAGGAGGCGAAGAGTGCTTCTTTCAATAACTTTTATCTCCGGGGCTATTGTGTTAAATTTTAAAATAGTCAGTTGTCTGTCAGTACTGTCAGATAAGAATAACTCACATTTAGAAAAGTTGAGGTCAAGACTTATTAAGTGGAGTTGATTTTTCAGGAAATGTAAATCATTCAAAACCGTGTCTGAGTCGCCTCCCAGGGTTCCGTCATCGAGGTACCAAACGTTGAATTTGGAATTTAACTGTTGAATAATAGGGTGAATGGCTAAACTGAAGATCACTGGCCCGAGGGGATCACCTTGCTGACAGCCAACAGCGGATTCCAATAGGTTGTCCCGATATAGTAATTTAGAAGGTTGTCTATAACATTGCCAAAGAAAACTAAAAATTTGGGGTACTTCTTTTTTAGATTCTGCCAACAAGGTATCCCTATTAACCGAATTGAATGCATTTTTTATGTCAACCTTCAGGATGACCCCTCCTAAATTAGAATTTAGGTAGGTCGACAAAGCGTGTACGGCAGCCTCGCAGCCCCCTTTGGAGCCAAAACCTAGCTGCAGGGGCTGAAATTTTTTCGAAAGAGCCTCACCATAAAATTTACAACAAATTTTGGCTGCCATACGACGATAGGTAGTGCCCACGGCAATGGGTCGGATGCCGCCATCTCTCTTGCGCAGAGCACATAAATTGGCTCCGTACAGAGTGTCGATGACATCCTCGTTGACCTTGCCTGAGAGCATTAAGTTAACCAGAGCCGTAAGCTCCTTCAAGAGCAACTCACCAGCTTCCCCGGCGCCTGAGCAGATGAGGTCCTTCAGGTGCTGAGGACTTAGGCCGTCGAGGCCGCCAGCAGAGCCACTCCGAAAA
The DNA here is from genome assembly GCA_929112965.1 of Mythimna albipuncta. NCBI lineage: Eukaryota > Metazoa > Arthropoda > Insecta > Lepidoptera > Noctuidae > Mythimna > Mythimna albipuncta. Next base: position 21,153,233 of record OV815963.1, read on the forward strand.
GAGCAAACGGCTGAGACTACCTCTCGACCTGTAACGGTGAGGGTATGAACGTCCGAATCAGGAAGGTCAGGAAAAGAAAGGCCATCCGCTGGAGCAGGGTGTTTGCTCTCCAGAGCTACTAGAGTATCTGGAGAACATGGACCCAGCACATCACTACTGAAAAGAATTCTGGCTGCTCCGCTAATGTCACCTTCCCCTAATTTAGTTTCGACCAGATGGGAAATACCTCTTGAAGAGGTAACCTTCTGTGTCGATAATTTGGGGTCTAAATTATGAGCCGAAATGTTACAATTTTCTTTAATTTGTGTCGTCAAAGTTTTTTTGTTTGCCAAATCCTTTCGAAAATGTAATATTCTGTAAGGGAAGGTGAGAAGCTGTTCCCAAGCACTGAGTGAGTTCTCCCGAGCGGCCAGGCGGACACAACTTGCTAAACTTTGCGCTACTAGAGGCCTGGCGCCACGGGGAACTCGTTTTAAAATTGGAACTGAATTTTTTAATTTTGAGAGGGTTTTCCAAAGCGGGTCAAAACTGGATGTAGATGGTGTGGGGGATGTAGAAGTAATGACGGGGTCTGATGTGAGTACATTTTGTGGTTTGTGGGCCTTCCCAATGTGCACATTCAGACCCCGCTTACCTTTAAAAAACCGTGCTTCTGTGCAGAGAGGGCACCTTTCCAGAATTGTCAGCGATGTAGAAGGTTGCGACGCACTGTCTACCACCACATCACTGCTGCCACTTAACATGTATGTAACACTTAATCGATAAAATAAAATAAATAAGTAAAAGAAATTGTAAAATTAAAAAAAATAAAATGTAAATTGTATAACAGACAAAAACATTGAAAAACAAATGTCAATTGTGACGGATCACGTCACTGTTTTAAGAAAACTCAGCCGTTCTATAGGGTATACCCTATTAACAAAGCTTTCATAAAATCTAAGAACGTCATTTATCGTTTCGCGCCAAATTTTTTTTTATTAAAAACCTGCTTAGTCCGTGGACATCAATCCGTGTCGGGGCCCATTCACGTCACGCGCTATTTCTTTTGTCTCCTCTCAAAAGGGGGAGGACGATGGTAACAGAAGCACAGAATAGACAGGAGCAGAAGGCTAACTCTATACAACGAGCGAAAACAGCGCATAGACACGTATGTAAAACAAATGACACTATGTTTATGAAGTGTTAGGGTGTTTTTGATACAACCACATGGATTTTGATCTCATATGCGGGATTTCTCCGCACGCGCAAATGTCCATTTTATACAAATATTTATTATAATGCGCGGAGTTCGCAGGTGACGCACGTTTTTTTTTTGCATTTTGAATTTTCTGTATATGGAGCAAACCACCAAGCGAGTTGAAATCCGCATGATATTAAAAAAATAACACCCTTAAACAGATCACGGAGTTTAGCATGAGATCCTGGCTTCAAAGTTCTTTAATTCCCAGTAGTGTCTTTATTCTTTTTGAGAGTGAAAATCTTGGAATTGTTGGTAGTGAGAGAGGAAATATCAGACTTTTACTAAAACACACATGTTACCCTCAGTTGCCCTTTGTGTTCCAGAGCCACGTTAACTTTTTTGAACCGCAGCCCAGTAGTAACCTACAGTATCGATATTTTTATTGTTACACCCTGTGATAAGATGTAAAGCCTTTGTTCCTGTGATTGATGTCGTCCAGTAGTATTAGATTATCCTCTAAATAAAGAGTGCAACATTTTTTTCGCTCTTATTTGTGCCCAGTATAATATCTCCTTGAGTATTCGCAATGGTGTAAATAAGTCCTGTCCATGTTGAGATTCGATGTATTTATCACGTTGACGAACATGGGTATTGTAAAACGTCAGAAGCTATAACACTGTTCCAAGGGGGGGGATGTACCGATCTGATGATGAAGGCGGAAGGTAAATTAATGTGATCTATTCGTGTTTGGGATTATTAGAATCGTTATGAGATGCACTCTGGCTATGAGGTATTTAAGTTTGGTTGGTACCACCACTAAATGTACCCCACATTTAGTGGTGGTACCATAACTAAAAAGTGAAAAATAAAAATCTTTTAACAAAAAAAAAAATTAAACCGACTTAAAAAAAACGTCACATTAAAATATAACGACATGTTAAATAACGAAGAGACAAAACTATCTATTATAGAAACTTCCGAAATGAAAGTTATTTTTTACTTTTCAATGTTTTTTTACTTTGAAGTAGGTTTAATTTTTTTTTTTAAGTTTTTTATTGACTATTGGAAAGCTAACCTTCTGTACTATTCTATTCTGTGCCCGGAGGGTGAAGGAGGAATGAGGAGGGACATTTTTACGACGTGCAAAGAAACATCCTTGCGCCCCGGGCTCGCATGTCGGGAATCACAATTGAATTCTTTTTTTAGTTTTTTTTTTTTAATTTTTTGAATTGTGAACGCAGATTCATGGCTCTTATTGTTCTGTGGAGTGTACATTATTTCTGTTTTAGTTGGAGAACGTGAACGAGAACAGTGAACAGTTTTTTTTTATTGTCTTTTGGCTCGCGCTTCACCGTTGGACCGATGACCTGGTGAAGGTTGCGGCTATCCGATGGATGCGGGGTGCACAGGATCGTTAATTGTGGCGACACTTGGGGGAGGCCTATGTTCAACAGTGGACATCTTATAGTCGATCAGTCTATCGGCTGAAATGATGATGATGATGAGGCTTGCGCTTGACCTTATACCTCACCTTTTGAAACCGACAATGTTGAATGTGGTTGACGATGGAGCGCGCTTACCTAGACGCAACTTATTCACTCTTAACTTAAAGATCCTCAAGTTGTAGTCATGAGGAAAAACCATACTCCGGCTGGGAATTCCACTTCTTAGCTGTAACGCACAATGAATGTGTGCCCAAAACGTCTTGTGCGTATAAGTGGGATATCCACCATGTACCGGTGGTGCATCGGCGTACGCCTGGTGTTCATTTACTGACTATATTATTTTCTAACCCACCTCAGGACAATATACAAATTAAAATTGTAAACTTGAGAGTTGAATACCCATAAATTCCATGTCCTAGATTATCTTTATTCCTTTTGTAAGTAATTCTTAAGAGCAAAAAAACAATTTTATTTACGACTAGATCACGTCACATGATTTTGTTCCCTCCAGTTGAATAACAGCCCTTTTTATGTCCTCGCGGGTTTAGGGAAATCCCTTTTTAGTGGTTTTCCACATCATAAAAGGAACCACGCAGTATGAGCTTCTAGGAAAAGCGGTCGGGTTTGTGCAACAGTAATCTCTCTCTTTCATAACCTATAATAAAGGGAAAATTTAACTGTAAGCACATTATCCTCTTATATCTTTGAAATATTAATCTCTCGAGCCCAACACGCAGCGAAGCCGCTAATAATTTGAATATTCTAATATTTCAAATCCCTCAATAAAGATAAACTAAGACAAAATCCTTGGAACAGTAGATAGAATCTACTGTATATGACAGTTCATATTCTCAACGGCATTTCGGAACTCAATAAGGTATTTTCCTCAAGAAAACTGTCGCGAAGTTATTTCAGTCACGGATTTACGGTTCCTTGGAGTAAGACAAACGGCTCGTAGCGTGTTCGCAAGCAAATTTTGTGGGGAACAGGGAAAAAAGGAAATCATTGCTACGTGCCGCGTTGATTTTAGACGTGCGTCGTCGACGAGATGTCGCTGACAATTGAGGTGCGGTGCATGACGGATGACGAGACGGTTTTGAATTTGGAAGGTTTTGTTTTTTATGTTGGCAGTACGGTACCTAACAGTGAGTTTTACAAAGAGGTTGAGGTGATTAGGACGCAGATTTCACTGGATAGGTTTGAGTTCCATGTTACAGGTGAATGTATAATCAGCTTTTTAATGTTCCGTCTGCTGAGATTCAGGCCTCCTCTCTAGGAGAGGGAATAGGGCGTAATTCCACGCAGACCCAGTGCGGGTTGGTAAATGTCACATGTCTTCGAATTTAAAGTTCTAGGCTATGCCGGTTTCCTCACGAGTTTTTCCTTCACCATTTTAAGAGCAGTGGTGATAAAATAAATTACACAAAGTAATTTGTGTTTCACTAAGTTTGAACCCGCGACCTGCAACTCGGGGTTGTTATAAAATAACGTTTTCATGATGGCACCACTGAAGCGTCCTCAAGTCCAGATACCTTTAAAGTTCTTACTGTTGCCTTCACGGATCTTGAACACTTGCGCAGAAGTTAGATATTCGGTCTCTTTAGTGGTGCGAAGTGCGACGCAGAGGCGGGGAGTGTCAGTGATTGGCTGGCCGCGCCGTTTTGAGAGCAGCGGTGATGAAATAAATTACACAAAGTAAAGCGCCTGGTTTGGTTTGAAACCGCGAGCTACAACTCATAAATCGGGTTTAACACTCGGCCACCACTGCACAGGCGAATGTGACAGAGATTGGGAACAATGACGGAACTCCCTAAGGCTGATGCTTACTAAGACTGCTGGATTGTTCTAAAGAGTAGTCGTGGCTTTAGAACGCAAAGAATACTGAAAAAACATGGGTTGGTTTTATTCAGTGCAAGTCTGATACTCCCATACCGCTCCACCTAGGCTGGGAAAAGTTATTCAATAACTTTCCACTCCAAAAATTACATACATAAAATTATTTTGAACAAGTTCAGATTTAGCTGCAGCTAAATCTGAATGTCTGATGGAAAAACGGACCTGGCAATTAAACGGAAGACTCCAGAAAGTTTAATCGTGATTTATAGAGATCATGCGATCAATGAGAAGGTTTCATTAATTCGATTTTTTTTTATTATATCTCTTTTTCAGAAATGGTGTCTCTGGTGACATCCCCGACCTACGATTTGTATGATTTGTACCATCGCGGTAATTTCTGCCAGATCACTTTAAAAAAAAATCGCTTTAATGCTGCTGCGCGGCGCCAAACCAAACCCTTTGAAGTTTTCGTTTCGAGTGCAAGCAAAAATGAACTTAGCGATGGTCTTTTATGGTACATAGTGAGTTCAAACCTGGGCAGCACATCACCACTGCTTTCAAAACAGTGAAGGAAAACATCGTGAGTGAAACTGGCTTGTCTTAGAACCAAAAATTTGAAGACATGTGACATCTACAAAGCTGCACTGGGCCCACGTGGTAGATAACAGCTCATTCTCTTTCATAGAGGACAGGCTTGAGGCCTGAATACTTTTGTGGCTAATTCTGGACTATATTTATTATTTTTCACATTTTTATTATTGATAGGCTCGCGCCTGACCACTATCATCTGAAGGTAAGCGATGATGTGGTTGACAATAGAGCAAGCTAATTTAGAAGTCTCAGAACAGATGAAAGAGTTTAGAATAGCTTTGTGGGCGGGGCAGGCGCGTCACAAAGTAGGGCAATGCTCATACTTCAACTACCAATGGCAAACTTGCGATCGAAGTGTGCGTGGTCTGTTATTTGCGTAATGCGCGTTTGTATTGGTTGGCCTGTAGTGGAGTTAAAGGGTGTGAGACAAGCAGAGACACTCGTTGTAGTACGAATCGGAAAGTATTTCCTTTCTAACCATCTCTTCTGTGCTAGAAGTATGTGTATAACTATGTTCTGTTTAACTCTTTTACTGTATTATTTCTTAATATCTATGTGTCAATTGCACTACACTACAGGTGAGCTTAAATCTATTTCGTTGCTCCACGGACGTAAACCAAAATCTAAGTCACAAGAGAAAACTAAATGTCGAGCAAATTCTGGTTAAAATGAAACAATATTTGGACTAAGAGAAAAAAGTATTGTAATAGAATTTGAAATTGATTAAATAAGCTTTTCTCTGAGGTAAAACGGTGTCAGTCACAGACAACATTATTATAAAAGAAATGCCACAACGTATTATTTTTAGTATAAATAATTTTATTTAATCAAATTTTAGAAGGGAACTATCACACGGTATTGTAAGCGAGCGTGTGTTTGTGAGTTCGTCTTCTTTACTGTGAGGATATTATCACCATCTTTCAACCCTTGCCCCGTGTTACTTGGGGTCGAAATGAAACCCGGTTTTTTAAATTTTGTCCTATCACCCATCACGTTATCACCAACTCCCTTTTCTTTCATATCACTCCTCACACAATTCATCCACTTTTTCTTTGACCATCCTCTTCTTCTTTTTTTTTTTTTTTTTTCGATGGGAAAAATCTTCTTATGACAACCCCCGCTCTTGGGCGGAGCGGAAGATAGTGTCAGACTCTTACTGACTAAAAAACCCATCCCGTTCCTTCAAGCCTTCATACCGGGGCTCGAGCGCCCTTTCGGTTAACCCTGGCCCCAGTAGGCTTCGACCCGGCTGGGCCCCTGCTGTTGCTGACAACTCCTTGAGGCGCGCGGGAACAGCGCGCGCCGTCGACGACTTGGGCTTGGTCCGGACTGTTACCGGACGGCCGGACAGCGAGCTACCCATTGCTCACTGTCCGCAAGCCCGCGCCTACGGTGGCTGGAAATCGGGATCGGAATCCCGGCGGCGGCGGCGAGAGCGCCGTTGCCTGATGCGGTCGGCCTCCTCCTTAGCGAGCATTACTGCTTCGCAGAAATCGGCGACCGCCTGCCACTCCTCCGCGCTCACCCTCTGCCTCTCCTTTTATCCACAGTTGTCCGATGATGGAAAGGGCTTGGCAGATCAAAGCCATTCAGGCACACACTTCCCAAAATGCTACCGATAGTAAACCGACAGCCTAGTAACTTGGCGTCAGTGCCCAAAACTTTGAAGCTTGGATTCGACGAGGGCATCATTACCAGTGATCTTCTTGGCTCGTTTCTCAAATAATTCAAGCGCATGAAGCTGATATCTGGCAGATCCGTCCTAAAGATGAGAGCAGTACTCTATATACGATCGAACTTGTGCTTGATAAAGTTTGAGCAGCTGTTTCAGTATGAAGTACTATCTCACTCTTGATAGGATTCCCAACTTTTAGGTAGCCAGCTGAGCATTTGTATCGAGACCATACGTTAGCGTGATATCTCTTCAAGTGTTGTTTTGTCTTAATTAAGAACTTTATTACGAGCTGTTCAGTTTTTAACAGAAGAAATAAGCCATGAAATCAAAATGTTAACTTTCACTTCGGTGTAATAGACGGCCACTTTTTATTGAATAAACTCGTTAGGCGTTTGTTGGAAACAATTTTTTCCGAAACGTTCAAATTACAATTTAATTTATTTTTCTTTGTCTTATTTTCTTTTTGTGATGGTAACAGGAAGTTGAGTAAAAACGTATAATGTCTAATTGTTTTCCTTTTTTTACTTAATTAATTTGAAGGAAAAGAGAAAAATATAAAAAGTGGCAGTTTTTAACGTTTTCGATTTGTTTTGCCCAATGTATTTGGGGCGGAATAAAAAACAAACGAAGTTCGGATTTCATTCGCTTTTTGAATTAATGATTAGTTTCAGATTTCGTCAGATTAAAAAAAGGTAGGTACAGCCCAAAAAAATATTCGATTTTGATCGCGTTTTTTAAATGAGGTTTCGACGCGCGTTCTAATTTCAAATCAGCCGCGGGGCAATGTAATCTGCTTGTAAAGAACGGAACGGCGCTCCTTAAATTCGACAGTATTTGCTCATTTTATGCGGGATTCAATTTTGCTGATTTGGATGTTAAGAAGGAAGTGCAATCAATGTTAAAAAGAATTATTATTCAACACTTAGGTAGGTAAGTGTTGACATAATAAAAAAAGTAAAGTTATATACAACTGTTCAAGATTAGCACTTTTTTTTAAGAAAAAAAAAAATTGTCGTTTATCACGCCACTACGAATTGTCGTATCGTCGTGAATCAAGTAGACTTACCTACGACAGTTAATCACAATGTCTCAGAAACCCTTCGAATTAAAAGTTGGCAATCTCAATCCCATGTCACGCGTAAATCGGCCAGACATCCAATTTGGAACCGTTACGTGGGGGGAACACAGCGCAGTTGGAATACAGTAGTATTGTTTGAGATGATTGTCTGAAGAAATGTCAGGGAAATGGTTCAGGACTTCCCTTTTGGAAGCGAATCTATGATCCCAGTATGCTTTGGTCCTACGATTTTGCTGACATCTCTATGAGGCACGCATGGAACACTACGCGCCGTCGACGACTCGAGCTCGATCCGGGCGGTTACTGGACGGCCGGACGGCGAGTTAGCCATTGCTCGTCGAAACCTACGCTGGCTCGAAATTGGGGCTGGATTCCTAAAAGTTAGGGTGTCCGTGAGGAAATCCGTTCCTTCACGCGTGACAGATCCAAATCCAAACTAATATTATAAATGCGAAAGTAACTCTGTCTGTCTGTCTGTCTGTCTTTGCTTCACGCCTAAACTACTGAACCGATTTGTGTGAAATTTGGTACAGACATAGTTTGGAACTTGAGAAAGGACATAGGATAGTTTTTATTGCAAAAAATAAAATAAAAAATAAAATTTATTCCGGACATACAGCGCCATCTATTGGTCAAGAGTCGGCATCAATTCAGTACTGAAATTTCCGGAAGTCACTATTCCACGCGAACGAAGTCGCGGGCAAAAGCTAGTTGGTGATAATTTTGGATGTAGCCTAATGTCGTTGTAAAATAACAAAATATAGACAAGAGCGGAAGCTTCAGCGTTGGACTCCCTCAAGGTGGGCTGATGATTTTGATGAGGGTCGTGAGAATCCGATGGATGCGAGACGCACCAGACCGGTCGATGTGGCGACGTTTGGGGGAGGAATAAGTCCAACAGTGGACGTCTTTCAACTGAAATGATGATAATGAGAAAAAAGCGGGAAAAGTATTTCGATTTGGCATTTAAAAAAAAAAAATTTGTTCTATAAAATATAAATACTCAATGAACCGGATTCCTAACATAAAACTCAAATAATTTTAAAATAAAACAATCTTGCATTACTGCTATTCTTATACAGGATGCGTGAAAAAATTGAAAATAAATTGATCGTGCGTAAGTCGCGCGTGAAGTGAGCGCAATCGTTTAGAAGGAACGCGATTACGACACGGTGAGCGACGACGCGACAAGCAGACGCGCGGGCGCTCGCGACTCGAGTTTTTTGGGCATTCACCCTATTTTGTGATTTGTGATTCAGGGGAGATATGCATTATATATTGTATAAAGAAATATATTCGTACAAAGCCATCTTTGAATCGTGAGATAAAAGCACTAAAATAGTTGCCTATTTTAATGTTTTCGTGAGGCGTACCGCGAGGACTGGTTAGAGACGGCACAGGAGATGAAAGTTTGGAAGGACTTCGGGGAGGTCTTTGCCCAGCAGTGGGACAGTAATGGCTAGATAAAAAAGGTGTCTATTTGTCAGGAGAAGGTTGCGATCATTCGATCAGATATTATTTCATTAGACCATTAGGGTTCAAAATATCGGACTACTAGACGTGCGGCGTTGCCCCACCGGTACTTTATAAACATCCTATGCACAAGAAGCGTTTCGAGAACACATATATTATATTGTGCGTATTAAGAAGTGGAATTCTCTGCCGGAGTCTGTGTTTTCTGATAGCTAAGACTTTAATCAAGAGTGAATGGGTTAGTTCTAGAAAAGCGTGTTCCATCGTCGACCACATCATCGCTTACCATCAGGTGAGATGGTGATCAAATGCGAACCTATTAATAATAAACAACTAAAATAGTTATCTATTTATTAGGCGAAAGTTGAGACCATTCGGGTAGATATTTCGTTAGACCATTAAGGTTCAAAACTAAAATTTTGCAAACCAGCAACACCCAAACTAGTCGAAACAAGTCCCTAGCGACTCGGTTGCATCCCCTTCTAACTTTAGTGATAAAGGTGGATTTGCATTTGCTAAAATTTAGTACACATTACTAAAAAAGTGATTAAAAGTGTATTTAAAGAATTTTTCTCTGCATCACCCTAGGTTGACAGGTAGAAAACGCCTTATGGCATTAAATCCACCTTTACACTTTTCTGTGCATATAGAATAGGCTAGTTGCCGTAAAAAATGTAATTAGTCCGTCTTTTAGATTATTCAAAAATAAGGGACACATATTTTTTATTTGTAAATTAAACCAAAAATGACAAAGATATAGCCCATTAAAGTTACGTGTAACGTCACGCCGTGCTACATTTTTGTAATGGGTACTTTACTCTTGTAAGAATTTTATTATAGTACTTTCTAGGGCATAGTATTATGATATTTTGTGTTTTCTTTATTTTAAGTGATCTTGTAAACCTATTCATTAATATTATTGCGTTCAGAAACACGTACAACTTCCATACACTAGACGCTAAGACTCGAAACATTTTTTTAGGCAAAAAACCACAAATATTTGTTGCGTGTGGGAATCGAATCCGTGAAACGAAGCTCAGCAGCCAATCGCTCAACCACTGCACCCACCGTGCTGTCTTGTTGCCTTGATCATGTTTCGTGAATATTGAGTCCTAGGTTCAATCCTCAAGGCTTTTTCTATTAGCAGCTCGGGGACCTAGAAAGAAATGAAGGTGAAGAGCCAAACGTACTCAAACTAGGTAATAAGGCCATAGGTTGACTTCTGAAAGGGATACCCGTAGTCCTGGAGCCTAAAGGGCAAATAAAGAACATCGGTATGGTTTTAATAAGAATAAGTTTTACAGTCTACCGTTGCGCTCTAGAGTGGGAGAGAGGTTTTTTGTTAAATATTCGATAGTTATTGAATAATTTCACAATAAAAAAAAAAATCCTAAACTGCGTACTAAACCTATCAAAAAAAAGTTTTATATTTTTAAAAACCGAACCGCATTCCAAAATTCAAATTCCAAACCATAAACAGCGCGCCAACTGTCGCCAACGATCATCAGCATTACTTTTTAAAAAGCAAAAGGCATCTAAATCGCTAGCTGTTTACATGGACATGGATGAAAAAAAGGTTATATTTGTTGGCTATCGAGGACACCCGCCGCGGTGATTACGCGTTGTAATGGCGATAAATAAATAAGGACGCTTTCCCACCAAAGATTTTCGAAGTAGCAATGCGGAGCGATAATGCTGTGAAAATGTGTGATTGTTACCACCAAAGCGGTACGAGGAGCATTTACGGTGCGAAGATGCGACGTTTCGTGACGGTGTGTAGCTAAGTAATGCGTGGATGCATAGTAGATTCTGAGCTGTGCAATTATTCCTGGCTCATATGCCTAGCACACATTTCTCACCCGAATCCTTTGCACATACATCCTCCACACACATCTCTAGTTCAGATTCTATACCCACGTTTCTTTCTCACATCCCTCTTAAATCTTCCTGAAACATCACACATTTCTCACTCGAATCCTTTGCACACACATCTCTCAAACACATCTCTAGTACAGATTCTTCACCCACGTTTCTCTTTCACATCCCTCTTAAATCTTCCTGAAACAGCACACATTTCTCACCCGAATCCTTTGCACACACATCCTCCACACACATCTCTTAAACACATCTCTAGTACAGATACTCCACCCACGTTTTTTTCTCACATCCCTCTTAAATCTTCTTGAAACAGCACACTTTTCTCGCCCGAATCCTTTGCACACACATCTCTCAAACACATATCTAGTACAGATTCTTCACCCACGTTTCTTTTTCACATCCCTCTTAAATCTTCCTGAAACATCACACATTTCTCACCCGAATCCTTTGCACACACATCCTCCATACACATCTCTAGTACAGATTCTACACGCTCGTTTATTTCACAGATTCTTCTTAAATCTTCCTGAAACATCACACATTTCTCGCCCAAATCCTTTACACACACATCTCTCAAACACATCTCAAGTACAGATCCTTCACCCACGTTTCTTTCACACAACCCTTCCTTTTTTGTAACTAAAACTACATATCTCTAGCCCTTTTCCACAAAAAAAGCTGCGCTAAGTCTAGCTTGCAAAAAGAGGGGAGCCCATTAGTGGTTTTTCTCGCACATCTTTGATGGAAAAGCACCCTAAGTGCGGTAAATAATTACGCGACACGTGACGCTCGTAATTGGAGCCTATGCTGCTTAATGTTCGCTTTTAATAGGCGCTCGTAGTGCGGGGGTCGTCAGAATTGAAAGCGGTAGTAATGAAGCACCTACGGCGATAGCTGTCACTGATTGTACCGGGAAATTACTGTTTGAATTTGGATCATGCTGTATCATTATTTGAAATGAGCATTTAGAATTTAGAAAAATTGTTTGATAATTTGAAAGTGTCTAATTGATTTAAACTTCAATTCAATTTAAAAAAAATCATTAATTTAATTTTTTATTTAAAAATACTTTCACAAATATGTACACTGACATACACAAGTTACTCAGATCCGAAACAAAGTTTTTGTAGTATACACAATGTTCCAGTAGTCCCGGGAAACGAATTAATTGTCTCGTTCGGTCTGTCTTACTTAAAAGTCGATGTGGAACTACATAATTGCACCACATTCGGGGTATTAGCATCATCATCATCATCATCATCATCATTTCAGCCGATACACGTCCACTGTTGGACATAGGCCTCCCCCAAGCGTCGCCACATCGAACGTTCCTGTGCGTCATCGGTTTCCTGCCACCCTCACCACGTCATCGGTCCACCTTGTAGGAGGCCTTCCAACACTGCGTCTTCCGGTACGCGGTCGCCACTCCAAAACCTTTCGGCCCCAACGGCCATCTGTCGGTCATCGGTATTAGCATGTTGTGAGTATAACAGTTAAACCTATAAACCCGTTATACGTCAATATCTTTTCAGGCGAAAGATGCCCACTGTTGGGTATGTCTAACTTTCCCAATCGGCGTTCAACCCTGTAAGTCTCATATGTATAGGATTTACGCAACACTCACTAGTATATCGGTCCACTTTTGGTGAGGCTTGCCAACGCTTCATCTTCCGGTATACTGTCGTTCTGCAAGCAACGTACCCTGCCTACCACTTAACTTTGGCGCGGGCTATGTCGTGTCGGTAACTGTGATACACCTGCGGATATCTTCATTTCTGATTCAATCACGCAAGAAATCTCCGAGTGTAGCCCTCTCCTTTTGGTTGACTTTAAATCTCCCTTTGGTTGACTTTAAACCTCCTTTTGGTTGACTTTAAACCTTCTGATGAGACTCATTGCAAGCGAATACGTTTTAGTGTCATATTGATATCTCTCGGCTCAAACGGCATATACTAGGGCGGGGTGAAAAGTTCTCGGCCTGATATCGAAAGACTACAAATTTCAGTTAAGATGTGATTTTATTTTTCTGCTTAGTCTATCGTCTCTCTTAACTTCAATACACTTGGTTTCACACGACGTTTCTCTAACGTTACTATTTCTTTCTGGAAGTGTGATTCTGAAAGGCCTCTCACCTTTTTCATTCGATGTGAAGCACTTATCATAAAGAAAATTCTTTAAGATTGAGAACAGATAGGAGTCAGATGATGCCCGATCAGGAGAATATGGGGGATGGCCGAGCAAATAATTTTATAACATGGTGTAAAAACTATTGGAATCTATTAACTTACTGATTCTGAACAAACTGTATTCAGGTTTTTCATAAACTAAAAATAATGATGTATAAGTATAGAGATACTACTGACTTTGTCCGTACACTGAATTATGTGGACATAGTAAAGTAGGCAGGTCTATGACTAAGGCGTATTGACATAATTATCTTTATCTCTGGGCTCAAAGGGCGTGTAGCATATTTGGGCATTATACTATATGCCGTTTGAGCCAAGAGATATTAATATGGCACTGAAACGTAGTCGCTTGCAATGTGTCATTTTTTTTTTATCTGTTATAAACTAGTACTTGAGTGCGATCCCGCCTGATGGTAAGCAGTGATGCAATCGTTGATGGTGAGGCGCACTAGTTTATTAAGAGCCTATTCACTCTAGCCTTGAAGACACCCAAATTATAATCAGACGGAAAGACCGCAGCAGGCAAACTGTTCCAGTCCTTCGAAGTACGCGGTATAAATGACGAGGCGAAACGCTTAGTCCGGACCGTAGATGTTTCAATAACGTAAGGGTGTCTCGCCGTGCGTCGGTTTGTCCGATGGTAGAAAGTCTCATCAGAAGATTTAAAGTCGCCCAAAGAATTATAGAGAGACCGATATATGCTCGGAGTTTTGTAATGTAATCAAATCAGAAATGAAAATATCCACAGAAGAACCAAAGCAAGAACCGACATAGCCTGAAGAATGCTCTAAATGTGCTTTACGCCGTTTGAGCCTAGAGGTACCGATATGTCAATATGCCATGCATACACCTGTTTTACCATAATTATGTTACCTATTTTTTTCTTTCGAGGGGAAAAATCATCCAATGATAAACCCCGCTCTTGGGCGGAGCGGTAGACAGTGTCAGACTCTTACTGACTAAAAAACCCATCCCGTTCCTTCAAGCCTTCATACCGGGGCTCGAGCGCCCTTTCGGATAACCCTGGCCCCAGTAGGCTTCGACCCGGTTGGGCCCCTGCTGATAATTATGTTACCCACATATTTTAGTGAACAGACAATGTCGGGAGTATCTCTAATACTTATAGGTACACAACAACAAGGGGAACTTACAGCAAAGTTTTAATTAATTTATGCATTTAGTTCGTGTGGACTAATATTCCTCAGTGACACTATTTTGTGGTGTTTATTGGGACATGTTTACAGCAATGTTGGTTGTCCGTGTGTGTGTTGAATTATTGTTTCAGAATAGTTATAATTAGAGACGAACTGTATTCGGCTTTTGAAATATTAATGTTTGCGGATGTTTGGGTTATTGGCGGAATTTCTAAAATGTGTTGTTGAATTGCAGCGGGTGTATTGGAATTAACAATATTGCGATTATTAATTCTACTCTATATAGCCAGAGATATAGGAGCTTCACTGTTGTACTATTGTAGCTTATCGATTTTCTATCGTTTATATTTCGGGGAGTGTGCTTTGGAATTGTACAATTTCATTCCGCCAAATCCGTTCCATTGCTGGACCACTAGACTAACAGTGTTGCGACATCGGTACATGGCGGATATCCCACCTATACGTACAAAAAAACGTTTTGGGAACCAAATCCTTGTGCGCACAGCCAAAGATTGGAATTCCCAACTAGAGGTTGTGTTTCCTGATAGCTATAATCTATGGGTCTTTAATTTAAGAGTGACTAGGTTACTTCTAGGCAAGCGTGCTCCATCGTCGGCCACATCATCGCTTACCATCAGGTGAGATAGTGGTCAAACGCGAACCTATGCTCATTTACAAAAAAAAGGTATATGTTCCTTATTAAAAGCTTAGTAAAGCTATTTAGTTTAATATTAAAAGAAGCTTGAATTCCAAGGATAGGCTTAGACTTTTTTCTATTCATCTTCGACTTTGACTTTGCGTCCGCGATGATAAATGATATTAATTTTGCAAAAAGGTTTTAAAATACACTTTTACACGTCAATTTTTTTTTTCGTCGGTTTAAACTATATGAGGACGGTGTTTCTTAGCTGTCTACCTTGAGAAGAAACACCGAAACAAACTCAGGGGTCAAAGTCTCTTTTAAAGTCCATACAGTAAATATGTAATGGTCAAACCACGTGAGAACCATGCAGATTTGTCTGAGATGGTCTTCTGAAGAAAGAGCCATATAGATTTGAGTAGTCCTGTCCAGTCAGCCAACCAACATTCACGCTGACCAAACCGCTGACAGAATCTTCACAAATAAATCTGAACAAATCTTCACGAACCTTATTATCTGAACAAAAGTGATCGATGTAACGTCAAAGACAGGACAAACATCGAAGCACTATGAGCGAGCTAAGTTCAATCGTTAGCAAAACTTAGCGCAACTTAAACAAAGGATGCGCAAACTTGAGTAGTTAAAAGTTCTTTTTTTTGCGCAAGGAATCGGATAGTTCGGAGTTAGAACTTTGTGTTAGGCTGGAGTTGTTGTGCGCGATAACTATCGGAGTAAAAGAATCGTCTTATGAAATAGGATTTGTTAAGAGTTTTTAGGAATCTATTGATTGCACACTGCATTATTCTTTGTTTTAAGGTCCGAAATCATCTAGTGTCTTCTCCCGCTCTAGGGCGGAGCAAAAGGGCTTGACAGACTTTTACTGACTAAACCATACCAGTATTTCTTTTTTGCCTAGGTTTTCACGATCTCGGATGTCTTTCGAAAAGCATCCCATAGCCCCAGTAGGCTCCGGCCTTGCTGGGGCCTTACGATTTTGCTGACATCTGTTTAAGGCACGCATGTACGGTTACCGGGCGGCTGGACGGCGGGATAACCATTGCTCGCCGACAACAAGCCTATGCCTGCGGTAGCTGAAAGTAGAGGACGGGATCCCGGCGGCTGGGATATGAGAAAGTCCGTTCCAGAGCAGGCATAGCAAATTGCTCACAGAACATATGGTCGATGGAGCCGAAAACACGGATGGCTGCATGAATTTGGTTAAGGCGTATAGTCCCTTGAACCATCTGGCCGAAATTATGTGAACGCAACTCTCGCACTCGCCTAGGCGGCAGTACGCAAATCTGTGCATTTATTTGCGGCAGTAGCGCTCGGAAAGCGCTTTAAATCCAATTTCTCTGCGAGATATTGATTGATTTACATATGCTTTGTTCACTTTAAAGAATATATAACCACCAATTTTTATGTGTAAAAATGTTTCTAAAGGTCCAAGCCGTTTCGAAGGAGTAGGGAAAAGTTGCGAAAAGTTGCGAAATTGCTAAATATTTATTTTAGACAAAAGTCTTAATTGCACAAAAGAATCAAATGTTGATATTATTGTTCATGAATCTATAATAAACATATATTTTTTTCAAACTAATTGACCTAGCCGTTACGTAGGAGTAGGCCTCAGAAAATCACTGTTTTATGGCAATTTTCGGGCGCTTGGCCCTTAAAATTGGGTACACGGGTATAACATAATCTGGAAAAGCACATAAGATTAATTTTTATCTGGGGTGTATGTTCTTTCGGAATAGATTTTTTCTACTTTCAAGCGGGCGAAGTGAACATAATTCTTCGGCCGCCATGCAATACTTAAACACAGATATCATACCATCTTGCATCTGTTCCAAAAACATTGCGGAGAATAGCTAAATTTTTCTTTTTTCTCTCCCAGCCACCAGCCAGCCATGCCTTAGTAGCGAACATTCAAAGATGCCTTCAGTATTCTTGCGGGCCGTTTGTGACACCGAAGTGTAATATTATCTTGCTTATTTTTCTTCCTCTTCTTCTTCCTGCCCTTATTCCATATTACATGGGGTCGGCGCAACACGTTTTTTTTCTTGCATTCTGTCCTGTAACTCGTCACGTTATCTCTTAAAACTTTTCTTTCATATCACTCAGACAAACGATTTCCTTTCAACTTTTCAGTCTCTGGCGCCACTTTCAAACTTTTTCTTATATATATAAGTGATGCACTTACATACATTTGATTTTTTCTATTTAAGTAGATATTAAATAACGTATTAATTACGTATTTATCTAAAAGTACAAAAAAAACATACTCTTTAAAAACATTAAAAGTATCCGTGTAAGAAAAAAACATTTATACGATTCACCTTCAACAATTGCATATCTGCTTACCGTCAGGTGGGATCGTAGGCGATATCTTTCTTTTTTCTCCTTTCTTATATTTTGATCGTTGCATTCTATATTAAAAGTGACTTTTCATTGAACGTAGGTATGATAAGTCGTATTAAGGCTTGGAAAAAATATATCCCTAAAGTTGGAAATATCAGTATCTACACACTTACACAGCTAGGTTAACATGTCATTAATCTATCAGTATTATAATATTAATACTATTTTTGTACATTATTCCCATATTACTCAACAAATAAAATCATATCACAACGAAGTAAACTCAGAAACAAACAAGCAAAACTGCAACGTTGGTGTTCATATAACTAAGCTCGTCTTTCGGACCGGGCAAAGTGTAATTGGCTGACCGTATCTGGATTTGTGATGTCAATAGACTTACCTTACATGACCTTGCTCACAAAATACTGACAAGATATAAAGGTCGTTACACTGCGGTGTAAATGCAGCCACGTCACAGCTAGCCCGATGCAAAGTTGTATTGTAAGGCAGAATGGAATTGTTGCGGGTTTGCGAACCATCGCTATACATATTTTCCAATTTTATCATTCCCACTTCTATCTAAGGTTACAGAGGAATTCATTTTACTTTGTCGCTCTTCGCGTTTGGGGAGAATCGGGAAAAATGGCGCGATCTGGGGGTGTTTGAGAGTTGGTGGGAAAAATTGGATGAATTATTCTCTTATTTGCGGGTTCGAATTTGTTCGTATAGCTAGGGGATCGTAAAAGTTTGTTTATTTCCAAAGATATGACCCGTAGTACTAGCACTAACTCTATTGAAATCTGTACTAATATTATTAAGTGGTAAAGTTTTTGTGTTTGTAAGAGGTAATCTCTGAAAGTACAGGTCTGATTGCTGAAATTATTTCACCAATAGAAAGCTGTTCTATTTCTGAGTGACATAGGTTATTTCATGTACCTACCTACGCGCGGGTGAAGCCGCGGCAAAATCTGGTAGTTTAGTGATATTTGTACTGTCTGCAAACAGACTATGGAATTACTTAACTAGAAGCCTTTTCACGATTTATCTTCTTTATATTAAGAAGATTTCAGTAATCGACCAAGAACTGTTGTCTCTGTGTTAATATTCATGTAAACCACTATAACTTTTAAGCACATCGATCTGGGTGCGTTGGTGTCCACAAATTGTTTTTTTTTTTTAGATCTACGACACACGAAGTTGTTCTACGTACAAATCAGGCGTGTTACAGGTGTGTATCGGTTTAATGTAGTTCCAGCTTTATCCTAACAAACTCTCTCTTATTAGACATTATTACTCACTTAGATGTTTGTTGCTGCCTGTGGACATCGGAATACCTGCATCATTATCATCATTATCATATCAGCCGAAAGTCGTCCACTGTTGGACATAGGCCTCTCCCATGTGTCGCCATAACGACCGGTCCAGTGCGTCACACATCCATCGGATGTCTGCATAAGGCTCCGAATTCCTGCAAAAGGCATTATAAAAGTATCGCCATCTCAGAATCAAAGTACCTGTAGTAGCGCCTATGGGATTATTCGAAAGTGTTACCGTTAGAGAAGACAGTCAGACTTTTACTGACAAAACCCACTCCTAGTTCCTTCATTGCCTTTGATTCTAGGGCCAGGTTTTCTTTTCAGAACCGTCGAAGCCCAGCAGGGTCGAAGCCTTCTGAGGCCAACTCAGAAGGCTTCGACCCTGCTGGGCTTCGACGGTTTCCTGACATCTCCTCGTCGACAACCCCACGTCTGTAGTCTCAATAAAGTATATAACTACGTCCGGACCAAGCCCAAGCCGTCGACGGGGCGCACTGTTCCCGAGCGCCTCAAGGAGTTGTCGGCAACAGCAGGGACCCAGCCGGGTCGAAGCCTACTGGGGCCAGGGTTATCCGAAAGGGTACTGAAGCCCCGGTATGAAGGCTAGAAGGAACGTGGTGGGCTTTTAGCCAGTAAGAGTCTGACATTGTCTCCCGCTCCACCCAAAAGCGGAGGTTGTCATTGGATGATTTTTCCCACCATAAAAAAGTATATAACTACCGATAAGATTTTCTTTTTTTTTTAAGTTTGCGTCTTTAACGCGTAAATAAACTGTTTTTCTTTCTTTCTTTCTTTCTTTCTAGATCTAAAGCCACTGGCAGTAGCTAGTAAGTCCATAAGGTCGAAATTTGCACACACACCGTCCACGGTAGAAAATTCAGCCAGAGAACTCTAAGTACTGAAGTAGATCTGTCTCATTACTCTTTACTAACAAGGGTTTCGATTCAATAACGTCTCTGGGACAGAAGCTGTAATTAGGTTTTTTTCAGTTAAGTGTTCATTAACAAGCTGGCTAGTCATTTAGAATAAATGAACAGGCTTCTTCGTTCTGTTGCCGATTCAGTTAATGCCTAATTAACTACACATTCGAGTCTCAACAAGGTTTTACTTTAGAGCAGTGGTGACAGTGGTAACGGCCCCGACTTACGATTTTAAACCCAGCCAGGCGCATTATTTTATGTGATCTAATTTATCACCACTGCTCTCAAAACGGTGAAGGAATACATTGTGAGGAAACCGGCATGTCTTAGAATCAAAAATTCGAAGAAATGTGACATTCATCAACCCGCAGTGGGCCTGCGTGGTGGTACGGCCAATTCCCTCTCCTAGAGAGGAGGCCTCAGTCCCAGCAGTGGGAACATTAAAAAGGCTGATTATGCTAAACAAAGTTTTAGGACTGAATAAGTGGTTTATTTAGTTTCGGTAGTTTTCAAATGAGAATCTATGGAAATAGTGACGCATTTAGACGATTAATGATTTATCAGTTTACTATAAAACTGACCAAGTGCGAATATTAAGTTCCATACTACAATATTAAAATTGAGCAAAAAATATTGACATTATTACGTTTCCGACCGTCCGGTAACTGTCCAGACCAAGCCCAAGTCGTCGACGGCGCGCACTGTTCCCGCAAGGAGTTGTCAGCAACAGTACCCAGCCCAGCTGGGTCGAAGCCTACTGGGGCCAGTGTTAGTTTCGAAAAACAGCTCGAGCCCTGGAATGAAGGCTTGAAGGAACGGGGTGGATTTTTAGTCAGTAACATCCTGACACTATCTCCCGCTCCACTCAAGAGCGGGGATTGTCATTGATGATTTTCCCACCATAAAAAAACCCTACTTATATAATTTTACATACATACACACTATACTTGGCCTTAAAATGTTCCCAGTTTTGACGCTCAGACCTCCTCTCTAGTAGAGGGAATGGGCTGTAATCCATCACGCGGAAATAGGTAATAATATATAATTTTCTTAATATTATATTTTTAAAATTTTGTCTCTTATGCAAAGAGAAATCCAGCAAGCGAGTCTGAGCGCACAGACAAGCCAGAATAGAGCTCTCTAGTGCAAACGTACAAGGAGACCCGACTCCAGCTAAACTGAGAAGAGGGTTGGTCAAAGAAGAGAGAAGAGATTTTTTTTAATTTTTGTTATTAACTAGCTGTGCCCGCAACTTCGTTCGCGTGGACTACAGGATGTTGAATTTATTTTTTCTAAAATAGCTTATGTTACTCCTTATTACATCAGGTACCTGCCAAAAAAAGTCCCGTCAAAATCGGTCAAGCCATTTCAAAGATTAGCCCGGACAAACAGACAGACAGACAGACAGACAGACAGGCAAAAATTGTAATTTTGGTGTATGGTTATAATATAATATGTTTATTCAGGGTAAAATTTGGTAAAATGGTTACATAAAATCTTAAGAGTAATTACAAAGGTAAATGCTATGTTATATGCCTGTACTAGGATAAACCTGTATCACAGGCAGTAGGATGGTACCGTATACATATTCATAAAAAGCAGTTATTTCAATATTACAAACAGATACTCCAATTTTAGTTATATGTATAGATGTATAGATAGGCGCGCGTTTTACCACTATCTCGCGCACAAAATAACATCGGGCGCCCCCCAAGGATCTCACTTAGCACCAATACTATTTATTATGTTCATTAATGACCTTCCTGAGTGTTTTCGTTTTTCTGAACCTTTTCTTTATGCTGATGACTTAAAATTTGCACGAGTAATCGAGTCAAAAAGAGACTGCGAACTTCTGCAACACGATCTTAACCAAGTTATAAAATGGTGCCACGATAATAAAATGCAACTAAATCCAAAGAAATGTTACCATGTAAAATATACGCGGAAAATCTACTGTATTAACACAGAGTACTTCATAGACCAAGAGCGAGTTCAAGAAGTCGAAACAATAAGGGATCTGGGAGTACTTTTTGACAAAAAAGTCACTTTTGTGCCCCATATTGAATGTATTATTAAAAAGTCATCGAAAATGTTAGGGTTCCTACTTCGTAACACTAAAGGCTTTCGCAAAAGTAGCACTAAGATAATGCTATATAACAGTCTCGTACGTAGTGTTATGGAGTATTGCAGTGTAGTGTGGAGACCTCACTATGCCACTCACATGTTGCGTCTGGAAAGGGTCCAGAAGCGTTTTGTATGGCCTTTAGTGAGGGCAAATCTAAGCGTCTGTCCTCTTACAAAGCCCGCCTGTGTCATTTCAGAATGCAATCGTTATCCATGCGTAGAGATATAGCTGATGCTTTATTTCTTTGCAAATTGTTGCGTAATAAGATCAACTGCCCCAGTTTATTGAAGCTTATTAGATTCCACGCGCCCTCTAGATATCCTAGGAATAAGATAACACCCCTGTGTCCGCCACTTCGAAAGTCTGAGCTTGGTGCTAATTCCCCGATACCTAGAATGTGCAAAATAATTAATGGCCGCAGTGACATAGTAGATGTACATCACGATAATATAAACAAATTTCTACGAGCTTTTGTAAATAATCCAACGGAGATTTAATTTTAATTTTATATGTGTTCTCAATTATTCTCAATGTTTTCAATTTAATTTTTTTAAATTTTATTTTCTTACCTATTTATAATAATTTTAATTCTAATTGTAAATATAATTAATCAATCATAATTTAATCAATTGCAATTGATTCGATCAGTAATTTTCATACGAATGATTTTTTTTTATGTGGTATCTGTACATTATTGAATGATAACACAACTCTACAGAAAAAAAAATTTTCTTTGTCCTAAAGTTTATTTTGTGATTTTTCTATTCACTATGCTCTAATATAAAGAAAAAATACCAATATTCCTTAAAAAGTTTGCTTTTGTGGTGATTATGACAATAAATATTTTTTCTTGAGTTAGTATATTGAAAAAAGGTATTCAATTATCATCATGATGTTTTTAAAAATACCGCGAGAAAATTAAGAAGCCGTAACTGTCACACAGCATCTACTGATGTTACTTAAGTGATAAACCAGAAATAACTGGTTTCTAGAAGACTCAAAGAGGTTAAAATGTCATCTAGAAAGTGTAAATATGAAGCTGATGCATTAAGCTATATATGTGGTACATTTATACAAAGTCAGAGAGAAAACATTTTATTTAAATACGTGTGAAAACTTCATGAAGCCTACGAAGCTTATTTTTAAATGCCCTGTTCTTAATTTAGATATACCGTGGGTTCCACGTGTTGCTTGCAGTAATTGCAAAAGATGTTAAGAAAGCAGGTAAAGAACTGTTTAGTAAAAAAAAAAAAACATTTCTTTTTGACATGACACAAACATTTGTTATCTTTATTTATTTTA
This sequence comes from Mythimna albipuncta, assembly GCA_929112965.1. Classification (NCBI taxonomy): domain Eukaryota; kingdom Metazoa; phylum Arthropoda; class Insecta; order Lepidoptera; family Noctuidae; genus Mythimna; species Mythimna albipuncta. Next base: position 21,176,390 of record OV815963.1, read on the forward strand.
GGTTGGTATCCAGATGAAAAACGGAGTAGATATTAAATTCACAGTACCAAGAATTTGGCGATGACTGTTATTTTTACGTGGTTAATCCTGCTGAAAAATGCAAAAGCCAGTGAATACATATCCTGATCTTGCTTAGTCTTCGGCTCCAATCTCTTACAGCCCACAACTTCCAGCACCTGAACCTCCTACAAAATTGTCTCATTCAAGCTTATTTCAAAGTTCGAGAAGAGTTCAAATAAAAATATTGAAGACGAAGAATAAAAGAATAAAGAATTTGTACTCTCACAGACTGTTACCGAGAGCTAGTTGAAAACATGTTAGAAGATTTTAAAACTATGGGCTGCAGAATGTCTTTAAGGGTACATAATGTTACATGCTTATTTAGATACCTTTAAAAACAACATGGGGGCGTATTCATTAGAACAAGGAGAACGTTTTCATCTAGACATCATGGACTTCGACAGCTGTTATCAGAGTCAATACAACGAAAAAATTATTTGGGACTACATTTGGAGCTTAGTTAGACCAAATTCTTATAAACATTAAAGAAAATGTAAAAGAGTTCACTTTTAAACCTTACCTTAACCTATTTTGTAATTTGATATAATATAAAAAGCTGATAAAAAATATACATACAAAAATTAAATTGTTTCAATTTTTTTATTAAAAAAAAATTGTCAATTTTCTAAAATATTGATCAACCATTCCCCTGGATACAAAAGCAAACTTTTTCAGGCTATATGTATTTTTTTGGTTAAATTATCGATAAATCTATCGATATTTCATACTCTCTTATCAAAGACAAAATTGTGTTGTCTTGTTGTAATTAATTGTTAATTTTTTTATTTTTTTTTATTGTTATTTTAAATTATTATTATTTTTTGTAACGTATAGCTTATAATTTTAAATATGTTATTTAAAGCCGTTTTTTGTGCATGTGGTGTTAACCTTTAATTAATTGTTGCACTTGCAAATGTTAACCTAGTCACTAACTTAGAAATGTATATGTGTAAACAATTGTTGGTTAACCTAAATAAATAAATAAATAAATCTCACCTGATGGTAAGCGATGATGTGGTCTACAATGAAGCACACTTGCTTAGAAATAACCTATTTATTCTTGACTTAAAAACCCCTAAATTGTAGTTATCTAGAAAAACAGGCTCCGCTTGGGAATTCCACTCCTTAGCTGTACGTACAATAAATGAGTTCCCAAAATGATTTGACCGTGTCAATGGAATGTCCACCATGTAGAGGTGGCGCAATGCCGTACGCCAAGTGGTCCGACGATGGTACGGACTTGGCGGAATCAAATTGTGCAATTCCAATGTTCACTCCCCGAAATATAAACGATAGAAAACCGACAGGTTAGTAACTCGACGTTGAAGCTTAGATTAAGAGGTAGAGATTTACTAACAAAATGTATTTTGGCGCACAAAACATTTTAGAAACTTAAGACAAACACAAAAAAAAAAAAACTAACTTTGTATGTCTCACGTTTGCGCCAAAAAGGTCCAGTTCAGCGAAAATGCCAGACAACTACGAGACAGTTGTCTGACGCTGGTTTTCAACTGAACCTTATTTGGAGTGTACGGATAATTGAACGATATCTTTAAGTCAAGAGTGAATAGGTTACTTCTAGGCAAGCGTGCTCCATCGTCGACCACATCATCGCTTACCATCAGGTGAGATGGTGGTCAAACGCAAGCCTATTGTGACTGTTCCAATAAGACCCTAGGCCGATAAAATTTTCATTTTTCCTGAATTTCCCTACATGAAGGTATGAAGGTCGGCTTCCCCCTAAGGGGAAGAGGGCGAGCGCCACCATTCGCCCGCCCTTGTAGCTTTCAACCAGTGACTTGGACAAGCTCCCACCGACATAAAGATGAATTCCATAAAGTACTAAGTAGTCCAGTACCTTATCACATTATCCGGACAAGGAAAGACTTGAAAGAATTGTCAAGTGAGACTTTGGAATTCATGATAATATGAAATACATTAGAAGTGGTTTCAGAAGGTTAAAATATAACTAAGGGATGTAAGGTTATGATTAATTAACATTAGATCATGTGAGTAACCCACACGCAAGCGTATCAGGTCTTTGGTCAATAAAACTCACACGGTACCTCACATCCGCACTCACGGCACTTAGGGCAACACTTCCATAAGTGACGCCTGCGCTTTTCAGCAACAAAACGTCAACATCGTGCTCCTTTTGAGATATGGTCCCTAGCAGTTCTCTCGAACTGTAAAACGTGACGAAGCAACCTTCCCTGCTGCAAACCGTGCGACCGTCCTTGTCTAGCAACGGGGCAAGCTAGTTCCAGTGCAATGCGTCGACATCATGCTCCTATTGAGTCATGGTCCCTAACAGTCCTTGGACTGTATAGTATGTGATAGATATGGTCAACCCATCCCCAGGTCGTGCACCCTTTGTACAATAAGTACGTCTGCAAGATACAATGCTCGTATCTGACCGAAGTAATGGTCGCAGATAGAGTGTATAAACTCAAGAGTAAATGCAAATACTAATAAATAATATAGACGGGAGCCATCACTCCAATAGTAAATAGAGTTGAGCATCTCAACTCTCTTGAATGCCTATATAGACAGCCCCAAAAGCGCCCCCACCACTCACCACTTCCTAGTGTTTCAGCTGGAGAGAAGAAGTGGAGGAACAAACTCTCTAGCAACACAGTTCTGTCTATTTAGTTATAAGAACTTTAGACAACTAGCCTCTCCCGCGGCTCCGCACGTAGGTCTGTGTATATTAACACAATATCAGCCTAGGATAAATTAGAATAATGAATGACTCACCCATTCACACCAACAAACACTCACACACTTTGCTACTCTAAATACTAGATCAGTCTAAGCCAAACTGAGGCCACCTGTATCTCAATGTTGGCACTTCTAAGACTTACAACGGGACACAGCCCTACAAAATCTACTGAGTCAGCTAGTTTAGCTGGATCCTCCTGGACAGACCTCTCTCGGGCCCTGAAGCCAAGTGTCCTAGACGTGTGTTCCCTACTCGGCCCTGACGCTAAGTCTCTCTGGACGTCTGTCCCCTACCAGGGTCTCACGAGAAGTCCCTCTAAACGTGTGTTCCCTACTCGGGTCTGACGCGAAGTCTCTAGACATGTGTCCCCTCCTAGGGTCTGACGCGAAGTGTCCTATCCTGCCGAGTCATGAGTGCCTCCTCTCGCCTTAAGGCTCAGTATCACTTGTCAATTACTTATTACTGCTTCGTTTTTGTATAGTTTCTAAGAAGGTTTCGGTCGCTTGGTTCTCACGACTTGGTTCGCACATGTTGGGTCTTTTGGTAATTTCTTTACAATTGTGCTAAAATATTTCCTTTTTTGTAATTGTTCCTTTCACATTAAAAAGACAATTTATGAGGGTCTAAGTGGCTCATGTTGCCAGACGTGGTATTCAAAGACAAATATAATATTTTGTTATTAATTTGGAATAAGTGACAGACAGTCACACTATCAATAATAATAAAAAAATATTTAGCAATCAGTGTTAGGTGTAAGGTAACGCAAGTTTTTGTTACTATAGTTGCAGATATACTCCAGCACCGTACAACGGTACCTGTAAATAACTCCATTATCATTTCATACGCCACACTCGAAGGAAACATGTTATACCGTTACTGCTTCCCAGAACGTTGGCCCGATCAATTTGTTGGCTATAACTTAGACCTGGCTCCCTCCCTCAGGTGTATTTTAACACTACATAGACAGATAGGAGTTACGATTGGAATACCTCTAGGGTATAGGTATACTGTACCACAGTTGATGTTAACATACAACATTACGAATATTTTTACTATATCCGAAACCAGAATATAATTTGTTTAGAATCAGTAACTGAATTAATTTCTATAATTTTTATACCATGTTATATTTTTTCCCAAAAATACTTAAAACATGTTACTAATTGGACACCTGCTTGGTCACGGCAGCTCATGGCGAACATTAAGTGCCAGCACATAGCTTGATGCAGGAGTAAACCAATCCGTCAGTCACCAGCTGGCTTACTCTCCAAATTAATTTCAATTTCAATCTAAAGTCAATCCGATTGCAATGCCAATTTTGACGTTGCTCTTGAAAACAATATTGTCAACTTATACGATTTCACTTAGTTCTCAACATGGTCACGCAATTTTGAACCAATTTGGCGCTAGCACTGAATTCAAGGGTACGAAACGTCACAATCTCAATGTCGACCGATCGGAATTGAACTCAAGAGTAAGCCTGCGGGATGGCCCGGTGACCATGTATTTGAGTTGATAATCAGGTACCATAACAATTAATTGTTCATTGCTCGGTACCTGTTAATAACTCCATTATCATTTCATACGCCACACTCGAAGGAAACACATTATACCGTTACTGCTTCCCAGAACGTTGGCCCGATCAATTTGTTGGCTATAACTTAGACCTGGCTCCCTCCCTCAGGTGTATTTTAACACTACATAGACAGATAGGAGTTACGATTGGAATACCTCTAGGGTATAGGTATACTGTACCACAGTTGATGTTAAGATGAAACATTATTTTTAGAATATCCGAAACCTGTAAATATTCGTAGTTTGTACAGAATCAGTAACTGAATTAATTTATATAATTTTTATACCTCATATTTTTTTCCCAAAAATACTTAAAACATGTTACTAATTGGACACCTGCTTGGTCACTGCAGCTCTATAGCGAACATTAAGGCGTATAGTTCCTTGAACCATCTGGCCGAAATTATGTGAACGCCACTCTCGCACTCGCCTAGGCGGCAGTACGCAAATCTGTGCATTTATTTGCGGCCAGCAGTGCCCGGAAAGCGCTTTAAACCCATTTTCTCTGCGAGATATTGATTGATTTACATATGCAATGTTCACTTTGAAGAATATTTAACCACCAATTTTTATGTGTAAAAATGTTTTTAAAGGTCCAAGCCGTTTCGAAGGAGTAGGGAAAAGTTGCGAAAAGTTGCGAAATTGCTAAATATTTTTTTTTGACAAAAGTATTAATTGCACGAAAAAATCAAATGTTGATATTATTGTTCATGAATCTATAATAAACATATATTTTTTTCAAACCAATTGACCTAGCCGTTACGGAGGCCTCAGAAAATCACTATTTTATGGCACTTTTCGGGCGCTTGGCCCTTAAGTGCCGGCACATAGCTGGATGCGGGAGTAAAACAATCCGTCAGTCACCTGCAGGCTTACTCTCCAAATTAATTTCAATTTCAATCTAAAGTCAATCCGATTGCAATGTCATTTTTGACGTTACGTGTTTTGGTACTCTTGAAAACAATATTGTCAACATATACGATTTCACTTAGTTCTCAAAATAGTCACGCAATTTTGAACCAATTTGGCGCTAGCACTGAATTCAAGGGTACGAAACGTCATAATCTCAATGTCGACCGATCGAAATTGAACTCAAGAGTAAGCCTGCAGGATGGCCCGGTGACCATGTATATGAGTTGATAATCAGGTACCATAACAATTAATTGTTCATTGCTCGCAGAACAGATAGCCGTTGGGGCCGAAAGGTTCTGGAGTGGCGACCGCGTACTGGAAGACGCAGCAATGGAAGGCCTCCTACAAGGTGGACCGATGACCTGGTGAAGGTTGCGGGAAACTGATGGATGCGAGACTGACTGATGGACAACAACAGTGGACGTATATCGGCTGAAATGATGATGATGTTGATGAATGAGATACCATAACAAGCTTATAACTTTGTGACTTTTCATTATAGAGCAGGCGCCAAAGGGAGTTGGGTATGTAAAATATGAGGACCGCCTTTTGTGAATGGTTTCGGACTCAGAAAAGCATGCAGATTATGATTCTGGATGTTGCCAGGAGGAATATTAGTCCATTTTTTTATACCTCTCTCCCTGAAGCAGCAAGTAAATTGACTGAACAAATGCTTAGAATCATTTTATTAATTGTTTAAGTAACAATATCTAATTGTTTCTTATTATTAAATATATCTATAGGAAGTCGACTGAAAAAAAGTGAGTAGGACTCCCGCGCTGAGGGTTCCGTACAAATTTACACATGAAAACAGTTCAATTTCCAAATTGAGTTACGAAGATTTTTTCAAATCACAAGAATAGTTTTTTTTTGTGACATAATGACTTTTATACAGATTCTTTGCATGAAAATAGTAGACACGTGTTTCGAGTTTCGCATTTAAAAATAAAACTAATGTTGTAAAACTGACCTGCAGCTGATAGGAATCAAGATACTGAATGACAAAAGTTTTATCCAAAAACTTTTAAGGTTTCAAAAACGTATTGGATCAAGTTTTGTGAAACATTCGAGTGTGTGAAGGAAGTTGCCAAATGCCAAGCGCAGTGTTCGGGCGCTAGCTCTCTTTTTTGCGCTGCTTTATCAGACATTGCGTTAGATGAAATAACAAGCTTTTCAACCATGTTCACGTTGATGATAGACGGACCGGGAATAGCCTTCTTAAGGCCCTAGCGCCCGAGCAGGCCATCAAACAGTGACTTTCTGAAGCCTCGGTAATGGCCTGCCCATTAATAAGTTAAAAAAAATAATGTTTATTCATGAAAAACATTATCAACTATTGATTTTTTCGTGCGATTGATCCTTTTTTCGTAGTTTTTTGTAGCAGTTTTTTGTTACAGTTTTTTAATAAAGTATCTTTTTTTTTTTCTAGAAATGTTTTCTTTAAATCACTCGTCTGTGAAGTTTACTCAATATCGCTTAGTAATATTGGCCTTTCAAGCGTCGAAATTAATTGAAAAACTGACATAATACACCAGTTGGCATGAAAGGCGGGTGCCTAAGCCACTGGACCGTCACTACAGACTCCACAGAAACCAAACATACTTAACCAGACAAGCTCCTTCCCCCCTTCCCCCATCAAATCTTTGACTGAAACTAACACGGAGACCAAACTCCTTAGCAGGTAGTAGTAGGTAGTTCTCGTAAGTGAGTTATTAAACTAAGTCTGATATATACTAATGAAGTACGGCCGCACGCTGACATTGTGCAAGTTCGACAGATGTCTTGGACGTCGGTACAAGTTTGTACCTAGACTTAGCCTGCTAGTCCGTCGAACACTACTGACAGACCGGGAGCTGGGCTTCGAAACTGTTTTCTGATTATTCATTACAATTAGAAGATGATTCTTAGGCGAAAGTGTGTGCGTCCAGATTTGGCGAATGCACCGTTTGTAAGCTGCTTGAAGGCTGCGCGCGTGCATTTCATGTTCGTACGAAGCACGTGCGGCGTAGAGGCTTCGTACGAACGAGCAGTGCGCGAAATGCACGGGCATGCAATACCTGCTCACAAGCAGCTCACGAATGGCTCGCAATCGGCACATCCGCCGCACCTGATGATCTGGACGCACCATAACAGTCATGCTCAAATTCATAGACAAGATCAGTATCAAACTGTAAAAAATGAAGGAAATCTTGAGGAAGAGAAAATCCTTCTTGGTGCCATGAGGCACCAAGCATCCGGCTCCCTGTTTATGCAAAAGAAAGAAAGAAATAAAAATATTTGATTTGGTACACAGATACACGCCATGTATAAACTACATGAGCATATTGGTTAGACATTTCTTAAGACATACACTCCTAAAACAGCCGTGCTTAAAAGTAACTGCATCGCCTGATACTCAATCGTACTTAAACTAGTGGCTATTTATCGGTTCTACAGGTCATTCTGCCACTGTTAACTGAACAAACACTCCTTCACAATGAGTATCATAGATAGTCCTCTGTGCAGAGCATGCATAGAGTTAGACGAAATTGTCGGGCACGTGTTCCTTGAGTGCGCAACCGTCAGTGAAATAGGAGCACCGAATTTCTTCATAGACGCCATGACATGAGCAAACAGAAAAGAGTCAATCACGGAGTGGTAATGTGGGCTGGTTGTAGTGAAGGCTACCACGACCCATGCTCATTGGTCCACCGATGGCTACGTGCAGAAACCGGACCACAAAGAAAAGATTAGTCAGTTCCACTTTTTTTTAGGTGGAAAAATCCAATGACATCTCCCGCTCTTAGGAGGAGCGGGAGTGTGTCAGACTGTTACTGACTAAAAACTCACTCCTGTAATTTACTTGTTTTTCATTCCAGGGCCGAGTTTTCTTTTCAGAAGCGAACTCTTGGCTCCAGTAGGCTTCGACTCTGCTGGGCCCTTACGGTTTGCTGACATCTCCTTGAGGCGCGAGTAGAACAGAACGCGACGACTTGAGCTTGGTCTGCACGGTTACCAAATAGTCTGACGTCGGGCTACCAGTTGCACCTTTAGTTATGCTGTTTTTGTCTGTAAGTGGTTATTTTAATACAGGTCCAAGCTCCCGAGCTAATCCTCAAAACGTGAAAGTGCGACGGTCGCCGGCAGTTGTATTATGCACACGCCGAGCCCCTCCAGCCCCTGGCGATAAACTGCTCGAGTGCTCGACACGTCCCCTTGTACAAGTTTCGATTAGATATTGGTTTTAGTTCAGAATATTATGTAGTAATGTCAGTAGTTCTGAAATTATGCCTGGCCAATAATTTTGACAATTAGTGGGAACATGCTAACTTGTTCAGCCTTGAGGAATAGTTTGCAAGTTTGACAGAGTTATTTTGAAAGCTCAATTTTGTTCTTAATTCTGAGAACTATGGTCGGGTTTAACTTCGAGAAAGAAGTTATTCGTCGAATGCAACTCGGCGGAGCAGCGTTCGGGAAGCTGCGCGGTATCTTATTTTGTTTCATTTGATATAAACCGGTGCTTGATTGCAATCTCACCTGATGGTAAACAGTAATGCAATCGAAGATGGTGAGGCGTGATGTACGTGGTATACACGGCGAGACGAAACGCTTAGTCCGGACGGTAGAGGTTTCAACAACGTAAGGGTGGATAAACGACGTACGTCGGGTTGTCCGAGTAGAAAAGAGATGGTGGTGATAATATATAATATAATATAATATTCCACAACTATCACACAACGCCGTCTAGTCCCAAGCTAAGCAGAGCTTGTGTTATGGGTATTAGACAACTGATAAACATACTTAAATATTTCTAAATACATACATATTATTGATAAATTACACCCAGACACAGAACAAATGATTATGCTCATCACATAAACATTTGTCCTGGGTGGGAATCGAACCCACGACCTCCGGCATAGCAGTCAGGGTCAGTAACCACTAGACCAACAGGCCAGTCAAAATAATGATCTTTACATCCGTCATAAGAAAGTGTTTCAAGAAAAAACAATGGAACAGTGTATGTTGTTTAGTGAGGTTTATTAGAAGGCTTAAAGTCAACCAGAGGTCAATGGATAAAGCCATGGTAGGAGTTACCTTGCGTGATCGGACGAGAAATGAAGATGTCACGTGACTTTGTTGGATGTAATACGCACAAGACCGGTCATTATGGCGACACTTGGGGCTGGCCCATGTCCAGGAGTGAATGTCTTGCGGCTGAAATGATGATGATGAGAACTACAGTCTTCTATTACTGACGACTGAGGATATGAAATTACTCTCATCGTCATCAGGACCATTATAGCCAAGAAACGTGCACTGCTGAGCAAAGGTCTCTTCCACAATTCATTATAATTTAAGTGTTTTCGAGACTAAGATGGAAAAAGCTCATAAAAAACTAGTGCTCTTCAGCATCAGATTCCATCACTGCTTACCATTAATTCTTTGAATACCGTAATTAGAGACACAATAGAAAGACAATTGCTTATGTCGAACTGTGTAACATAAGACATTCAAAAGGTTAAGTGGGATTGCAGTAAAACACAGGTTTATACTCATAAATTAACAAAAAAAAAAATCCTAGCCAAAAACCTCGCATCGGGCCACTCGCCCCAGATAGTTATAGTGCAATTCATATTCATAGTCCCAACAGCGTTGCAAATATTAAACTGTCCATAGTCCGTCCAATATGCGCGGAAGGGAAAACTGACAACTTTCCAGTTGTTTCCACTACACAGGATTGGAAGTAACGAGTAGCCATGGTTTGTGACAGGGTATGACAGACTCACGGATGTGTTGACGCTGTGACGTCACACTTTGTGTCCTGTTTTTGGTAGCAAATACTCGTATTAATGTTTTATTTACTCATATTTAGAGGATAATATAAAATGTACTATGGTTTATATTAAATGCTGACCCGGTGAATTACGTACCGCCTAACAGTCAATGAATGTAGTTCGAGTATATCTTCCGAAATAGGTCAACTGATTGCGATCAAACAAAATTTAGCCATCGTCCTAATAGAACGCGAATGCGCGATCATCGTAGGCTCGCGCGAATTTGACTCGTACGAACGCGCGATCAAACATTTGGAACTCGAATAGGTGTCCTAACTGACAATCGTACGACGCTGTCGCGCTACTAAAATGTTTGTAAATCTATTCGCGCGAACTTAGTTCGTACGAACGCGCGATTAAACGTATTGAATTTAAATAGGTGTCCTAATTGAAATTCGCGCGATAATTGTAAAATAAAATATTGTCTATTCTGACGTCATCCAAACATTTCCCGACAGCAAAAATTGAGCGTGACTGACATCCATGGTTGTTGGGATCAACCGTGCCACTGCCCTATGCCCGTGGTCTAGGGCGCGATGATCAATAGGACACCCAGTTTTTGCCATCGCGCATACATGCTATGGTCGCATCGCTTACTCGCGCGTTGATCGCGTACTCGCGTTCTATTAGGACGATGCCATTTAATAAATGAAGCTATACACCGTTTTAATGTATAAAAGTTATTTACATCGATTTCTCCCGTTCTGGATGGTGTGTTAGACTTTTAACAGACAAAAACCAACTTGCGTTCCCTTTACAGTCCAAGCTCGCGGTCACTCTTTCAAATAATCCCGCAATCCTGGCATAATTCGGCCCTACCAGGGCCTGTCAATATTGCTGAGATCTTTTTATGATATATTATTTTATAATTTATAATAAAATTCCAAAATCGATTAGAGAGTAACACTTGCCAGGGTTTAAGAAAAAATTTAAAGAATTATTGTGTAATAAATGTTACTATCATTTAAATGACACTTTGACATATTAATTCAATGATTATTTAAATGATTTTATTTGACATTTCTAGTTTCAATTATCTTAATTATCACAATTTAATGTAATTAATTATTTATTTAACTTTAATATTTGTACGCCCTTGTGGCAGAACGTGCCGAGACTGAATGTTTATACCTAACACCATGTAATGTACATACCTACCACGTTTTAACAAATAAATGATTATGATTATGGCGGGTTTGGTTCTTACTCGATGGCGAGCTACCCGTTGCTTACCGTCTGTAAGCCCAGCCGTGCCTACGGTGGTCGTCCTGCAACTTCTGACGCCCGAGGCATCTTCGGCGAGAAACTTTCTTGACATCATTTGACTTTCAAATGTGCTATTTAGGGCTAAGCAGCCATCCTATTTTTTTCCGAACGGTATCACATTTGTCTCAGATAAAACACACGACTGAAACAAACAATTGCAACAATTTATTCATCCCGACGCACCCATCTGAAATAACAGGTCATCCAATTTTCAAAAAAAACAAAAACAAGTTCGTCGGAACCAACAAGAGTTCTGTAACATACTTCAATTCGAGCCTTCAATTATGGGACGCCAAAAATTTGACGGACATCCCTAGATAGAGGGGTCTGTGCACAGAGTTGCAAGCCGTCGTGCTGGCCGCTGATAGACATGGAATGGAGAATCCTTCATTTTTTTTACCTTTAAGCTTACCTAGAAGAAACCTATTCACTCTCGACTTAAAGATTCCCGAGTTGTAGCTATCAGGAAACACAGACTTTGGCAAGGAGCTCCACTCCCTAGCTGCACGCACAATGAATGTGTTCCCAAAACATTTTGTGCGTAAAGCTCAAATAGCGCTATTTTATCAAAAAGTGAGTAAATTTTTTAAAGTGACCGGATTTTTTTTTGTGTTATTTTTTCACACAGTGGTATACACTAGCTTCTCCCAGCGGTTGTTATTCAACATTAATCAGAAAGTCTAAATTCGACAATCTCAGCCCTCCACCGTAGGCGTAGGATTGCGGACGGCGAGCAATAGATAGCTCGTCGTCCGATCGTCCGGCAATCGTGCGGACCGAACCCAAGCCATCGACGGCACGTAGTGTTTCACGCGCGCCTCAAGGAGATGTCAGCAAACCGTAGAAGCCCAGCAGGGTCGAAGCTTACTGAAGCCCTGGATTCGCTTCTGAATGGAAAACTTGGCCCTGGAATGAAAGGCAACGATGGAACCAGGAGTGGGTTTTAGTCAGTAAAAGTCTGATACGTCCTTCCGTTTCGCCAAAAAGCGGGAGATTTTATTGGATGATTTCCTACCTACAAAAAAAAAGTCGTAGCATAGTCCATCTCTGTGCCGAGTTTCATTCAGTCACTAGGTAACAAACATGCAGACCGATACAGATACTTTCGCATATATAATGAGTTAATTCGAAAGTGATTAAAACATTCCAGTGTGGCGATTCCCTGGTCTGTGAGCGTGTGAAAAATGTTTCATTTCGGCGAGTTTTCTAGTGTCACGCATGTACTCTTTGGCGTGACAAATTCAATCGACGCGGTGACAGCGCGGCCCGTACTTCGGGGACGCCCCTCGGGTGCCTGTTTCATTATACAACAATTTCATGCACCCTGCGTGCAGATGAAATACGTTTTTTAGATAGAGTTTTGTATTGATGCAGTTTTGTATGAGTGTTTCTGTTTTTGCAGACGTGCGATATATAGGGTGACTGGCAATTAGTGTACGATACTTAAACACGTGATTGTGCTCTTGATAACCAACAAGTTTTATTATGGGAGCAAAGCCGAAATCGCAAATAAAACATCAGCTGTTCAGTACATTAGGCAAACATAAATGTACTGAACAGCTGATTATTTTTTCGCGATTTCAGGTTTGTTGCCATAGTAAAAGTTGTTGGTTATCATGAGCACAATCACGTGTTTAAGGTTTATAGTCCCTTGAACCATCTGGCCAAAATTATGTGGACGCACCTCTCGCACCCGCCTAGGCGACAGTACGCAAATCTGTGCATTTATTTGCGGCCAACAGCGCCCGAAAAGCGCGCGGCTGACTTTTAAATCCATTTTCTTTGCGAAATATTGATTGATTTACATGTTGACTTTGGAGAATATTTAACCACAATTTTTTATGTGTAAAAATGTTTCTAAAGATCCAAGTCGTTTCAAAGGAGTATCATGGAGTGTTGTTCATGAATCTATAATAAACATATATTTTTTTCAAACCTATTAACCTGGCCTATTAAAGTCACTGTTTTAGGGCACTTTACGGGCGTTTGGGCCTTATGTATCGTACACTAATTATCAGTCACCCTGTCTAAAACAGCCCAACAATGTGTTAGGACGATTACAATATATGTGTGTATGTTAGTTACTCTTTCGCACTCAGACGGCTAAATGGATCTGGATGAAATTTAGCTGATGGTTCAAGGGACTATAAGCCTTAAGTTTTGAACAAACTATATTCAGGTTTCGCATATACATACTAAAAATAATGTTATATAAAATACATAGTCAAAGTCAAAATGCTATGTATACCTAAATAAATATATATATATATATATTCTGTATCAAATACAAACGAAATCGAGTTTCCGAGCCAAGGGCCGGACAGAAAGGAAATATTCCAATATAATATCATAAGTGAGTGTTTCATCATCCCATGCCTTCTATCGAGACTCGTAAATCAGAATACTGATCTGATAGACATGTCTGCTTGATTGAATATATCTATTCGTTTGTATCATTTATCTTCGCGTTTCTATTATTATCGCCTGCCTTAATAATATTGGGGTCGAATTGACTGAGCCGGCCAACCATAACATTAGCGAGATCGCCAGGCGCCGCGACCCCGCAACACAAAGACTCGCCGTAGACTCGTCACATCTCAGAATCAAAGTACCTCTAGTAGCGTCTATGGGATTATTCGATAGAGTTACCGTTAGAGAAGACAGCAGATTTACACTCCTAGTTCCTTCATTGCCTTTGATTCTAGGGCCAGGTTTTCCTTTCAGAAGCGAACCCTTGGGCTCAGAAGGCTTCGACCCTGCTGGGCTCCGACGGTTTCCTGACATCTCCTCGTCGACAACCCCACGGCTGTAGTCTCAATAAAGTATATAACTACGTCCGGACCAAGCCCAAGTCGTCGACGGGGTGCACTGTTCCCGCGCGCCTCAAGGAATTGTCAGCAACAGCAGGGACCCAGCCGGGTCGAAGCCTACTGGGGCAAGGTTATCCGAAAGGGTACTGGAGCCCCGGTATAAAGGCTAGAAGGAACGTAGTGAGCTTTTAGCCAGTAAGAGTCTGACATTGTGTCCCGCTCCACCCAAGAGCGGGGGTTGTCATTGGATGATTTTTCCCACCATAAAAAAAGTATATTACTACTGATAAGGTTTTCTTTCTACATCTAAAGCCACTGGCAGTAACTAGCCTAATATTTTGCGTATGGTCACGGCGCGGCATGCTGAGCGTTTGGTCGTTTTGCGCGGATGTGGTGCATATTTTTAACAAAGTATACTTATAATTTGTTTGTTCTAAAGCGATTCGTCCGGTAACCGTTCAGACCGAGTCTTAAGTCGTTGATGGCGCGTAGTGTTAGTGTTCCATGCGTGCCTCTAGGGGATGTCAGCAAAACCGTAGGCTCAGCAGGGTTGAAGCCTACTAAAGGACTCCCGGGCCCTAGAACGAAGGCAAAGAAGGAACTGGAGTGAGTTTTAGTCAGTAAAGTCTGACACGCCCTCCCGCTCTGCCCAAGGGCGAAGGATGTTTTATGATGATTTTTCACCTAAAAAATTGATTATAACTTACCAAAAGCATGTGTTCATTATTTAGTACGTTCATAAAATACGAGACTTTAATATCGAATATTATTTATAGTTACAATATGCCCTACCTATCATTCCACATTGTCGGCACTCTCAAAGTGTAACAGCAGCCTATAAAGTACGACGGCACATATTGATCCGAAATTCAAATTGAAATTTGAATCTGGCCGTTGATTAGAATCGGAATGGGCAGCCGAGCTGTGACTCGAATACATAATCGATTCAAAATCGAATGATTTAATCGAGTATCGATGCGTACGTTGAGTCCCGACATATCGAAATGAACGAATTTGATATTTTTTCATGATTATTCTCATATAGATTCAGATTTAAAGTGTGTAGCTTTTGTGTTAAAAAATTGGTTTCGTTTGACGTAGATAACATAAAAAAAATGTTTAATTAAACCTATGTTGTATTTCACACAGCAAATATTTAACTATTACATTTTTATTCAGATTTTTTATTGTACATACATCCATTATCAAACAATAAAAATAGGACATCTGATGTACACTCACTTCCAAAAGTCGATAGGAATTCTTAAAACGTATTCGTTTGACGTTTAGTTTGACTTACGACCTTTTATTTTCAAGTTTCGCCAACAAATGATTGAAATTCACAATTTCATCAACTTAGCATAAGTCAAGATGGCCCAGTGGTATAGGCACACAGATTGAAGCGCTAATCAGTGTGCCGCAAGTTCAAATCCCACGCAATTATTGACTTTTTGTAAGTTCTTACCCGATTGGAAGTTATGTATTTGCATTATTTATATTAAATTATTCTTTAACTTGTTCACACATTTCTTAGAGTTAGAAAGGTAGATCACAAAAAAACTAAATAAATTAGATTTCTGCGAGGTAGACATGAGTTTTAACTTGACCGAAATGAACTGTCGTTTGGTTGTAGTTGTTGGTTAGTGACGTGTGGTTGACAGTATTGTAATATTCGCAAAATGCAGGCTAATATTAGTATTGAAGTGAGGGCGACTATCATTGGGCTGCATAAAAGTGGTTTTAATAAAACACAAATATCTGAAGAAACCGGACTGAATGTGAGTATAATAGCTATTAATGAATTGTAACTTTATTACAAATTAATCTTCTAATTAAAACGTATGCCATTTATGAATCCATTCATCGTATCTATAAGAGGTTTAGAAGAGAAATACGTAAATCGTTGGGTTTATTGGATTGGTTATTGGATTAATAAATGCAGTTTTATTTTATTTTAAATGTTGTTTTTGTTTTATTATGATTATTAACATTTTATATAATGAAAATGAAGTGAAGTAGGTATAGCTGCCTAATATATATATTTTTTTTATTTTAGAAAAATACTGTAAATCTTTGGCTAAAAAGATATGAGGAAGAAGGTAGCCTTGCTAGTCGAAAGAGAAGTGGGAGACCGAAGCTTATTAGCGAGGCGCAGCGACGACATATGGTGGACGTATACGAAACGAATGGTTTCGCACCAACGAGACATTTTGCGGAATTATATGACACCTCGATGGATACTGTTCGCCGTGCACTTCACGCTGAAGGCGTGCATCACAGAAAACCTGCTAAAAAGCCGTACTTGACAGAGAGGCACAAACAAGAACGATTACGTTTCGCACTAAATGTTTAATGTTAACTAAACTAAAGGGCCTACCATTTTATTTTAACATATCTGTGATTATTCGTTAACAAACACTGTATTATATTGTGTTTACTTTCGTTTAAAACAGCTATATCTTTTAATTTGTGCCATCGCCTCATCTTAAGAATGCAGTGAACTCGCTATCAATTTTGTTGACAATAATCATGAGTCTATTTTGTTTTTTATTCTTCTACCCGCACTGTTATAACATAATATTATAGTTCATTTTATTTTGCTCATCTAATTGACGATTATCTTGTGAGAACTAAAGTTCTTTTAACAGAAATTGAGGTTTAGTTTCAATCTTCTTTTCGTCAAGAAAATGAACAATTAAGCTATGACCTCAATACATTAATTGTGACGTTACACAAAAATAAAATGTTTACAAAGTCTAAATCATAAATCACTTTTCAATAAATAACTGGATATAAACAATTACCTATATTTTATTTTATTAAAATTTGAATATCCGTTCATTGTTACGTTATTCATAATATGAATGGTCTAAGTGGGTATACTTCCAACAAACAATCTTACGCGTAACATAGATAACGGTTACAAGATAACTTTTTGCTATTCGACGTCACAATTCTCATAAATGTTTAATTTGTAATTAAAAAGCATAAACATTATTATTAAACACGTCTTTTTATTTCCACCTTACAACATCGAAAAGATGTAACAACTAAATAATTGCAAATTACGAATGTGATTCTTCTTGTGGTTAATAGATCACATTCGTAATTTGCAACTATTTAGTACAAAAAATGCAATAGTATTTTTCATAGAAATTAAAAAAAAAGACTATATCAATATAGATTGGGAATTTTCAAAGTAAGAAATAACTGCAACGGACCGACCATGATTTGAACTCGGGTTACGTGATTTGCGAATCCAACACTTAGTTCACACGGCTACCAGCACATGACGTATTTGCGCGAATTTTATCAATGCTATGGTAAGAACAGAAAAATAATAATGTTTTGCTCAGTGCGACGATAGTTCCTTAGTGTGTGTTATCTGTGGAATGTGGATACTCATACATGCGCACACATACGCATCGCGCTCGCTCGGTTCATAGCAATGTAATCTTTAACGTTCCTATGGACTTTTGCCTCCTTACTGTACCATTAGACACTTCCGCCTAACCACCGCTAAGTTCATTTTTGCTTGCATTCGAAACGAAAACTTCAAAGGGTTTGGTTTGGCGCCGCTCCGCAGGATTCAAGCAAGATTTTGTCAAAGTTATCAGGCAGAAATGACTTTTAGAAATGAATTGGGTTTTCTCATAGCAAACCTTATATTAATTAGAGAATTTAGCACTTAAAGATAATTATAAAACGATTATATTATATTTCAGAAGCAAACCCATGGCTCCAGTCGGTTTTGACCCTGCTGGGCCCCTAAGGTTCGCTGACATCTTGAGGCGTGCGTGGAACACAACGCGACGTCGACAACTTGGGCTCGGTCCGGACAGTTACCGTTGGAGTGTGTTTTGTTTTGTGGTTACTGTATGGTTGCTAGAAATAGAAGCTGATCGGTAAAAAATTCTCTATCTAGTGTATGTGTAACTCTGTCTGTGTGTATGTCTATCAGCGTATGTGTAACTATCTTCCATTTGATTATCGACCACAGTGTCTCTTACGACGGCAAGACCACTCTTGCCGTCGTAAGAGACACTGTGGTCGGTAAACTTATAAATATAAAAAAAAAGTTTAATCTTAAGCATCAAGGCTCATAGTTTGTTAGTACTGAAAAATTTATATAGGTATATATGTAACTATAACTGTGTTAGTATCACAAATATAAAACAGATACACACAAAATATTCATCTGAAATTCAGAAAGGTTTATCAAGCTCTATATAACTTACCCATTGTAAGTTTCTCGCCGCCGCCGGGAGTCCGATCCCGATTTCCAGCCACCGTAGGCGCGGGCTTGCGCACAGTGAGCAATGGGTAGCTCGCTGTCCGGCCGTCCAGTAACTGTCCGGACCAAGCCCAAGTCGTCGACGGCGCGCGCTGTTCCCGCGCGCCTCAAGGAGTTGTCAGCAACAGCAGGGGCCCAGCCGGGTCGAAGCCTACTGGGGCCAGAGTAATCCGAAAGGGCGCTCGTGGCCCGGTATGAAGGCTTGAAGGACCGGGATGGGTTTTTTAGTCAGTAAGAGTCTGACATTATCTCCCGCTCCGCCCAAGAGCGGGGGTTGTCATAAGATGATTTTTTCACATCGAAAAAAAAACCCATTGTAAGTTCTAAGATATAAGTTAAACGTACTTATATTTTTCAGTTGTAAAAAAACGTATTCGTAGGATGGAAATTGTGTCGTAAGCCCCACTGGGTGCAAATGAGTGCCATTGATTCATTTGATGATCGGGGAAACTATGTAATATGCAAATAAAAATATCAAATTGTAAAGAAAAATCTCGGCCAGATGAATGAGAGTCAAGGTTTCAAAGAATCACCTTCTTAAATAAAATAAAAATATGCTTTATTTTTTTATGAAATAATTTAAATCTTGAATAAAACGTGTAAAGAGTAAACAACTACTGAATTATTCATTCGTCATATAATTTTAATGCATATTGAATGAACTTGGTTATTAATTTAACTCTTGGTTATGGGTATGTCTTATAAAGAGATTTAAATAATAACTTGAAAATGGAACGAATTTTCTGAAGATAGATTTGCTTAATTCTTAAAAAAAGTCATAAAGTCAAGAATAATGTTTACGTATAATAAATGGCTTCTAACTTTTTTAATGTATTGATTGAGTGCTTTTTTATTATTTATTTTTATGTAAAGTTAGTCTGTGTCGGCACAAAATAGATAGGTACAGAAGTCAATCTACATCAAAGCGCGCTCGAGCAACGCACACATAGACACCGCTCACGGACACGATATCACGGTCGCTTTTCGGACTACTCGCTGAACAGTTCCGGCTCAAACGCTCATTAGTGTGCGTCCACCGAGTGTAGGTATAAAAAGTGAAGTACATACATGAGATTGTCTTTTGTACCTATCTATTTTGTGGTGTCGGTCCCGGTCGTTGTCAGAGATGCAAGAGACAACCTAGACAACTGTGTTCTATATATGCTACAATCTGAATTGCACATAGACACTAGCTTTCACTGGCTTTTTAGGGAAACTGGTTTTTGGTTTATGTAATTTATTGACCCTGATATGCCCTCACGGTTTTGCTGAGATATATCTTTGAAAGTACGTTAAACGCTACATTCTATTGAGGCGGACGGTGAGCTACATATTGCTTGTCACCTGCAAACACGCGCCCAAAGTGTCCTGAGGTTGATTTTTGTAGGTGGGAAAATTATACAATGACATCTCCGCGCCCTTGAGCGGAGCGTGAGATAGTGTCAGACTTTTACTGACTGAAAAACCACTCCTGTTCCTTCGTTGCCTTTCGCACCGGGGCCGAATCATCCTTCCAGAAGCAGACCCTTGATTAAACTGTCCGGGGATCGCCCTTCGACTCCCGGCATCGCCTAGCGACGTAAGCACACACATAAATGTAAATAATTCATAGATAAGCTCGCACTTAGCTTAAGTGCTGTATTATATTACAATAGCATTATTTTTAATTCCCTGAAGACTATTTATTACATCGTAATGTTAATTCGTCGAGATTAATTTCTTTTTCATTAAGTAGATGAGAGTAAGGCGGTTATCACACTGCCGCGCACCCCGCAGCGTAGTGCGTGAATACGTCTTAACGTTGCTTAAGTATCTCCGTTTGTATAGAAAACACGCACAGTCCAACACACTGAAAATGCATCCACGCGCGTTCATGCAGATCACGCACCTACATGCGGAGAAACATGCACTCACGCGCGTGGGTGCTGGGTGACACGCAAGCTGGAAGACGCACAATGAGTCTTGTACCGTGCGTGATTTTGTATTGAGTGCGTACCTGCGTGAATTTACAAAACGCACCTACGTAAAAACCCGCACGATGATGCAGATCTGCACTCCCGCAAGTACGTGTATAGGTGCGTTCTCACGCGCTACGCTGCGTGGTGCGTGGCAGTGTGATATCCGCCTAAGGAATGTAATAGATAAGCTGATCGCTAGGGTGTCTTTGCGTTAGGAAATGTTGAAGGTAATATTTTATTTTATTTATTTTTCACATTTTAGGAAAGCTTACAGACTACTAACAACATAGTGACAATAGTAGGTAATTAAATTGCTAATTACAGGCTTCCACATGTAGGTAGTTATAATAACGAAAAAAAGAAACCAATGTTGGTCCCACAAGGCTGACACAGAGTTGGTTAACTCCCAATAATTAAAAAAAAAACAATAATATTATGTTTTATGTGCAAATAGGTGCTAGTTATTCAAAAAATCAAAAGTTGTTCAAAAGTAATCTTGTAATTAGGTAAATTTTATTTTTATACTTTTATTTAATTAGTCTTTATCATAGATTATTTATAGAAAAGGCAGTTCATTTTGTACGTGTTGTAGAATAAAAAACTTACTTAGGTAAATAGTTAAATCTCCGAATGGAGTAAAAAAAAAGTATATTTTTTGTGACGTAACAACACATTGACTGTTTTCAGATTTATTCCGGAGCTTCTGCTATAAGACCTTGCTTTATGCCTTCAGAATTCGGGGTCTACAGGAAGTATAGTTATGAATTTCGATTCCCTTGAGAGTGTCAAAATATACGTTTTTTGTGACATAAACAGCTGTATCTTTTTTTTGTTAGTCTAGTAACTAGTTCGATTTTTTCACAGATTAAGGGGCCCGCAGACCTGAGTTTCTTGATTTTAATTTCAACTCGATACCTGAATGCGTTTCTTAGATAAAGGATATTGACAGGCAGACAACAAAGTGATCCAATAAGAATTCTATTTTATCCTTTTGAGTTATGGAACCTTAAAAAAGTAGCAAAAATTACCCGTTAGTTGATTTCAGGATGTCATATATATTATGTTCTAAACGCGCGGAGAACTTTAACCCGTTGTGTGTCTAAACGTCGATCCACGCGAGACACAATGGCTTTTTAATTGTATCTCTAATTAAGGCGAGAGGTTAAGGCCCTTCGCCCCCGATGACTTTTTGTAGGGATCCTGTCGCGCGTTTCGTAAGCGCGCGACAACATCGCTACTGACGCGCGTTATTCGCATTTGTAAGCGCTACAGAAAAAATACCAACACACTACAGCATCGCGACGGCTTCGCTACAAAAAGTCGCCGTGGGGCAGGGGCCTAACCTTGTGGGCCTAACACTGCGATACAGGATTTCTTAGTTTAGTTCATATGTAGTTCCATAGATGTCGCTATACCAAACCTCTATGAAAAAGGGCGTATTTGATGGAAAGAGTCACCGCAAGATACTTTCTCCACAAAGTGTTTATACAATCGTATATAACGATATTCTGATGCGGTCGGTAATGTATTCTTACTGAATAGGCTTAGTAGCTCGGAAGCTGGGGAGTTGCTACGTAGATAAAATCAGTATAAGTACCTGCGTTATCGCTGTAGGTATGTGGTGCTTGCATACAGGTAAAGTATTCTTTACTTGATTTTGTTAACGGTTTTACTCGGGTGTAGGTAGTGAAATATCCCAAAAGAACATGCTTCCGTAAAAAAATTCTATATGCTATTTTAGGAGATGAGATCTACCCGTATGCCAAATTCCATTCAAGTCCGTTCAAGCAATCGTAACACACATAATATTTACAAACCTTTTTATTACTATACAATTAGTACAAATACTTAACGGGCTTGTTAGAAAAAGTTTTGTTATTATTTAAGTTTGAATAAATAATATTCATAAACAGCAAAGTTTGTTTATAACCCAAAATGTGAAAATATTGTACGGGCTTGATTATCTACACTATTAGAGTTGTAGAAGGTAATCTCTCGAAATCCTGCCCCCCTAGCCAAGTTACAACCGTTTCGCTTGCGCCGAACGCTTGGAGTTGACCTTGCCGCCAATTCTTCTCGTATATTTGAAGCTTTCAACAAGCATTAACTATTGCAGATTAGCAATTTGGCTAGGTTTACTGGTCCGATTGGTAAATTTTTTTCACCGATAGAAAGCTGCTTTATTCTTGACTGACATAGGCTATATTTTATGCACGTGGACGAAGCTGCGGGAAAAAGCTAGTGAATGCATAAATGATAAAATGAAAAAGAAAAACACTGCGTGTAATATTTTTCAAGTAGCAATTTTTATGAATTATTGATTCGATTATGAATTGACCAATTATGACAATTTTTTTTTTAACTTTGACTATTTAAATATGATTAGTAACGTGTACGTGTAGAATCCCACTTTTTTTTTGTTCTATTTAAAAAGCAGTGGTGTATAGCGTGATTAAAGTAATTCAATATTTTGACCATTATTGGTGGAGGTGCTAGTGCACCGGCCTCTGGCGCCATGCTTAAGCCCAAAAACCTGTCAAAGCATGTCAGTTAATATTTTTATTTATTAACGCAAAATAATTTAATCATCATCTATCTACTCATAAAACCTCTAAAAACAAAATACACATAAATACACGCGCCGCGTCGCAGCCGCCAAGAGCCCGATCTTGATTTTTAGCCGGCGTAGGCGTGAGCTGCCGGACGATGAGCAAGTCGCCCCCGATGACTTTTTGTAGCGATGCTGTCGCGCGTTTCGTGAGCGCGCGACAACATCGCTACTGACGGGCCTTATTCGCATTTGTAAGCGCTACAGAAAAAATACTACCGCGCTACAGTATCGCGACTGTATCGATGCGAACGCGCGACAGCTTCGCTACAAAAAGTCGCCGTGGGGCAGGGGCCTAACCTTGTGGGCCCAACACTGCGATACAGGATTTCTTAGTTTAGTTCATATGTAGTTCCATAGATGTCGCTATACCAAACATCTATGAAAAAGGGCGTATTTGATGGAAAGAGTCACCGCAAGATACTTTCTCCACAAAGTGTTTATACAATCGTATATAACGATATTCTGATGCGCTCGGTAATGTATTCTTACTGAATAGGCTTAGTAGCTTGGAAGCTGGGGAGTTGCTACGTAGATAAAATCAGTATAAGTACCTGCGTTATCGCTGTAGGTATGTGGTTAGTGTTGTAAAAACGCTCGAGTCGGCGCTAAAACGCTCGAGTCCGGACTCGAGCAGTTTAAAAACGCTCGAGTCGGGACTCGAGTCGGTTTGAAAACGCTCGAGCGCTGGCTTGAGCGTTTTTCAAAAAAAGCTCGGTAAATAGCGCCGACTCGACGCTCGACTCGAGCTTGAGCACGAGTCTTTATAAAATAGATGAAGGACAAATTAGTTTAATACTAACTACTCATTGTATATGTTATTCCCGCGGTTTTATCTGCGTGGTTTTTATTTATTATAGAAAGTTTTATATCACTTCCTTCGGGACTAGCGTTGAAAAAAGCTGGCAAAATTCCCGTTTTTTTCCAATACTGTTGTTTTATTCGTTTAGTAATTATAAAAGTAAAAAGTAATTTATAAAGTATAAACATGTATTTTTCCAATAAATCCGAAAAAAACGGAAAAATATCAAAAGAACCGAAAATTTCATGTTTGATTTTTTTAAATGCGTATTTTTTTTTAAATTAATTTTACTAGCGCTTGACTGCGATCCTACCTGGTGGTAAGCAGTGATGCAATCTGATGGTGAGGCGCACTAGGTGTCCAAGTTGGACATAGGCTCATAAACTAGTGCGCCTGGACAGTCCAATAGAGGACACCGGTCACTATAACGAAAGAGAGGCCTATGTCCAACAGTGGGCATCAATCATTATAGCGCCTAAATAGCGATACTTGGGGGAGGCTTATGTCCAACAGTGGGCATCAGTCATAGCGCCTAAATGGCGACACTTGGAGAAGGCGTATGTCCAACAGTAGGCATAGGTCATTAGTGGGCATCAATCATTATAGCGCCTAGGTGGCGACACTTGGGGGAGGGTTAAGTCCAGCAGTGGGCATAGATCATTATAGTTAGGGGGAAACTTATACCCAACAGTGGGCATCAGTCATTATAGCGCCTAAATGGCGACACTTAGAGGCTTATGTCCAACAGTGGGCATAGGTCATTAAAGTGAGGGGAGACTTATGCCCAACAGTGGGTATCAGTCATTATAGCGCCTCTAAGGGTTATACTTGAAGGAGGCTTATCTCCAAGAGTGGGCTTATGTCATTATAGCGAGGTGAGACTTATGCCCAACAGTGGGCATCAGTCATTATAGCGCCTAATGGCAACCCTTGGGGGAGACTTATGTCCAACAGTGGGCACCATTCATTAAGGCGACACTTGGGGGAGGCTTGAGGGAGCTCGAGTCTGATCAAGTTGACGATTCGTCAGACAGTGAAATCGAGATTTTGGCTGAGGAAAGTACCTTTTTTTTTAAAAAAAAAGATGCTTTATTTTTTTATTTTATCTTTAGAAATCGATAGTGTTTCATGTACCGGATCGACCATCCACGGGATTAAAACTATTAAAATTTGAGTTGACTTTTAAAACAAAAGATTTGAGTCGAAGTGCATCTAAAGCACGTCATGCATAACAACGATTAAAGATTTCCCTATAGTCAAATAAAATTATTAATATACCCCCAGTAAAAATGTTAACGCTTCGACGCTCGAGCGCACGACTCGAGCGTCGAGCGCCCGAATTTTCAACGCTCACGAGTCCTAAACGCTCAAGCGTTTAACGCTCGAGTCTTGAACGCTCAATAGCGTCGACTCAGCGCTCAACGCTCGACTCTCAGCGCTTATTTTTACAACACTATATGTGGTGCTTGCATACAGGTAAAGTATTCTTTACTTGATTTTGTTAACGGTTTTACTCGGGTGTAGGTAGTAAATTATCCAAAAGAACATACTTCCGTAAAAAAATTCTATATGCTATTTTAGGAGATGAGATCTGCCCGTATGCCAAATTCCATTCAAGTCCGTTCAACCAGTCGTAACACACATATATATTTACAAACCTTTTTATTATTATACACCACAATTTTTTAATAAGTACAAATACTTAAAGGGCTTGTTAGAAAATGTCTTGTTATTATTTAAGTTTGAATAAATAATATTCATAAACAGCAAAGTTTGTTTATAACCCAAAATGTCACTCAATTTATCGAAATATTGTACAGGCTTGATTAGCTACACTAGTAGAGTTGCAGGAGGTAATCTCTGGAAATGCTGGTCCGATTGGTAAATTTTTTTCACCGATAGAAAGCTGTTTTATTCCTGACTGACATAGGCTATATTTTATGCACACGGACGAAGCTGCGGGAAAAAGCTAGTGAATTCATAAATGACAAAATGAAAACAAAAAAAACACTGCGTGTAGTATTTTTCAAGTAGCAATTTTTATAAATTATTGATTCGATTATGAATTGACCAATTATGACAATTTGTTTTTAACTTTGAATAGTTAAATATGATTAGTAACGGGTACAGGTAGAGCCCCATTTTTTTTTGTTCTAATTAAAAAATAGTGGTGTATAGCGTGATTAAAGTAATTCAATATTTTGAGCATTTATGGTGGAGGTGCTGGTGCGCCGGCCTCTGGCGCCATGCTTGAGCCTAAGAACCTGTCAAAGCATGTCAGTTAATATTTTTATTTATTAATGCAAAATAACTTAATCATCATCTATCTACTCATAAAACCTCCAAAAACAAAGTCTAAATTCCAAAAACATACTTTAAATACGCATAAACACACGCGTCAGGGAACGGACTTTCTCACATCCCAGCCGCCAAGAGTCCGATCTAGATTTTTAGCCCGCTTAGGCACGAGCAGCCGGACGATGAGCAAGTCCAGCTCGCAGTCTGGCCGTCAAATAACTGTCCGGACCGAGGCCGAGCCGCCGACGGCGCGGCGCGTAGTGGTCGACGGCGTGGCGCGTATTGGTCTACGCGCACCTCAAGGAGATGTCAGCAAAAACCATAGGGACCTAACAGGACCGAAGCTTACTGGGGCTATGGGTTCGCTTTTGAAAGACGAAAATAAACTGTTTTTTTTTTTCTTCTTTCTTTCTGATATGAAAACCCGGGGCCCAGGCATTCCTGGACATTTCCAAGGCAAAGGGAGAACATAGGAGGAGGATTTAGTCATTAAAAGTCTGTCAATGCCTCCCACTGCACCCACGAGCGGCAGTCCCATTTATAACATGAAAAAATAAACACGAAAAACAAAAATCTCATTCCCGTACTCCCACCGTCTGATGTCATCAAAGGCACATTAAAATTCCCCCCGCACACCGCAGCTTGTAATTGGCACCACACAGATTCTGTACCAACGAAGGTAACAGCTTATGTAGCTAGCCGAGCTCGTCGGATGGATTCAATTAATGTCCTGGTAATGAGGGAGCTGGCTGCTCGCCATTGCCAGCTCTTGACTCTAAAGATGTGACTTTTTTAGGGTTCCATACCTTGAAAAGGAAAAGCGGAACCTTTATACGATCATATTGTTGTCCGTCTGTTTGTCTGTTACCCTGTGACGCTTAAGTCTGCGGACCCTTGAAGCTGTGAAAAGTTAAACTTCTAAGTTAACGATAAAAATATTAACGGTGGTTTATGTCGCAAAAACGTGTATTTTAACACTCTTACGAATTTTCAAAATATGAATTTTGACTCCCTACTAGAGTACTTCCCGTTGACCCAGAATCCTGAAATTTTAATTGGCATAAAGCAAGGTCTTATAAAACAAACATAGGAATAAATCTGAAAACAATTTTGTTTTTACGTCACTTAAAAAAAAATACTTTTTTGTGATTCGGAAAAAACTTTGAGACTATATTCGGGAATTAATCGGTTTTCATAGGTCAGTTGGTACGGAGTCCTCAGTGTGGGAGTCCGACTCACGCTTCTAGCTTTTTTTTTAGATTCCTACAGTTGTTACCCTGTAATCGCTTCTTTGTTCTATTAAGTCCGGAGTTTCAACAGCGAAACACACGGGCTGGGAATTTTAAGCGAGCTCAAGTTAGCAGGTTTTTGCTTTTCACAAAATACAAAATGTTGTTCCGTTCAACAGTGGCGTAACTATCTGAGGCTTGTGGCATAATTATTGGATGGGGCCCCAGAAAACTCGTCAACTAGTAATTTAATTTGGAAGAACAGAACTCACTAAAGTACAGACATAAAATATCCTTTTTGGGCAAGCTCTCTAATACACAAAGATTTTATATTTCATCTCTGACGGTGGCTTGCCAATGGTGTAAGTAATAATAAGGTGGTAAGGCTGGCAAAATACCACGGGAAATTGATCCTTTTCTTATAAATGCTTTTAATAACCTTAATAACTTACTTGAATTTGTATATTTACTTCTTCTGAAAAGATGGATGGGTTATGTGAGTAATATGAAAGAAAAGGAAGTTAGTATATAGCATGACGAGTGACCGGGTAGAATGGAAGAAAAAAAAACGTGTTGCGCCGACCCCAAATAAAATGGGACATGGGCAGGAAGAAGAAGATGAAGAGACTTCTTCTGAGCCCAAGGCCTCTTAGCCCGGGGGCCTCACTAGATATGGGGCCCGTGGTATAGCTATAGTTACGCCACTGCCGTTTAGTATTCTAAACGTAGGTTAACCCAGTTAACGTTGGTCTGTTGCGGTGAACTCAAAAACACCAATACACATCACCCGGTTGCCGCAGGATTTATTTAGAAATATATTGGTTTTCCCCGGATTTGTTACTTCGTTGGATACGCGGTGCTTTGTCGACCGTTGGAGTTTTAGTCAGGTTAAGATTCAAAAGATATCTTAGTAAATCTCTAAATAATAGAATAGGATAGAATGGAATAAACTTTATTGATTTGGATTTTATGAATAGCATCATCTTTTTTTTAATAATTGTCCTTGAGAATCGGATTGACCCTTTTGAGATGTGGTGTTGGAGGAAAATGCTCGGAATCCACTAGACAGAGCATTAGATCAACGACTCCTAGCCAAACTCAAGTCACCCATGAGACTCACCACATAAGCCAAAGAAGAAAGAAAGAAAGAAAGAACAACAGTTTATTTACGCGTTAAAGACGCAAACTTAAAAATTGGTAACAGAACATAACATCAAAATGGGGAAGATATGCGACTCCTCCGCGCAAATTGGCCCCCACCACCACCTATGCACCTATATACCTCTGTATGCGGCACCTATGTACCTATTTTTCTGTTTCTGTCTTCTTTACTTATATAAGTTAAGTGTGTATATGAATTGTTAAATAAATAAATAAACGGCCTTTGATTTCTGTGGACACATTGCCAGAAACAGAGGTGATAATCTGAAAAAGTATCAGCGTACAGGAAAAGTGATGGAAAAAGCCCTAGGGGTAGAGTCCGATACATTAGTCAGACCAAATCAGTGCTATACTGGAGACCACAGTGTGCGACGCCATTCACATCACCAAAAATAAGACAACATGGCAAAACATAATCCACAAGAAAGTTTATCGTCAAAGTCACGACTCTCAGCATTGAGGATAAATGAAGCAAGGAGGAGGTCCTTGAGAATCCTACAGTGCGTATAAATTGATTGAAATAAATCCTTTGAGTTGAATTATAATATTCGCTGATTGATGAATTATACAGACGAAATGTAAATGCAACATAACCCTACTCAACTACTCAATACGCGATGATCCGGCACTCAATGACAACTCGATGACTGGATGAATGAGAATGCGCTCAAGTTTTGAAAACGAACACCTGTTAAAAACTTGAGCCACATGTTAGGTATCGTCCCAATAGAACGCGAATGCGCGATCATCGTATGTTCGCGCGAATGTTACTCGTACGAATGCGCGATCATTGTAGGTTCGCGCGAATATTACTCGTGCGAATGCGCGATCATCGTAGGTTCGCGCGAATGTTACTCGTACGAATGCGCGATCATCGTAGATACACGCGAATTTTATTTGTACGAATGCGCGATCGCACAATTGAACTCGAATAGGTGTCCTAACTGACAATCGCACGTCGCTGTCGCGCAAGGCATCGTCCTAATAGAACGCGAATACGCGATCATCGCGCGAGTAAGCGATACGACCATCGCGTGTTCGCG
The DNA here is from genome assembly GCA_929112965.1 of Mythimna albipuncta. NCBI lineage: Eukaryota > Metazoa > Arthropoda > Insecta > Lepidoptera > Noctuidae > Mythimna > Mythimna albipuncta. The sequence goes on from OV815963.1 coordinate 21,205,945, forward strand.
CGATGGCAAGAACTGGGTGTCTCATTGATCATCGCGCGAATTGACGACGCCTGCCCTAGACCACGTCCGCTCGCTTAGCGAGCGGACGTGGTCTGGGGCCGTGACACTGATGATACCAACAACCATGGATGTCAGTCACGCTCAAATTTTGCAGTCGGGAAATGTTTGGATGACGTCACAATAGACGATATTTTATTTTACAATTATCGCGCGTATTTCAATTAGGACACCTATTCCAATTCTATATTTATGATCGCGCGTTCGTACGAACTAAGTTCCCGCGAATAGATTTACAAACATTTTAGTCGCGCGACAGCGTCGTGCGATTGTCAGTTAGGAGACCTATTCGAGTTCAATATGTTTGATCGCTCGTTCGTACGAGTAAAATTCGCGCGAAACTGCGATGATCGCGCATTCGCGTTCTATTAGGACGATGCCGTAAATCTATTCGCGCAAACTTAGTTCGTACGAATGCGCGATTAATCATATTGAATTCGAATAGGTATCCTAATTGAAATTTGCGCGATAATTGTAAAATAAAATATCATTCAAATATTTCCCGACAGCATTTGAGCGTCTCTGACGCCCATGGTTGTTGGTAACGACCGTGCGACTGACTGCACGCGAGTGTGCCTCGCTTGCGTCGTCAATTCGCGCTATGATCAATATGACACCCAGTTTTTGCCATCGCGCGAACACGCGATGATCACATCGCTTACTTGCGCATTCGCGTTCTATTAGAACGATGCCTTAGAGTGTCCTAAGTACACAAATACCTACACTATGGAGGATTTAATGTTTACCAGCGTTTTCAGTTAAAGTAGTCTCCTACTGGGCCACAACGGTTTAACAAATTTTCCATAGATTCGAAATGAAGAAGAGAAGAACATAAAACCCGGTACCACCGTTTTCCCCTTCGGGAAATACAAGCTGATGTTATGTTATATAGCTTCCTCGTTCCTCAAACGAACTATAAACTCCCAACACGAAACCGAACGAGTGAATATCCTCGGCTAACATAATTACGAGCGTCTAGTCACAATAATAGCTTTCATCTAACTATCTCCGGCAATTACTGTAGGTGTCTCTCGTAGCTTTGCTGTGCTGAGAACACTGTGATAGGCGGAGCGGGTAGGTAATATACATCGTACAGCCGAAAGACGTTTACGGTTTGTTAAACCTCACTCAAGTGTCGCCAAAACGAACGGTCCTGTGCTTCTCGTCTGTGTCGGATTGCGTCAACCCTTTCGTGCTCAGTGCCAATAGTTTGGAATTTGGAATGACGCTCTCAAATCAAATCAAACAAAATTCATTTATTTCAAATAGACCATTTCAGGCACTTTTGAATAGTCAAATGTCGGTCAGTCATAAAAAAAATGAAGCTAAATCGCACGTTTCAAAGCGTAGATCTCTATGGAGAAGAACGTGCAAGAAACTACATAGACAGTAGCGTATACTTCTGTAGTGGAAATGGAATATAACCTATCGAAATAGTTGTGTCGAAAGATTCTGGAGGGTCGACTATCCACCGGAAGACGCAGCGTTGGAAAACTTCCACGAGGTGACCGATAACTTGATGAGGGTCATGGGAATCCGATTCACAGACCGGTCATTATGGCGACACTTGAGGGTAGGCATATGTCCAACAGTGGACGTCTTTCAACTGAAATGATGATGATGAATAACAATAATTGCATTGTTAATTGCATAACCTAATTCCGCCTAGCCCGTTTCATCATCGGACTGCCAGACGTACGGCTATGCGCCACCGGTATATGGTGGATATCCCACCAACACGCACAAAACGTTTTGGGAACACATTCATTGTGCGTGCGGCTAGGGAGTGGAATTCCTTGCCGGAGTCTGTGTTTCCTGATAGCTACAACCCGGGAATCTTTAAGTCGAGAGTGAATAGGTTTCTTTTAGGTAAGCGCGTTCCATCGTCGACCGCATCGTCGCTTTCCATCAGGTGAGATAGCGGTCAAGTGCGAACCTATCAACAATAAAAAAAAAACAATATTAAAATTTGGTCGCATCTCCCATCACTAAGGTCTCTATACAACGCAGTGCGTCGCAATTCCTCGTGTGATACGTCTCATTGTGACTCGACTGAACCGCAGTGCATATGAAACTGTTTAATGTAACTGTAATAGTGTACACGAACCCGTAAATGAATGATAAATATACGAAACTAGTTTCTATCAGCGGCTTCTTCTGCGTGAAAGCAGTAAATTATCTCAAAGTATGTGCTATTTCAGGACATAACGTAATCTATATACGAGGTCTGTTCAAAAGAAAAGGTGAATTTTGAATTTTCCGCGAGCTTGTGTACATTCGACTTTCGTAATTTTTTTTTGTATTGGTAAACATCAAAACATCGAAACTGGGAAAAAAATGTTTTAGAAAATCGTCAAATTACTATTAGGGAAGTTGCACGGGATGTTGACATATCAATCAGATCATGACATACAATTTTCTCGAATGTTTTGGGCATGAAACGTGTTGCAGCAAAGTTTGTTCCAAAATTGTTAAATTTTGAGCAAAATTTGCTTTTGCCACACACATCAATCCTTGTTCGTGATTTTTTAGCTAAAAACAACCCCGTAATCATGCCTCAACCACCATATTCACCAGATTTAGCTCCCTGTGACTTTTTCCTATTCCCAAAACTGAAGAGATCAATGAAAGGAATGCGTTTTGTCAATTGTGATGAGATAAAGTCGAAATCGAAGAACGAGCTGATAGCCATACCGAAAAGCGCATTTCGGAAATGCTTCGAGGATTGGAAAAAGCGCTGGTATAAGTGCATTATTATTTATTTATTTAATTCTTAAAAACACACTATCTTTACAGGTTGGACCCAATACAATAGTGGTTTTAACAATGGGAACAAATCAATTATCTTATATCTGAAGGGGATTACTTTGAAGGGGACAAAATGGATATTGATGAATAAATAAACACTTTAAAAAAAAAAACAAAATTCACCTTTTCTTTTCAACAGACTGCGTATACGAGTATATAAATGAATCTCTATTTCCTTGGTCACGCCATCGCGCGTGAACGGTTGGACCGACTTCGCTAATTCTCTTTTGTTGTGTTTGTTATTGTTAGGAGAAGGCTCATATGGAAAATAAAGAAAATTAGGGTAGTGTAGAGTAGGGTAGAGTAGGGTAGATTAGGGTAGATTAGGATAGAGTAGGGTAAAGTAGGGAAGAGTAGGGTAGAGTAGATAGTAGGGTAGATAAATTACACCCAGACACAGAATAAATGATCATGCTCATCACACAAAAGTTTTTTCTGGGTGGGAATCGAGCCCACGACTTCCGGCATAGCATTCAGGGCCACTAACCAACAGGCCAGTCAATGCAATCAGGTCAGTCAAAAAAAAACATGGTCTACCCGAGTGCCAAATTTCTTCTGAATCCGTTCAGGCGTTTGAGCGTGAAGGAGTGATAAACATACATATACATACAAACTTTCACTTTTATCTAATATCTGTACATATTAACAAACTCGTGTCACAGTAACTGGAAAACTTTTTGAAAAAAAATCTAACGAATCATGTACATCATTCTTCTAACTGAAAGACAAAAACTGCTGGACATACACCTCCCTATGTGTCGCTACAATGACCACTCTTGAGCGTCTCGCAGGCATCAGATTTCCACAACCTTCACTAGGTAATCGGTTCACATTGTTGGAGGCCATCCATCGGTACATGGTCGCCAGTTCAAAACCTTTCAGCTCCAACAACCATTTGTCCTAAGAGCAATGAGCTCTTCAAAGGCTTCGAGCTACTCCAGTAAATAGTTTCATAAAAATAAATGAGCGTTAATATTCAAATTCATTTAAAATTCAAACGATCACATTTACTTTTACATTCAAACAAGATATCTTACTGTAAGTTCAAGTATATTAAAAGAAATAATAATAATAATGGTATCACGTTCCATTAGAAGCAGCTAAAAAGGCCTCTGCGAGTTGGTTTCGGCTCCTCGTATGCCTTCAAAAGGTCCAGGACCTCATGGTCCTGAGATAAATAAAGGTATAAAAATAATAATATAATAAAAGTTTATTGACATAAAAGTTTTACACAAAAATGAATCCCCTGGTCCATAAACTAGTGTAAACTGTATCATAGGGACCAGTGTCTTCGCCAATTTTCATAAATACAGTATTATGTCAGAAATACTTAAAAATTATGATTAAATAACAAAATAAATACTTAGGTCTAGATTTAAAATTAAGCATTTTGTGGAGTATAAGTATGTCTGTGTGTGTGATTATGTGTTTTAAATTGTGTGTATATATAAAAAGTGTATATATATAATTATTTATTTGCCTGAAATTAAGTTTTCAATTTCATCATAATTATACTGCTGTAGCCAGAGAATCAATTTAGTTTTAAGTTTGCGGACAGTATATGTTTTACAGTCTTTATTTGTTTTTAAGAATAAATTATAGATTTTAGGGGCTAGCACATCAATATGTCGTCTTGCAAAGGCGGTTCTAGCAGTATAGGACAGCGATTGATACGTTTTGTTGTAATTGGTAGAGTAGGTATGATGTTTCTGTGGTATCTTATCAGCATCTCAAGCACAAAGAGTTTTCTAACCGATAGCACCTTTGCCCTTTCATAGACATTCACTGTTGGGTGTCTAAAGGGCAAGCGCATAATCACCTTTAGTACTGCTCGTTGCGCCCTTTCTACTATAATCAGATGATTTTTATATGTATCTCCCCATGCGCAGATACAGTACCTGACTAGGCACTCGCACAAAGCTCGGTAGGTTTGGATTAGAAGGTTAAAAGTTGCCACGCTCCGTAAGCTCTTAAATATATAGATCATTCTTCTAATCCTGCCAGCCAGCATAGTTGTGTGAGTGCTCCAGTCAAGACTTTCATCTATTACTATACCTAGATGTTTAATAGTTGGGGTTCGCAAAAGTAAGCCACATGTGCAGTTAGAACGATCAACAGTACGGTTGCATGGATACATATGAATTTTTATAGAGAAAGTTGGAACCGGATTTGTCAGATAAGACCTGCTGAAACAAATATATTTGGTTTTTGAGGTATTGAGTGAAAGGAGACTATCTTCCAGCCATTTTGTTGTTTTAGCTAGACCGTCCTCGGCCTCCTGTCGAACTATGTCCCAGGTTTTTCCATGAAAAACCAAAACAGTGTCATCCGCGAACATAAGGAGTTCCACATTGGGCAGATTTATGTCGAACATGTCATTAATAGACAGACAGAAATGACTGACCTAAGTTTGAAGAAAGCCCCGAGATAGCAATCCAAAGGATTTTTTGCCATAATGAGGATTTACTCTGAGGAGCTTTTGCCATAAATAAAATGCTTTTCTCAACAAAAGTACTAATTTAACTAATAAAGATAATAATAAAAACAAATTTTGAACTTGTTCACAATTAAAAAACAAAAGACAGTTTCGTCTTAAGTCTGCTCTTGGGAACGAAATTCTTTTCAAGTCATACCTCCTTAAGGAACCCTTGGAAAAGTTCAGGATGAACGTGAAAAATATCATTGTTAATCCTAAAGTTTTTGGAGATATCACACGGGGGACTGACGTTACAAATTATGGAAATAAATGCCGAAAGTCAACTCTACTCTCTCAATGATCTAATGACACCTCGCGCTCTAGGGTAGAACAGAACCACACCTATGGTCTTTCAGTTGCCCTGTGTTATTCGGTCATTTGATTCCTTTCAAAATGGCTAAACTAAGTGAGGTACGCGTCATGCTGGTGAACAGGTGCCATCAGTTGAAACTGGTCATTTGGAGCTGCCAGTGGCTTAATTCAATTTAAATTTTTTTTTAATTAGTTTTTTTTTTTATTATTATCTACATTGTGCTCACATATTAAAAGCGACAAGAAATATGTAACCAAGATTTATGTAACTCATAATCTATACTAATATTATAAAGCTGAAGAGTTTGTTTGTTTGTTTGTTTGTTTGTTTGTTTGAACGCGCTAATCTCTAAAAGTACTGGTCCGATTTGAATGATTCTTTCAGTGTTGGGTAGTTAATTTATCGAGGAAGGCTATAGGCTATGTTTTATTTTTTCAAAATTAGGGATCCGTAATAAAATTGCAATTTTGTAACACAAGGTGTAAAATCGAAAACCTTTTTTTGCGTGCGCTGCAAAAACTATTGACAATAGAACAAAATGATGTACTACGGGTTTGTAGATTCCATTAAGACCTACAAAAAAGTCTGCGAGAACATATATCTAGCTATCATGGTTTAATCACAATAACCGATTTTGTGTTCAAAATAATTATTAATCGTCTGAAGAAAAAAAACTACGTTAAATATGTATCGTAATATTAATCTTTATCGAAATTAAGCATTATGTTATCAAGAGTATTTATGTAGAAGTAAAATACTTTTTGTTTCATCTCAATCGGATATTTCGTTTAAAAGTTATCACGTGTGTAAGATGTTAAGAGTTGGTACCTATAATGAGTTATGGGCCATAGAGTTTTTTATCAACATAAAATCCTGTAATAATCTTTTTCGAAATATGTTTGTTGATGATTGTAAGTTTAGTATAAGATCATTGAAGAGTATAATAAATACATTTATGAACGCGGTAATTTTGGGAAATACTGAAAACTGTTTAAATATTCAATAGTCCATTTATTGAGGGAGTCAATTATAGGCAATATTTTATCTCGGTATTTCCACGGAAACGAGAAAAACGCGGGTGAAACCGCGGGGCACAGCTAGTGTGATATATAAAAGTGTCCATGGAGTTTTTTGCAAGTTCTTCTCCATAGAGGTCTATGCTTTGGAACGTGCCATTTAGCCTCACTTGTTTGACTGACCGACTGGTTTGACCGGTTTCCTTACGTGATCGAATCAAAAATTATGATAATCGCTGGAGAACTAAAGTAGCCGACATAGCACGAAGAATTGCCAAACTTAATTGCATGGACAGGGCACATTGCTCGCAGAACAGTGGCCGTTGGGGCCGAAAGATTCTGGAGTGGCGACCGCGTACCGGAAGTCGCAGCGTTGGAAGACCTCCTACAAGGTGGACCGATGACCTAGTGAAGGTTGCGGGAAGCCGATGGCTGCGAGACGCACAGGATCGTTCATTGTGGCGACACTTGGGAGAGGTCTATGTCCAACAGTGGACGTGTATCGCCGGAAATGATGTGCTATTTATGCTCGTTGTAAAGAACTAACCTTCTGCATTAATCTTTATTATGTTGGTGGGGACTGCATGAACAAGTTAGGGGGATAAGTATTATCTGTAGAGTATGTCATTAAATGTTTGAAGCGAGGGTAGTCAGTTATTGTGTGCGGGAGATAAGTGACGAATATATGGAGCGCGAGTTTTTTATGACGTATGTTTAGAGGTTCACTTATGTCGTGTTTTGTGTGTAAAATTTGGGCGTTTACGTCTTTTTTAGATTTTGTGTTTGTACCAGTGTATTAAAACTGTAGAGACATTCAAAATTACCAATTTAATCTAGACATCTATACATGATAAATAAAATTGGAGTGTCTGTGTGTAATATTGAAATAACCGCTTTTTACTACATGCATATGAATATATATACGGTACATACACCAAAATATTGTTTTTAATCATTTTTGTCTGTCTGTTTGTTCCAGGTAATCTCAGAAATGGCTGGACCAACTTTGACGGGACTTTTTTTGGCAGGTAGATATACATTATCTACCTGCCATAAGGAGTACTGGGAAGAGTACAACTTTTATTTTAGAAAAAATAAATTCAAAATCCTGTAGTCCACGCGAACAAAGTCGCGGGCACAGCTAGTAGGCTTCGAACCGGCTGGGCCCCTGCTGTTGCTGATAACTCCTTGAGGCGCGCGGGAACAGTGCGCGCCGTCGACGACTTGGGCTTGGTCCGGACAGTTGCCGGACAGTCGGACAGCGAGCTACCCATTGCTTGCCGACGTTGTATGATACTTGTGGAATATTATTAAAATTTTTGAGATACATCCAAAATTGTTAAAACACCAATAAATAAAACATTAGCATGTTAATTAACCCGCTCCATCCATGCAGGAAGCTGAGCAAGACAGAAGTTTTGGTCCCTGAGTTGTCTCAGATAAGTGGAGTTCGCAACTACGCTACACCCCACATTATAGGACAGCATGAGTTGAAGTAGTGGCGGCGTATTGGGATTTAAATGACATCGGTGTTGTTACAGCTACGTATCTCGGTTAGAGAGGTAGAAGATCTTTTGTAACCTTTTCTTTTTACTGTTAGCAAAATGGGCTAATTACACTGAACGGACTGGCCTGTTGGTCTAGTGGTTAGTGACCCTGACTGCTATGCCGGAGGTCGTGGGCTCGATTCCCACCCAGGACAAATATTTGTGTGGTGAGCATAATCATTTCTTCTGTGTCTGGGTGTAATTTATCTATAATATGTATGTATTTAGAAATATATCAGTTGTCTAGTACTCATAACACAAGCTCTGCTTAGCTTGGGACTAATCGCCGTTGTGTGATAGTTGTGGAATATTATTATTATTACACTAAACTAAATACTACTCTCAGAACAGATGATCAATGTGGCCGAAAGGTTCTGGAGTGGCGACCACATACCGGAAGATGCAGGTATTCATCATTTCAGGGGAAATCGGTTCATTTCAGCCGAAAGACGTCCACTGTTGGACATAGGCCTCCCTTAAGTATCGCCGTAGTGAGCGGTTCTGTGCGTCTTGCATCCAACGGATTCCCGCGACCCTCACTAGGGGCTCGAGTCTGCTATTACAAAAAAAAAAAAAACAAAATATTACAAAAAAAAACATTTGATTATTTCATAAAAAATATTTAGCCATTTCGCAACTTTTCGCAGCTTTTCCTTACTCCTTCGAAACGGCTTGGATCTTTAGAAACATTTTACACATAAAAATTGGTGGTTAAATATCCTTCAAAGTGAACATTGATCAATATTTCACAAAGAAAATGGATTTAAAGGTCAGCCGCGCGTTTTCAGGGCGCTGTTGGCCGCAAATAAATGTACACATTTGCGTACTACCGCCTAGGCGGGGGCGAGAGGTGCGTCCACATAATTGTTTCCAGATGGTTCAAAGAACTATAAGCCTTATGAGGTTTAGCATTACTTTTTAAAATTTAACATTTTTGAAAGGTCTATGCGTAAGTTTATGTTGTACTCATAGCAGTATCTCTCCCTAAATAAAATAGTTTTGAAACATTATACCATTAATTTCTCCCTAAAATATTGTTGCCTGAGCATAGTTGGACGTAGACTACATTGTTCAACATTATTCATTTATTACATGCTAAATTAACAAACGTCTAGTCTAATAAAAATAGCCAATTTTCATTGTTTTCGTAGAATAAAACCTTAATTTTCACACGAGCCTTTATCTAAATTAACGTCTGGCGTATATAAAACATGATGTAACACTAAAACATCAACACAAAAGTCTTCTATTTTTATTTTTTTGGCTTGGATACTAAGTCCTCTAAGACATATCTTCGTATGAAGACAGTAACACTGTTTACGATTAGAATACTTACTTGAAAACCCGCTCTTATCCCACCGCTTTTAGGCATGCAATAGACTATTTTCCGCAATAGTGCAGAAAAGTGCATGTGCTCTCCCCCGCCAAAACGTTATTTCATTTATCATATCAGGCTGGGCGCACGTCGACCCACACGTGTCGCCGGTCAACCCCCGTTCATTAATTTCTTCCTTAGGGTGAGTTGCACCATTTAACTATAACGAAAACAAAGCCGTTAATAGTTGTCAAATCGTCGAATTGACCAATAGGCGGCCGTTTCACGGCTAGTTATGGTTTGGTTATCGTTATAGTTAAATGGTGCAACTCACCCTAAGTGTGGTGAAAAAAAAGTTTGATACCCGTGCAAAACCCCTGCAGCCCTCTACAGAACAGGTGAAAGAAGATAAAATGGCCTTGTGGGCGGGGCAGGCGTGCCTCAAAGTAGGGCTATGCTCATAGTTCAGCTACCAATAGCAAACTTGCGATCTAAGTGTGCGTGGTGTGTTAGTTGCGTGATGCGTGTACGTATTGGTTTAATGCTTGTAGTGGAGTTAAAGGGTGTGAGATAAGCGACGACACTCGTTATAGTACAAATCGGAAAGTATTTGCTTTCTAACCTATTTCATCTTTTGTGTGCTCGGCTCCGTTACACACCCGCCTAGAGCTCGTGCGAATTCCGCCTTGGTCACAATGGCAAACTTTGAGCACTTGTATCAAAATGCCTTCTTGGCAAGCTTTGCTGAGGTAATCAGCACTCCAATGCAATTCATTGCCCCCTTTTACCGAGATCATTTCTATGATTCCACATATAGTCCTGTTGTGCAGACATTCGAAAAACAAACCTACACAAATTTTACATCGCAATATTTATCATCATAATTTCTGCAGAAAAACGTCCATTGACATAAGCCTCCCCATTGTATAAGTATATGTATATATATATTGTTTTGTAATTTATGTAGTTTATTAGTTTATGTATTGTGTATATATGTAGATAGTACACCATCTACTACTAACTGAGTATCATTTTCTCCTTCTCTGTCAAATCCATCCAAAGGTTGTCTGTAAAAAATCGCTTTTAGCGATAAGACCGCCCTTTGTGACACCCTATTAATTTTAAGTTTCTCATGTAATTTTTATTTTTGGTGTATAATAAAGAACCAATCTATCTATCTATCTATCTACCTCCCCGTGTGTCCATGTCGCCACAAAGAACGATTCTGTGCGTTTCGCATCGATCAAATTCTCACGACTCAATAATACCTGCATAAATATTGTGTGAATTTCCTAGGAATTCACTAGAAGGCGAATAATTAAAACTGCTACTGAACTTTTTATTTCCTATCGTTTCTTTTTATGACCTACCCGAGCATTGAGATCGATTTTTCAAAATGTACGTAACTGTCCCCGCACAAGAGCCACAAAAAAAAAAACACCGCTTCAAGCTTTTTTTCGTGGCTCGTGCTATAAAAAAAAAAAACGCTTGAAGCGGCTTCAAGCTTCTCCAGACACAAGGGGTTGCGCGCTTCAGCTGTTTTTGCGGCCGCTTCTATTTTTTTTTTTGTGGCCGCTTCTAGCGTTTTTTTGTCGTGGTGTTTTTTGAGGCCCGTGTGCACGGACGCTTAGAGGATAAAATGGGGGTCTAAAGTTTGTATGAAGAAACTACTTTTACGCATGCGAAGCTGCTGAAAAAGGCCCGTTTATACATACGTCTTTTATCCTAAACCTACTCATAAAAGTATATGTCTTTTATCCGCTTTGCACGAACATCCACTTAACCAAGTTCCACGGATCAGCTAAATAAAGTAATAAGTATAAATAAATAACAAGTTATTACACAAAGTTCCTTTTCGGCTTCGGATTTTCCGCCATCTTTTTTTTCCGCAATATTCAGAAAGGCCTATCGTGTTGCCAATATAAAAAAATATGTTGCAATATAATTGAACATTCAAGAGCAACACTGGTGCGGAAATAATAGAAATAATCAAGCCTTGTCTCGCTTTGTATGCTAATAAGCAATCCGCCACGGGCAAGAGCGCTTCGACTAATTCCCAGAAAACAACGTTTTCTAACAAAGACTAGGCCAAATTAGAGGGGTATAAAATTTGTTGATGTTTGTGCTTAGTAACTTAGGTACTTTGTATAGCGACATTTTGCATACAATGACCGCTTTTGTGGTGTACTTCTACATTCAAATTGAATTTATAATAAAGCGACATAAAGAAAGAGAGAAAAAATTTTTTTCGCGAAATGACACAGTCTTAAAATAAGCTTACAATCATAATCTATTAGCTTCTGCCAGCGGCAACGCTCGTGTGAAAATAAGACTTTATTATTAATATATGTTCTTTAATGTACATAACTTTACAGATTATATATAGTAAGAAAGCCGATGTACACAGGACTTTCATACAAACTTCCAAACCCCGTTTTACCCCCTTAAGGGTGCAGTTTCGTAAAATCTGTTCTTAGCGGAGGTCTACACCCTATAAGGAACTTATCTGTCAAATTTTAAGTTTATATGTGTTATAGTTTCTGAGGTTTCGTGATTAATCAGTGAGTGGTAATTCGCTTTAATAAACTCGAATATGGATTTATGGGGAGAATATGCGTCACATATGTACGTGCAAAATGCGACAATGCAAATTTCTTTCATTTTTTTAATAAATCGAGCGGAAAATGTTTTTATTGCACAATTACCACATTCTATTTATATATTTTCAAAACCTTTAATTACTAATAATAATTATGCATAAATTAAAACAAAAAGGCAGATTTTATAAAAATAAATAAAATATGGCGTCGAAAAACTCTTCCGCATCGCTACATACTTGTAACGTGTTCAAAGATAAAGCGACATCAAAAAAATGCTATTTTCTTGTATTTTTATTATGTTGACACGTTGTTTTTTCTCGGGCCACTGTGCTCCATATTCTACCTGTTATTTTTACAATATTGTCACTCCATCTCTTTCGTAGGCTGCCTTATCTGCGAGTTTTGTCATAGAGTACCAGTTCGTGTTTTTTTCTTGTACGCCGAAAAATCATCCAGTGACATCCTCGTTCTTGGGCGAATTTAGAGGGTGTGTCAGAATTTTATTGACTAAAAACTCACTCCTGTTCCTTCGTTGCCCTTGGCCCCAGTAGGCCTCGACCCTGCTACGATTGCTGACATCCCCTTGAGGCGCGCGTGAAATAGTACGCGCCGTACGGCTCGGTCCGGACGGTTACCGGACGGTCCGACGGCGAGCTACCCATTGCTTGCCGTCCGGAAGCTCAGTTTGTGGTAATTTTCATTTACTTTTCGTCTGATGCTCTTTAGATATGTCCGGTCCATTTCCATTTCAAGCTAAAGCCGTGGTCTTGAGTCAATAGCTTACCTCAAAGTTAAAACTGCCAATCATAGAATCACACTAATATCATAAAGGCGAAAAATTTGTGTCTGTGTGTGTATATGTTTGTTATTTCTTCACGCTCAAACGTCTACATGATTTTCTAAAAAACTTATAGCTGTCCGGACCAAGCCCAAGTCGTTGACGGCGCGCACTGTTCCCGCGCGCCTCAAGGAGTTGTCAGCAACAGCAGGGACCCAGCCGGGTCGAAGCCTACGGGGGCCAGGGTTATCCGAAAGGGCGCTCGAGCCCCGGTATGAAGGCTAGAAGGAACGGGGTGGGTCTTTTAGTCAGTAAGAGTCTGACACTATCTCCCGCTCCGCCCAAGGGCGGGGGATATCAATGCATGATTTTTCCCACCATTAAAAAAAAAAATCCCAGGAGTACATTTTCATCATCATTTCCACCGAAAAACGTTTACTGTTGGACATCGGCCTACCCCAAGCGTCGCCACAACGACCGATCCTGTGCATCTTGCATCCACCGTATTTCTTCGACTCTTATCAGGTCGCCTGTCCACATTGTAGGAAGCCTTTTCGCGCGGTTGCCTCTCTAGGACCTTTCGACCCCATCGACCATCCGTTCTACGTGCAATGTGCCCTGCCCACTGCCACTTAAGTTTGGTGATTCTTCGGGCTATCGGATATCTTTCATTCCTGATGCGATCACGCAAGGAAACTCTGAGCTTAGGGTGACGATAGGTTAGGACGACAGATCCCTGGGAGTACGTACCTAGTTTTCTACTATAATACGGCCAAAAGCTGGCATTAGCTACAGAAGCAATATTCGACATCACTTATACCAAACCTCACAGAGACGGACGGTGAGCAATGGGTAGCCCACTGTCTGGCCGTCCGGTAACTGTCCGGACTAAGCCCAAATCGTCGACGGCGCGCACTGTTCCCGCGCGCCTCAAGGAGTTGTCAGCAACAGCAGGGACCCAGGGAGAGAACCGATTTCAATTATTTCCTTTATAATTTTTTCCTGTGCAATTTACGAAGAGATCATTCCAGGAAATACTTTTGAGTTGTGAACATACTTTTATTGACGTACTGACATACGAAATAAAATTCACGAAAATACTGAATTGTATCCTTTATAACTAGTTTCGGATAGCGACTTCTTAAACGTCAAAGTAGATAATTATCTCAAGGAGACAAACTCCTAGGTTAAAAATTGACGGCCAGGGTTATCCGAAAGGGCGCTCGAGCCCCGGTATGAAGGCTAGAAGGAACGGGGTGGGTCTTTTAGTCAGTAAGAGTCTGACACTATCTCCCGCTTCGCCCAAGGGCGGGGGATGTCAATGCATGATTTTTTCCCACCATAAAAAAAAAACCTCACAGAGACTACTAACTCATAGGCATAATACCAGTCCTCTGTTTCTTACGCTTCTATTCAATTTTTCACCACACTCTTTTCTCTTTCAGCGCGAGGTGAAACACTATGAGATTACTCGTGTTAAAATAAAACCACTATCACGTTTACGTGACGCAAATTACTAATCTTTTAAGTTAACTAAACCAGGTGCCTTCTGCAAGGTTTTATTTCTGTGGATAATTTATGTAAAGGAACAACTGGTGAGTATTTAAATTTTCTCAAAGATTTTTGAGGTTCAGAGGCGTTTTTTATTCAGATCACCTTCTTGTACCTGTACGAATTGTAACTATGGGTGGCGTGGTTTTATTTCGTTTAAATAGTGCTAGATTGCGATCCCACCTGATGGTAAGTAGTGATGCAATCGTTGATCGTGAGGCGTAGTACTTTATTAAGAGCCTATTCACTTTAGTCTTGAAAATATCTAAATTATAATTGGACGGGAAGACCGCAGCAGGAAAATGATTCCAGTCTCTCGATGTACGCAGTATAAACGACGAGCCAATATGCTTGGTCCGGACCGTAGAGGTTTCAACAACGAGTATCCACTCGCTGTTTGTCGGGTTGTCCGATGGTGGAAATGAGATGGTGGAATCAAGTCATGCTGTGGTAGAAATGTTAGTCAGTATGGTGGTCGCTTGGGCAGAGTACCGCTGTGTCTTTGTGGAGGCAATCGGTGACGGGGACCTCACGAATCTGGCCTTGGTATGGGATGAGAGGAAATAGGAGGCGATCACCTCATTTTGCAAAGTAGTTATGCAAGCAAAGGAGGCCGCCGAAATCGTGAGATTCATGACGACTCGTGTATGTCGGAAGTCGAAGGAGGACTAGCGGCCACCGTAATTGTCATGTCAGTCAAGAGCAAACAACACCTATAAGCCATAATATGATGACGGAAAAACCGAAACTGTCATAAATAATGCATTTTTTCCCAAAGTTATAATGTATTTTGCACTCAACATTTATCACATTCATACGAAACTGCAATTTTTCAACTAAACATATAATCTTGAGAAACATAACCTCATAACATCGGCTTGAGAGTAATGCACCGAATGTCCCGAAAGTAACCAGAGCGTGTCAATAAAAATGCATACGCCACAGATAAAGCAAGAATGGATAACTCACCCGTCTATAGAACCGTTTGCGAGTTATTTATAAGACCAGTACCCCTAGCCAAGTTGCAGAAAGCTTCAAATGTACGGAAATGACGTCGTCTCAACGCTCAGTTACGTGGTCAGAACAAAAGAATTAGCGGCAAGGTCAACTCGAAGCGTTCGGCGCAAGCGAAACGGTTGTAACTTGGCTAGGGGGGCTGGTTACGTGCACTCATTTCTATTTCTAAAACTTTTTTTATTTTGTAACACTCGTTGGTGATCTTTAAACAAATAAATAAAATTAAATAAATTAAAAATCATGGAGAAAAAATCATGAGGTAACTAACGTAACTGTGGCCCTAGAACACAAAAGGCAACTGAAAGACAGGTGAGTTTTGTTCGAAGAGGCTCAGCAGTAGGCAAGTTTTAGTCTGATTATTCTATGCCATGCTTCAATTTTTGTTTTGCGTGTATTATTATGACATACGACGTTACAGTTAGCACAGTGAACTTAATGACTTAAGACATTCGGCCTTGTATGATATAGAGACTGTGGTTGGTGCAATTTTAAACATTAATTATTAAACACACATAGGTTGGTGTGCCTCCTATGAAACTTCCACAACTCAGTCACTGAGTAGGACTCATTGTCAGGCTTTTAGATAAATTAAAGAGAAAAGTTAATTTAACTTAACATTCTGTTATTACATTATCCATGTTTCTAAATCTTGCAGACGCACCCATTGCATATTTTAAAGCGTTAAAGACAAGCCAAGTCAGCCGCAATTAAATAGCATGACTTATATTTCAGGACTTTGTAACAATGATACACTCGTTCCTTGTACAACTATTGTTGTAAAATTTATTTTATAAGTTCTCTTTTATTTTATTGATTTTCAGCGACGGTTTTTTTCTTTATTTTGAATGCGAATAAACAAATTTTGTTAAGCATAGTAGCGACATCTATATGGTTTCACATAAGAAGTAATCCTGCATTGCGCAATTAAAGTTCTCCGCGCGATTAAAGCATATACGACAGCTCAAAATAATGTATTGGGCAGTGCCCACCAGACAACACCCGTCCGGTTGGACGATCTTCCCTTTCCAACGGAGGTATGTGGGATTTTACTCACTGTTCCACCTACTGCCAAATGCACCACTACTTTTTTATTGTTTTGAGAAGGAACATGTTAGAAAATTCAGAGGGCATAAATCTCTTTTAAAAATCAGTCTTTATCTTTGTTAGATCATGTACGAATGATTCAGATTAGAGTTTGAAAGTATTTTGAGCAAAATCACGAAAACTGCTAGTTGGCATTCAATTCAAAAACAGAATTTAACGATAAATTAAAAGAACCTAACAGACCATTCACTTTACTGAGGAAACTCAAGCACCCATAAAACCAAACTCACTAAAATACTACCAGAAAACTTTCAAGAACTCACAAAAACTATTTGTTATTAGACGTAGACAAAGAGACTGTTTCTCTAAAGTACAAAAAAGTATAAGAAAAACCTAAAGAGCGTGTTTGCAGAGAACAACAGCAGTTTTTATTTTTGCTGTGCTCCTTAGGAAGGCGGACCTTTAGTACAAGCTAGGCACTGTAAGACCCCTACCATTTGCTTTAAAGCTGGAGTATTTTTTTTTTAAGGGAATGTGCTTTTTTTGTTGTCTACAATGTTTATTGCGCCAAAATAAATACTTTTCTTTCTTTCTTTCTTTCTTTATAGGGTCCTTTTCCACCTACCTATCGTCAATATCGAGGATGGTTTAAAAGCTTGTTGCTTCATCTAATGCTATACAATGCGATGTTTGATGAAGAGGCAAAGTAAAGACCAAAGGCCTGAAAACTCTGTTGGCAGCAATCGGATCAGTACTTCCAGAGGTAATCTCTGGAAGTACTGGTCCGATTACTAAAACCAAAAAACAAACTATACCTCTATTACCTATAATATTAGTTTAGATATCGTGGATAAGCATAATTAGCCTTTTAATGTTTCCACTGCTAGGAGTCAGGCCTCCTCTCTCGAGGAGAGGAAATGGGTCGTAATCCTTCACGTGGGCCCAGTGCGGGTTGGTGAATGTCACATATCTTCGAATTGTTGGTTCTAGGACCACCGGTTTCCCAGCGATGCTTTCCTTCATCGTTTTAAGAGCAGTGGTGATGAAATAAATTACACAAATTAATTAAATATAATATATATAAAAAGCTTTTAATAAACCGATTCCATCAATCTGAAAAGTAAAAAAAAACAAAACACAATTCTTAAATCAGTGGTAGCGGTAAATACGCTTCTTCTGAACAAAAGTGTTATTTCTAAAGAGTTTTATTTTTAAGAAATAAGCGTTGACTGACTTCTCTTTAGCTTCGTCTAAATTATTTATTATAGTGAACAGTAAGAGTAAATAATTTCTGCATTTGTTTTGAGAACTTTTGTTTGTGAAGTGTGCAATGAGCGAGTTTTCAAAATAAGAAAAATATAAATACTACTGTCACCATTACAAGATTTTTATTTACAATAGTATAAAGTGAAAATATTGCTTTTGTTACTTTTTATCGTTTTTAATTTAGCATTTATCTTTTCTTTTTGTAAAACTAAAACGTTAAGATTTATGATTTGAATGAAAGTTTTCTGTATCCTGTCCCTAAGAAGATGTTATTTGATAAAAATAGCTATAGACTTTGTGTGCATTTATTTTTATAACTAAAAATAGTTTTTAAGTCTTATGTATACTAAACGTTGGACCATTATGTCCTAGAAATAAAAAAATGAATTTGAATCACTTTTTTTTAAGTTTCGGATAAGTGACCATTTTTGTCCAAAGGTCACTTCAACCACTAGATGTCGAACTTCATTTGTTTAAGCAAATAAATTATTTGTATTTCTTAGAACGCAAAGGCAACTGAAAGACACTCGTGTGGTTTTAGTCAGTAAAAGTCTGACATGCCCTAGCTCTACCCATAGCGGAAAAGACCACCACCACTATTTAACTATACCAGTACCACCAATCGTTTATAGAATTGGTAGTAAGTGGCGTACTTACTACCAATACCTCTACTAAAAGTAAAAGTTAAATATATAAGTATATAGTGAGTTAAAGGAGAAAGAGACAGTTGGTGAGTTTTAACGGTTAGTTTTATAAAATACGGTCTAATTTTGCTTGACAGGGATTACTATGTTGTTCCGAATTTAAATTAAGAGTGCACCTCATTTTTCACCCGCCTATCGTCAATATCGAGCATGGTTTAATGTTGCTTTATCTTACGCAATCCAACGCGATGTGTGATGGAGATGCAATGCAAAATAGATAAATAACGCCTGAAAACTCTGTTAGCATTCAGTAATTCCATGAAGCTAACAAAAATCTCGTATTGGTGGCAGCCATTACAAGAGTTTTGTGTTACCTATAGTAGGTACTTATAAAGTGGAAATATTGCTTTTGTTATTTTTTGTGTCATTTTAAATTTTGGAATATCTTTTCTTTTGGTTAAACTAAAATTTAAAAATTTAAGATTTATTCATATATAATTGTTAGTAAGTACCATCAAAGACACTTCTACCTGACCACTACTAAGTTCATTTTTGCTTGCACTCGAAACGAAAACTTTAAAAGGTTTGGTTTGGCGCCACGCCGTAGGATTCAAGCGAATTTTTTTTGAGGTGATCTGGCAGAAATAACCGCGATTGTACATACCACAATAATACACAACAAGGTAACTCAGGCCTTGAGTTACCTTGTTGCAGGGCATTCCACTCAGCTGTACGCAAAATAAATGCGTTCAAAAAACGTTCCCAATTGTTTATTCCATTTTACTCTAAGTAAACAATAAAATTAACCAACTTAAAATACATACACAAAAACAGCACATATCTATGAAAACTGTTCAAAAAGAAAATGTTACCAATAAAAAAACTGTCTCATTTCCCATAAACAATTCAAGAATGTTTCCAAGTTCCCTAATTGATTGTTTCAGAGGTCCCTTAAGCCAGCTTTTAGCTAAAAAACGGAGGGTGTATAAAGACGGTGAGACAGGAATGAAGGTTCCGTGTTTTTTTAATCAACATCGCGTGTGAGAATGGAAATTGAACAAACGTACAGTTGCCATCACGGATCTTGAACATTTGCGCAGAAGTCAAATATTCGATCTCTTTAATGGTGCGAAATGCGACGCAGGGGCGGGGAGTGTCAGTGATTGGCTGGCCGCGCCATCGCGTCATAGACGTCACTCCTCATTCGTTCACTGCGTTGCTGCATGTATCTAACAACGAAAACGATTGGCTCACCAATGTATGGAAAGCGCAAAACGATCCTCACTCTGACGCCGAGCGTTCAAGATCCGTGATGACAACTGCAAAAAGCATTAAGTTACAAATTATTGTGTTTACGGTTCTGTACCTCAAAAAGAAAAGAGGGTTCCGCCTTATAGGATCAGTTTGTAGTCCGTCTGTTTCCCTGTCTGTCTGTCAAGATCCTTTATCTCGGGAAAACTTGGAGGTATCGAGTTGAAATTAAAAACAATTACTCAGGCCTGCAGGTCTCTTGAAGCTGTGAAGCAATTAAACTTCTGAGTTAACGAAAAAACAAGATACGGCCGTTTATGATGCAAAAAACTTATAATTCAACACTCTCAAGGCATTCAAAATTCATAGGGTGCTTCCAGTTGATCTAGAACTTTGAAATTTGGTATGAAGCACAAATATGGGGAAAAATCTGAATACCGAAAATTTATAGTTACGTCACAAAAAAACTATTTTTTTTTGCGATTTGGAAAAATTTTCGAGAGTCCGACTCACACTTGCCCGGTTTTTTTTTTCTTTTTGTAATAATCTAGTTTCTGCCGGCGGCTTCGTTCGTGTGAATGGTGGTTGTTGTAGACCCGAAGTGGAAGTTGAAAACATAGTTTGAATTGATACGGCCTTTTTTTTTTTCGATGGGAAAAATCATCTTATGACAACCCTCGCTCTTGGGCGGAGCGGGAGATAGTGTCAGACTCTTACTGACTAAAAAACCCATCCCGTTCCTTCAAGCCTTCATACCGGGGCTCGAGCGCCCTTTCGGATAACCCTGGCCCCAGTAGGCTTCGACCCGGCTGGGCCCCTGCTGTTGCTGACAACTCCTTGAGGCGCGCGGGAACAGCGCGCGCCGTCGACGACTTGGACTTGGTCCGGACGGTTACCGGACGGCCTCCTCCTTTGCGAGCATTACTGCTTCGCAGAAGTCGGCGACCGCCTGCCACTCCTCCTCGCTCCGGACCATGGCCTCGACCAAGGACCGGCGCGAGAATTCTCCGCCGCCGATCACCCCCACGAGGGCACGGCGATGCTCCGCCCAAGCAGGGCACACAGCGATTGTGTGCTCCACCGTGTCCTCCGGGCGTTCCGCACAGTGGCGACACCCGGGCGTCACTTCCGCTTTGATTCGGAACAGGAACGTCCCGAACTTGCCATTTCCGGTGAGGACCTGTGTCATGCGGAAGGTAAGGACGCCGTGAGGTCTTTCCAGCCACGCCTCGAAGAGGGGACTTATCGCCATAATTGTGGCGTGCCCATGACGGGGTTGCGATAGTCGCTGACGCCATTCCACCATGAGATCCCGCCGGAGCTCTGTCCGCCATGCCGCGACCTGTCGCGGCAGTGGACTTTCACCCCGGCGTTGCATCTCCACGCGCATGTCGTGCATGTGTGCAAGGAATGTTGCCTCCAGATCCCACGGTGGTAGGCCAGCCAGAGGGCGAATTGATACGGCCCGTGAATATAATATAAGCAAACAATGACACCCACTGACACGTTGCAGGGTGATACTTTGAAACCGAGAGAACGTCTCATTAATCAGACCTAGTTTTCGTTCCTATCTATTTTGTGTCTTAAGCCACTGGACGCAAATGAGTGCTTTTCATATATTTAGTGGTCAGAGAAAACTAATATGTAAATATAGCTTTCAAATTATAAAGAAAAAAATTAGGCCAGATGAATGAGACACTCTAGCGGCTTTTTTTAAATTGATATAAATTAGTGCTTGACTGCGATCCCACTTGATGGTAACCAGTGATGCAATCTCAGATCAATCTCAGGCTTCAAAGAATCAGCCTAGAATAAATAACTTTTCCCGCTCCAGGTGTTGCGAAAGGGAGGATCAGATTTTGTCTGACTAAAACTCAGCCATGTACTTTTAGTAGCCCTCTGTGTTCCAGTCACCAGTATCAGTATTATTCAGAAATCAGAAACGTTTATTTCAAATCGACCAATTACAGGCACTTCTGAATTGTTAAATTGTCAGTATTAAAAATTAAGCTAAATTGCACGTTCCAAAGCGTATATCTGTATGGAGAAGAACGTGTAAGAAACTCCATGGACACTCAGCTCAAACATTTTGAAGGGAACCCAAACTGGATGACACAATAACAGGTCCCACCATCAGTGAGACGTTTGAGTGAGCATGACAACAGCATCTCAAGAGCCATACTCGCAATGTCAAACAAGATGTAATCTAATAAAAATGCTCCATGGTACAACAAGTTTACTTATTAGAAAAAAAAGTACTTCTACATTATATACAACGCTATTTTTTCCAAACACAAAGAGTAATATTAATTATCACAAGCTCTATTAAGAGGGTTCTTTTCGAGTTTTGAACACGGTTTTAAAGCTTCTGGCTTCATCTAACGCAATCCAACGCGATGTTTGATGAAGAAGCAATGTAAAACAAGAGAGATAATCCATTTTGAATTGGAATCCATTCACCTATCAATCATCCTTTACACAATCCAATCTTGATTTTCTCCACTTCTCTCAAACCAACGTTTACACGCTTTTTCACTCAGAAAGGAACCTGAACTCCGGTGTGTAACAAGAAACGCCATGTTACTATGTTCGTAACAGTCTGCAGGGGAAATCGAATTGGAAATCCCGAATGTAGAATCTATGTCTGACAGAATCCTCTCACGAAATTCGGCCTAGTATATCTTTAAAGCCTGTTACTGTTGGGTCTATATAGAATTTACTAAAAGTTTAACCTAACTGACAAATGTTTATTTTTTATGTTGGGAAATAATTCTATCACTTCTTCCACTCTTGGTGAAATGCGCGAGGGCGTGACAAATTTTAACTGACTAAGATCCACTCGTGTTCCTTCTTTGACTAGCTACTGCCAGCAGTTTTGTCGGCGTAAAAGTAAAAAAACTCTCCCAACAGGACAAAAAGTATCAATAATAGTGTAATTATATATATTATATATATAGTGTTGTGTCTTAAAAATATTGTTTTTGTTGTTCTCCTTGAAGCGCGCAAAGTGCCCTAGGGTTAGCGGAGAAGGATCATTTGGGTCGGACGAGAGAGGAGAGAGAGAACGGGAGTTTAGTATGACCTCAATCTGAGAGAACAGTGTAGTCAGCTCCTCAAAAGTCAAACATAGTTTAAAATACTCATTACAAAGCATACAATGTGGTGCAGTTTAATTGTACTGCAGTATATAATGGTAGCTATGATATGCCTCAAACAGTTTTGACCCTATCCCCTGAACTAGGTGATAAATCTCTAATATCTCAGGGGGTAGTGTTCAGACATTAGTTTGTACAATATTAACCACGAAATTTATTTATTTATTTATTTATTTATTATAATCTTTATTGTACACCAAATAAACATACAGGAAAAACATTTAAAAGAATAAGTGCCCAATGGGCGGTCTTATCGCACAGGGCGATCTCTTACTCGCTTGCGTCGAACGCTTCGAGTTGGCCGCGCTGCCAATTCTTTTGTTCTGACCACGTGACTGAGCGTTGATATGACGTCATTCCAGTACATTTGAAGCTTTCTGCTAGCGTTAACGATTGCAGATTAGCAACTTGGCTAGGGGTACAGTGCTTTCAGAGATTACCTCCTACAAAAGAAAGACAAAAAAAACTACGTCTACATTTAGTGTAGACTACGCACTTAATTAACGTGCCGAACACTCACATCAGTCAACTCAGGTGTAATGTCGACTGAACACCTTAAACATTACACTATGTTGAAAGAAACGCGTAAGTACCACGAAATTCATGGCACTAAAAACATTTTGGTTGCAAAGAAAATATCCTCTAAAAGCTATCTTAGCGCTGCATGATTTATTATTGTTAGACGACATAATGCTAATGTAGCGCTGCAGCGAACTTTTACAGTTATACAGATACAGATAGATACAGTTATAATATTTTAGTGTTTAAGTAAGTAAGTAGACTAGAGCGCTTCCATTCCAGCACTTAGTATAATTCGGCAAACTTCAGATAACGTTGAAGCTAGACCATCAAACAACCTCAATATATACACAAGTTAATCTTTTGAGAGAATTTCTCATCACTACATAGTATAAAACAAAGTAACTTCCCGCCGTCTATCCCTATCTATGCTTAGGTCTTTAAAGCTACGCAACGGATTTTGATGCGGTTTATACTTATAACACACGCATAATATAGTATTAGAATATTATAGGATCTGGGTTATTTAGCAGAGTAGGCAGATTAACCTTTTGAATGTCTTATGTTACACAGTTCGACATAAGCAATTGTCTTTCTATTGTGTCTCTAATTACGGCATTCAAAGAGTTAACAAACACAGTACAGCTTACATCACAGGCGTATATTTTTACTGACATTAACACAATCAACAAGAACCTTAGCAACGCTTACCTCATCGACACGATGTTGCATTGCTATAAGGAGGTCTTATCTCCATCACGCACCCTCAATGCATCATCATGTATAAATACATAGTGTACCTTTAACATTCTTACATGTGTACGCACCCTTAACACGGTAATTTATAGCCGCACCTTTAAATGTGCATATAAAATACATTGAGTCTAACAAAAACAAAATTATAGCCAGTTTTTTCATCAACAACTAAAACTATCAGTAAAAGTATTAACTTTTACTTGACTATTACTGATATTATAGCAAATGAGTTTCTTCATCCAAGTAACAGCTAAACTAAAAGTCAATAGAGTTACCATAACACAAACGGCATAATTACCCCAAAAAAACGTGGGGAGCTTTTTTTACGCATGACAACATCGCAATATCTTCTGTCAAGTAGTGTCAAAAAGTCGAATGTCATTTGATTCTGTTTATACGAACGCCACTTTATTTACCTGGGCTCCAATATTAGTAACGATGGGTCGTGCGAGGGGGAAGTTCGCAGGAGAATTGGCATGGCTAAGAGCGCTATGTCTCAGCTTAGTAAAGTCTGGAGGGATCGCAACATCTCCGTAAAGACCAAAACCAAACTGGTACGGACACTAGTCTTCTCGATCTTCTCGTATGGCGCTGAGACTTGGTCGCTAAAAGCTGCAGACCGCAAACGCATCGACGCCTTTGAGATGTGGTGCTGGAGAAGGATGCTCCGTGTCCCTTGGACACCATTTCGGACCAACGTATCCATTTTACAAGAACTTAAAATCGCCTCACGGCTATCGTCCGAGTGTCTTCGCAAGGTTCTGCAATACTTCGGTCACATTGCAAGAAAGGACGGTGGCAACCTCGAAAGGCTCATTGTGACCGGTAAAGTGGATGGGAAAAGGCCTCGCGGGCGCAGCCCAATACGTTGGTCCGACCAGATCCGCACCGCTCTTGACTCTACGATGTACAATGCCCTTCACACCGCCAGAGACAGAAACAGATGGAAGAACATCATAAAGGTTAAAGTGATGAAGTAGGGAGGTCACGACCCTCAGCATTGAGGAATACGACGCAAGGAGGAAGATACGAACGCCAATGAACGAATGTTTTTAGAATTGAATTGATAAATAATAACATAAGTAAATGATTTAAAAAAATAAATGCTATTAGTTGTTGTTATTGCTACAACTGTTATTGGCTTTTTTTTTAACCGTTATTTTTATACGTGTGTACCTAAAGGTACACAAGCGCTAAAGGTCGCAGAGCCTAACTTCACACTCGCCAAGATAGAACGGCCGTACTGTACATTAGTTAATTTAACGTAGTCGTATTAAAAACAAACTGAAAATAAACTTACTTTTCTGTGGTTGGCGTCGGTTTATCTTGTAACAACAGGCGTCTATTTCAAAGGAAACAGTTACATACTTCAGTATGTAACTGTTTCCTTTGAAATTCTGTATCGAAACAGAAAATCAGCGTCGTCCCATACGAAATGATCTTTGCGAGCATTAAACTTTTTACGTCTACGCGTTAAATAACTAACGATAAGTTCATCGTCTGATGAACTTGAACTTTCACTGGACGAAGTTTTTATTTATGGTGGGATAAATCATTCATTGACATCCCCCGCCCTTGGGTGGAGCGGGAGATAGTGTCAGACTCTTACTGACTAAAAGACCCACCCCGTTCCTTCTAGCCTTCATACCGGGGCTCGAGCGCCCTTTCCGATAACCCTGGCCCTAGTAGGCTTCGACCCGGCTGGGTCCCTGCTGTTGCTGACAACTCCTTGAGGCGCGCGGGAACAGTGCGCGCCGTCGACGACTTGGGCTTGGTCCGGACAGTTACCGGACGGCCGGACAGCGAGCTACCCATTGCTCACTGTCCGCAAGCCCGCGTCTACGTTGGCCGGAAATCGGGATCAGAATCTCGGCGACGCGCGACCACGGCGGCGATAACGCCGTTGCCTGATGCGTTCGGCCTCCTCCTTTGCGAGCATTACTGCTTCGCAGAAGTCGGCGACCGTCTCAACCAACTGGACGAAGTTCGTGATAACATATTAGTGAAACCTAAATAATCTACAACTTTATCAAAATGACAGTGACTTTAGCTTTAGCAGCCCCCTAATGACTAGTAAAAGTTAAAGGCAAAAGTAACAGTTAAACCAACAGTTAAAATTGTGAAGAAACGAATTTGACCGTTACTTTTACTTTATGACGTTACTTTGGCTGTTACTTTAGATGAAGAAACTGGCTGTTAGCCATTATAAACAAAAACAATATCAACAGAACTAAGAACAAAACATTTTTAACAATAACTAACCTAGGTCTAGATTACCATATTATAAGATCTGGGTTATTTAACAGAGTAGGCAGATTAACAAACACAGCACAGCTTGTATCACAGGCGTATATTTTTACTGACATTAACATAATCAACAAGAACCTTAGCAACGCTTATCTCATCGACACGATGTTGCATTGCTATAAGGAGGTCTTATCTCCATCATATAGTACAGAGACACGGGTAATATTAGAGGTTTCTCATGTGATGTCGTAAATAAACACATTTTTTTGCGCTTACAATGCAATCGCTGTATAAACCCTCCGAGAAGATCAAAACAATGTACTATAGTATTGTACGCCTTTCGTTTTGATGGGTAAAAATCTAAATGACAACCCCCGCCCTTGGGCGGAGCTCGGAGATAATGTCAGACTCTTACTGACTAAAAAACCCACCCCGTTTTTTCTTATCTTTCGTACCGGGGCCGAACTTCCCTTTTGGCTAACCCTGGCCCCAGTAGGCTTCGACCCAGCTGGGCCCCTACTACTGATGACAACTCCTTGAGGCGCGCGGGAACAGTGCGCGCCGTCGACGACTTGGGCTCGGTCCGAACAGTTACCGGACTTGTACACCTTCGCACCCTAGCGAAGCCGGAGCGGGTCACTAGTTTGAAATATATAAAAGGATAAACTTACTACTTCATACGCACACAAAGAGATGTCTATCCGCTCAATTTAACTTAACAACTTCTCCTTAATTAGAGCGGTATCCACAATCGACATCCTGAAACTTTAAGCCAGAAATTAAACGAAAAGAAACTAACCCCCATTCTTCAACAAAACGAACTTTGTACTAGTTGAGACAATGGCTACTAAGCGTCTATAGATCTCATTCCGTTTCGACGCCTCAAAGACGGTACCCCAAAGAACTTTTTCAATCAACCAGCTACTATGTCTTACGGCAATCGGTATTAAGTTAATTTGAAAGGTGATGGCTTCGGAAGAGCTTATTGGCCCATCTATTCTTTGTTTATTTTTCGCAATTTTTCCCTTTTTGCGCCCTTCGACGTTGTCGAATGGAATAAAGGGAGAAAGTTTTATCGGAGAAGCTTCTTGGAGTTACATCACTATTTTGTTTGATACGATATTTAATGTGACTGGCGAAAACAAAAGTGTGGTTCACTTAACTCAAATATTCTTTCTTGAATATGAACTTTGTAGGTTCACCGGGACCGAATCTTAACCCTTTCCTAATAATCAAAGGTCGGAATTAAGTAGAGTTTATATATGTACTTACACCGATTTCATACAGCAAAAGAACCAGGTGGTCTCAAATCCCGAGATTAATTAATTAATTAAATACACACAAATACTTAAAAGAAAAGAACAAATACAAATACAATAAAAGAAAATTGATTTAACTGAAGAATCATTATTATAAATGTCTCTAACCACTTCGCGTATCACGAGAACTGGTTAGAGACGGCGCGAGAGTAGAATGTCTGGAAGGATTTGGGGGAGGCCTTTGCCCAGCAGTGGGACAGTAATGGTTGAAAAAGAAAAAGTAAAAAACAAAAACATTTTCGGCTATTTGGAAAACTATCATTTCAAATACTCGATGAATGACTATCGACTAGTTTGAACCGAACTCCAATAGCGATGCCTTTTATAATGCGGCATTACAGTTAACAAAAGTAAATCTCACTTTCATCAACCAAAAAACCTCAATTCTTTTAGAGAACCGTTTTTTTAAGAATAACAAAAAGTAATAATATTTTAACGGAAACCGTATAATAAACTAAAAGAACACAAAAACTTGAAAGAAACAAACGAAAGCACAACATAACAGCCTACTCCTACATAATAAAAATATTAAACTAGCTTATGCCGACGGTTTTACCCGCGAGATATTAACTATAATAGTAAATAATAGTATAAGTATTATTAGTCTTTATTCGGTGGACGATGACATATCAACAATTTAAAATATATGTGATAATAATTAATGTTAGACTGAGTAGTGTTTCGGTAGTAATAATGTATGTAATTGTATTGACATTAAATTTTATTTAATTTTGTTATTTTTCTATAATTAATTGTATTTATAATTGTAATTAATGAAGTTTTAAGTAATTTCAAACACAATACAAATTGTTCTTGAATAAATGAATTGAAATTGAAATTGAAATAATAATAAGAAACTTATTATTATTATGATTATTTACTGACTAAAACCCATCTTTGTTCTTCGACGGCAAGCAATGGATAGCTCGCAGTCTTGTAACGAGTTCCTGTGGCCAATTTCCGGTTTCATCATCACATCAGCTCCATATCATAATAATTTTGCATTGTCAATTTACACATGCATGCAAAATTTCAGCTCTATCGGTAACCGGAAAGTGGATCTAATTTAGAAGATTTTATTACAGGTGTAAAAACATTGGGGCAGGTGAAACTAAATAAAACTCTAATATCTAGTACGTTGCAGCAGGATAATTTTTTGATTGACACACGAACAGAACCGCGTGCAGAAACAAACAGTAAACAATTTTCCTTCGTCACAACAGAACGCGTTGGTAATGCTAAAAAGATTCTATTCATGAATAAGCTATGAAAATGTTGGTCTTTGTCTAATCAACGGACGACTAAAAAGAAAACTAGGCAAAACAAATGAAGATGTCTTTTTGTTTCGTTTGTTTTAAGGCCCCAGCGCCCGAGCAGTGACTTTCTGCAGTCTACTCCTCGGTAACGACTAGGTTAGTAGGTTTGAAAAAAAAAATGTTATTTTACACCAATAATTTAACTAGCACAAACACTGAAAGAGATTATTAGAGACGGTTTTGTAATTATTTAAGTAGTCTAAATAAATAATATTCATAAACAGTAAAATATAAATATAAGCGTTTGTTTACTCGATTTATGGAAATATTGTTCAGGCTATTGATTACGAATGAATAAATAGCGATAAAACTAGAAAAAAGAATTGCACGTAGTATTTTCTAGTAGCAATTGGTATGAATAATTGGTTCAATTAAGAATTTACCAATTAGGACACTTTCCTGGACAATTTCGTTTTTTTTTTAGTCATGACTACAGAAATATTTTCAGTAACAGGTACGGATAGAGCCCTATTTTTTTGTACTAATTGTGTAGATTCATTTACAAAATTATCAACATATGATTTTTTCGTGCAATTGATACTTTTGTCTAAAAAAAAATATTATACAACATGATATTTTTGCGCTTGTTTTCCATACTCCTTTCAAACCGCTTTGATCTTTAGTTGTTTACACAAAAATATAGCTGTTTAAGTGCAAAATGTACATAGTATATGTAAATCAATCAATATTTCGCAAAGAAAATGATTTTAAAGATCAGTGGGGCTCTATACGGGCAGTACTAGTGTGTTTGCATTTAACTCCGGCCAGATGTTCTAGGGACTATACGCCTTAAGGTCGTAATTAGCGTGGCAATCAGCGCACGCGCCATTGAGAGATACATACAGAATTTATTTACATTATTTTGTACTTAGACGGCGCCTGAAGGTATTGAAATATCTCAGAGAGTATTTTATAAACTAGTTGACAGCGTGATATTTTCTTTGTAGGTACAGTGCATTACACTTAAGAGGTTCCTTTGCCGTAATGTTGGCTCCCCTGTTTGTCTATAGAAAAAAGAAGGGAAAAATGAAAAGAGTTGCCTACTCTACCAAAATTTTTGCACGAAATGTGAAGCTAAATCGATTTTAACGGTAGTCGCACCACTTGGAGGATAAATGAGGGGAATGGGATTTTATTTAAAAAAAAGCAAGTCTAAAAGGAAGTTGTTGGATGGAGAGGTACGATAATGCGGCGTGGCGTTTTCTGTATTTGAAGGAATTGCAGGACAATCGAAATGGAATATAAGTATATTCCTTGACGTCATAATCGGGAAATCGGGGGAAAGAACTACATGACAATTAAGCCTTAATTTTTTAAGAGTTTTGGATTAACTTCTTTAAATAGTTTTTTATAAAAATATCTACATGGTCTGAAATCATTCAATATTATAATGGTGAAAGTTTATGATATGTGTATGTTTGATACTCCATCACGCTAATACTTAAAAATAAAATAGGCTAGTGGCTGTAAAAAATGTAATTAGTCCGTATTTTAGATTATTCAAAAATAAGGGACACGTATTTTTTTATTTTGTAAATCAAACCAAAAATGACAAAGATGCTGCATTTTCTCGCACGGGGTGACATCACACGTAACTTTAATGGGCTATATATTTTTGATTTTTTGTTTAATCGAAAAAAGAAAAAATAAAAATATAAATAAAAATAAAAATATAAATGATTATGATTATGATTATATATCGAATATTTTTTTTTATAATCTAAAATACGGACAAAATAATATGTAATTATTTTGACCCTGGACACTACCCTGTTAAACTATAAAAATATAGGTTAATATGTATCTCAGAACCAGTCGTCAACTGACAATCACAGAAGTGACTAATTCAAAAGGAACTGGAAGGTTTCAATTAAACACTGGATGTTCTTTATGCCACTAATTGAACACCCAAGCATAAAGTTGCTCCTTCAGAGGCGGAATCTAAAAACATAAGTAATTAAATAAATCCAAAGGAACCTTTCATAACTTTAAGTGCGCCGCAATTAAGGAAACACCATTGATGTGGGAGGTCGAGCTTAGAAGGTTTACTACTAACCCCTATAATTCTAAGTTATGTCATCATTTTTTTATCTCATATTCCACCAGAGTGAGAAAAGTCTGTGGCGGCACATATTGCGTATGTGAACGCACCTTAGATTTAGTGTTGCATGTTAATAATTTGCTATTTGAGTGTTAGGCTAGGTTATAACCACTTAACCAACTTAAGAATAATAACTTGAATTTATTTATTGATACTTAAATGATGTTTATTTAACAAATTGGTTTTAAAAAATAACTTTTCACGACAATTTTTTTTCTTCAATTAAAACTAGATGAGGCCGGTGTTTCCTAGCGTCAGCTAGCTTGAGAAGAAACACCGAAACAAACTCAGGGGTCAAAGTCTCTTTTAAAGTCCATACAGCAAATCATGTCATCGTCAAATCATATGAGAACCATGCAGATTGAGCCTGAGATGGTCTTTTGAAGAAAGAACCACACAGTTCTAAGTGGACTTGTCCAGTCAGTGCAAGCATTTGTCAGTATGCGTGTAGCTCAACTCAGGACAATACACAAATATTATTTGTAACTAACTACAGTGTTTAGAAATACATAATATTAAATACTGCAAGTTGGGTTTTTACTTCTGGCTCCGATCATGACCCGTTGCAAGACACAAATGGGGACCGGCACAATATCTGCCATCTGCGTCTCCAAAAGCCATTGAATGGTTTATCACCTTAAAAAAAAGTCAAGAACTATGTGGAGTTAATCTTCTGCCCATACAACCTCATACCGTATCATGACCGTTTATATTTTAATGTCTAGATCCAAGATGGTTTCAGTCTATTCATTTATACATTAGTTAGTTGCTTCAAGAGCACTTTGTACCACGGCATTTTAGCCAAGTAGACAGGGTGAAAAGATTCTTGCCCTAAATAAGTATAGACTTTAATGAAGACCTTGTTGCTTCAGGTCTGAAAGAGTCTTTAGTTTCTCATGTTTTAAAAGATAAATCTTGAAGCTAGATAAAGTTTCTGTATGAAAACCCATAGGGTAAACTAGCCATACGTGCCCCAATCGGTAACGCATCCCACTTGCCAAACTAACACACCTAATTAAATTTATATAGACGTATAACGCAAGGTAAGGCGTTGTATAGGATACATCGCCGTTATAATTATAAAGGAACAAGATCGCCTTAAATAAGCACCATGATAATATGTGTCTTAATTTTGCAAGTGGGGCACTGGGGCACATTACCAACTGGGCCATGTATGACTGTTTTACTATGGGAACCATCTAATGATTTATCCCGCTCTAGGGGAGCGAGAGGGTGTATCAGATTTTCTGTGACTAAAACTCACCATAGTTCTTTCCGTTACCCTTTGCGGTTTATGACCACGGGTTTCTGTTCCAGAAAATCCTCCGTGGCCCAAGGAGGGCTGATGCCCTGCTAAGCCTCGTAGTTTGCTGACATCTCTTTAAGGCGCACGTAGAACAACTACGCGCTGTCGACAACTCGGGCTTGGATCTTATAGGACGGGACGGGAACGTTGAACTACCCATTACTTGTCGTCTGAGACCCCACGCCTACTTTTGCTGCGAATCGCTCTGAAACTCTCAACGCCCAGGATGTTTTTTTTAAATTAGATGTAGTACCAGTATGGAAGGAAGCCCACTGTTTTATATATATTTTCGTAAGTATAAATTATACTTTCAAAAGCCAATCCAAGGTCCCTGACTGACTAAAACTCTGTATCCTACATTTGACCTTTGACCAGGGTCACGGTAAGACTCAACTGATACTTGCTTAAATTAAAGCATCGCGAACACTTCAATTCTGCATCAGTGTGAATTAAGCCTTCTTTCCAACGACCTTACAGCCAATAGACGTCTAATAACAGGCGACGCATGTCTGTCACCATATGACTTATAGATCTGATGTAGGTCGCCACAGAATAATTTTCGAATAGTCTAAACCAATCAAAACGCAGTACCCTGCTCCCGGTACCTCGGCTAGTTGACAGAATTGTTTTGGTGTGCTAGTTCAATCATAAGGTGTCTAGTTGCTGTAAAGCTGGGTACTCACCTACGATGCGTAACTGTAACCGTTGCAGATACAGTAACTTAATATAAGTGAGTTCATAGTTCGCGAGCCCGTTGTGGATCAACGCGAGCCAGTCGCAGCGAGCCAAAACTTGTTGGTATTTTTTCGCGAACGCAAAAGAGCTTTGTAACCACAACCAGGAAACGTCTACACATGAACTATGCTACTGTATCTGCAAAGGGTACAGTAATTTGGGCAGAGCATTGCCGTGTTTTTGTAGGGGCGAAAGGCGGCCTCGATCTCTCGCGCCGGACCTTGGTACAGGCCATTGTCCGGAGCGAGTAGGAGTGGCAGGCGGTCGCCTTATCGCCTTCTGCGAAGCAGTAATGCTAGCAAAGGAGGAGGCCGACCGCATCAGGCAACGGAACTCACGCCCGAGCCGCACCCGGGATTCTGATCCCGATTTCCGGCCAGCGTAGGCGTGGGCTTGCGGACGGCGAGCAGTGGGTAGCTCGCTGACCGACCGTCCGCTAACTGTCTGGACTGAGCCCAAGTCGTTGATGGTGCGCACTGTTCCCGCGCGCCTCAAGAAGTTATCAGCAACAGCAGGGGCCCAGCTAGATCATTTAGCTTCACTTTTCTTGGACTGAACGACATTTGAGTATTCAAAAGTGCCTGCAAATGGTCTATTTGAAATAAATGATTTTGATTTTGTCAAAGCCTAATGGGACCAAGGGCCTCTTTGAAAGGAAGGCTCAGCCCCGGTATGAAAGGCAACGAAGGAACGGGTTTTTTTTTAGTCAATAAGTGTCTGACACTAAATCCCGCTCCACCTAAAAGCGGGGGATGTAATTTGGATGATTTTTACCCACCAAAAAAAAAAACCGTTACAGTTAAGGCTCGCAGGTGAGTACCCGGCTCAAGGTGGTTGCCACTTTCAAACATTCCCTGTAGATTGATACGTAAATTCAACATAGTAACAAAATAGTTCCGTCTTACCGCAACGTAGTATATGGGAGCACTAACATAAACGGAGTGATCAAGTAAAGTGTAGCCATACAACACGTCATAGCGCGTAGTGTTCTGTTCCCGTACTATAACGTTTACGGCCTCGTTACGTACTATTACCGACATAATATCTACCTGCGCTGCTTGGTAATAGGCTACGGTTAGGTAAGGAAATACATGTACATATATGTACACCTTATATAATTAAACTTCACGCTTGTAATTCTGCAGGGGTAGTAGCTTAGAGTCCAAGAAGATTTTCCTTAGGTTAGACTCTAAGATGAGTGTGTGGATTATAGTCGTATCTCTTCTCTGTTCAAAAAAAGGGTCACACGTCTTACACTACCGGCAATAAGTACGACGCAAGTCACGGCAGGTCATTAGCCATTAGGCGCCAGTGCACAGTTGGGTACGAAAGCAAATCCAAGCAAGCCCTCAGTCGCGTCGGATGGCCTGGTGACCATTTATTTGAAATACTAGACACGTATTTCGTGTTTCACATAAAAGTAATGGTGTATAATTAAAAAATAAGTAAAAAAGGTATTTTTAGAATAGAATAGATTTTTATTTTGCACAGATAATAATTCAGTCAATTTCTTTTTAAAAAGTGGAAGAGCCTCATTTATTATCCCATCGGGTATTTTGTTAAATATGGTCGGACCCATACATAATTAAATTTAAATTTAAAATTTTATTCTATTGACCATATTAATTTAATTTATTGTTTTAATCATTTTAATATTTAACTGACATTGTAATTGTAATTTGTAGCATTTTGAACTAGTGTAAAATATTTTATTTTTTTGTGTAATCGGATTTAATACTCGTGTGCAAATATAATTTAAGGATACTATAAATATATTATTAAAAAAATAAATTATTATTATTATTATTTATTATTACAATACACTTTTCTTTAGTAAGGCGGTACCGAAACCATCTTTGACATATCGATTGACTTTAATAATATTCAGAGAAATTGCTAAAGGTTATTAGACAGTTAAGTTCAAAGAGTAATTAATATCACTTAAACTAAATTGTCAATTAACTTGACATGGCCAATTAATGGAAAATTTATTGTTCAATTTGAAGGGACATGTTCCGGAACCCATTGATAGGCTCATTAATGTTAGTCATACGGACCGGTCTTCATGGAGACATTAACGAGGTCATTTCGCCAGCTAATAGCTTGGACATACTCCGTTAGACGGTTCCAAGTTTAGGTTATGTGTGTGTTAGGTAGGAGAAATTGAAACAGAAACTGTTACTACAAATTAGATAGGTACAGAAGACAATCTCACGCATGTATGTACTTCACTTTTTATACCTACGCTCGGTGGACGCACACTAATGAGCGTTTCAGCCGGAATTGTTCGACGAGTGATCCGAGACGCGACCGAGATATCGTGTCTGTGAGCGGTGTCTTTGTGTGCGTTGCTCGAGCGCGCTTTCTATGTAGATTATTTTGTGCCCTCGACTTCTGATTCAATTCATTAAATCCCAAGCGAACGCCGTTCGCGCATCTATTGTCTTACTATTGTGTCTCAAATTTACGGTATCTGAAAGATTAAGCATTTAAACTTTAATATTTATTTATTTATTAGGTTTTGCCTGCAGTTTCACCCGCGTACAGAAAATGTCACTCAGGAATAAAGCTGCTTTCTATCGGTGAAATAATTTAGCAGTACTATTAGAGATTACCTCCTACAAACAAAAAACATAAAAAAATACTTTACCTCTTTATCAAAAAGTATCTTAAGTCCGTCTCTTAATTCTAAGCTACTTTTAATTTTCTGCCAAATCGGTTGAGCCGTTCTTGAGTTGTAAATAGTGTAACTAACATGACTTTCTTTTATATATACTCATATATAGATTTAAACTTCATGTACAGTAGTGGTACATAGGCGGACTTAATGCAACAAGGCAAAAAAAACCAAATCAAACTCAAACAACATCAAACTAACTCACCAACCAAACAACAATAACCAACTCATCTCTCCAACTCGTTTTGAAGTAGTGTTTGAGGATATTTTAAACTCAAATAGTCAATTCAGAAACACACCATTAGTCTCCGAGAGTTTCACTAGTATAAAAGTAAGCATCGCTTTTGTATTTTTATGACGTCATCTCAACGTAAAGTCGCGTGGTCAGAACAAACGAATAGACAATTCCTAGCTAAGTTCACATCGTTCAAAATCGTTTCTACAATGTTTAACGCTACATCCTTTACCAATGCTACATTGTAGAACGAGCGGCCGAATCCACTTATCGAACCAACTTATTGTTTTCTACAATTGCTGACACCGAGACGTTACCGATTAGAGAACGGAATTCGACACAAACAGGTTGTAACTTGGCTAGGGGGGCTGGTTATTACTTAACTCTCTTTTTATTTTTAAATCAATTCTACAATGTTAGTTGCCAATCTTAAAATCCTTTAAAAAACTTGTACTAATTAATTCAAAAACCATGTTTTAATTGTCTAATCATACTGTTTTGCCTGTACTAGTTAACGAGGTAAGTACTTATAATATATGCTAATGTAGTGCGGAAATGAACTCACCTGCTGTGCTCTCATTACCGAATATTCCCCTAAATATTGTCTAATACTATGGCCCCAGGCAAGCTTGTGTACTGTTTAATACTGCTCTATAGATGTGTTTTCATGAAAGGCGAACCATGTCAATTTTATCATAAAGAAAGCTTGCATGTTTGACATCTAAATATACTTGTAGAATATGCATTTAGATAACCCAATTTTAGAATTCCGTTTTGTAGAGCATCATATTTATATCATAGACATTTATTTAATTCAATTTATTTTGGTATTTACATATTATATATGGTTTAACAAACTACGTAGCAAACTTAAATAGGTACCTATTAACTACAACACAGCACAACAGCAATACAGTGATGTCCGATACACACATGGCCTGACAGGGAAACTGGATTCATTCCTAATGTGGAGAAAAGTTTAATAAAATCTAAATACGCTTTTCAATTGTCAAGAACTTGGTCAGTTAGTCAGAAAAAGAATAATTATAACAATTTTTATTTATGTCTATTTAAGCTGTGGGCACTGAAACATACTAAATCTATTAGTTCAAGGTGTAATTGGTGTAGCAATGTAATAAAATTTCTCATTAGGGAATTCTCAGAAGCTTTCTGTAATCCTGAATTGTGCTCAATTTAAGTCAGTGAACTCATAAAATTCATCGATATATTTATATCGATGAATTTTATGAGTATTAGTATACCACGTTCCTTCACAACCAGCCAGGATTCCGATCCCGATTTCCGGCCAACGCTGCACCTTAGGTGCGGACTTGCGGACGGCAATGAGTAGCTCGACGTTCGACCGTCCGGTAACTGTCCGGACCGAGCCGAAGTCCTGGACAGCGCGTAGTGTTCCACATGCACCTTAAGGAGCTGTCAGCAACCGTAGGGGCCAGCAGGGTTGAAGC
Organism: Mythimna albipuncta; assembly: GCA_929112965.1. Lineage (NCBI taxonomy): Eukaryota > Metazoa > Arthropoda > Insecta > Lepidoptera > Noctuidae > Mythimna > Mythimna albipuncta. The sequence goes on from OV815963.1 coordinate 21,243,463, forward strand.
CTAGGGCCATGGGTGATGCGAAAGAGATCCCCGGAGCCCCGGAACAATGGCAAAGAAGGAACAGGAGTGAATTTTTAGTCAGTAAAAGTCTGACACGCCCTCCTGCTTCGCCCAAGTCTTGTGTCCGGTGAAGGCGGCCGCTTCTAGTTTTCTTTTGTGGCTGCTTCTAGCGTTTTTTTTGTGTTCTATGTTTTATTCTACAGTTTAAAATTAAACGTATAATCTACAAAGAAAGAACGCCGCTGTCTGAGATATAAATGTTCATTTATTTAGTTCAGACACAGATGTTCATTGTATTGAATGTCAATGAGATAATTTACTACTTTCATGCGGTGCAGCCTCTGGCAGAAGCTAGTATCTACATAATAATTATAGCACACAATATACACGTACTATATAATGTAACACGTATGTATCTCCCCTCCCCAACGAGGATGCGCGACGCAGCAATATGACCGCATCTTAACAATACATTCCCACTTAGATTACGCTGTGTGGTTTAATTGTTTGCTAACCCATTCAAAATTCTACTTTAATTAAATTAGTTTAATTATACGAGTTAACGAGGCGAGCTTAATGTCTTGTTTTGTTGCTATCTTACTTTTATGAGAGAAAAGTCTTTCGTTTAAGTCATAACTAGCGCTTGACAGCAGCTTTGCCCGCGTAGAAAATTATTTCTAGGTTTTTATTTATTTTGTTATGGATTTTTTTTTGTAGATGGGAAAATCATCCAACGACATCTCCGCGCCCTTGAGCAGAGCAGGATATAGTGACAGACTTTTACTGACTAAAACATAGTAGTGTTCCTTCGTTGCCTTTCGTACCGGGGCTGAATATTCCTTTCAGAAGCAGACCCTTGGACCCAGTAGGCTTCGAACCTGCTGGCTCCATACACGCCGTCGAAGTGTTGAGCACGGTCCGGACGGTTACCGGGCGGTTGGACGGCGAGCTACTCATTGCTAGCCGTCCTCTCCGCCCCGCAAGCCCGCGCCTACGGTATTATGGATAGACTCGTGTTTAACCACTATCTCACCTGATAGTAAGCAACGATGGGACTAACGAAGGAGCAAGTTTGTCTAGAAGTAACCTATTCACTCTTGACTTAAAACCCCTAGATTATAGCTATCAAGAAACACAGACTCCGGCAGAGAATTCCACTCCTTAGCTGTACGTACGCACAATTAATGTATTGCCAAAATGCTTTGTACATTTTGTAACATATTTCTGGTATAAATAGTGGACTCCAGGACTTGGTTTATCCGGGCATGAAGTTTCATCGAAATCCATTCAGCCATTTGAGTGTGAGGAAGTAAAAAACATACAGTCAAGTCAAAGTCAAAGCGTTTATTTTTTCAAATATACCATTTGTAGGTCCTTTTGAATAGTCAAATATCGGTCAGTCCAAGAAAAGTGAAGCTAAAATGCACGTTCCAAAGCGTAGATCTCTATAGAGAAGAACGTGCAAGAAACTCCATGGATACTCTTTTAAATCATATTATGTGTTACATATAATGCTTGGTTACATATTACTTGTTGCTTCTATTATATGAGCACAATGTAGATAATAAAATAAAAACGTAAAATAATTAAAAGATAGAAACTGAATTAAGCCTCTGGCAGCTAAGAGATGACCAACTCTTTGGAACGTGCAATTTAGCTTCACTTTTCTTGGACTGACCGACATTGGACTATTCAAAAGTGCCTTTAAATGGTCTATTTGAAATAAATGCTTTGATTTTGATTTTGATTTTGATTTTGACCAGTCTCATCTGACGGCACCCGCTCACGAGCATGACGCGTGTATCAGCTCCACTCAGCTCAACCATTTTGAAGCGAACTGAATGATTCAATAACACGTGCCACCAACAGCGAGACATTTGAGTGAGCATGACAAACTCTCAACTGACATGCTCGTAATGTCAAAAAAAAAGTTGTCACAAACTTTCTATTCTATTCTTTATAATATTAATGTGATATTATTCCAAGAGTCTTGGGAAATACGCTAGTCCAATTTAATGAAACATTATAACTTGAATCTCAAGAGATCTACAATTTCTGGATACTTAAATACTACATAAAGACTTTTCATTTATCAAGTTTCTCAAATAGTCAGTTTTGAAGTGACATTGTTCCATTTTCCGAATGTCCCCGTAATGAAAATTCTTGCTACAATTAAATTTTATTTTATTTTTCTCATGATAATGAGAAAAAAAAAACATCGTTTAACTGAAAAATTTCCACAGTTGGATATAAGTGTCACCATTTCCAACGTTCCTAAGGTGTTCGGACGTAAAGAATGGCACCATCCTATTTCTTCTTTAATTCTTTATTGTACATGTGGGCGCAAAACCACTATTCGAATATTTTGATGAGGATTTAATTCGATCACTTCCTGCTAATTTCTTTTAAATATTGCAACATCCTGTTGAATTTATAGAAGGATTTCATTTGATAACTTCCTTTCGAATTATTTTAAAAATTACGACATCCTGTTGAATTTATAAAAGGATTTCATTTGATAACTTCCTTTCGAATTATTTTAAAATATTACGACATCCTGTTGAATTTATAAAAGGATTTCATTTGATAACTTCCTTTCGAATTATTTTAAAATATTGTTGAATTTATAACAAATTAAATGACAACTTCCTTTCTAGAAAATATTAAACATCCGGTCGAATTTGTGAGGATTTAACTTGACCACTTAATTTTGATTTCTTTAAAAATATCAGAGCATCCGGTCATATTTAAATGGGAATTTACTGTGACAATTTCCGTTCTATTAATTTATTTAAAGTATTTTTCTACCTTCATAGTGAATTTTTATGCTTGTCAATTTCTGAGTATAAAAACCGTTGTAATGTGATTAGAAAGGCACTTTTTGACCGACCCTAGAATAAACAAGTTGAACTGAAGCAATGTATTTCTTTATTATCACTCTAAAACATTTCCTGATGTCACTGTGACTGTGAATTTTGTGTGACGTCAACTCCGACGGCGATCATGCGCCGACAGCAGCGGTGGGATACAGCCCGCTCCTACCGAAGTCCTCTGGATTCCGGGTCAAGTGCCGTGACTGCAACACGGTTCGCTACTTCTGCGCCTTCACGAGGTCATGGCAATTTCTACCTATTGCCTTTCGATCCCAAGGTGCGCTCTCATACCAGGAACCGAAGACCTGGGCTGAAACGTGGTCTCTGCAATACACCACATGGAAGCAGGACCTGATCCAGACGTTTGGCGAAGAGTTCCGGTATGCTGACGACGTCCAGCGGTAGCGTGACTGTACGTCGGAGCAGGCGAGCAGCCACACGGATTACGCAACCGAAGTATGGACGCTCTTCAAGTGAGTGCAGCCAGAAGCAACGGATGGTGAGGTTATTGATTCTATAATCACTGGTTTTTATTTTGATTTTATGAAATGTGTATTGTAGTTTAAAACTCCTGACTTTTTGCCCAAACTAGTCTCCGTTTTTGGAACTTTCCGTAAACCTGACCAATCAAGAACTGACGGTACAAACATAAATTATTCAAACCAAAAACCTCCGTTGTAGCTGTCATTGTCGTTTTTAGGAACTGTCGTGGTCGCTTTTTTTTGTAGCTGTCAGTGTCGTTTTAGGAGCTGGCACTGTCGTTTCTAGAAGCTGTCACTGTCGTTTCTGGAAGCTGTCACTGTCGTTTTTAGAAGTTTATAAGTTGTCAATTTACCCGAAACAGCAAGGAAAAACCGTCAAAACATATTTCCGCAAACGATTTCCGGAGACGGCTCCGAAAAGCCGCAAGCTAGTAGTGTCAAAAAGATCATTTAAAGAATTCCTGTTTCCGTAAACGAAATAACGAAAGAATGAAATTAACGGTAAAAAAGTCAAATATTTGACTTTGTTTTTGTGAAATTTTAAATACCTGTCAAAATTAAAATGATTTCTATCCTGTGTAGATTCATTTTTGTAAGTACTGGTTTTGATAGTTCGATTCAAACATCGCGGGTTGCTAGTAAAATTTAATATTTTTTGAAACGCAGCGCAAGAAAATAAAAATATCTTTTTGCGTGTTTCGGTTAGTAAACAAAAGTGACCTGTGTGTCGGGGTGCTAATAATTTATCGTTCGCTATAGTTATTTTCATTTTTACAAATACCCACTAAACAAAGCGTTTGCGTTATCTGCCTTAATGTTTTCCAAATGGTTCCTCTAGTCTGGTGACCATGAAACAATTGGAAAGGTAGAAGAATTAAGAGAAATAAAATATTGTTTTGGATCGATTGCTGGGTCGATTTTTGGATCAATTGCTGGATCGATTGGCAGGGCGTTTGTTAGTCGATCGGCGAGGCGTTTGTTAGACGATCGGCGAGGCGTTTGTTAGACGATCGGCGAGGCGTTTGTTAGACGATCGGCGAGGCGTTTGTTAGACGATCGGCGAGGCGTTTGTTAGACGATCGGCGAGGCGTTTGTTAGACGATCGGCGAGGCGTTTGTTAGACGATCGGCGAGGCGTTTGTTAGACGATCGGCGAGGCGTTTGTTAGACGATCGGCGAGGCGTTTGTTAGACGATCGGCGAGGCGTTTGTTAGACGATCGGCGAGGCGTTTGTTAGACGATCGGCGAGGCGTTTGTTAGACGATCGGCGAGGCGTTTGTTAGACGATCGGCGAGGCGTTTGTTAGACGATTGGCGAGGCGTTTGTTGGGTCGATCTCCAATCGATTGTTTGTTAATCGATGGTTGGATCTTGGATTCTTGAATCGATGTTCTTGTTTATAAACGAAATAATATTAGGAAAAGTATCGGCAGACCTTGCAAATGGACAGTATCCGCTTAATCTAATTGTTGGCAATGCTGGTCGGGCAAACTGTCAGGTTGACATTTGTAGAGCTTTATAAGCAGTGGCAATTAAAGATTTGCAGTTGATTTTATTTTACATCAAAAAGTACGTGAAAGTTCCCCGTGTTATTGCTTTAACTTATTGCCACTGTGTTTTAAGCTTTTATGTAAATTTAGGATGGACGAGCGATAATTTCGAGACAAGTTAAGATTTGACACAAGTGATATCATGGAAACTTTTGAGAAAAGGATGTCCTAATGTATCGGCTGAAAGACAATGTTAAAACTTGATCAAAAATGTAGAAGTTTCTATTAAAATTTTACACGTACTGCCAAATGACGGTATAAAGTGAAGCATGGTTGGAACCATTATTTAAGATGTTTCGAAAAAATCGCTGTTCACGATTTAGTTTATGATAATGAGCCGACCGTATGGGCGGAGAATTTGTGAATTAGATTTATCGCAGTAACTAGTCCCTTTCCCACCTATTACGCTGACTGATCACCAGTGTATCCTTTTTCCCTGTCCAGAGCTGATCCTAGGGGGGTGATGCCATAAGAGATGGCTAGATCCAAGGCGGGTGATGCTAGTTAGGGAGGCTATATCCTATGCGGGTGATGCCATGAAGGAATATGGCTAGATCCAAGGCGGGTGATGCCGTAGATTAGATAGTTTTAATGTGAATTGGCTTATTGCTTTAAAACAAATTATATTGATTTTTTGTTCGGACCTGTTCAAGCTATTAATCATTTTTCAAGCGCGATATTTAGATTCATTAGATTAATTAGTCCCCTTCCCACCTATTACGCTGGCTGGCCACCATGCGTATCCTTTTTCCCTGTCCAGAGCTGATCCAAGGCGGGTGATGCCATGTGGTATGGCTAGATCCAGGGCGGGTGATGCTAGTTAGGGGGCTATATCCAAGGCGGGTGATGCCATTTGGTATGGCTAGATCCTAGGCGGGTGATGCCAAGTTAGGGCTAGAAGGCGAATGATGCCGTGTAATGCCAATCAGCCAATTCACAGCAAATATTTGATACTGTGTAAGTTTGGCTAACCCTATGTGGGTGACGCCGATAAAGTGTTTGATTTCGGGTTAACCTATGTGGGTGACGCCGATAAAGTGTTTGATTTTGAGCTAACCCTATGTGGGTGACGCCGATAAAATGTTTGATTTTGGGCTAACCCTATGTGGGTGACGCCGATAAACTGTTTGATTTTGGGCTAACCCTATGTGGGTGACGCCAATAAAATATTTGTTATTGAGTAATTTTTGGGCTAAGCCTATGTTGGCGACGCCGATAAACTGTTGATTTTGGGCTAACCTTATGTGGGTGACGCCAATAAAATGTTTTGATGCTGTGTAATTTTGGGCTAACCCAATGTAGGTAACGATAAAATGTAATTGATTAGTTTGGAAACTTTTATTTTTGTAATTTGAAAAAATAGTTGAAGCTTGTGATCATTTATTAGTTTTGCATTGTATAATGTAGAAGCAATTTTTTCAATTTTGTAAATGTGCGGTACCATGGAGTATTTTTATTGTTACAACTTTTGTGACTTAACGAGTATGGCAGTTGGGTTTGTCATTGAGTCATTCAACTACATGGTGCTCACATAATAGAAGCAACAAGAAATATGTAACCAAGATAATATGTAACTCATAATATGATTTAAAAGAGTGTCCATGGAGTTTCTTGCACGTTCTTCTCCATAGAGACCTACGCTTTGGAACGTGCGACTTAGCTTCACTTTTTTGGACTGACCGACATTTGACTATTCAAAAGTGCCTGTTAATGGTTTCTTTGAAATAAATGCTTTGATTTTTTTAAATTTTAATGTAAAGTTCTGTACAGCGCAGAGAGCGCGCTGAAATCAGAATGGCCGTGTGGGCGCAAAACCACTATTCGAATATTTTGATGAGGATTTAATTCGATCACTTCCTGCTAATTTCTTTTAAATATTGCAACATCCTGTTGAATTTATAGAAGGATTTCATTTGATAACTTCCTTTCGAATTATTTTAAAAATTACGACATCCTGTTGAATTTATAAAAGGATTTCATTTGATAACTTCCTTTCGAATTATTTTAAAATATTGTTGAATTTATAACAAATTAAATGACAACTTCCTTTCTAGAAAATATTAAACATCCGGTCGAATTTGTGAGGATTTAACTTGACCACTTAATTTTGATTTCTTTAAAAATATCAGAGCATCCGGTCATATTTAAATGGGAATTTACTGTGACAATTTCCGTTCTATTAATTTATTTAAAGTATTTTTCTACCTTCATAGTAAATTTTTATGCTTGTCAATTTCTGAGTATAAAAACCGTTGTAATGTGATTAGAAAGGCACTCTTTGACCGACCCTAGAATAAACAAGTTGAACTGAAGCAATGTATTTCTTTATTATCACTCTAAAACATTTCCTGATGTCACTGTGACTGTGAATTTTGTGTGACGTCAACTCCGACGGCGATCATGCGCCGACATACACTATAACAACACAAAATAAGTGGATAACAAAGTTCATGTACATAGGCAAGCTTAACTCAAAGTTGAGTTTTCTTCCAGCAAACCATTCAGCGATAGAGAGAGAGATGACAATAGAGGATAGGGTCCAGTGTACAATTTGTGTTCTTTCCGTGGATGCCGTACGTTTAAGAGGCGACTAAGGGGACCAGAGAATGGGCAGCAGCATTCTCTGAGCTTTATAACAATGATCACCAACCCACCTGCCAATTGTGGCGATTACGGCAATACCGGGGGGTATTTGGGGAGGCCTATGTCCAACAGTAGCTGGAATGATGCTGATGATGAAGCGTCACTATAACGGCCGGTCTTGTATCTCTCGCATCAGTCCCTTGACCCTCATCAGGTCATTACTCCGGTTTTATTTTTCTAACTAATTTTTTACTTTTTTTTTTGTTATGGGAAATCATTGATCTCTTTCGCTCTAAAGTGCAACGAGAAAGTGGGCGTGTCAGACTTTAACTGACTAAAACTCTCCTTTTTTTCTGGTAGGAAAAAATCTTCCAATGACAACCCCCGCTCTTGGGCAGAGCGGAGCGGGAGATAGTGTCAGAATCTTGTTGACTAAAAGTCCACCCCTGTGTCCTTCACTTGCCTTTTTCGTTCTAGGGACACGGTCACTTTTTCGAATGTTTTCACAACGTGATTAATGAGTACTTATTGTTGTAATGTGCCGATAAAAAAATCTTCGATTAATTTTTTAACATGGATTTTAGTTTCTCAGACTGCAAAGTTCTTCGCAATTTTACTGAAACCGAGATTTTTTTTTTAATATTTTCATTTTAGGGTTCCGTATCTCAAAAAGAAAAATCAGAACCTTTATAATCTTATTGATCTCTCTTTGTTGTCCGTCTGTCTATCTGTCAAGACCGTTTATCTCGGAAACCCGTCGAGGTATCGTATTGAAATTATATACTCAAGTCTGCGGTCCCTTGAAGCAGTGAAAAAATAAAACTTTTTAGTCAAAACGAAAAAAAGATGCAGCCGTTTATGTCGCAAAAAACGCATATTTTGACTCTCAAGGAAATTAAAATTCATAGGGATCCGTTGGCAAGATTCAAGTCCTGAAATTTGGCATGGAGCAAGGTTACACAGCACAAGTATACAGGAAATAGTCTTAAAACTGTAAAAAAAATACGATTCGGAAAAATCTTCATAAAGCAATTCGGGAATTGAACTGTTTTCAGTAAGTTTATACCTATAGGTACTGTAATTTACGAAGTAAATATTAAATTAACATAACTTACATTAAATATGAAAGCACATCGAAATTTAACTTTCCGAAATATTAATTTAAATGAAATGTAACTTGACTTTCAAAAGTCAAAGACTTAATGAATAAGAAAATTATTTCAATGTACATAAATAAAATATTATGCAAAACGTTAATTTTGTAATGGAAAATGTGTTTCAATGATGGAGATGATAATTAATTACTTTGACAAATTATAGGTAGGTAGCTGTCCCGTGGTTTCATTTGTCTGATTAAAAGATCCATCAAACAGATGGGATGCGACAATGCGACAACGCGTTTCGACAGAAAATTGTTTTAAATTGCTCTACGCATTTTTTTACTATAATAATATTCAAAAGGAAAAACTGCCTAACTGACATATTAACGAACAGCTGAAATTACTGGAAATAAGAACGTGAAAATTTGGCCCAGATTTCTTTTTATGTTATGTGACTAGGGGAAATATATTAATGTATAAGTATAGCAGTGTCTTCAAATCGTGGGCGGCATGTTGAATTCCAAACGAAACAAAGGTTGCTAATTTGAATCGGGGTTTATATAATTAATTCCCGAGCATAGCGAGGGAGTTAATAAAGAAACCTGAGTGAAGTGAGGAATTCAAGCCAACCAAAACAAAAACAGCTTTATCCTGTGTTGGCTACTCTACTTTTTACACCGTCTGTGATATAATTAAAAGACAATTTAGTAAAACAAATCATATCAACCGGTTCAGGCACAGTCACTGCAACTTGTATTGTGTGTCTGTACTTTTTTTATTATTATTTTATGTTGTTGTTTATTAATAAATGCTATTCTATTCTATTATATATATTGGAGATATCTTAACTACAACTCCTTATGTTTTGAGATTTGAAACAAACAAAATTCGCTACTCTAAGATTCTATAGTTTCAATTTTCATTATCGCTGCCATTTTGATTTTTAGAAACTCGTCAATAACCAGGGCCACGTTTTATTGTGTTTTTTTCTTTCTTTTTTTTTATAAGAAACTTGCTTGATGCACAATACATTTTAGTTCCCATAATGTTGAAATTTTTAACGTTCTAAATTCAAATCTCATTATTCCCTAGGGATCGCTTATACTGCATTATCTCCTTGGACAGAATGACTTGCTTTAAGTAATGGTTGTATGACATACCGTATCTTACCATGAACTTGCTAGGAACGTGAGAGGCATAAAAATATTCTTTTTACACCACTTGCTCGATAACGCTCTTTTATATGATAAAACGTTCCTACCACGTTCAGGTTATGATACGGTGTAACAGGCAGACTCCTTTACCCCAACTAAGGTAACACACGTCACGAGTAACAAACAGAGCGACCGCAGAGCAAGGCGCGAGCCGTCAATGTGTACTTGCCTCATAATTTGCATGGTTGGACTTCAATGGCGTCGCGACTCAAAGACGTTACTAGTACAGTTACCTACGTCCTACAGTAGTGTGGTCTAAAGTGAAGATTGTTTAAGATTTATACTTATTATTGATTTATTGTTTTTTGTTGTTGTATTGTTTTGTGTTGTTGTATTGTTTATTTATTAATTTTTATTTTAAGTTAACTATTTATAGGTTTAGTAGTTACTTTTTAAAATTTTGTTGTTTGTCTTGTGCAAGAGTTTTCGCGGTGGGAAAGTCGTCTAATGACATCCCCCGCTCTTGAGCGAAGCAGGAGATAGTGTCAGACTTTTACTGAATAAAAACCCACTCCTGTTCTTTCGTCGCCTTTCGTACTGGGGCTGAGCTATCTTTCGAACTAACCCCTGCTACGACTTAGCTGGTCCCTGCTGTTGCTGACAGCTCCTTGAGGCGCGCGGGAACAGTGCGCGCCGTCGACGACTTGGACTCGGTCCGGATAGCTACCGGACGGTCGGACAGCGAGCTACCCATTGCTCACCGTCCGCAAGCCCGTCCTGTGCGAGTCTCAAATAAATGATTTCTTTCTTTTCTATAAATATTTGTGTTATGTGTTTCTTCTTAACCATACTTTGTAAAGCAGGCAAGGTGAATTTTTTTTTAAATTTCATTTGCGGTTAAAAATATTTATTTCTTACAAGGCGTTTTATTAATTTGCATACTACGTATAGAGAAAACATAAAAACGTTTTGAATAATGATATCTGCCAGTAAACGTAGATAAAAACGAATTAATTAATCTGAAAACTAACATTTCAATAATACTTCAACTGACAGAGCCATATATCTTTATTTTTCATATTTCACAATAGTTTTCAACTAGCTGAGGAAACACACGATGCACTAGCTTCGGTACACTAGCATAGCGCTAACAAGCATAATCGTCTGTTGATATGTGATCCTGCCGAAGGTCCAGGACCTCCACCAGGACCAGGTCCTGAGCATACATAAATATAATATTAATAATTTTCTTTCCAAAAAAACTTAGTTCTAGTTAGTAGTTAGAAAGCCATCTAATAACTTCTCCGCAAGGGCGGAGCCCCACGGTGGTACTCCGCCCAAGCGGGGCACACTACACCGTATGCTCCACCGTTTCCTTCAGGCGGTTCGCACAATGTATAATAATACCTGGTTTTTTTTTTCACCTGAATCCGGTGTCGGAACCTCCCGAACATACGATGACCGGTGAGGACCTGCGTCATAAAAAAGGTGAGGACACCATGACGCCGCCTGACTTGACTGATCATCATGATTATGTATGTAAATCAGACAATAATGCTTTTAAAATACCAAAGACATAAGCTCCATACAAAATTATTCAAATAATCTCATATTTGCTTTGTCATTTGAAAATTAATAATTCAAAATATTTGCATACACAAAGCCCATGTCACATAGCTGTATTATACAAACAGCAAGTTTCATGACAATTCAATTCGAATTCAATGTACTTACTCGGAATTGTAAACTTAGCATTTAATATTATTGTTCGAATTGTAATTAGAACTTTTCAGTATTTTGACAAATAGTTTCCATGAAAGGGTAGGTATAGGTCGAGTAAAAGAGCACTATCTTTCCTCTCAATTGTGATATTTATTTATATATTGTATGTATTATGTATGGTATATATTTTTAGCTGTAGGTACATATTATTTTTAGGTATATATAATTATATACGACTTTGGATTAAGACTTCACACATTCTTCGTTTGCTTCCTACACACTATGGTCTACATTTCTTTTTGATTTCTCCTTTCGCAGGTCTGCTGGAAGAAATTTCTTTGGAAATAAGCAGTACCTTTGTACTAACGTCTCTTATGTATTATCTTTTTCTGTTATTTTTGTGTGTACATAAATTGTAAAATAAATAAATAAAGGGCTTGTCTATCAGGTACTAAAATGAAACGTCAGGATTAGTATTCTGATACAGCGACACTGGACTGTGGCAAACCACAAAGCAGATGGTAGGATGGCCTGGAAATGGAAAGAAAAATCGAAAAACCCTGATTACAGGAAGCATTAGAGAGAGGACTTTGCCCAGAAGTGGGACAATACGAGCTAGAAATAAATAATTTTACAGCTTCTACGAAAGCTATGGGAATTAATTATATAACAATTTTTTATTTATAGTAGAATTTTTGTATTATTAGCTTGTTTAATTTTATTTTACCTGAGGGTAAGCGTAGATTTGGTCAACGATGTAGCACGCTGGCCTAGAAGTATCCTATTAGCTTTTGAGTGCAATACAATTTCAACTATCTCCTCCTAGCTATCTGGAAACACATACTCCGGAGATAATTGAAAAAAGGCAGTTAAGTAGATACAATATACTTAGGTACTCTTATTCTATACTGCCGGATCGTTTTATTCTGTAAGCCAAAATGACTCAAGAAAAATGTAATAAAAGATAAAATACATTCTCACGAAATTTTCTCAAAAAACAGCTACCGCCTGTAACTTGGACCACAACCCAACACTACTCGAAACACAATGCACGGTCTCCTAGCGCCGCAAAGGATCGTAGCCACTCGTTACCAAGTTTTTATTCATCCATTTGTGCATGTGGGGAGGACACTCCCCTCACTCCTCTCAGGCCACAATCAGTTAGAAGAGTTCTCGTTATTTTCTTTGTGACAAAGGGTAGTTGGGCGTTATTAGGAATATTGGATAATTTCCTTGAAATATTTTTGTGGTGTGATTTTTATTTCATTTTTTGTAACGTTGTTGAAGTCTTTGTAAAATGCTTTCTTTGATTTTATTTCATTGTCGTTATTATTTTTGACTGGCCTGTTAGTGGCCCTGGCCCTGACTGCTATGCCGAAGGTCGTGGGTTCGATTCCCACCCGGGACAAATGTTTGTGTGATGAGAACGATCATTTGTTGTGTCTGGGTGTAATTTATCTTTTTATGTATGTATTTAGAAATATATATGTATGATTATCAGTTGTCTAGTACTCATAACACAAGCTCTGCTTAGCTTGAGGCTAGACGGCGTTGTGTGATAGTTGTGGAATATTTTATATTTCAGCCCAGAAACGTCGACTGAAGGAACGGGGTGGGTTTTTTAGTCAGTAAGAGTCTGACACTATTTCCCACTCCGCCCAAGAGCGGGGGTTGTCATTGTATGATTTTTCCCATAAAAAAAAAAGCTATCATTACAGACCAATCCAATGCGATAGTGTTACCAAAAATATAAGTTACAATAATGATTTCATACCAATTAGATCCATTTTATCCATTCATAACATTTACAAAAATAAAATAACTTAGTCAATACAATAAAATTAATATAACATACAATTAAAATACAAAATAAGGCAATTAATTAGCAGAATACAATTATTTCATTCAATTAATTATTTAATATATGTGAAAGAATCGACAAACCTGAGCTTTTTTAAAATTGATATAAACTAGTGCTTGACTGCGATCCAACCAGCATACAGTAGCCTGATTCACGTAAAATCAAACAAGCCAAATATCGTTGAAGTTTTATAGTCGTTCGATCGAAGTTCTATCCAAAAGCGGTATTCACGATCTATCGACTTATTTCCAGTTACATTAATTCATTAAACCCCAAGCGAACGCCGGCGTTCGCGCACCTATTGTCTTTCTATTGTATCTGTAATTTCCACGATTGAATTGTATTATTATTTAATTATTATTAATTTATTATTAATTGTATTATTATTTATTGTATTCTACCAGGATATATATTATATAGATTTTTTTTAAATCGACGAATTTCAAACAACTTTAAAATTGGTGTCGTTCAAACTCGATTGATGGATGTGAATACGGAAATGGTATAAACGACTAAATCGTTACAATTTTCATTACGTGAATCGGGCTACTGTTGGTAAGTACTGATGTAAACGTTGATGGTTAGGCGTACTAATTTAAGTATTAAGAGCCTATTGAAACAAGTTTGAAGATATCCATATTAAATCAGCTCTGTAAATTCCGGCTTATAATTATGATTTTCTTTTGACGCAATGTGTAATTCAATATAAATATTAAAGTATTCCCAGTATTCTGACGTCACGATTCGCAGAACCGATTTCAATTATTTCCTTTATAATTTTTTCCTGTGCAATTTACGAAGAGATCATTCCAGGAAATACTTTTGAGTTGTGAACATACTTTTATTGATGTACTGACATACGAAATAAAATTCACGAAAATACTGAATTGTATCCTTTATAACTAGTTTCGGATAGCGACTTCTTAAACGTCAAAGTAGATAATTATCTCAAGGAGACAAACTCCTAGGTTAAAAATTGACGGCCAGGGTTATCCGAAAGGGCGCTCGAGCCCCGGTATGAAGGCTAGAAGGAACGGGGTGGGTCTTTTAGTCAGTCAGTAAGAGTCTGACACTATCTCCCGCTCCGCCCAAGGGCGGGGGATGTCAACGCATGATTTTTCCCACCATAAAAAAAGAAAAGGTTAAAAATTGACGGAAACATTTCAAGAGGCTCAAAACTTTTGGGGAAAACACCAGTGGTTTAGTATGGAATTTTCATCTCACTAAAATCATCCTGGTGAACACACTATCACACAGAAAGGGTCCCGTGACCTTTTAAAATACCCCCTGGGACCCCTCTATACAACGCCGTATTCTACATCACTGTTGCAGGACTCTAAAAAAGAATTATCGTGGTAAAGGAACATAAGTGGACTCAGTAAAAACCTAACATGCCTCTCTCACTCCAAGTTATTTGATCATTTGATTTGCCTGTTGGTCTAGTGGTTAGTAGGCCTGACTGCTATGCCGGAGATCGTGGGTACGATTCCCACCCAGGACACATGTTTGTGTGATGAGCATAAGCATTTGTTCTGTGCCTGGGTGTAAACTTATCTATATTATGTATATATTTAAAAATATATAAGTATGTTTATCAGTTGTCTAGTACTCATAACACAAGCTCTGCTTAGCTTGAGACTAGACGGCGTTGTGTGATAGTTGCAGAATATTATTATTATAATTTCCTACCTATAACGGCCTGGTCACGACTTCGGTTTTATAGGCGAGTGGCGCGGCGAGTGGGGCGACATTGGTGAGCTGACGCCAGGCGCTATGAGAGGCGTCTCGTGGCGTACTTTAAACATTTTCATATTTTTGCCCTTACCGCTCGCCGCCCCGCGCTTAGTTACCGCTCACAGCGGCAAGATCGTGAATAAGCCATTCAAAAGTACTGTACTGCGTAGACTGGAAAGGGCTTCCTAAGCCTCGCTGTGAAAGACAAAACTTAATCATTCTGTCCCGTCTTTCCTTGGATTACAGAGTTCCCACTCCGAACGCCCGCGATCCTGGAGTTCAAGAAATAACCTCCTAACAAAAATGCTTTGCTTATACCGCAGCTGCTAAAGCCGAGCATAACTAAAACATTTTATAAGCACTTGAGCACTCTTAAGCATCCATTCTCCTCATCTATCTAAACAATGTTCCTGAAAATGTTTAAGGCGTATAGTCCCGTGAAAATCTGGCCGGAGTTAAATGCACACTTACTGTACCTACTCGTATTGCTGCTAGCGCCCGCATAGGGCCCCTTTGACCTTTCAAACCATTTTCTTTGAGAAAAAAAAAATGATTTACATAATATATGCTATGTACATTCTGAAGAATACTTAACCAGCAATGTTTTTGTATAAACATATTTCTAAAGATCAAAGCCGTTTGAAAGGAGTAGGAAAAACAAACGAACAAACAGCATGTTGTTTTATATGAATATATATATATTTTAAATCTATTAACCCAGACGAGATGCAACATAAAAATTGCTGGTTAACTGTTCTTCAGAATCAACATAGCATATGGAATTCAATCAATATTTCGCAAAGAAAATGGATTCAAAGGTCAGCTGGGCTCTGTACGGGCGCAGGTGGCAGTACGAGTATGTGTGCATTTAACTCCGGCCATATGGCGGGACATGTGCCTGTTCAAGGGACTATATGCCTTAAAAAGCAACGTTCAACAGAATCTCGAGGCATTTTTAATGAGTGCAAATATTGTAGCTACGTCGTTCCCAATGGGGTTCCTTTATAATTCAAGTACGTGGCTTGGAATAAATAGTGGAAGATAAAGTAATGTAGTGTTAGGTTTTGACGAACAGTTTAGACAAGATCGTTTGATGTTTTTATTTTATTTTGAATGCTGAAAGCTTTCAAAACCTTGAAAGGTTTCAATCAGTAAATTGTAGGCCTGTTTATAGTGAGTAAAGTAGGTGCTACATAAACGTGGAATAACGGTCATTGACCGTACTACATTTTGTTGACATTCTTAATTTCAAAAACGGAAATAAAGACATAAAACTGTTTTGAATCGACATGTATCGTGATCCTTTACATAATCTAGTAATGAAAAGCAATTCATTGTTGGTTTTTCGGGTACCTGAATAGGTCAATGTACTTTATTCCACGGTTATCTGGCGCCTTCTATAAGCTGAAAGTTTTTTATTCAATGTCTTCTCCTGCTCTAGGTTGGATTGAGAGTGCGTGTCATTGAATAGAGTCGGCCTGGGGCCGGTGAAGGGGGCCATCACCAGACACTGCACACCGAATAAGCACCTCCACACAATAGGCATCACAGACAGTCCTCTGTGCAGAGCATGCTTGGAGGGGGAGGAGATAATTGCGCATGTGCTCCTAAACTGTAGAGGCACGTGAAATACGCACACGAACCTTAGGATCCCCGAATTCCCTTAAAGATGCCCTGAAAAACCCGAGAAGCCTAATCTTTTTTTGGAGAGAGGTGGGCTGATTGGAATAAACCCACCTAAGATTCTGGTCGCCATGGCCCCCGTCCGCATAGGACTAAGTTATTTAAATAAGAAACAAACAATAACGAAAAACACCGACTTAAAATTTTAAAATCAAATCCGATATTAAAATTTTTTGATCGTTTTAGTGTTTTTTTAGTGAAGTCGGTTATTTTTTTTTTTATAAAAAGTTTTTCTTTAGACATTTTGGAAACAGAGTATCTTGTGGATATTATCTAGGCTTCTATGGAAATCAATTTATAAATTTGTGTAAACTAATTCAGTAAATACCTCTGAAAATTTGCTATTTTGCATGAACACTTCATCATTTACTCAAAAATTTAAAAAGTCAAAAGAGTATAACAATAGAAGCCTTGCAAATTTTATCAAAATTCTAAATAACCATAATAATTTTCAAAAATTTTTAAGGGCTAAAAAAAAAACACGTATTTCCTGGAAAAAGGTTTTTCGTATTTCATCGGGTGGGATCACAGTCAAGCACTAGTTTATATCAATAAAAAAATACAAGTTTTGTAAAATATTCGAGTAAATCACGGAATTTCCGAATGCCAACAGAGTTTCCAGGCGTTATCTCTCTTTGTTCGGGTCGCCTTTTCGTCAAACATTGTGCTGGATCGCGTTAGATGAAGTAACAAGCTTTTAAACCATGCTCAATGTTGACGAGTGGAAAAACAGCCTCTTAAGAAGACATCCTTACACCAGACTTCAACGTCAACAAACCCTGCAACGCTCAAGAGAATGCCTCTTTTATATTTCACAAGAAAATGTCAAGCAGCGAATATTCGTCGAGATGTGAATCCCTTGGAAATGAGCGCAGGACATCTGAACACACAGACGAGACAGATGAAAAGCGCTGTGGCGGGGAAGAAATGTCTTTGTTTGGTAGCCTAGATTTGAGAGATGAAGGGTTTTTGGAAACAGAATGTGGTCGTGTTTTGGATTTTTAAAAAGTGTGTTTTGATTGGATTGTTAACACTGTTAACAGCTATTATGGATTGCAAAATTGCTCAAAAGCGTCACAGAATGCAAATGGCAACTAAATTTTCACACCTATTAATATTATAAAATCTATTCTACTTTCATCTACAAATTCAAATACTTATTCTATACTTGCTTAATTTACAAAAATATAATTGTTTTATACTTTTGTTAATTAAGCAAGTACAAGGCACATTGTTCGCAGAACAGATGGCCGTTGGGGCCGAAAGGTTCTAGAATGGCGACTACGTACCGAAAGACGTAGCGTTGGCAGACCTCCTACAAGGTGGACCGATGACCTGGTAAGTATAATTTTAGCCGAAAGACGTCCACTGTTGGACATATGCCTCCCCAAGTGTCGCCACAATGAACGGCCCTGTGCGTCTCCGCAACTTTCACCTGGCACATAGTTGTTTAGCTTGTCCAAAGATATTTTTCATGTGATCTCTTTCGTTATCACACCATCGTTATTATTTCTGACAAAATATATCAACTGTTGGATATAGGCCTCCCCCAAGTTTCGCTATAACAAACGGTCCTGTGCGTCTCGCATTTATCAGATTTCTGCGATTGTCACCAGGTCACCGATACACTTTGTGGGAGGCCTTCCAACAGTGCGTCTTCCAGTGTATGATCACCACTCCAAAACCATTCAGTTCCACCGACTATCCAAGCTAAGGGTCTTGCCCACTAACACTTAAGTTTGGTGATTCTTCGGGCTATGTCGGCAGCCTTGGTTCTCCTGCATATGTCTTCATTCCTGATGCGATCACGCAAGCAAACTCCAAGCATAGTTCTTTCTATTGCCGTTTAGGTGACTGACAATGACCTGTAGGTAGTTTGTGTGCAATGCCGACTACTACCTACAGGTCGTTTAACTCGCTCAGCTGACGTTATCTTAAAGAAATTAATTTCATACATGCGTAAATTAATACCAGTTTTGGAAAAAAGGTAGATACTTTATTTTTTAATTTTACCTTTAAAAATCGATAGTGTTTCATGTACCCTGTGTAACCCTTCACGGGATTAAAACGATCAAAATTTATATATAATAATAATAATATTCAACAACTTTAATACAACGCCATCTAGTCCCAAACTAAGCAGAGCTTGTATTAAGATAACTTGACAACTGATAAACATACTTATGCATTTCTAAATACATACATATATAATAGATAAATTATACTCAGATACAGAACATATGATCATGCTTATCACACAAACATTTGTCCTGTGTGAGAATCCAACCCACGACCTCCGGCATAGCAGTCAGAGTCACTAACCACTAGACCAACAGGCCAGTCGAATACTATATGTAACTGTATACACATAATAAAAATATCGTCGAAACACCTGAACAATGTGTTGTTTTTTTTTTTTGCCAACAAAAAAAAAATCTTTACTAATGAGGTAAATATAGCTCCAGTTAACTTAATTTTTCTTTCCAATTAGCTTAACAAAACCACATTCAGTATGTCGCATTAGCGAATTCCCAAGGCATAGCGTTTGCTTTAATATAATTAGGTGTACGGAAGTCGGGGACTGTCGTGAAAGTCTGTTAATTATGTATGCGTTCAATTATGGGGACCTCCTCTGGGAATGTCCTCGACCGTGATCTTACATTGTTGTAGAGTCGATGAAAAATATGCAGGTTATAATCGAGATAACGTCGTGCAGAAAATCCATAATCTTAGTTTTTTATCATAAGTATTTATTTTTCTCTTTTTATTTATGATACCACCAGTAAAAAGTATGCCTCAGCCAAACTTCAATACCTTATAGCCAGAGGGTTAATAATCCCAAACATGGTTAGATTTCCTTAATTTACCTCCTTTCCCTCCGCCCAAGGGTGGGAACCGTTATTGAATGATTTTCTCACCTAAAACAACAAAAAAGAATCTTTAAAGTAAGGTAGGTACTGTTTCCTATGTAGGTACTTGACAAAACAAATAATTTAACAACTGAAGAAGGTAGAAAGGCTGTATCCATAGACAGTCTCTCCAACATTATTGCGAACGAGGCGGCAATCCCTTCAGGCCTCTATTATAGTTGCCGACAATAAAGTAGGTATCAACCATCCCTAACCATGGGGTGTGAGCAGATGAAAAGGGTGCCCGATAATAATTCCGACAAGTTTCATATTACGAAAGGTATATTTCGGCATTTCGTTCCCTTTGTACCGATAAAGTGATATATTTCAGTGATGAAATAGGCACGATGTACTATAGTGGTACTATAGTCGTCGTAAGAAGGTTGATGTTTTTGTGTTATGTTGATTGATTCTGTCTAGTATTTGGTGAATAAATATAATATATTAGCTTTTGCCGGCGGTTTCACTCGCGTGCATAAAATATAGCTTATGTTACTAAGGAATAAAGCGGCGTTCTATCGGTAAAAAAGCAATCGGACTAAAGTAGGCACCAGATAACAATAAAATAACAGTCATTGACCTTTTCGTAATATCTCTGCGTTGGTACCCTAAAAACATTGTTTAAATTGAACTGTTTTTCATTACTTGAAAATGTAAAAGATCACGATAGATATCGATTAAAGATAGCTTTATGTCTTTATATTCGTTTTTGAAATTAATAGTATCAACAAATGTAGCAGGGTCAATGACCGTTATTTTTTGTTTTCTGGCGCCAACGTTAGTACTTTCTAACTACCTTAGTTTAGTCAGAATTCTCTTTCAGACATAATACTATCAAAAAAATGTCCTGTAGAAGTAAAGACGGTACATATACTTGTTTCACTTACAATATCTGTTCCAAAATGTACATATTCTTAATGTACATACACCATGTGGGCCCAGTGCGGGTTGGCGGATGTCACATTCTTTAAGTTTTAGTTTCTAGGACATGCCGGTTTTCTCACGATGTTTTCCTTTACCGATTTGAGAGCAATGGTAATGAAATAAATTACACAATGTCTCTGACTCCCATTTAAGTTGGGACTTAAATGGGACTGGGCAGGATATGTTTGACGAATGTCTAATGAGGTGTGGGCGCCTAAAACGCAGGATTGGTGCCTGGACACAGCGACGCGCGGCCGAGGCAGACAACGAAAGAGATGGCGGGACGACCTGGATGGCTTCCTTAAGAATTGGAATGAGAAAGCGGGGAACCGTGATCGTTGGAAGGAGTCGAGCGAGGCCTTTGCCCAGCGGTGGGACTATATGGGGGGCTAACTATAATAATAATGTGTCTGACTGGGTTAGAATCTGCGACTCACTTAAGAATCACTTACTTTTTTTTTTATTGATATAAACTAGTGCTTGACTGCGATCCCACCTGATGGTAAGCAGTGATGCATGCAATTGTTGACCTCACCATCAATCATCCTCACTAGTTTATTAAGAGCCTATCCACTCTTGCCTTGATTCATTAAACCCCAAGCGAACGCCGGCGTTCGCGCACCTATTGTCTTTCTATTGTGTCTGTAATTTCCACGATTGAAAGGTTAAAGACACCTAAATTGTTACCATTAGGCCACCTCTGCTTGCTAAATTAGTTCTTTTAAAGTCCAATCTGACAAAAACAAATTTAAATTGCCAATCCCTGTCGATTACAGCTCAGTACATAACAATGTTTAAACCATATTGAACAAATAAATATCGTCATGCCACCTTCCAAATGAAATTCCACTTTATTCACTTATTAATCCAGTGTTGGGGCAGAACGAACGAAATTAATTAATGTACAATGTTTTAACGAATATACGAGGTAGTGTTGTACAAATTGTTTTGATTAATTGTTGGTTTTCTTTGTGAGAATGACAACTAGTTGATTAGTTGTTTAAATTACTTCAAAGTCTTTGATGTGGTTTGTATCCTTATAAAAGCTACCAAAAACAGATTAAGTGCTGATCAGAATCAAAGGGTTCCATCCTAATCTACATTATCTACACTAATAAATTATAGAGGTAAAGGTTGTTTTCTTTTATTTTAGGTGGTAATCTTTGAAAGTACCAGTACTAGTACTTTTTCATCGATAGAAAGCTGCTTTATTCCTGAGTGACACAGTCTAGGTATATTATATGTACGCAGGCGAAACTGCGGGCAAAAACTAGTATAATATATATTATAATATTCTACAACTATCACACAACGCTGTCTAGTCACAAGCTTAGCAGAGCTTGTGTTATGAGTACTGGACAACTGTTAAACATACTTATTTCTAAATACATATACATATATGGATAAATTACACCCAGGCACAGAACAAAATAATAATCATGCTCATCACATAAACATTTGTGGGGGGAATCGAACCCACGCCCTCCGGCATAGCAGTCAAGGCCACTAACTACTAGACCAACAGGACAGTCAAGTTGATTGATTGTTTAAATTACTTCAAAGTCTTTGATGTTGTTAGTGTCCGTATAAAGGTTACCAAAAATGGATCAAGTGCTGATTAGACTCAAAGGGCTTCATCCTAATTTTATTTAATTGTTATTATTCGTTGTTAGGTATAACTTAAATAGAAATACACACTCTGAACTATCAGTCTGTAAAAGTGTCATCCGTCGAATTATATTCTAGTGATAGACAAGCAATTTCATGGAAACTATTTGTCGAAACACTGAAAAGTTGAAGCAACAGTTCGCTGCAGATCTACATTGGCAATGTCGACTAACAGAACTATTACAACGCACAGCGCTAATTTTTAGAGGATACAAAATGTCTTAAACGGCATGAATTTCGTGGCACTAACGTGTTTCGTTCAACATGTGTCATATTTAAGGTGTAAGGAATAAACACCTTACACCTTTACACCTTTTTTATGGTGAGGAAATATCATGCATTGACATCCCCTGCTCTTGGGTGGAGCGGGAGATAGTGTCAGACTCTTACTGACTAAAAGACCCACCCCGTTCCTTCTAGCCTTCATACCGGGTCTCAAGCGCCCTTTCGGATAACCCTGGCCCCAGTAGGCTTCGACCCGGCTGGGTCCCCGCTGTTGCTGACAACTCCTTGAGGCGCGCGGGAACAGTGCGCGCCGTCGACGACTTGGGCTTGGTCCGGACAGTTACCGGACGGCCGGACAGCGAGCTACCCATCGCTCACTGTCCGCAAGCCCGCGCCTACGCGCGGCGGCGATAACGCCGTTGCCTGATGCGTTCGGCCTCCTCCTTTGCGAGCATTACTGCTTCGCAGAAGTCGGCGACCGCCTGCCAGTCCTCCTCGCTCCGGACCATGGCCTCAACCAAGGCCCAGGACTACATTAAACCTGAATCGACTGCAGTGAATGTTTGGAACGCCTAATCTTGTGCGTAGTACACATATATCGATGGTGTCATCTGTTTACTTATTACGGTTCATGAAATGTGCATTATTCTAGGCAAGCGTGCTCCATCGTCGGCCACATCATCACTTACCATCAGGTGAGATAGTGGTCAAACGCGAGCCTATCAATAATAAAAAAATAAAAAAAATACTTAACAGCAGCTCAGATGCTTATTAATAATAATAGTTATAGGGTTCCGTCTGAAAACTCTGTTAGCATTCGATAATTCCGTGATTTTATTTCAATAGAAGCCTAGATAATATCCACAAGATATTGTGTTGCCAAAATATCTAATAAAAAATGTGTAATAACGTCATAATCACGTAAGAGCGGTTGCATAAAAAACAGTGAAAATGTATGTCGAGTTGCATCCCCTTATGTTTGGCGATGGATGTGTGGTGTGACGAGATTGGATAAAGTGAGAAATGAGTATATTAGAGGAAGTTTGAAAGTGGCGCCAGTGACTGACAAGCTGAAGGGGAATCGTTTGTCTTGGTATGGTCATGTAAAGAGGAGGAATGAAATGCATGTTACTAAAAGAGTTATGAGTATACATGTGGATGGTTGGAGAGGGAGAGGGAGGCCAAAGAAAAGATGGATGGATTGCGTGAAGAGCGATATGAAAGAGAAGGAAGTTAGTGATAGCATGACGAGTGACAGGGTAGAATGGAAGAAAAAAACGTATTGCGCCGACCCCAAATAAGATGGGACAAGGGCAGGAAGAAGAAGAAGATGTTTGGCGATTCTTTGGGCTAGATCGGTAACCTAAAACTTAAATTATACAAACAATAACTTGAATTCATTCGTTCTAGACTACGTACAGTTTAAAAACGACTACTACCGTTTATTCATTTCTACGTAAGTGTATTGAAAAATTCGTTCGATATACGTACAAAGTTGCCGACATAGCACGAAGAATCGCCAAACTCAAGTGGCAATGGGCAGGGCATATTGCTCGCAGAACAGATGGCCGTTGGGGCCGAAAGGTTCTGAAGTGGCGACCGCGTGCCGGAAGACGCAGCGTCAGAAGGCCTCCTACAAGATGGACCGATGACCTGGTGGAGGTAGCGGGAATTCGATGGATGCGGGACGCACAGGATCGATCATTGTAGCGATACTTGGGGGAAGCCTATGTCCAACACTGGACGTCTATCGGCTGAAATGATGATGGTGGATGATGACATACAAAGTCACTGAAGCCCTCGGTTCCATTACACACTCGTTTATGGCTCGTACGGATTCCGCCTCGATCGCAATGAAAAGCTTTACGCACTTGTATTAAGGGCCAAGCGCCCGAAAAGTGCCATAAAACAGTGATTTTCTGAGGCCTACTCCTCCATAACGGCTACGTTAATTGGTTTGAAAAAAAATATGTTTATTATAGATTCATGAACAATAATATCAACATTTGATTTTTTCGTGCAATTAATACTTTTGTCATAAAAAAATATTTAGCAATTTCGCAACTTTTCGCAACTTTTCCCTACTCCTTCGAAACGGCTTGGACCTTTAGAAACATTTTTACACATAAAAATTGGTGGATAAATATTCTTCAAAGTGAACATTGCATATGTAAATCGATCAATATCTCGCAGAGAAAATTGATTTAAAGCGCTTTCCTGGTGCTGCTGGCCGCAAATAAATGCACAGATTTGCGTACTGCCGCCTAGGCGAGTGCGAGACGTTCGTCGACGTCGACGCGTTCACATAATTTCGGCCAGATGGTTCAACGGACTATACGCCTTAAAATGTGCTACTCCACTATCACGCTTGCGAATATACGGACAGCAACTAACCCAACAAAACTGTTTCGTCCTTACATCCACAATTGTGCTCAAAATCATTAATTTCCAAAACTTGATTCTCAAGGGCAGAACTTATAATGATTTCCTTAACAACAACAAAAAACTCCAAATCCCAGTGAGATAAGTCGTAAAGTCTTTCTTTGTTTCATCCTCTCACTGCGAAAGGTCGCAGACAACACATGCTTGACGAGTTCTCGAGTTTTACAAAAGTTCTCGATAAAAAACGTGAGAAAATTTTCTGTTGTGCGGACGGTACCGTATAAACAAATTGAGGTTCCGTACTAAATCTTTATACATATGTATACAATTCGATAATCCGATGGATGTGATACGCACAGGTTTGTTCATTGTGGCGATACTTTTATGGTGGGAAAAATCATCCAATGAGAACCCGCGCTCTTGGGCGGAGCGGAAGATAGTGTCAGACTCTTACTTTGGCGGCTTACAGAGGCGTTATTATTATTTGAAACTTTATTTTTATTATTGCACATATATGTATACATGTATATATATCTAACTCTAAACATCTGTTATTTATAATTTACTACACACTAATTTTTATTTATACCTACACTCATTAATATACATATATTTATTTACCTCACACATAATAAACTGATTAGTATCCGTAAACTCATAGTAAGGTTCAGTTGAAAACCAGCGTCAGGCAACTGCTACGTAGTGGCCTGGCACTATGCTGAACTGGACCTATTTGGCGCAGCCGTGAGACACACAATGTGTATGTATTTTTAAAATTATGTTTTTCCATAATTGTTATTTCATTGCGTGTTTTATGTGCCAAATAAACGTGTTTTCTTTCTTTCTGTCTTTCTTACTGACTAAACGATCCACCCTGTTCCTTCTAGCCTTCATACCGGGCCTCGAGCTCCCTTTCGGATAACCCTGGCCCCAGTAGGCTTCGACCCGGCTGGGTCCCTGCTGTTGCTGACAACTCCTTGAGGTGCGCGGGAACAGTACGCTCCATCGACGACTTTTACTTGGTCCGGACAGTTACCGAACGGCCGGACAGCGAGCTACCTATTGCTCACTGTCCGCAAGCCCGCGCCTACTATTGCCGGAAATCGGGATCAGAATCCCGGTGGCAGCGGCGAAAACGCCGTTGCCTGATGCGGTCGGCCTCGTCCTTAAATGTGGCGATACTTTGGAGAGGCCTATGTCCAACAGTGAACGTGTTTCCGCTCAAATTGTGATGATAATATAATTCTTCTGTACCTTCGTGTGTTTTCACCTATCTCACCTTGAATGGATTTGGATGAAATTTCGTGTGTATATTTAAGAGAGTTCTTGGATGCGTCACCTCCGGGTCTAATTGTATCGTTTGGATACAGAGGATTAAATTAGAAGGATTAGACCCAGAGGTAGCGCTACATCTGTCAGGACTGCTAGTGTAGTTTGAAAACAGATAAAAAAACTTTTTTGTTATAGGTATCTGTCTTTTGGCTATCATAGTCACCGTAAAGGTGGGTCTACGCCACAGAAGACGAGCACGGGTGGAGCACGAGCGGAGCACAAGCCGAGCGACATTACACGAAAATACTAAACACGTGTTTCGGGTAAAAAAAGTGTTTTACATATTATGCGTAAATATTGAAAAGAATTTGAAACTTAATTTACGTTGTATCGTCTTTTTCCAAGGAACCCTAAAACGTTTGGCACAGTCATACTCAAGACTTGAGGCGTTCACAAACTTCGCTAAAAGCATTTGGAAAGACTCGAAGATTATACCTACCGGTAAGAAATAAATGTTATATTTGTTTGTGTGAACAAAATAATATCAGTGTTTGTGTAAATGAGAGAGATGGTGCTGTCATCGCCAAAATATTAAAGCAAATAAATGATAAATGAGAAGAAACGTTAAAAATATACGAGTACTATATTTTTAACTTTACTTTACCTACTAATACATTTTTAACTGACTTCAAAAAAAAAGGAGCAGGTTCTCAATTCGGCTGTATTTTTTTTTATCAGATTTAGATTATGATTATTATCATCAAATAACTCATCCCGCAGAACCATCGAGAGTAGTGTTAGCCGAGTGGTAACAGCCCCGACTTACGAGTTGTAGATCGCGGGTTCAAACCCAACCAGGTGTAACTTTGTGTAATTTATTTCATCACCACTGCTCTAAAAACGGTGAAGGAAAACATTGTGAGGAAACCGGCATGTCCTAGAACCAAAAATTCGAAGACATGTGAAATTCACCAACCCGCACTGGGCCCGCGTGGTGGATTACGGCTCATTCTCTCTCCTAGAAAGGTGGCCTGAGTTCCAGCAGTGTTATAAGGCCGACTATGCTATTTTATTCTAACTCATCCCGCTCTTGGTCCGCTCGGGGTTAGAGTCAGAGCAAAGAGATAGTCATTCAGTGAGAGGGAGTATTAGGACCACGCCTCACTGGGACACTATGGCGACGTAGGAAAGTCATGACTGCGTGACCAACAGTAGCAAGCATTATAGAGCTGACAGCACCGCTATGGCGTCCCGGTAAGGCACGGGCCTTAGATTTTACCACAAAATGGATAGGCATAGAAGTCAATCTCATGTATGTACTTCACTTTTTATACCTACTCTAGGCGATCGCGCTTGCGTCGAACTGTGCGAGTGCGACCTGGCGATCGAGCCGAGATGTCGTGTCTGACAGCGGTGTCTATGTGTGCATTGCCAGACGTCTACTGTCGGACATAGGCCTCCCCCAAGCGTCGCCACAATGCACGATCCTGTGCATCCCGCTTCCATCGGATTCCCGCAACCTTCACCAGGTCATTGTCATCATTGTCTCCTGTACCTATCTATTTTGTGCTTTTACTGACTAAAATCCACCTATGTTCCTTCAGTTGCCCTTTGCGCTCCAAGGCCTACGGTAACTCTTTCAAAACCCACAACCCTGGACTGTGATGAATGCTTATTTTAAAGTTCACTATTTAACTTAAACTGCGAACCGAAAATCCTAAAAATATCCCAAAGTTAATTAACAAGAAATTACAAAAGTACAATAAACTTTCTTTCATTAATACCGACTGCAAATTGAGTTAGCTCAACAGACCCTTATAATTATAAATCAAAAGTCATAAGGCTTTGTTGGCTAAAGAAACTGAGGGAGAAGGAACAATTCTCGGCCGACAACTTTACGAATTTATCTTTCTTTTCAATTTCAATGTTACTGCAAACTTTGTTCCTCGTATTAATTGTCCATTGTCGAACTTGTAAGACATTGTAACGAAAATGTATAGAAGAGACGAGAACGAGAGACTTAATAAAAGATTCCAGTGCCTGTTTTCGAGTCTGAACTTGCATTTTTAACCTTATTTGTGAGTAGGCAAGGTTCGTATTAGGATGAGCAGGGATAGTATATAGGGTAGTATGGACTTTGACGTTGATATATCAATATCTTCATTACGCAAGTGATCGGTGGGGTGGTAAGTTAATATGAAACAAAATAGTAAACCGATAATACTTATGAGCATTGTCACTCATCATGCATAGAATTACGGGTTCGAAACTGGACAAGCAGTTTTTTTTTTTTTTAATAGTCATTACTGTCCCACTTCTGGGCAAAGGCCTCCCCCAAGTCAAGTAGTTATCTTTTTCTTTTTGGTGGTAAAAATGATCCAATGACAACCCCCGCTCTTGGGCGGAGCGGGAGATAGTGTCAAACTTTTACTGACTAAAAGTCCACCCCGTTCCTTCTAGCCTTTATACCCGGGCTCACCGAACCGCCTACTGGGGCCAGGGTTATCCGAAAGGGAACTCGAGTCCCGGTATGAAGACTAGAAGGAACGGAGTGGGCTTTTAGTCAGTAAGAGTCTGATACTATCTCCCGCTCCGCCCAAGAGCGGGGGTTGTCATTGGATGATTTTTACCACCATAAAAAAACATACAAACAAAAAAAAAAAAACTTTATAATATTAGTGTAGATAAAACCTTCTACACCCCCAACCAACCTCCCCTCAACCTCCTTCTTTTTTCTTCTTGTAGCTTAAACCTTGAAGGCTCAATTTACTGGAATTGTGGTCAAAACTGGTGAAGGAATCCCAAAGTAGATTGTACCTAGTGTATACACTACAGAGTATTACATTCCCCTCCATATATTGTTAGAGAACTATGTTGATATTGCTCAATTTGAACTTTAAGTATCTATGAAAACCACAATACTTAATTACGAACTTAGTTGAATTTATTACGCCTTAGTTAAACTGTTGTTACCTGGGGTCATCATTACCAACTTGCGGATTAACTAATAACTTTATTTTGTACTAACATAGACTCACAACACATCTGACTGTCCGGTTGATCTGCTGGTTAGTGGCTCTGACTGCTATGCCGGAGGTCGTGGGTTCGATTTCCACCCAAGACATTGTTTGTGTGATTAGCACGATCATCTGTTCAGTGCTTGGGTGTAATTTATATATAATATATAATATTTACAAATATATAAGTTAAGTATGTTTATCAGTTGTCTAGTACTCATACCATAAGACCTGCTTAGTTTGAGACTGGATGGCGCTGTGTGAAAGTTATAGATTACTAGCTTTTGCCCGCGGCTTTGCCCACGTGGCATTAGGTAACTACTTAAGGCATCAGGATAAAAGGTAGCCTATGTTCTTTTCCATCTCAAAGGCTATATGCATGCCAAATTTCATCCAAATTCGTTCAGCCGTTTTTGCGTGATTAAGTAACAAACATCCACACTTTTACATTTATAATATTAGTAGATCATTATTCCATTTATGTTTTCATACACACTATATTTGAGTTAGTGGCCAAACATTGAAATTAACTCAAATTATAATTTATCTCGCAAATACCCACTCCTAGAAAGGAGACCCAGCAGTGGGAACATTAAGTAACGTAAAAATCAATGCCATTTTTCGTTGTAATTTTATAACTCAAAATCGGGCTCACCTATCCAAACCAAATGTTTAGGCTTTGTTCAGATTATTTGGTTTATTTGAAGTTTGGTAGGGTAGACCAGGGTATACTAGGATAGAGTAGGGTAGAGTAGGGTAGAGTTGTGTAGAGTAGAGTAGTGTAGAGTAGGGTAGAGTAGGGTAGAGTAGGGTAGAGTAGGGTAGAGTAGGGTAGAGTAGGGTAGAGTAGGGTAGAGTAGGGTAGAGTAGGGTAGAGTATGGTAGAGTACGGTAGAGTAAGGTATAGTATGGCGGAGTAGAGTAGAGCGGGAGCGAAGCCGCGCGGGCAAAAGCTAGTATAATTTAAAAAAAAAAAAGGAATGAAACTAGGTCCATTCCTTTTCCTGGAGAAGTGGCCTGAGTCCCAGCAGTGGGACAAGGCTACAAGGCTGATTTGCTTTGGCTTCGGCCATAGCGGGCCTCTCCCTCCGGTAAAAGTCAAGCTCAACTCTCCACCTTCGCCTTAATCTGCCACGATGTCTTACTACTTATTGTATAGAGTTGTTAGTGTTATTTGTTTTATGTTTTTAGGTATGCGCCATGTTTGTCGTAAATAAATTATTTTTCTTTCTTCCTTTTTTATTCATTCTTATGTCTCTTTGTATTCAATGGGACCCAAAAATTAGTGTTTTTAGCTCACAGCCTATCAGACATATCCGGCTCAATCCCGGTAAAACAAGCGGTCGCCTCTTTCTGCGAAGTAGAAAGGCTAGCAACCGCCCTCTCTAGACTTTCGCGCATCAGCCGCCGGGATTCCGATCCCGATTTCCAGCCACCATAGGCGCGGGCGAGCAATGGGTTGCTCGCCGTCCAGCAACCGTCCGGAACGAGCTCAGGTCGTCGACGACGCATAATGGTCCCGCGCGTCTCAAGGAGTTGTCAGCAACTGTAGAAGCCTAGTAGGTTCGAAGCTTACTGGGGCCATGGGTGATGCGAAAGAGATCCCCGGGGCCCTGAAACAATGGCAAAGAAGGAACAGGAGTGGGATTTTAGTTAGTAAAAGTGTGACGCTATCTCCCACTCCCCTCAAGAGCGAGAAATGTCATTAGATGATTTTCCCACCTAAAAAAAGAACACGTAAAAAAATAAATCAGCCAGTACACTCCAACATAAAAGACATGTATATACAGGTTGGTGATTTACCAACGCCCCCTCCATTCGCATGAACGGACTCCCTTCACTCCCTTCGAGCCATTTGAAAAATTAATTGCTTAGTTCAACGTGAAACAAAGCATACACTGCATTTGGTACTTGGCAGGCGTGCTGATGGCTATTGATCGATGGCACCAATAATATTTTATTGCATGAATTTTGGTTCAAATACTGTGGCTTTTTGTATTTTATATCGTGTAGTTTTTAGTGTAGATGCAAGTTTAGACTAGAGTAGAATTTTATTTTGAAAATGTGGATAATGCACAAATAGTCCGGTCAATTTGGACATCCGAGGTTAAAATAATTCACACCCTGCTAAATTTTGGCAGTATTGTTCAAAGCACCATCATAAATGAAATCTAAAAAGTCCTCATCGATTCGACACGTGGAAAAAAGAATACTCTAGGCGCCTCGCTATGACCTGCCGTGTCCTGTTTTGTATTTACTGTCGGTGATGTAACTGTAACTTTTTTAAAAAATATTTTGGAAAAAAATAACACGGTATTGTAAAGCAGCTCAGCTCGTCGGTAGGCTCGTATTTCTTCTATGAAATTAAACACTTCGGGCGGCGCACTCTTATGTTTTTTAACTTATTTCAACGAATACATGCTATCCTTACAAAAATCACTTCAACACAGAAAAAACAACAGACATTCTTTTTTCTACCAACTTTCAAACCTATACTAGAACAGCATAATCCTTCGAATTATATTTTACAAGCCAGTTCGTTGGTTATAAAAAGAAAAGCAACTCATGCAATCTCCTTTCGATATCACAGTATACACATTTTTGGAATAGTTTCAACACAACTATATCCAGGTTTCGCATAAACCCTGAGTCCCAAAAGTTACAATACACATGTGTTGTCACTAGCACACTGCATTTGGTACTTGGCAAGCGTGCTGATGGCTATTGATTGATGGCTCCAATAATATTTTATTGCATGAATTTTTGAGCACATGCTGTACTCTGTGGCTTTTTGTGTCTAAAATTAATACGTTCTGATTTTTATTGAATATTGAGGTAGTCCTGAGTATGTGTGAGTGGGTTGTGTGTATTATCAATGTACTATAACTTCTGCCAGCGGCTTCGCCCGCGTGAAATTTATCATCATCAGTACTTTTAATGTTCCCACTTCTGGGACTCAGGCCTCCTCTCTAGGAGAGGGAATGCACCGTAATCCATCACGCGGGCCCAGTGCGGGTTGGTGGATGTCACATGTCTTCGAATTTT
This sequence comes from Mythimna albipuncta, assembly GCA_929112965.1. NCBI lineage: Eukaryota > Metazoa > Arthropoda > Insecta > Lepidoptera > Noctuidae > Mythimna > Mythimna albipuncta. The sequence continues at coordinate 21,275,645 of OV815963.1, forward strand.
TGTTTCTAGGACAAGCCGGTTTCCTCACGATGTTTTCCTTCACCGTTTAAATATCTCCAAACAATCTTTGGTCCCTCGTTTGTGAATTTTAGAAAACCCTTTCTTAATGCTCACGTCATGAAGAATTGAAGATATCCGCAGGAGAACTAAGGTTGCCAACATAGCACGAAGAATTGCCAAACTTAAGTGGCAATGGGCAGGGCATATTGTTCGCAGAACAGATGGCCGTTGGGGCCGGAAGGTTATGGAGTAGCGACCGCGTACTGGAAGACGCAGCGTTGGAAGGCCTCCTACAAAACCGATAGATGCGAGACGCACAGGATCGTTCATTGTGGCGACAATAGGGGGAGGCCTATGTCCAACAGTGGACGTATATCGGCTGAAATGATGATGAACGATGACGTCATAAAAAGTAAACTTGTACAAAATTGTACATTCTTAGTCCCAACGGTTTCGGCTGTGCGTTGATATATGTCAGTCAGTTTCAGGAAATATTTATTTCAGACCAAGCACACAGTAATGAAACAAGTCCATATTATGTTAGCAGGTACCAACTTATAACCAAACTAGCTATTGCCGACTTCTGCGAAGCAGTAATGCTCGCTAAGGAGGAGGCCGACCGCATCAGGCAACGGCACTCTCGCCGCCGCCGGGATTCCGATCCCGATTTCCAGCCACCGTAGGCGTGGGCTTTTGGACAGTGAGCAATGGGTAGCTCGCTGTCCGGCCGTCCGGTAACTGTCCGGACCAAGCCCAAGTCGTCGACGGCGCGCGCTGTTCCCGCGCTCCTCAAGGAGTTGTCAGCAACAGCAGGGGCCCAGTCGGGTCGAAGCCTACTGGGGCCAGGGTTATCCGAAAGGGCGCTCGAGCTCCGGTATGAAGGCTTGAAGGAACGAGATAGGTTTTTTAGTCAGTAAGAGTCTGACACTATCTCCCGCTCCGCCCAAGAGCGGGGGATGTCATAAGATGATTTTTCCCATCGAAAAAAAAAAAAAAACTAGCTATTGCCCGCAGCTTCGCTCGCGTGCATAAAATATATTTTAGGCTATAGCCTATGTCACTCAGGAATAAAGCAGCTTACTATCGGTGAAATCATTTTACAATTGGACTAGTTTATTTTTTTGTTTGTAGGAGGTAATCTCTTACCTCCAACAAAAAATAAAACAAACTTTACCTCTTTCTTTAATTGTTTATTGTACACCATGTGATAACTAACAAAATAGGTGGACATCAGAGTTCATGTACATAGGTGAGCTTAACTCAAAGTTGAGTTTTCTTCCAGCAAACCATTGAGTGTTAGAGAGAAATCACTGTAGAGGGTAAGATCCAGTGCTCTCTTTATTATATTAGTGTAGATTGAATACGATAAATAATTCGAATGTTAGTATTTACGACCAAATAATTGATGATATCCTCACCACTACTTTATCCCCCAATAACCTTCAAGGTCGCGTCCCCCATCGATTTTATGGTAATAGACCCCAAACACTTCAGTCACCCCGTCGAAGTACGCCGTAAAAGTCATTCTATGTCCTTCCACTGTTTTTATTGCTGAAATCTTTTTATTTCTCCCCCATAATTGATGGCAAAGTTCCCCATAGTGGGGGACTCTTAATATTGAATAAAGTACAGTACTGTATTAGGTAACATAGTAGCGCTTTTAGGATTCCGTGCCTAAAGTGTAAAACGATCCTATCACTAAGACTGTCCGTCCGTCGTTCTGTCTGTCTGTCACCAGGCAGTATCTTATGAATCGAGATAGCTAGACGGTTGAAATTTTTACAGATGATATATTTCTTTTGCCACTATAACAAAAACACTGAAAATTAAATAAAATAAAAATTTAAGAGGGGCTCCCAAACAACAAACGTGACTTTTTTGCCGTTTTTTGCTATGGACGGTATGGAACCCTTCGCGGCCCGAGTCCGACTCGCACTTGGCCGGTATTTAAAGCTCTTGATATAGGTGGGTTTTTGTCAGTAAAAGTTTGACACGTCCTCTACTCTAGAGCGGGATACAGTCTAGTTTCCATATAAAATATATGGAGACCGACGCGCCCAAATCGGCGTGTGTGACACACGTGTGCGCAGTGTGGTTCTACCTTTATTAACGTCCGTGCACAATGGATAGCTAATACCCACCCGTATATACATATATGTGATACGTAACATTTCCGGTATACGGTGCAGTGTAAATATACCGTGTTGTGTTGCATGCAGCAAACAAACCGAGACACGGATACGAAACATATATAGCAATTTGAGTACCTGTATGTGTGTTTGTTATGGGTTAAAATAACAAAGACGTGGTGGGTTTCGTCAACCAAATAATAACAATTATCAAAAAAGCAACTAGTAGTTGCTGTGAGCAGTTTTTCCTGCATAATAGCAGAAAATTATCCTAATCCTCCGTATTACCGGGATAAAAAGTATTATGAACAACACTATTTTTATTTTATGCGAACACTGAATCGGTCGCCACTCTAGAACCTTTTCGCCCCAACGACCATCTGCCCCCCTAGTCAAGTTACAACCGTATCGTGTCGAGTTCCGTTCTCCAATCGGTAACGCTTCGGTGTCAGCAATTGTAGAAAACGATAAGTGGGTAGCCATATTGACGCGCCTGATTCGGCCGCTCGTTCTACAATGTAGCGTTTGTTTATCAAAGGATGTAGCGTTAAACGTAGAAATTCATTCTATCATTTTGAACGATGTGAAACTTGGCTACGAATTTTCTATTTGCTTGTTCCGACCACGTGACTTAACTTTGAGATGATGTCATTCCCATTTGATTACTTTTCGACTAGCGTTAACGATTGCAAATTATCAACTTGGCTAGGGGTGCTGTTCTGCGAGCGATGCGCCCTACCCATTGCCACTTAAGTTTGGGGATTCTTCGTGCTATGTCGGCTACCTTGATTTTCCTGTGGACATCATAATTCTTGATTCGATCACGTAAGGAAACTCGGAGTATAGCCTTTTCCGTTGCCCTTTGGGTGACTTTAGACCTTCTGGTGAGGCCTATTGTAAGCGACCACGTTTCGGAGCCATATGTCATCACTGGCACCACGCACTGGTCATAGAATTTCGTCTTGAGACACTGTGGTTGTAGTAGCTTCCGTTATTGTTACATACATCAGACCACCACGATGAAATTGATTCTTTTTTAATGTTAAATGTATTGTAATGTGGCAGTACTCAATAAATAAATAAACAAAATAAATAGTAGTAAGTGGTAATAGGGTATTTTCAAGGGTCAAAATAATTACATTTTATTAAGTCCGTATTTTAGATTAAGAAAAAATATTGGACACGAATTTTTTCTTTTTTCGATTAAACAAAAAATAACAAAGACATAACCGATTAAAGTCACATGTGACGTCACCCCGTGCGAAAAAATGCAGCACGGCGTGACGTTACACGTAACTTTAATGGGCTATATCTTTTTCATTTTTGGTTTAATTTACAAATAAAAAAATACGTGTCCCTTATTTTTGAATAATCTAAAAGACGGACTAATTATATTTTTTACTGCAACTAGCCTATTATGGTAATGGAAATATTAGTCTTTCCTTGTTCCCAAACTAGATAAATGAGCATTAACCTTTTCACCAACAACGAAATTACCTAATTTACAACGATACACACGACAGTTTCGGGCCAGGCCCAGATCGCGGCTCGTATGCACTTAATTAGTACGGTTTAATTTGCCGCCCGGCAAATAAAGCAATTTGAACGACAACGCTGGCGTGAAATACGGCCCTGTTCGGGTGCCAGGGTTACACTCCAGTGCGTTTTGTTGGTGGGTATATGGAGCTGGTTTGTTAAGGTGACAAGGACATTTGTGAATCGCGGTTGCGGGTCTTTGGAAAAAATTATGGTGTCCGGAACAGGGCCCGATTTAAGAGGCCCGATTCAAGCCGGGCATGGCCCAGAGCGACAAAAAAGGGGGGGCGGCAAAATTGACTTCCTGTCTTCCAACCTAGGTATTACCATCCACACCCTAGTTGGCAGGTTGAGTATGTGCCACCGTCCAACTTACTTCAGGTTGGATAGTGAAAATATTTAAGACTCATGACTTATATGGTTTTGTGTACCTATGGCGGCGAAAATTATCTTTGCCCGGAGTGGCTCAATAGCTAGATCGGACCCTGGTTTGAACGTAAAGAATATCCCATTTCTTCCAATGGGTGTCGTAAGAGGCGACTAAGGGTGGTATTTCCCGTGGTGAGAATGGACAGCAGCATCCTCTGTTCATTACAACAACCGAACTGCGATCGCCAACCCGCCTGCCAAGCGTGGCGATTATGGCAAACTCCCTCAAAAAATGAAAACCAAATGGCCCCTAGTGCCTGGCAGCCCGTCTAACCCTGACTCCGGTAGCGGTCAAGGCCACGGCGAGGCAAAAAGTGCGAAGAATCTCTGGAGGGGAATCGGCAGGCAGGCATCCTACCAGGTGGACCGATGACCTGGTAAGGGTTTCGGGAATTCGATGGATGTGAGACGCACAGGACCGTTCATTGGCAACACTTGGCGGAGGCCAATCTCAAACTGTTGGACATCAACAGTGGACGTCTTTCGGCTAAAATTATGTGGAACGCAAAGGGTAACGAAAGAATATGGGTGGGTTTAGTCAGTATAGTGATCGCTATCACAACGAAGGTGAGACGTATTTGGCATTGGCTCACCACCACAAATCACCGGGTGCAGGCAAACATTCGACCGCACCCGGCGATAGACGTGTGACGACTAAAACCGACCCGTAATCCTTCAGTAGTCCATTGCATTCCAGGACCGCGTAGACTCTTTCAAACAAAAATCAAACCTAACACACCCCGTCAATTATGCAGACGGCTCTTTGAAGCTCTCGTGATACAAAACACGCCATCGACTCAGGTCTAGTCTACCTATTGTTCACTGTCTGCAAACGTACACCTATAGATTCCGGGAATCCTCCTGCAAAGTCGGCTACATTACAAACAGTTTCTGTTACATCACTGATCTCTTTACCCAACTGCGCCAGAAAGGGGGTCTGAGGTGTAGCATAGACTTATTTGTGGATGAAAGTGCATCAGTGGGCCTTTTATTTTCCACAGATTTATAAAAACTTGCGACTTTTAGTAACAGCTAAGTACTCGAAATTTAACCATAAAGATACATAAAGATACAGGTTTTTCGGTCCTGATATGTTGGTACGCGTGCGTACAGGTGAGTACCGGTAAAACCAAATAAATAGATAGGCAAATCTGTATGTGTACTACACTGGCCAATGCTCAGGCCCATACGGTTCAGGCAGTCGGTACCGACAAGTATGTACCTGTTTCTTTATAAATGAGCGCATAAGAGACACGAGAGAATTATATCTACACCGATCGGTACCGACCCGTACAGACTTGCCTGCTCCGGTCCTTAGATCTAAAAAGTGCCTCAACAAAGCGAGTGCCCTCTAATTGCGATGCCGTGGATGAGGGCTATGTTTTTAAGTAATCCTCATCTGCCCATCATAGCCTTTCCAGCATAAATCCACTTACCTACAATTCTAGCGTTTTACTTACAAAAACATACAACAGCTAAGCCGAAACACAAACGAAAGGTACATTAACCTGCACGAAACACCAACATGGCGTAACAAGCCGTTGTCCGGTAAATACCAGTTTTTACCAGATTAAGCCGGTACAAGTCGGATATGCAAACTAGGTTATATGAGAATTTACCGCTGCTGTATGCAAACGCGTAGTTCCAGAGTTTTTAGAGTGTTTCGTATATAAAAATTGTTAGTGAGAGTTTTTGGAATTGTTGTTTCTTTTGCCGGGAATATAAATAAAAATATTAAACGGAATTGTTTGCGTAGAGTTGTGTGGTGTGGAGCATAATATGTGGAAACAATATTAATGTTTATGAGCTATTTAGTTTCAGGTTAAACGCGAAGTGTTCTGAACGTATTCACTTTAGTGTTTCTGTTGTCTGTTTATTACTTTTTAATTTTTTATTGATTTAAACTAGTGCTTGTCTGCGATCCCACCGGATAATAAGTAGCGATGCACTAGTTTATTAAGAGTCAATCTAGCCTTGAAGACACCTAAATTATAATTGGGCGAGAAGACCGCAGCAGGCAAATTGTTGCAGTCCTTTGTTGTACGCCGTATAAACAACGAGGCGAAAAGCTTAGTCCGGACCGTAGAAGTGTCAAAAATGTAACGGTAGATATTAGCCGTATGACGAGTTGTCCGATGGTAGAAAGGAGATGATGAAATCACGTTGTGCAATTCCCACGTACACTCTCCAAAATACATCCAGTAAAATACCGAAAGGCTTTTTTTTATGGTAGGAAAAAATCATGCAATGACAACCCCCGCTCTTGGGCGGAGCGGGAGATAGTGTCAGACTCTTACTGACTAAAAGACCCACCCCGTTCCTTCTAGCCTTCATACCGCGGGTCGAGCGCCCTTTCGGATAACCCTGGCCCCAGTAGGCTTCGACCCGGCTGGGTCCCTGCTGTTGCTGACAACTCCTTGAGGCGCGCGGGAACAGAGCGCGCCGTCGACGACTTGGGCTTGGTCCGGACAGTTACCGGACGGCTGGACAGCGAGCTACCCGTTGCTCACTTTCCACAAGCCCGGCCTTCTATAGTGGCTGTAAGGCCGTTGGCGCACACACTGATGCACTATAATATATCCTTTGCAAATCTCTATTGAATCAATGTGATCGAAATTCGGTCGAGAGGATAATATTTTCGAACCACATTTAAACATGCAGTCATGTTTTAGCAATGCTCAGTGACACGATTTAATTATAGCTATCAAAGCTAATTTTATCACGTTTTAATTACGTGGTTGAAATCGGTTAATTGTTGATTGCTTTTGAAATGAATATTTGCGTTATTTCATTAGTTAATACATGCTATTAATCATATTTTAGTGACATAAATGACGTCACATAAAACACATACAACCGCCCAAAATCAACTATCAGGTCGTTTCCCGGACCAGACACAATTTCTGTGGTCGAAGGATTATTCCTTTTCGACGGAGGTCTGAGAGAATTTACACTGCGTTCCGTATATCGTCCGTTTCTGGGGATTGCGCCGTTTGTGTCTAAATGGATGATTGTAATCATTTTTTACTGTTGTTTACGCAAATAAATGTGTAATTCACGTGGCGTCGCGTAGCGTGGATCAAGCGGAGCTCTACAAGTTTAGTTTCCATATAAAATTTTAAGTGGCCCAGGTGCTTGACAGGTGACCGGGGTATGGAGATCGACGGGCTCAGATCGGCGTGTGTGGCACACGACGTATGCGCAGTGTAGTTCTAGCTTAAATCGACCTACCTACGCTCCGTCCCGTTCCAATGTGTACATTTGGCTAGTGTTATCTCTGTCATCACCGCTTCTAATAATTTTAGATGAAGATATAGGTACTTCACTTACCTTGAGAACTTCGTTTGAAAACTTCGCTTTGAGAACTGCGCCTAGAATTTAGTACTTACTATATTTTATTACCTTTTTGATTTTCGAACTAATTCGCGTGTGAGGCCGGGCTGTTCTGCAGAAACATTACGAAAAGTGCGTTACGGCCTGTTTACAACTTTGTAACTGTGTGCGGTAGCCAAGTGCGGGGCGGCGAGCTGTAAAGTCAAATTTATATGAAAATGTTTGAAGTTGCAAGCCACGAGACGCTGCTCATAGCGCCCATGCCGGTTTACATATGCCACCCCGCTCGCCACTTAGACCGAAGTCGTGACCAGCCCCCCTAGCCAAGTTGCTAATCTGCAATAGTTAATGCTTGTGGAAAGCTTCAAATGTACGGGAATGACGTCGTCTTAACGCTCAGTCACGTGGTCAGAACAAAAGAATTGGCGGCAAGGTCACCTCGAAGCGTTTGGCGCAAGCGAAACGGTTGTAACTTGGCTAGGGGGCAGGCCTTTATACATGGTGACCAGTCTGTTCGTGTGCGCTGCTCCAAAAAGATCAATTGAAAAAAAAAAGAAACTCTAAAATGAGTGGAAAATTCAATATTCCCATTTTTCTCTTTTTGATGAAAACCTCGTTTCAACCCCTTAATATACTTGGGGGTCACATAAAAATTTACACAAACTCCTACAGACTTGAGTTCTTTCTTCTTTTAAATTAGATTTTACTTCAAAGGCTTATATTTTTTATAGGAGTTACACTTTTATTTTTTAGTAAAACAATTTCAACGAAATAACTTCTTTTGAAATAAATAATGTATTCCAATGTTATTAGTTTTTTTATTCGATAAATAAAGTTTTAATCTATATTTTATTTATTGGTTCCATTTCGAAGTAAGTTTGAAGGGTAGGCCGCATCTACATAAAGAAGCTTAACAAGTCCCGATAATAATTTGAATATTGGCTGTCTACGGATTAAAATAATTGTATGCATATATTCAAAGTTGCTTATCTAGTTCAATTATAATTATCCTTAAGCATAATATAAGTTCAAACTTTATAATATATAAAGTCACTCCAAGGGCAATGGAGAGGGCTATGGTTGGAGTTTTGGTTTGTTGAATTGCCCCTTCTTGGGGCAATAGACTCATTATGCACAGTTGCAGGGGCCCAAGTCTGCTATTTTTATAAATTCGTCATTCCAACACGATCACATTGTCATTTTCCTAAAAGTTCTTAATCTGCTAATTCATAATGATCAATCATTGATCCGTCAGTGGTATCGTAATAGGGTTATGGTAGAATGATAATATCGAGTATATTAAAACCAAAACTGCACAATAACGTTCTAATGGTAGAACACTGATCAAGTAAACTTTCAAAGTTTTAGCAGATTAGGTACCGCATGTCAAATATTCATTTGTCAATATGTACGAGATTACTATTCTATGCCACATCTTTCAATGGAGTGTCAGTGGTTGACCATTGGAAAGTCATAATGACGCCATTATATTAGTAGATTACCAAATTTGTCAAAATCGACAATTATGACATCATTGATAGACCATTCTGACACTATTGTAATAGCAGACTTGAGGCGGGTGGGCGGTCAAAAGTGGGAAGCGGGTACAGTTATATGTATTTTTTTTTTATAATGTATAGGCTCGCGTTTGACCACAATCTCACCTGATGGTAAGCGATGATGTGGCCGACGATGATATTTATTTTAATGAGCAATGTTACTAACATAGTTTTTAAATACTACTGACGTAATATGGATGGAAGGATCTGACACAAGTTCATTCACTCCTCAAACAATTCATTTATATTTTCTTTGAACTCCCTCTCCTACTATCCGTCCGTAAGTATACTTATAACTCTTTTAGCAACATGCGTTTTATCCTTCCTCTTCACATGCCCATATCAAGACAAACGATTCCCCTCCAACTTTTCAGTCACCGACGCCAATTTCAAAGTTAATTACAAAATACATTGTGTAAAATATTAAAAACTATTATTTCACAAGTAAAACTTTTTAAAATCACAATTACGAAGCCAAATAAAGGCAATTTGTATTCCGGAGCGGTACGTGTACCGGGTTCGATTCCCGTGCAAAGCAAACTCTTACCAATTCAGTGCTGGCGCCGGGTTTATTGTAGATTTTTTTTTTGTCTGTTTGTTTCGACTCGGTAACGGTAGTGTAGCCAGTAAAGGGAAAATATTTGGGACTATTCTTTTTAAGGTTTTATTTAACTTTTAATGTTTATTTAGGACCAATGTTGTGGGTAAAATATATTTTGAAACAGTAATTTTTTTTGGATACATGGTCAGTTTAGATGACAATGTATTTAAATAATATAATTAGCTAAGTGACGTCATCCTATTCTCCATTATTCATCCAATATTCAAAGATGGCGGACTAGATATTTTTTATGTACATCCATGATATCAACTAAATTAGTAAAACATGTCTAGCGGAGACTAAAAAAATAAATTAATTGTAAAATAATTATAAAAGTACCTTATAAGCTTAAATTGTCACTTTTATAATTATGATATAAAAGCTGGGTGATAGTGGAAAATTATTCCAAAGGAAAAAGTATCCTACACGCTATTTCAGGACATAGTTTTAAGTTTCTAGTATACAGGATTTTTTTAAATATTTTTTATATCATGTTACTGTGTTTTGTCCACAATAAAATAATTTAAAAATAGTCAACCCGTGTACCAAATTTCAACTAAATTCGTTCAGCTGTTTGAGCGTGAAGAAGTAACAAATATCATACAATCACAGACTTTCACCATTATAATATTAGTGTGGTAAAACCCTAATCCTTGTACTTTGCAGGCCTTCGGTCCAGCCCGGAGGACACGGTGGAGCACAGAGTCGAGGTGTGCCCCGCTTGGGCGGAGCATCTCCGTGCCCTCGTGGGGGCGATCGGCGGCGGAGACCTCTTGCGCCGGGCCTTAGTTGAGGCCATGGTCCGGAGCGAGGAGGAGTGGCAGGCGGTCGCCGACTTCTGCGAAGCAGTAATGCTCGCAAAAGAGGAGGCCGAACGTATCAGGCAACGGCGTTATCGCCGCCGCCGCCGGCTCCGGGATACTGATCCCGATTTCCGGCCAGCGTAGGCGCGGGCTTACGGACAGTAAGCAATGGGTAGCTCGCTGTCCGGCCGTCCGGTAACTGTCCGGACCAAGCCCAAGTCGTCGACGGCGCGCGCTGTTCCCGCGCCCCTCAAGGAGTTGTCAGCAACAGCAGGGACCCAGCTGGGTCGAAGCCTACTGGGGCCAGGGCTATCGCGGTTTAGGCTGCTCGAGCCCCGGTACGAAGGCTTGATGGAACAGGATGGGTTTCTTAGTCAGTAAGAGTCTGACACTATCTCCCGCTCCGCCCAAGAGCGGGGGTTGTCATAGGATGATTTTTCCCATCGGAAAAAAAGGCCTTCGGTCCACAAAGAGGTGATAAGCAGTCGTGATTACAGGCGACCGGTGCATTAACTTTGTCTCCAGTAAAAATATGGACCGATGACCTGGTCAAGGTCGCAGGAATCCGATGGATGCCTGACGCACAGGACCGGTCGTTGTGGCGACGCTTGGGGGAGGCCTGTGTACAACATTGGACGTCCTTAGGCTGATGTGATAATGAAAAAGATCCGCTGAAACACTACCATTTGGTCGCCCTACTCGGTAGGTACTCGGCTTGATTTTATTCAGGCGTGTTTCATTCTATCCGGTTTAAACCCAGACTGCTTAGCAAATTAGGCATATATTACTGTGGCATTTCACTGACCGTTTGTGTTATAGTAGACATTGATAAAAACTGTTGTTTATGTAAAGTCTTTAGGCGATATCTCTTAGACAAACAAACTAAATGATGTACACGAAAAATTACTGGTGTGAAGCAAAGTCTTTGAAACAAAAAAGGAAAAAAGAATTTATCTATCTTTTCTTTTGCCTCGCTCTTCCTCTCCATAATTCTACGTGTATTCGCATAACTCTTTTAGTAACATGAGTTCCATCTCCCCTCTTCACAGAACTGTAACAAAATAATTTATTTCCTTTCAACTTTTCAGTAATTAGCGCCAATTTCAAACACCAAATATTATCATTTCTCATACTCATAAATGCCTAGATCAAATTAATCTACACTTCTACATATTCTATAATAAAGAGGTAAAGTTTTTTTTTTTGATTTTATGTTTTTTTGTTTGTAGGAGGTAATCTCTGGAAGTACTGGCCCGATTACTAAAATTTTTTCACCGATGGAAAGTTTCTTTATTCCTGAGTGACATAGGCTATATTTTATGTATGCAGGCGAGGCCGCGGGCAAAAAGCTAGTAGCCAATAAAATGAGCTAGGAATTTAATTTTTCAGTCGCCTAAAACTCTTCACACCTCAAAGAGATCTCAGCAAAAATTCGTCTCTCGCGTTTGACTACCACCTCACCTGAGCTTCAAGTCTGCTATACAATAGTGTCAGAATGGTCTATCATTCATGTCATAATTGTCGATTTTGACAAGTTTGGTAATCTACTAATTATCCACGTGACACTGGCAGAATAGTCGCGATCGACAAATGAATATCTGACGTATGCGGTAGTCTGCAAAAATTTTGACAGTTCCTTTGATCAGTGACCTACCATTACGACGTCATTGCGCAATTAGTGCTTTTAATAAGCTCTATATTGTCATTCTACCATAATTCTATTACAAGACCATTGACCGATCATTATGAATTAGCAGATTACAAACTTTTAGCAAAATTACAATGTGACCGTGTTGCGATGACGAATTTATAAAAATAGCAGAATTATGTCCCTGATGGTAAGCGATAATTTGGTCGACAATGGAGCACGCTTCCCTCACCAAAGAGATAATGTGGTCCTGGAAAGAAAAGTGCAACCGAAGGGTACAGATGGGTTTTATTCAGTAGAAGTCTGGACATGCCTACCTCAAAAACAAACTATATTATATTCCAGATAAACGTGCAATAACGGTCATTGACCTTCCTACATTTGTTGAAATTCTTAATTTCAAAAACGGAAATTAAGACATAAAGCTGTCTTGAATCGACATGTATCGTGATCTTTTGCATGACATAGTAATGAAAAGCAGTACATTGTTTGTTTTTCGTGTACCTACGCAGAGATATTAGGAAAAGTTTCATATGCTGCCCCTACAGGAACTAAGAAAAATTGCAGATCTCGCTTTCTTATTTAGCGTCATGAATGGATCTACTGACGTCCCTGAGCTGGTGAGCAAGGTTGGACTTCGGGTACCTAGTTCTTGTGCGCCTCGCCGCAAAGCGCATCTTCTTCATATAAGTACCTGTTGTTTCAACAATCTATCGTAAAAACCCATATAAAATAAGAGCTTATCGTACTTTTAATACGGTGTGTTAGGATGTCGACCTTGATTTGTTTACAACCAGTGTTAAGAAAACTTTTTTGTTTCAAATTGAAAAACATTTTTTTTTGTATAGTATGAGCGCTATCGCGTTAAGCCCGAACAGTAATAAAATAAATAAATAAAAGGTCAATGTACTTTATTGCACGGTTATATGGGGTCTTCTATATCTATAGCTTCATCATCATCGTCATCATTTCAGCCGATACACGTCCACTGTTGGACATAAGCCTCCCCCAAGCGTCGCCACATCGAACGTTCCTGTGCGTCCCGCATCCATCGGTTTCCTGCTAGCTTCACCAGGTCTTCGGTCCACCTTGTAGGAGGCCTTCGAACACTGCGTCTTCCGGTACGCGGTCGCCACTCCAAAACCTTTCGGCCCTAATGGCCATCTGTTCTGCGAGAAATGTGCCCTGCCTATTGCCACTTAAGGGGCCGGCGACGGATGAATTTGCATACAAACGTAATACCACGCTAATTTGCAGTTGGAGCATATTTACAACATATTATGATGATATTCGGTTATAGACAATATTTATCTAGGTTATTACGTTTGTATGGAAATTCATCTGTCGCCGGCCCTTTAAGTTTGGCAATTCTTTGTGCTATTTCGGCAACCTTAGTTTTCCTGCGGATCTATAGCTTAATTTTCTTTAAACATAAAATGAAACAGAACATCAAGCAGAAAATAAGGCAGGGTTCCCATGTGCACTGTTTTCTTACAATCTCAGCGGGCGGCGTTCATAAATCGATTAAAATGGAAACTTCCTTCCTCTCTTATTAGATACTTATTATTTATGACATCGTAAATCACTCTTCCTGAACCTGTTAGAATTTTTCCCCCGTACTTACTTTATGTACTTGATGCTGTACTCGGGTTATTCTTTTAGAAAATTCTCGAGTATTTTTTTTCTTGATTGCTTTCTTTTAAAGTATTGAACAGTATTGAGAAAATTTTTGCTGTGTAGAAAAGTGGAGCGGGTGTTTTTGTTGAACGAAGATATTTGAAAACTGTTTGTTGTGAATAAAAAGTTGAATACAAATTGGATAACTGATTAATGTTTGAATAGTTATGAATAAAGTTGTAGATGGATGAAGAGGGATGGTTAAGAATATAATATAGATGGATTGTGTGAGAAATGATGTGTTGTGTTGTGTGTGTAGGTTGACTGGAAGAAAATGCCTAAGGCATTAAGTCCACCTCTGTACTTTTATGTGCAATGAAGTATAAATAATAATAAATGTAAAAGAAAATTCGAGCAGTTGCTCGGACTAGACACAACCCTCGTCTAGTCGTAGGATCTTCCTTTTTCAATTGAGGTTTGTGGGACCTTATTCCACATACCTCTTTAATAGAAGATTTGTATTATAATATGTAGGTACATATATAAATATAAGGGTCGAAAATAAATCACACTAATATTATAAAGGCGAAAGTTTGTGTGTGTGTGTTTGTTACTTCTTCACTCCCGAACTGCTGAACGGATTTCGATAAAACTTGGTACACTAAATAGAATATATCTGAATAGGCACACTTTTTATCCTTGAAGTATGTTGTGTACGCGTAATTTCTTTTTTTTTTTAAACTTTGTCCCACACTAGGAATATCTATTAAATCGTGGATACTTTTAAAAACATGTAAAATCATAAACACAATAACTAAAAGTTCATTTTGCTACGATTTCTATTTAAAAACAAACTTCCAATTTAATACACAAAACGGATTTGTGATCCTCGCAGATTTAATAAAAAACCGCCTACACAGTCAGGATTATTAATTAAACTGCATTTCCAAAGGGATTTACAGTCTCCAACCATCCTTTGATCACGACGCCATAATGACGATGTTGATCGTTAGGATTGACGACAAGGTACCCACTGAATTGTTTATGTAATATGTACTTTGTGTTCCAAATAAATATAGTAAAGTCAATAACCACGATCTGTCAAATGTTGATAGAAAAGTACGGTTTTTTATTATTATTGATAGGCTAGCGTTTGATCACCATCTCACCTGATGGTTAGCGATGATGTGGCCGACGATGGAGCACGCTTGCCTGGAAGTAACCTATTCGCTCGGTTCGGTTTCAAAGTCAAAGTCAAAATATTTTATTTTACATAGGCCTACATGGGCACTTATAAAACGTCAGAAGCTAGTGCACGGTTCCAATTGGTCGTTTCCTATGGAGAAGAAACGGCAAGAAACTCCATGGTTACTCGTTTGCAAAGAAAACTAATTTGTGTTATTTTGTACTTTGTATTACTGAGTCTTAGTTAAATCTAGGCAAAGTAAAAACTTAGCGAGTCTCAAATATTATGTTCTCTTTCTTTTCTTTCGAACTATCGGTCAGTAGCCGGGTCTAGACACAACACCCATCTGGTCGAAAGATCCTTTCTTATAAACGGAGGTCAATCTTTAAGTTGTTCTGTCTGTCTTTTATTGTTTGTTTTCGTAAAATAAATTGTTGGAGTATTTTGCCGTTGACGATCCTCCAGTAGTTTTTGTAGGATAGAAGAAGTAACACCAAACCATTTTGAAACACGTTAAAATGTTTATTGCTAAATACAATAGAGTTATGTATAGAGCCGCACTTATTTATAGCAAACACATCACCGCGTGACGGAGGTGTAGTTACGACTAGATAAAAGTATATTGTTATTACAAGCTTGTAAAGACCTTTACATATAATGCTGAATGTTATAAATGAAAAGATTTTAATGTTCTATGAATAATGTTTAATAAAACACTTCACTAACTAACGTTACTTAAAAAATGTTAAAATAAATGTTACTTAAAAAGACTAATAAATGTTCTATAATTCAAATGTTAATAAGATGTTAAAATGTTATAAGAGTTCGGTGCCAAATGTACTACTGACGCACTTGTCTACGTGACGATACAGCAAACCTACTTTTACCCGATTTGCAGTAATTACTAACTAGGTCCGAGTCCAATGTACGGATGCTGACTGCAAAGCTTTTCAAATCTTGCAAATTAAATTTGACCAACTTCCCGGGTACCGATTGAGCTGAAATTTTGCATGCATGTGTAAATCAGATGACAATGCAAAATCATTATGACATGGAGCTGATCTGATAACGGAACTGGAAAATGACTATAGAAACTTGGTATAGATACGACACAACCCCATCGAGTTTGGCCTCGTATGATCTCTCTCTCTCTGTCACTCAAAGGTTTGGGAGAAAACTCATTGTTGAGTTAAGCTCGCGTTTGTACATGAATTGTCAATTGTGAATGTATTAAGGTTAAGTTTTTTTTTGTGTACAATAAAGAATGATTGATTGATTCGTCTTGACGAACATAATTATATAGGCATACCGAGCTATAAAAGCTTGCCATGAAAAAATGATTTTCATTAAAAGATTGTTACTACTGACACTGAGCTTGTACCAACTTATGTTAGGTACTTATTTGTTATGTAAAACTTAATTTTCTGTATGAACATTATTGGCTTGTACATAAATAAAATAATGGTTTTCACTTGCATAGTTTACTCTCATTAGATTTCAGCACCTTTGTTTATAGCCGGCTTTAATTAAACCGGACTGTTCAGCCATTCAGATGGCGTGACAGCTATGTTGGCTGTCTGTGTAATATCTAGCTGAAATTGTCACTAGCTGGTGACAACACCTAGGTATATGTTATGTAAATTAGAAGCTTGCTTAGAGTATGTCTAAAAAGTTAAACGACTTAGGTAATTATTAGGGCATACGAAATTTGATGTAGTCAACACTGATTAAGAGATATTGATAATTAAAAACCATATAAGAACCTTATAAAAGTATCGAGTATAAGTATTTTTAAATGATTGAATATTATACGAAATTCCCAAGTCGTTTGACTTTTTAGATAAACTATAGTGATAAATAGAAATAATTGAATCTATAGGTACTAATATTACAATGTGTCTGTCAGCATGTATTCACAGATAAACTGCAGATCTAATTTTGATGTCATCTTTTCTTTGGCCTCCCTTTTCCTCTATAATTTTTTGTATAAGGAATTCAAAGAAAGAAGAGAGAGTTAGTAACAGCGAGACAATTAACAGAGTAGAAGAAAAATGAGTCAAGAGCAGGAAGTTGATGATGATTAAATATTTTTACTGTGTAGTACAAGGCAAGCTTGAAACCTCACAGAAGAACATATGCTGCTTATTATCTGTCTTTGATTTCGCGTCCACTATAACCGACATTCACGTGTATAAACTGCAGCATTGATGGCACTCATTAAATCTGCTTTACGAGCAATATGTTCAGCTCACCGCTACGTTTGGCAATATTTCTTACCTTGATTATTCTGCGGATACCTTTATTCCTGATTCTTCAGTTATAATCTAGTTTCATAGCTACAAAGTAATTCCTGATTCATGGAACTGTTTTAAATGTCGCAGTTATTTCGGATCTTACGAGAAAGGGGAAGGATCATACAATTTAGGCTGAAAAATCGAAGTGCTAGGCACACCTTCTTCTTTAAAGACTGGTTTGTGGGTTGCCACGCTATCCTCACTTCCGACTGACGCAAGCCCTCACCAGATACAGTAAGCTCCTGTTTCAGAATTGATGGGAAAATACGTCCAGGTATCACTAATGCGTGGAGCGCCCGGAGCACGCGATTGAGTATATGTTCGGAAGTTTGCCCCCATCTGAACAGAGCATCGCAGTCTTCTAGTGTAGGTGATCGGCGGTGGTGACTTCGGCCATGGTATGCAGGCTTCCGGACGGTGATAAATAGGTAGCTTTTCGTCCAATAAGGATTAAACTAGGTTGATGGCGCGTGGTGTTTCTCGCACGCTTTAAAGAAACATCAGCATGATTAGCGAAGCCCGCTAAGGCCGATGCCTACCGGTGAAAAAGTAACCACGACCCTATTTTTAGGTTCCAATCATCCATTGACATCTCCCGTCCTTGGGCGGGGTGGGAAGGCGTATCAGACTTTAACTCACTAAAACCCATTCCTAGTTCTTTCGCTGCCTTTCATACCAAGGTCGGGTTTTTCTTTCAGAAGCTAACCCATGGCTCCAGTAGGCGTTCAACCTTGGACCCCTTTTTTTCCGATGGGAAAAATCATCCTATGACAACCCCTGCTCTTGGGCGGAGCCGGAGATAGTGTCAGACTCTTACTGACTAAAAAACCCATCCCGTTCCTTCAAGCCTTCATTCCGGGGCTCGAGCGCCCTTTCGGATAACCCTGGCCCCAGTAGGCTTCGACCCGGCTGGGCCCCTGCTGTTGCTGACAACTCCTTAAGGCGCGCAGGAACAGCGCGCGCTCTCGACGACTTGGTCTTGGTCCGGACGGTTACCGGACGGCCGGACAGCGAGCTACCCATTGCTTACTGTCCGCAAGCCCGCGCCTACGGTGACCTTGGACCCCGTATGGTTTGCTGAGATGTCTTGAGGCTCGCATGTAATAATACGTACCTCCGACGATTTGGGGTCTGGCCGGTCGGTTGCCAGACGGTCGGACGGCGAGCTAATCAACACCCTAGACCGTAAAGGTCAACTGAAAGAACTCTCGCTCCACCCATAATGGGAGAATTTATTTGATGGTTTCCTTTCGTCAAAAAAATAAAAGCTCTAGAGTGTAGAACCTTAATATTGGTTCTACAAAGTTTTATTCTAACGTGAAAATATTTTTTTCTTCCCTATGATCCTAAATGAAGTTTTGTTTAATCATTTTTGAAATGTCACTAGTCTTAATCAAGACATGAACAATATTAAATGCGAGAAAATGATTTATTACTTGCTGACCCTGCAAATGTTGTTGTGGCGTATAAATTATATAGAAGGAAAAAATGGGGGATGGGAGTTTAAACAATAGTATACGACCTATATATATATAAAGAGTGTCCATGGAGTTTCTTGCACGTTCTTCTCCATAGAGACCTACGCTTTGGAACGTGCAATTTAGCTTCAGTTTTCTTGGATTGACCAACATTTGACTATTCAAAAGTGCTTGTAAATGGTCTATTTGAAATAAATGGTTTTGACTTTGACTTTATTCTCAAACCTACCAAATGATATTTATAAAATGTTGTGTGTATTTGGCAAATATAAACTTTTTTTTTTTAATATTGGTTAAGCCGTTTTGGAGGAGTTTAATAACAAACACTGTGACACAAGATTTTTATTTATTGGATAATTTTATTTATTTTAAACACTTAAAAAACTATGTTAGTAAACTTTCATACGAAATTAATAATCGCCGAAAGCCAAATGACGTCCACTAATGAACATATGTACCCCCAAGTTCTCGTATCACCATATCGACGGGTCCTGTGCATCCATCAGATTCCCTCGACCCTCACGATGCTATCGGCACACCTTATGGGAGGCTTTCCAACACGCCTTTCGCGCCCATTGACCAAATTCTGTTCTGCGAGCAATGTACCCTGGTTGCTCTACAGCATACTAGTATTTAGATGAAAAGAGTATTGGATGAATGTATTGCAATAGAGCTTTGTCAAGCCACTCAGATGCATCAGGCAACGGCGTTATCGCCGCCACCGCCGCAACCAGGATTCTGATCCCGATTTCCGGCCACCGTAGGCGCGGGCTTGCGGATAGTGAGCAATGGGTAGCTCGCTGTCCGGCCATCCGGTAACTGTCCGGACCAAGCCCAAGTCGTCGACGGCGCGCACTGTTACCGCGCGCCTCAAGGAGTTGTCAGCAACAGCAGGGACCCAGCCGGGTCGAAGCCTACTGGGGCCAGGGATATCTGAAAGGGCGCTCGAGCCCCGGTATGAAGGCTAAAAGGAACGGGGTGGGTCTTTTAGTCAGTAAGAGTGACACTATCTCCCGCTCCGCCCAAGAGCGGGGGTTATCATAAGATGATATTTCCCATCGAAAAAAAAACCACTCAGATTAGACCAACACAAAACATGTTCCTCCCACAATTAACAAAACACCACCAATCCCTACACAACCCATATAAAACCAACAATTACTAAAAACGCTGAACCCCTAATCGCGGTCAAAACGACCGGCCGACCAAAATATTTGTTCGCGAAAAAACGTCACTACACATTTCAGAAAAAAGTCCAAAAGCGATTTGTCAAAGGACCGCTGGCCCGGCATCCATCACGGGATAGACCCCGAATTATATTCTTTATTCGCCGTAATGACGCACCTGGGGTCTTCATCGTCAATCTCCATGATCAATGACGCGTTTTGACGCTCCATTGAGGGTGGATTAACGTGGTTTTCTCTGGATGGGTGGAAAATGATTGGTGATGGAATATGCTTTGTAATAAAGTACAACAGTACAAGGGGGAAGGGGAAGTGGATGCATAACATGTAGTTTGGAACAATGAGTATTGTTGGTGAGAATTTATCCAACTTGTCGATCTCATTAATAATAATAAAACATTTGTTACGGACGTAGTTCATTTTTTGTTAGTAACAATATCTTAAAAAAAAACTAGTGTTAGTAGGTTTCACAAAACAATTACACTTGTGAGTGACACTAGACTACGACACGAAGGCGCTTCCATCTTTGCAGCATGGGGGGAGCCCCACCTATCTGTGTAAATTGTCCTGCATACTATCCTGTCAACTGAAAAAAGGCAATAAAACTTATTACGTTACACTTAATTTCTTCTTTTTTAAATATATATTATAAAGAAGAAGTTTTTTATTGATTTTATTATTTTTTCCATGGAAAAGTTACGTTATTGCCTATGGTAGAGGTTATTTAGCATTTTTTTTTAAACAAATACGCGTTTACATAATTATAAAGTCATATACACAAGACACCCAAATCCAAAACAACTATATATTTGTAGGCTATGGCGATATTTGAACTCGTGACAAGTAGTATAGCAGCCATATAGTTTAACCACTACGCCAACCGTGCCTTAAAATAAAATGAAAGGAAAGAATAACGTTATTTTCCACACAAACAAATAAAATATTTTCTTTTCTTTACTAAATCAATTTTCGTAAAAAAAAAAACTGCTAAGCTAGATCGTGTAAGAAAACCAATATCAATTAAATAAAAATAGAAACATAATAAACCTTAGAAGATTTCACCCACATTTTATAAAGTTTTTCCTTAACCTGGTGTAGGTATTATGAAAACCAATAAACACCTCGCGCTGAAACTTTCATAAGATTATGTGGTGAATACTATTTTGTCGCTTACCTACTCGTTTATTAAAAGTTTCATAAAGAAATACACACCACACGTTTTCTTTTTGACGTCATTGAGGAAAATCCTCCAGTAAAGTTAATATCACTGACAATTTCAAAGTAACCAATTTTTTTATCTTTCCTTGGAATATTTACATTTTGGAGGTATGCGGAACAGAGAGTAAAGTCCCGTAAACCTCCACTGAAAAGGTAGGATCCTCTGGCCAGACGGGTGTTATGTCTTTTTTTTATGGTGGGAAAAAAAAAATCCAATAAGGTTGTTATTGGATTTTCCCGCTCTTTGGTGGAGCGAGATATAGTGTCAGACTCTTACTGACTAAAAGACCCACCCCATTCCTTCTAGCCTTCATACCGGGGCTCAAGCTCCCTTTCAGATAACCCTGGCCCCAGTAGGCTTCGACTGCGCTGGGTTCCTACTATTGCTGACAACTCCTTGAGGCGCGCGAGAACAGTGCGCGTAGACGGGTGTTATGTCTGGTTGGCTACTGTCCGATAGATGATTTTGGGGTGTCGTATACAGGGTTATTTGTAAAAAACTAACGACCTTGCTGGTCTGTACTACTAACATCATAAGCAACAACTTTTGTTCTATGACTTAAAAATGTATCATGTTTTCACAAAAATAAAAATAGTTAAATTGAGCGTTCTAATATAAATATTACGGAGTCTATGCAAAACAAGCGGTAGTATAACAGCGGAGGGAAGCTGTGGGGGTGCTTGATGCGCTTGCGTCGCGTCTTACAGACGTAGTTGGGTATAGCAAAACACAGAATTGAAATGTTTTGGATAGAGCAACGATATCTTGAAGGTTGGTTTTTGGTATATTAATGTTTTGTAAAAAGTCAGAGTAAAAATTGTTGTTTATGATTTTAGTAATACAGTTCTGCTAAGTTGTTAGTGTTTTACAAATAACTCAGTATATTCAAATCGCGTAAAGAACTTTAATTGCGCGATGTAGGATTTCGTATTTCTTCGTAGTTCTTATATTGCGTCATAGATGTCGCTACAACATCAAACTATGCCTAGTCTTTCCTGATAGCTTCTGGAGAGCTGTACCTATGTGATAGCCACGACCACTTTGGCAAGAGTGAAACGACCAATAAGAGAAGAGAGATACGTAGTCTTTGTAGCTGTGGTGGCCCAGTGGGAACCGCTCCGACTTTCAAGTTGTAGGTCGCGGGTTCAAACCACAGCCAGGCGTATACTTTGTGTATTTTATTTCATTACCACTGCTCTCGAAACGGTAAATAAAAACATCGCAAGGAAACCAGCATGTCCTAGAACCATTTGAAGACATGTGACATTCACCAACCCGCACTGCATCTGTGTGGTGTATTATGGTCCACTCCCTGCCCTAGAGAAGAGGTCTGAGTCCCAGAAGTGGGAACATTATATGGCTGGTTAGACTATGCTCTAAGCTGTAGGTAAAACATCATAAAAAGTAAAGTTACTGGCGCCTAATATAGCACCAGACATCCCCAACAAACTGTTTCCATTTCGTTCCACAAATCACGAGCTACATTTCCACCCAATTATTTTCATATCAATATTGATTCTAATTTCTTTCAGCAACTTTTCCCCAGTCAGTGATATTAGTGGCTTGATGACTTTCTGACGATGGTATGGCATGGTCTTAATGAAACACATTATACCCTCCCATTTATTGGCAGTTAGTATTTTTAACCGACAACTGTTTGAAAATAGAAGCCAATTTTGTTGGAGAAAATTATAGTTATAAAAAAGCATGATTTTATATTTAGGTCTTCAACCTTAGCTTAGCTTAGCTTAGTCGACCTTATAATGTTCCCACTGTTGGGGCTCAGGCCTCCTCTCTTGGAGAGGAAATGGGCCGTAATCCACCACGCGGGCCCAGTGCGGGTTGGTTAATGTCACATGTCTTCGAATTTTTTGGTACGTTTTGAGAGCAGTAGTGATGAAATAAATTACACAAAGTAATGCGCCTGGCTAGGTTTGAACTCACGACCTACAACTCGTAAAGCGGGACCGATACCACTCGGCCACCACTAAGCTTAGCAAGTCTTAGTAAAAAGATTAGGTTAAAACTTGTTTGACATAAACGAGCATGGTAGTTGCGAGTTGGTCATGCTAACTCAAAAGTCTGGCTACGGTGGAGCATAATGGTGGAAGTCTGCCCCGCCGCCGCCGTGTCTTCGTGAAGGCGATCAGCGGCAGTGACCTCTCGCCAGGCACTGGTTCGGTGATGGTCCGGATCAAGGATTATAATATTAATCAGCTATCGTTGTAGCATCCCAAGAAGGGTAATGTAAGTTTCAAGTGATGAATTGATCGACATGATAATTACTTTTTTGGCATGTTCTTAAATCAACACGGTGGACGGATCTCGTCAAAACTGTCACACTGCAGCGTAAATGAAGGCTCTGAAACTACCAAACACAGAATTACATGGCGTCGTATCGCGAGAGAGGTGGTGATGCAGGACTTGACCGAGACATGACCGCGACCACTCTGTCAAGAGTGCACGTCTGAGAAGAAGACATGTTCTAAAACAGTATGTTTCTGACATCTTGCCGTAGGAACGACTAATAATACTTACAGCCTGAATCGTCAATAGCACAAAATAGATAGGTACAGAAGTCAATTTCCATACAAAGCGCGCTCGACCAACGCACACATAGACACCGCTCACGAACACGATATCTTGATCGCGTCTCAGACCACTCGTTGAACAGTTCCGGCTCAAACGCTCATTAGTGTGCGTCCACCGTGCGTAGGTATAAAAACTCAAGTACATACATAAGATTGTCTTCTGTACCTATCTATTTGGAGTCAATGGCATTTTACGTGCGCCTCAAGGAGATGAAAACCATAGGGGCTTAGCGGGGTCGAAGCCTATTGGGGCCATGAGTTCGCTTCTGAAAGGAAAACTCGGGGTCTAGGAACGCAAGGCAAAGATAGAAAATTTTTTTTTAATCAGTAAAAGTCTGACACTCCACCTTGGAGCAGGAGACCTCATTACCTGATTTCCCATCTAAGAAAATCACCTCACACAGTAATTATTTTGTAATAGATTCAAATGATTCTACGTACAATCATAAACATAATTAAATATAAATTGTTTATTTAAACCCGTCATATTGATTTAAGAAGATTGAAATTTTGATAATGTGTAATGGGAATGTTCGTTGTAAATTACGAAATTAAATTATATTCGAGGTACTAAATGCTTAAAACAGGGGTGTTAAAGGAGGCACGGTTCCTTTATAAGCGATACGCGATTGGAAGAAAAAAATTCAAACAACTTTTGAGCACAATATTAATAAAATCTAATTTTTGACTCAAATTAATAGTAATAATCTGTGACCAGTCAAATTGACTGAATGCAATTTCTTTTTTCTCGCCGAATTTTTATTGTTTTAGCAATACTTTTTTATATGTACACTCATATTATAAACAAAAAAAAAAGAAGAACAATCGGTACAAAGGTGATGCTTATTTTTATAGAAATCATGTTTCATCCTCTACCCAAAAAATTTAAATCACAGAAAAACAACCAGAAAAAAAAATCCAAATAACATAATCAAACCTCCAAATGCTGAAAAGACTAGACACACACCCAACATCTTAGAGTTCGTCACGGAGCTCCTCGCAGCCACTGGGATCAGCGCTAGCCATGAATCCAGATATTCCAGTCACTGCAGTTGCGTTGAGCTCGAGCAACGAAAACTCTCGCCACCAACGAACCACCATCTGCGCGTCGACGAGGAAGAGGCCGACCTCCAGCCAACTTGGGATCTTGAGGCCCTCTGGATTCTGGGTAGGATATCCGCTGCCGGTGGAAGTGTACATCGTATGACATGGATACAGTCCGAGAAAATGTCATGCGCTTATACTTTGATGCTTCAGGCGAGGAAAGTAACCTAACTGCGTACTATGGCCGGATGCTCTCTCTGTTTCTGGTGCCAGCTATCAACGCTTCGATCCAATGTCTGTTCAGACCTGGTGCGGGCTATCCAGCGTGACCGTATAATGAATGACGGTGTACTTGTTAGACTTCACCTTGGATCACGGAGTAGCCGTGTCTCACCTACTTCACCACTCCAGCTGCGATGGAAATGCAACCCAGTGTTTTCACGATGTCGACATGAGGACAATGATGAAGGGGCCTATATCCGTAAGTAGCCAAAACAATGAACGTTTGAGAAGCACTTTGGGGAATGTATTCCTGGCCAGTCCTGTTGGATTACTGTCCAGATTAGGACTTACATCAGGCAAACGCTTGCCTGTTCTTTTTCTGACTATTTTCAATAAAATAAAATGAATATCTATTGACCTCACCCGTTTATTAGGGTTCCGTAGTCAACCAGGCACCCTTATAGTTTCGCCATGTCTGTCTGTCCGTCTGTCCGTCCTCGCTTAATCTCTGTGACCGTTAGCACTAGAAAGTTGAAATTTGATACCAATATGTATATCAATCACGCAGACAAAGTGGTAAAATAAAAATTGAAAAAAAAAAAATGTTTTATTAGGGTAGCCCCCCTATATGTAAAGTGATAAGTGTTTTTTTTTTTTTAATTTCAATCCTGACGTGGGATATATTGTTGGATAGGTATTTAAAAATGAATAGGGGTTTACTAAAATCATTTTTTGATAATGTCAATAATTTTGGAAATAATCGCTCCAAAAGTAAAAAACAATGTGTCCCCCCCTCTAACGTTTGAACCATAAGTTTAGATAATATGAAAAAAATCTGAAAAGTAGAACTTTATAAGGACTTTCTAGGAAAATCATTTTGAACTTGATGGAAAGAACAGTGTTTGTACAAAAACCCAAAAAGGTTCTACAAAATAATTTCTGGACTAAGTTTGTAGTATAATCGTATAAGCATTTTTTAAAACTCATAAGTGGGTACACTTATTGTGACGGACGGGAAACTACGGAACCCTACATTAGGAGCCCGTCCCGGCTTCGCAAGGGCAATAAATAGAGCCTATGTTACTCAGGGTGAATGTAGCTTTCCAATGATGAAAGAATTTTTGAAATCGCCACAGTAGTTTTTGACTTTATTAATTACAAACATACACACACACGCAAACAAAAATACAAATTTTCCCTCTTTATAATATTAGTGTAGATATCAAACGACGTCCAGTTTTAAAATTATTTTCGTTTGCTGCTCGATTATTATCTTTCAATAAGGATTTTAATATGGACATAGCTTGAAGAATTGCCAAACTTAAGTGGTAATGGGCAGGGCACATTGCACAAAGAACAGATGGTCGATGGAGACGAAAGGTGAAGTGGTGACCGCATACCGAAAGACGCAGCGAAGAAAGGCTTCTCACAAGGTAGACCGATGAGCTGGTGAGGGTTGCGGGTGATACAAGATGCACATGACCGGTCGTTGTGGCGACTCTTGGGGAGGCCTATGTCCAACAATGGGCGTCTTTCGGCTAAAATGATGATGTTGATGATATGGATTATAAACATATCGGCCATGTTTTAAGGTGACCAATATACTCGTAGAACGATTTCTCTTTTCTACGAAAAACGTGTAACAAAATATCGTCCTGTCCCATGCAGGTTGTTGAACAATGAATTCGCGAACAGCAGTTTGACGATATACTCGTCTCTTTTTGTTTGGTTCAACAATCTAGTTTGACTGACATTATTGCGTGGATGCACGGAGTTAATTGACAAATAGTTGGCGTTTGTGTGAATATTTGTTCCAATTTGTTGTTTGAAACATAGGGCTTTTTATAGGAATGTTTTACTATCTAATGTATATAAAATCACGAAATCTCAGAAACTAAAACACCTATAAACTAAAAATTTGGTAGGTAGGTTCCTTATAGGTGTAGACATGAATTTTACGAAACTCTGCCTCTAAAGGAGTAAAAAGAGGGTCCAATGTTTGTATAAAGAAACCAATTTCACGCGAGCAAAGCCGCTGGAAGAAGCTAGTAATTAAATTATATATTAATAATAATATATTTCTTGAGTAGAATGGATTTTAAATCGCTTAAGGATAAACCATTAATATTTCAGCCGAAAGACAGTGTAATATTCAATAATAATAAAAAAAACAGCAGCTATAAAAATATGTAGGTACTTAATGTTAAAAAATAAATGTCATTTGCTTAAAATTTATTAAGAACCTTTTACACTACTTTTATGAATTTAACAAAAAAAGAAAAAAATAGATGATATACATAATATTTATAACACATGTGATATCATAGAGCATTTAAAATTTACATTTCCCTTATGCCTTGATCACACGTACCGGGTAAAAAGGCGAGGCTTTACTTCTATTATTTTCAGATTATTAGTAAAACATAAAATATCGAAAAAAATATAGATACTTTTAGTATTCTATGAAAAGGTGGATTCCCAGGATTTAACAAGAAAATTATAGTTTACAGTAAATGTGTCTATCCAAAATGGCTTTGTATCTTTATTTCCATTTCAATTTAAATATGTCGGTAAAATTAGTTAGGTCAATGACCGCAACGCCCATTCTAAAACGCAACAACTATACCAGCATCGATTTAAGCGTTAGTATTGATACTTCAGGTAATCCTGCTAACGATATATAAGTATAAGCCTCGAACCACAAAACGAGGCTCAATCCAAAGTAGGTTTACATCGTTTAAGGACTGGCGGGGACCGGGCAAAGCGCGGTTTTCAAAGCAAAATAAATATCAACATTGAGTTCCTGAAAATAAAGTCGAATATTAAATGCGTGTCTCTGTCCGCTTTCTTGCTCTGTGTACCAGCTAGAGGCAATCTAATTTCAACTTTACTTTAATGTAGACAAAGTTTATATTTGTCTGGTATTAAAAATTGTTGGTTGAGTTTGCCAGACCTAAAGCAATTGAATAAAACTCCGTCACTCGATCCCTACACCTGCCACCGAATCTGCACGCCTCCAATTAGTGAGGCTTAACGCTAATCCGAGCGAAACAAGCTGAAAATAACTACAACACCATGTGAATAAGCAAACACCCTGTGCAAGGATTAGTCGGGAGCGAGAATTTATTTTAATTACAAGAGAAATCGCGGATCTCCGCCATTTGTTTAGTTTAGTCAGGATTACTCTCTTAAGGTTTCCTTTACGGATTTTTGTTTAAGGATTTTCGAGAGCTCGGGTGACACTTAACTGTATTTATTGGCTTGAGAAAACCGTTGAAAAGTTTCGCGAAAATAATGTTATAGTTGCAAAATAAAATAATTCTGAAAATGGAATGTGAAAATGAAATTGCCTTTTTTCTCCATGTAGAAAATCATCTAATAACTTTTTCCACTTTGGACAAGAGAGTGAGCAAGAGTGAATCACCAGTGTTCCTTTAGTTTCCCTGTTTTAACAGGGTTGTGGTACATCCTTTGAACACTGCAGACCTGGTGAATGAGTTCGGTCTTAGCAGCGAGCGGTGCGACGAGCGGTACCGCATCGGTAAGTGGTCGCGATGCGTTCTTCAAACATTTTCAGACTTTTGATCTTACCGCTCGTCGCCCCGCGCTATGCTACCGCTTACAGTGGCATGGTCATGAATGGATCGTTACAGGCCTCATCAATAAAATTTTACTGACATCTCTTTGAGGCGTGCGAGGAACACAACCCACCATCGACGCAGGCTTGGTCCTTACCGGATGACTGTAAGGCGGGCTACCCACGGCTTCGGCAAGAACATGGTAGTGTCTTGCACTAGTGGAACAGACCTCGACCTTATGCTTCACCGTGATCTCCAGCTGATTTGCACAATGGTGACACCCGGGCGTTTCTTCCAGCTGTATCTGACACAGGAAACCAAAACAACCAAGTTCCGTAAGGACCTGCGTCATTTGGGAAGTGAGAATGCCGTTGTGCCTCTGTAGTCGATGTATCTTTACCACCATGAGATCCAACGGGAGCTCAGTTTGCTGTTCTGCAGCAGTGGAGTTTCACGTAAGCGTTGCACCTTCACGCGTCATTCGGAAAAACTGTTGCTTACAAATTGGCATCCCCACACCATCCGTATGGTCATGAACTGTTGGGACATGTTAAGCAAGTAAATGTTGTAGATGTTGGAAACTCAAATACTGAAATCACTTTAGCATTCATGACAATGAATGCCAACATAAGAAGGTGGATGAGATAGTGAATAATAATTAGTTTGGGTAGACCATTTCTTGAAATAGAACATAGAACACTCGTACTTTATAACCCGAGAGTTTGTATCTTTGGTATAATTTTCTACCTTCATACAGGCAAAGTCGCAGGCAGAAGTTAATTTACAATAGAAATACGGAAAACCACTAAGCACAAGCTAAAGTACCTAGTTTAACAGATTTGTAGACAAAGAGAGAGTCTACTGTAAACTTAATTTATAGTCTCGTAAAATAAAACTGAAGAGATTTCATTCCGAAGGTCGCCTATAAAGAATCTATAAACTTAAAGACGGGAATTACTTGGAACATTGTAATAATAAGAACTGGAAGGAGGAAGTGCGGGCCCGTGAAAGATGGCAAGAGAGAAGAGAGACAGTTGCTGAAACAGTGGAACAGCACAAACTAACAAAAAGATAAAAATAAATGTAAACTATTAGAGAATGAGTTCGAGTCAGTATGCGTTTAAGCGGAAGTTCCGGAATCATTTTCTACACCAATGGCAGAATAGTCTCAAAATTTCCGTCACAAAAATAAAAATACTTAAATATATATGTAGAGTCTGTCTAATAAGTTAAACGACATGGGTAATTATTAGGATTTAATTAAATCTGATGTAGTCAACACGGGTTCAATAATCAAGGTTGATTAAGAGATAGATATCATTGTTTACTAACAGAAGAACCGAATATAAGTATTTATAAATGATTAAATATTATACAAAATTCCTAAGTCGGTTGACTTATTAGACAAACTATATGTGTATTTTAACTAAATGTATAATTTTTACTCTTGTTTTAATACCAACATTTTCTTTTTGTGCGCCTACCATATTGTCTTTTCACCACCCTAGGTTGACTGGTAGGGAATGCCTAAGGCGATAAGTCCGCCGATGTACTTTGTGTTGCATAAAGATTAAATAAATAAATAAATATCGTTCAATTCGTACGATTTAATTCTGCCAAGCCTGTTCCATCACCGCACCGCTAGAAGTATGGCGTTGCGACCCTGGCATATGGTGGATATCTCACCCATATATACTCGTACAAAAAGTTTTGGAAACCACTCATTCATTATACGTACAGCTAAGGAGTGGAATTCCCTCTCGGAGTAAATAGGTTACTTTTAGACAAGTATGCTCCTTCGAAGATGATCCGATCTCTTTACCCCTCATCACTTGATTACTTAAACTAGTGGGTAGGAGATACATGTTTAGTGATTCTGAGCCTGAGCATAGCTATTTTATAACTAGATGGCGCTGAACTCAAAACTTTTAGTTTTTAGTTTAGGACAGCATTATAAATAAAAGAATTGGTATTTGCGAAATCAATTATTTAAAAAAAAAAAATTATTTACTCAAATTATTTCTCTCAAAATTTACCTTCTGATTGTTCATGACTCAAATTATATACCTACTTATGCTGTAATTTAGCGATCTCAAGCGAGGACATTTTTCTCTAAAATGTATACTTGATTAGATCCTCGCCTAAAGCGTGTCTTATTAAGCATTTTCCAAACAACTTTGAAAAATAAACGAACTATACAAACATATCTCCGACTTCCAAGACCGGATCCATTTATAATACAGTGGTTTTCAGCAAAATCCAGTCCTTAGTGTTTCCGTACACGGGCTACAAAAAATAGCCACCACAAAAAAGCTAGAGGCGGCCACAAAAAAGCTAGAAGCGGCCACAAAAAAAAACTGTAGCGCGCGATAGCTTGTGGCCGAAGAAGCTAGAAGCGGCTTCTAGTTTTTTTTGAGGTGGTACCGCCGCTCACGGGCCACAAAAAAAGCTGAAGCGTGCGAAAGCTTGTGGCCATAGAAGTTAGAAGCGGCTTTATTGTGGCCCGTGTGCAGAGACACTTAGGCTTAGTCATCCTAAATCTTTAGCAAAAGTTTTATATCTACAACTCGAGAGAAAACAACAAAGTGTTTACAATCTGAAGGTTTATTAGGAACAGATAAACGTTAAGACGTAACGAATTTATCGCTTGAAGTTTACAATTCATGAATATTCAGCGTCGAACAAACACCTGGGGGTTTACTATTCAGCGTTTACAACGTAGACGTTTACTCGCGTTTACGGCCAGAGTTGGATGTTTAGAGCATTTTTTACGAGCACCCTGTATTACTACTGAGACTGGATTAGAGTAAAGGATGTAGCGGAAGCGATTTTGTCTTTTTAAAACACTAGCTTTTGCCCGCAGCTTCACACGTGTAAATAAAATATTGTCTGTGTCACTCAAGATTAAAGCAGCTTTCTATCGCGGAAAACATTTTAGCAATCACACCAGTACTTCCAGAGATTACCTCTTACAAAAAAAAAAACAAACTTTACCTCTTTATTATATTAGTGTAGATAAAACACTAATTTTAGTATTTATTGTAAAACAATCTATGTACAAAATTTCACAACTGTATCATAAATAGTCACAAAGTTATATAAACTTGTTACGTCACCAAAAATACATAGTCACCGAGCCATCCAGGTGACTAAACTGGTTGTTTTAAACGTCTTGCACTCTGCTGTTTGCTAGCGTCTAATACGCGCTATGACCTGCCGTGACCTGTATTGTACTTAGTGTCGGTGGTGTCCAACTTGTGACCTTTTTAAAATGTTTTTGGGAAAAATATAACATGGTGTAAAAACTATTGGAATCCATTCAGTTACTGATTCTGAACAAACCTTATTCAAGTATATAAGACTAAGCGTTTCGCCTCGCCGTTTATACCACGTGCATCAAAGGACTGGAACAATTTGCCTGCTGCGGTCTTCGGATTATAATTTGGGTGTCTTCAAGGCTAGAGTGAAATAGGCTCTTCATAAGTTATTGTGCTTCACCATCAACGATTGCATCACTGCTTACCATCGGCAGGATCACAGATCACAGTCAAGCACTAGATTATATTATTAGAAAAAAAAAAGAAAAGTTAGTGTAAAAGTTTTGTTAATAAAGTTTATTCTATTCTATTCTATTTAAACGTAAGTATTTCGCTGCAAATCCACTTCAGACTTTTTGTAGGACGAATAATTGGACCGATTTTGTATATTCGTAACATTGTTCTGTTTTCTGACCGACTTTTTGTAGGACGTGTGCGTTGCACTATTCCTGTCAGTGTGTTCTATTTTTCTCCAACAAAAAATCGGTCACCGATGATCGGACGTGGGCGTGCAGCCTTTGTCGAATACGTCAAAATATAAGAGAGAGAGAATTGGTCGACAGATACGGAGCAGATACGGCTACACAATTGAAATATTATATTGATTTTGAACAAATATAGACAGCCCCCTAGCCAAGTTACAATCGAATTCCTTTCTCTAATCGGTAACGCCTCGGTGACAGCAATTATAGAAAACGATAAGTTGGTAGCTATGTTGACGCGCCTGAGTCCACCGCTCGTTCTACAATATAGCGTTTGTATAACAAAGGATGTAGCGTTAAATATTGTAGAAACGGTTTTTAACGATGTGAACTTGGCTACGAATTGTCTATTCGTTTGTTCTGACCACGCGACTTTACGTTGAGATGGCGTCATTCCCGTACGTTTCATCACTTTTCGACAGCGTTAACGATTGTAAAATAACAACTTGGCGAAGCGTGCAGGTTTCGTATATACTAAAATATAAAGATGTTTAAATATTTATATATAATAGTCTGCTATCTCTGTATATGCTGTGTATATTGCAATATAATATTATTATCTCCTTTATTTTTCTTATATTTTTGATATTTTTAAATATTTTTCATATATATATTTAAAAAAAAACATTTAAAAATATAAAAACAGTAGTCCACCGATGTCGGGAGCAGGGTCCAAGCTACCGGTGGTTAGGGCTCCAGAGACAGGAACTTCCTCACAATGCGAGCCGTATCGAGGAGTACTGCCTTTTGTATCTGGCCCTTGATCCAACCAGGCAACGACAGCTTCGACAGATGGTCGTCGAAGCTTTTGGCAATAAGACCATTATTATTATTATATCGCCCGCCAAGTTCTATTTTAGTTTAGTAGCTGAATTGCACACGTCTGCAATTTGTACCTATTTTAAAACGAAGATGATAATTCCATAAGCGGAAACGATCTCTTAATTTGCACATCATTATTAAATATGAAATTCCAACTATCTCATAAAATAAAGCTTGTAGTATGTTTAATTCAAGCAATTTGTATTGAACGGTCATTATATCGAAGCCGAGTTAATTTGCTGAACTTCGTATTAATTTCATCGACTTTATATTGGAAAGCTGTTATAACTTTTAATCAATTTTATAAATTGCTACTATTCGACGGTTAATTAATTTAAAAAGTGGGTTTTGATTGTATTCGTAACTTTTGATCAGGATTTCCTCGTACGATAGAATATATTATGAGAACAGAGAGTTCAATGCTCATTTAAAAAAAAAGATATGAGAAAAAATAATTAAATTTATTCTGGAGACCATAAGGTTTTTTAATTTTTTTAGATTATTTTGTGTCCCTTAAGGTAGGAGTCCAAATGGTCACGCCATCTCCTTCTGGGCCTACCGCGTCACCGAGTTCTGCTATTCGGTATCCTTAATGGCAAGAAGTGGCTAAGGACAGACAAGAATGGAATAAAGGGATGGAGGCCTTTGAACGACGGGCTCATAATTATAATAATTGTGTCCCACTGCCGGGCAAGGGCCTCTGCCGTCTCCTTCCAAACCTCTGTGTCGGGTGATTCCCGGCTTAGATAGCCCTGCTAACATGATCGGATCGTCACACCTCGAGACGTCTTTTTTTATCTGTCTAGTTCGTGACAATTTTTTGCCTGCATTTGTGGCACATGGCCAGCCTACTCCTACGCATAGCCCTTTTCCCCAACATCTCTAACTTAAATTATGGAATTCATAAACCGTTAGTATGCTATTAAATGGGCTTACCACAGGTGGGTTTTTTTTTTCGATGGGAAAAATGGTCTTATGACAACCGCGGGGGTTGTCATAAGACCATTTTTAACCCCAAACCCACCCCGTTCCTTCTAGCCTTCACACCGGGGCTCTTTTTTTTTCGATGGGAAAAATCATCTTATGACAACCCCCGCTCTTGGGCGGAGCGGGAGATAGTGTCAGATTCTTACTGACTAAAAAACCCATCCCGTTCCTTCAAGCCTTCATACCGAGGCTCGAGCGCTCATTCGGATAACCCCCAGTAGGCTTCGACCCGGCTGGGCCCCTGCTGCTGCTGACAACTCCTTGAGGCGCGCGGGAACAGCGCGCGCCGTCGACGACTTGGGCTTGGTCCGGACTGTTACCGGACGGCCGGACAGCGAGCTACCCATTGCTCACTGTCCGCAAGCCCGCGCCTGCGGTGGCTGGAAATCGGGATCGGAATCCCGGCGGCGGCGGCGAGATAGTATGCCAGGTGGGTCCATATTACTTACTAGCTTTTGCCCGTGACTTCGCCCACGTAAATAAAAAGCCTATGTCACTCTGGAATAAAGTAGCTTGCTGTCGGTGAAAATATTTTACCATTCGGACCAGTACTTTCAGAGATTATTTCCTACAAACAAAAAAAAAAAACAACTTTAACTCTTTATATTAATGTAGATTTTATATATTTTTTTACTATTAGGCCAAATAATAATGCATTGAAATAAAAATCCATACATCCAGCATCCATAAAGGAGAAATAAAGCCTAAGAAATATGAGGACGCTCCTTTTTACCAAAGCCAAAAGCTAAAGCTAAAGGAGGGTTATGATATTGACAGACTATGTACGTACATAGCCTGCAACCAGCATATACTGCATAGCCATACAAACATACATACATATGTATGTTTGCATGTACGTAAGTATGTATGTATGTGAGTATGTTCATCTGTTCCCTCATAGCTTCTAATCTACT
Source organism: Mythimna albipuncta (assembly GCA_929112965.1). Taxonomy (NCBI): domain Eukaryota; kingdom Metazoa; phylum Arthropoda; class Insecta; order Lepidoptera; family Noctuidae; genus Mythimna; species Mythimna albipuncta. The sequence continues at coordinate 21,310,618 of OV815963.1, forward strand.
TATTGGAACTCGACATATGAGGTGTTATTAGAACCAATTCAATCTTCCGCTGAACATAGACGGTTACGTAATGTGTCACAAAACCCGATATAGCGCCCTCTAGCGGACAAAAAATAATTTATTCAAAATAAAAATGGAAATAAATATGCCATTTGATGGTGCTTCACTTGTACATTTCCAAAATATTACTCAAATTTAAAGTGACCCAAAACCGTACAGATGTTTGAGCGTGAAGGAGTAACAAAAACGTTCATATAAACTTTCACCTTTATAAAATTACATTATGTAATGTGATGTGATGGGATGTTAATGTGATGTGATGTTAATGTAATGTGATGATTTTATTGTATTAATGTAACTGTGTCCAGTTCTCAAAATCGCTCACCCGTCATCCCTTACAGCCCAGTCTACCTTGAGTCATTATAACTGCGAAGGATCGGCACATTAAACTCAAAGCTGCTGTAAATTCTCGCTGATTGTTTCTTATATTTTTTCTGTCGGCCATTTTCCGAATATGTGACGTCATAACGACGGTGCGAATTTGTTGAGCAATAACCGTTTTTTTACAGTACTGTTTAAGTGTTTCACCGGAGTTCTACTGTTAGTTATGGTGGCAGGGATATTTAATATCTGTGTTTTTATGGTGCGTTAGTCGAATTTTTGGTGCAGTGCTTGAGATTAAAGATTTAAAGAGTATGTGGAGAGTTCTTCTTTTTTGCCGATATTGATCAGAACAAAAAGTATTACGGGTACTTCCTCCACTTTGTTTTTTTTTCCACCCTGCTATAAGAAGTTTGCTATAAAAAGTTTGGAACACATACAGGTGAGATAGTGGTCAAACGCGAGCCAGCGCAGGCAGTCTATCGCCCAGAGATTGCTGAGTTGACGACCCTTTCCGTTCTAACTATATTGTAACTATATTAACTATATTGTATTTTTGTACTCTTTTTTTTATTAAATTGAGTTAACGCCTATTGTATTGCCAGCGACGAATAAATGCTATTCTATTCTATTCTACATACAATTTTGCAGCATCATCTTATTTCGGACCTTTTCGCTTGCATCGAACGCCTCGAGTTCGCCACGCCCTCAATTCTTTTGTTCCAGCCACGTGACCGAGCGTTGAGATGACGTCATTCCCGTACATTTGAAATTTTCTACTAGCATTAACAGATTATCAACTTGGCTACGGGTACTGGTTTAGGCTATGGAATGGGATGCAGTAGACTCTATCAGTGAAGCAATAAATTAGCAAAAGAGATGGCTCCAGCCGTAATTTAACGCTCCTCACAGTCCAACCACTGCAACCCTGAAGATACCCCAGGTATCAAGAGCCACACTGTGATAGGCGAAGGCTTGGAAATAGCTTACCGTCCGCCCGTAGAAGGCAACTGAAGGACACAAGTCTGATTTTAGTCAATAAAAGTCTGGCACGCACTCTTACCTCACCCGAGCGGCAGAAGTCATTGGATGATTTAGCAACACCGAAAAAAAAAATATGAAAAAAAATCTATATGAAGAAGAACACGCAAGAAACTCTTTTAAATCATGTTATTTTGTTGTTGTTTCTTTTATGTGAACACAATGTAAATGAGCAATAAAAAAAAAGAAAAAAAAGTTGAAATATGCCACTGGCAGTTAAGAAATAACCAGCCTCAAAAGATTGTCACCGTTTTATAAATATCTGAAATACCGGACAAATGCATACGGTACGATGTTGCCATGAGGAAGGTAAAAAATCTTTTGCCTTCCTCATGGCAACATCGTAATTGTAATTTTTATGTTATTCCGTTGACCCCATTCAAGAAAAGAATGGAATTCTCTGCGGCAAATTATTGTTTTATGCGCCATTACTATAATCGTGAATGCGTGCGACGAACATTGTGATTTATAATAGCTGTTCAAGCAATCTTAGGTTAAATATTACTTTATTTTATTCTTGGCGTTGCCGATTAATTGTGTGTGAATGTTTGATGATTTTTTTCCAACGTACTTAGTAGTTCGAATGGCTTGTTCACGACCTTGCCTCTCGGCGGGAAAAGCAGGAAAGCCCGGGGCAGCGAGCGGGAAAGGCAAAAGTATAAAAAAGTTTAAAGCACGGCATGAGACGCCGCTCGTAGCGACGTGCACTGACACTACCGATGTCGCCTCACTCACCGCGCAGCTCGTGAACAGAAGAAGTCATGACCAGCCCCCTTAGCCAAGTTACAACCAGTTTGTGTCGGATTCCGTTCTCTAATCGGTAAAGCCTCGTTAACAGCAATTTTAGAAAACGATAAGTTTGTAGCCATGTTTACGCGCCTGAGTCGGCCACTCGCGTTTGTATAACAAAGGATGTAGCGTTAAACATTGTAGAAACGATTTTGAACGATGTGAACTTGGCTACGAATTGTCTATTCGTTTGTTCTGACCACGCGACTTTACGTTGAGATGACGTCATTCCCATACGTTTCATCACTTTTCGACAGCGTTAACGATTGCAGAATGACAACTTGGCTAAGCTTACTGGCCGGAAGAATTGCAAAACTTAACTAGCAGTGGGCAGGGCACATTGCCTGCAGAATAGATGGTCGATGGAGACGAAGGGTTCTGGTGCGGCGATCGCATACCGGTAGGTGTTGGCAGGCTTTCCACAAGATGGACTATTGACTTAGTGAGGGTCGCGGCAATGAGACGTACAGAACCAGTCGTTTTCTAGGGAGGCCTATGTCCAACAGTGGACATCTTTCGACTGAAATGATGATGACTTAGTAGTTCTGTGCAATGGCAGTCCAGAATAGAATAGAATAGACACTTTATTGTATACCAAAAAGTAACACAGCTTATGCAAAAACTTAAGCCCAGTGTTAACGGCCCGATTTACAAATTGTATTTCGTTGGTTCAACCTTTGCTTTGAAAGGGCAGCGCTTTACTTTGTGTAATTTATTTCGTCACCACTGAAGGATTCGAAGGATCGAAACTAAAATGTAAATTTTGTATGAAGTTAATTGCATTAGAAAAAAAAATTAATAAAATGTATCATTAATAGATATTAATTCCACATGAGAGAATTTTGTTTTTAATTTTATATTCGTGTCACTTTGTCACGTTTGATCTTGTACTTTCTAAGAGTTTGAGCTTTTGTACCAATTTTCAACATTAGAACGCCTGATAAAAATCACATAGCAGCTGCACTTATTTAAAAAACTTCATACTACATAACACCGACCTACACTTTCATTTAACGAGCTTTGAACATTCAGTTTTTTTTCTTCCGGAAATTCCGTTTAACCGCGCACAAATATTATTTTGCACTATGTTGAAAAACCTAAATTTTTTATTTTACTTTGTTTTTTGTGACTATCAGGACAAAATTTTCCCTTCTCTCCTTATAAAAACTTAACTAACGTGATAATTACGTATTTAAACAGGGAAGTTTTAGCTAATTCATTTATTTAAAAAAATTATCAACAAAAAATCATGATGTTATTTACAAACTTCAGGAGATGTTTTCGGCTGTCCACAAAGTTGCTTTAATGGAGCCACTTTCGGCATACCGAAGTAGGCAAATATTTAAATGGCTTATTATAAAAGGTCTTGTTATTACTTAAGTAAAGTCTCAATAAATAATATTCATAAGCGGCAAAGTTATAAGCGTTTGTATATCCCAAAATGTCTCTCATTTTGTGGAGATATTGTACAGGCTATTGATTATGAATGAATAAATGGCGATCAAAATGGAGAAACAACTGCGCGAAGTATTTTGTAGTAGCAATAATTATGAATGATTGATTCAATTATTAATTTTTTCATTTATTACATTACAATTATTGATTATGACAATTTTTAGTGGACAATTTTAGGACTTCGTTTTTTTACTTATGACAAATATTTCCATATGTACGGATAGAGCCATATTTTTATGTAAGTACTAATTAAAAAGTATGGGTGTACTTATACGTATTTTATAAAGCATTGACAAAATAATACAAGTAAGTTCAAAGTCGTTGATTGTTGTCAGTGAGAGCTAATAACAAGTTATTTTTTAAAATGACACCCGTCCAACTTTTCTGGACCACAAAACTCGGACTGACGTCACTTAACTTTACAAATGTCGTTTGAAAAAATCATAAGGGACAACGCTCGAAATATTAATCTTAAACCGTAAGATAATAAATAGTAGGTTCAAAATACCTTGACCCTAAATGTGTTTTAGGATTAGGAGATAGGCACACGAGGGCTTTAATAAGTAACTTGTAAACAGCGTCCAATTTCAAGTCAGCTGCACGTGCAAACCAATTAATACCTCAAACTCATTAAGTAGAAAGATCTATAAAAAAGAAAGGAAAACTAATAAAACTTCTGTGAAAGTTCAACCGTCCGACGGGTCGAAAAGTTAATTAAATGTACGTACCGGGCATCGTGTGTTTGATTTTCGAATTAGGACGAAATAAAGACGATGAAACTATTTGAGGATTAGAATCCATAGATCATCTGATGATTACTGTAGCAGTGTTGAAAAAAAGATAATTAATCAAAATAACGATTAAAATGTTTGTCATTATTGACGATTAGAATTAATTAATCGTAATCGAGATAAGTCTGGTTATGTTTATTAAGCATAATCCCGTTTTAAAAAAATATTTTGCTATAGTTTAAACGAATTAAAATTAAATCGAGCCAAACATTTATATTTAGTTTTGGATTTGCATGGTTTGTGATTTTAGCTAGTGTGAAGTTTAGCTTTTGATACATACTGTATTTATTAACTGCAGCATTAACTTTTGTTTTTTATTCGAATGTGGATGAAACACAATATAATGTTTTTTGCTGTATTTAGCAGAAAACATTTTTTTTTTTTTCGATAGCAAAAATCATCTTATGAAAACCCCCGCTCTTAGGCGGAGCGGGAGATAGTGTCAGACTCTTACTGACTAAAAAACCCATCCCGTTCCTTCAAGCAAACATATCGATCATCTTATTAGGCTTCGCTGAGTTAGTCAATAATGAATAAAAGTAAAGAACCTTTTATTCTCTGTAACGTCACAGTATTTTTATGTAAACATTCAAGAATACCATTTTATAATTAATGTAGAAGTTTAGACACTTCACTGGTATATCTAGATTCTAGATTAATTGTATACTTAAAATTTTTATATCATTATTATTAGGCAGTCATTTTTTTTTATTTATTCTGAGTTTCAGAAGTTAAAATACCGGTCCGCTAAAACCACTAGTTGGGGTTTCAGGTTTATAAATTAAACAACCAAATTATCAATAAGCTGCCACAACTCAAGAATCACGTCTAGTTCTATGGGACGGAACTGGACTGCCCTCACCGAGACCTCTTGATTTGCTCTACATTTAATGGGTTTACCACAAGTACTTATATTAAATTGATATAGTGTTTTAGGCTTAATAAAAGGCTTTCCATTTTTTTTTTGCTGTTTGTTCCCGAGGTTTTCTTTATATTGTTCTCACATCTGGTGTAGTCCCTACTCGGTACTTGCATGGCGGGTCCTTCCATTTAGTAGCATTTATTGTCCATCTGTTATAGGCCGGCCTATCTGAATTTAAGTGATTGTTTAAATGCCTTTAGTTATCTTGTTGTGGAGTAGTTTGTGTATTTTCTTAATATTTCACGAAATTCGAACAGACGTCCGTAAGCTATAAAAGAAAATAATAAACTCTTGCATTTTATCCTTTCTAACGCTGTCATACGTGAAAAAAAAGAAAAATAAAAAAATAAGATAGTGCCTGAAAGGTATGAAACGGTGCAGAGGTAGTCTAAAACTATAATAAAATTCGCAACCACATTTTTGTTAAGATCGCACTGCTTTGTACATGGAAAACAAAAATCCTAGTAGAAATTGTGATGTAAAATTGGTACATCACAATTTCTACTAGGAATACATTTCTGAATAATAATAGCAGTCATTGAACTTTAATCAAAATCAATTCCGCCAAAAGCTTGAAGCATATTTTTTGTTGGAGTATTATAAACATGATTAAGCCAGAAGAAGGCTTGGGTGTTAATCTATGATGTAATCAAATGAATGATTAACAATTATTTTTTAATCTCAATTACGATTAACATAATTAATATTAGTGTATTAAATCCTCGATCATTAGAAAATATTGAATGACTCCCAACTATTATTAACCACACAATAAAAGAGGACGGTAGCGAAGCATAAATGTCTAGCGCACTCTGAAAACTTACTTCCACTGACCACTGCTGCATAAACTATCTATTTCCATCACAGTATCACACAAGTATTATGAAAGCTAAAGTTTGTATGTATATTTGTTTGATATTCTATCCCACTCAAAGGACTGAACGGATTCAAATGAAACTTGGTACACAAGTGGACTATGTCCTGGAACTTGATCTGGGACTTCTACTCTGCCGTCGTCGATATTAAAAAGGTCACAACTAAGTTTATTTTCGAAATTAAGTTAAATACGTATTCAGAATCAGAAAATAATTTGATTCGGCAGTAGGTACTTTTATTCTGGAAATATATTTCCCTCAGATAATTTTTGACATTCACGCGAGCGAAGCCTATGGCAAAAGCTAGGTAATTCTGTCATATTATTCGCAAGTTAAAAAAAGCAAACAATAAGCATTTCTCCTCGTCATTTATACCGCGTACATCGATGGACTCGAACAATAAATTTACCTACTGCGATCTTCCCATCCGATTATAATTTGGGTGTCTTCAAGGCTAGAGTGAACAGGCTCTCAGTAAACTAACCTCACCATCAACGATTGCATCACTATTTACGATCAGGTGGTATCGCAGTCAAGCACTAGTTTATATCAAATAAAAAGAAAAAAAACCTACGTTAGTATGTTGACGACCAATGGGTAGACCAATGAAATAAAAGTAAACATTTTAGTTTGCTATCCGTGAGTTATTGCGCTTTTGTACAAGCTTTTTCAGGGTATTGATATGTTTTATTTAAAATAGTATTCCCGTGATGTTGGTAGTCTTTTTGCGAAAATATTGGAACCATATATATTTAAAATTTTTAGGCACCAAGAGTTTCATCTCCAAACGGCTCGGAAACATAAGTACCTACCGATGATGTAGCTATACTTTCGTGGCTTAAGGTTGTTTTCTTCACAGCTCTAACTGCAACGCCAGCACAGCACGACGAGCTAGGTAGTTGGTATGGAGCAAAAGTATCGACACCAGAAGCATCCCATAGTAAAAGCTTACCCATTTTCCAAGGAAACAAAGACATGCCTGAGCAAATTGACGGTGACAAGAGCACGTTAGGTGATGTCGTTGATGTTCGCATATTCAGTAGATATTCATTAAATATGATTGTATAATTATTGGACATATTTCACTATGCAGTCAAATTTCGTCGTACAGAAAACATTGTCCCCTACTGACACAACAAAGGCTTTCCTAGTCCTTTTAGAGTTTTTGGTAGAACTCAAGCTTGTCCTATTATTGTAATATCCAAAAACGTTTGAATATTGAAGATTCCATTAACTAGCCGTAATTCATTTTGTAGCATTAGTCATTGGAATCTAATCAATCATACAGGTTGTTTTATCAAATCTATTGTATAGCTAGAATTTTTTTTATCTTTTCGATTTGGATAAAATTTTTGCTTGCATATTAATTTTTTAGTTAAAGAGTTGCAGTTTTGTTTTGGTCAATTTTCAAAAACATAATACATTGTATCAACTTCAGTAACTGTATAAGTTCTAACGTTAATTAAAAAATAATCAAATTTTTGGGTTACATTCAATTCTTTCTCAAACTAATTCTACAGATCCCTTATTTTTCGGTGACTCTAAAGAAATGTATCGAGTTAATCGATATAATAAGTAGAATTTTATTACATTTGTTTGACAGTGAGATGTCTAATACAATATACAACAATTTTATGAAAAACATGACAAAAGCTAGCGCATTATTACCCTTCTAATAGGTAAAGATTACTTTAACCTTACCTATTTGCTTACTAAAAATATCTAGTTTAGATATTGTTATTCATCATCATCAGCCTTTTTAAGCGCAGGCCATACCGCCAGCTAGCGGGCGGGCGGGCTAGGCGGGTGGACGAAGCGAACGAAGGAAACTATACAAACTACGCGAAATATTGGCGAACTAAACTATGGGGTTCACACCGAAAACTACGGAAAGACGAGCGACGAGCGGAGCGGACTAAGCGGACGAAGCGGGGGTAGTATTTTTTTAAGTCATCATCAGAACTTTCGTCGATATATGACATATTCATCGTTCCCAAACTAAACACTACTCTGCTATTCGAAAGACGAACGTCGACTAGTCTACTCGAAACGGGGAGGACGGGCGAACGAACCGGGCGAGCGGGCTGGCGGGCGAGCTAAGCTAGCGAAGCGCGGGCGCGCCAACGAGGTGAACGAGTAGCTTCGCTGGAATCGTCGGATATTTCGTTAGCTTAGCTCGTTAGGTTCGTCGGTAGCTCGCGGTGTGAACCGAAGTATGTAAAGAGGTGAAACGATGTTCGCCCGCCTAGCCCGCCCGCCCGCTAGCTGGCGGTGTGGCCTGCGCTTTAATGTTCCCACTGCTGGGCCTCAGGCCTCCTCTCTAGGAGTAATCCAACACGCGAGCCCAGTGCGGGCTTATTGTTATTATCCTTGCCAAATTATAAAGCTAGTATTTATAATTACGAAAATTCCTAGATAATCCAATTTGGCTAGCCTGTAAACAAAAAAAATGGATACAAATTTAAAATCGACTTCCATTCATACAGTTACAACATTTTTAAAAACATCACAATACAAACCGCTTCTTTTCAAAAACAGAATACGAATAAAAATGCGTCATAAAAATAAAAATGGCGCCGGCGGGCAGGTGCCTCAATATTTACAAAACGTCGTCCACCATTGATACGATATACCGCTATGAAAAATGCCATCGTATTATAGATTTTAAGTGCTCTTTGTCGTGTATACGATTTATGTATTCCTGAACGTTACAGATACAATGAAATATTGTTGCTATAAATAATACTGTGAATAATCGCTCGAGGGAGCGTGATGGTTTGTAATATATGGGACATTAGGTTTACATTTGTGAAGGGTTTATCTGTTCTCATGTACTTGTACGGTTTGTTAATAATGGTATGATTTTTATGTTCATAAATATTTCTGGTTGAATATTTTTTTGTTTTATTAGCTATCTCTTTACTATTACTTTCATTTTCTTTTGTAATTGCTGAATGAGGCAAAAGAAGAAAAGTTACATGAAAAAATATTGTCAAATATACTAAAATACAGTTACATTTGAGATTATTTCATTTTCTCTACAGAAAATTTTAATAATCATTTGATTAACAGGTGCTAAACAGCACATATTTTTAAGAATATGACTCTTTCATTATGTCTTGAATATTTGCAGAATATTACTTACAATTTATTCTGATTTTTGCATTGATCTGCACTAGATGGCTCGCATCAAATGGTGTGATTATTAGCAATCCGTAGCAATTAATATTGTCTGTTACAACCATACGCTAGTCGGATTTTGATTAGATCAGAACAGATTTGAAGGTGAAATAATGTCATTAGTTGAGCTATGTGATTGAGCATTGGAAAAGTGAAATTCTTTCAGCGACAGTTGTCGTCAAAAGTAAAAAAAAACAGACAGACAGACAGACAGACAGACAGACAGACAGACAGACAGACAGACAGACAGACAGACAGACATGACGAATCTATAAGGGTTCCGTTTTTTGCCATTTGGCTACGGAACCCTAAAAATTGAAATGAGAATGGGCAAAAATGTATGAAGCTTGGAACCACCCTCCAATAGCAATGAGATATATATCGTTGGATAGGTCTTTTCAATTGAAACAACAATTGTTATGACAACTTTGTTGTTACAACTGTCTGTTCAGAGTTATAAGACTTATAAGTTCAGATTTAAAGATAAAAATATTTTTGAGAGAAAAATAATTAATAATGCATTATTTATTTTTATTACGTGATTTATTTACACACATCGGCGTGTTCTATGGGTTATCTAAATATAATCACATAATTATAGAACATTGCTGGTGCAGTAAATCCTTCCTGAATCGCATACCCTAAATACTAGATTAATGATATAATGTGTGCACATGTGTCCCTCGATCAGATCATCTAACAGTTTTGTAGCACACACATTGTTCTTATAAATCGTAATAGCTTAAAGTATGCCGTAGAGACAAGATTTGTTTGGGTCACTACTTACTGAATTCGGGTAATAATCAAAAACGTTATTTAATTTTATGTATCCTATATCATATACGTATATCGTTTTTGCCTTTGAACTGATACTGAAGGAATGAAGAATGGGGTGAAGAAAATAAATAAAACTGTTTACTTTTGTACAAAATATATTTTTATTTTTTAACATTACCCATCCGGTAAATGCTAACAAAATCTAAATTACCTGTGAAAATAAAGCTTTTCAAATTATTATTGCAAACAATCTTTACGCTCTAATTTTCATTATTGTACTTAAAATAAGGGAAGTAGTATGAACAATATCCATTACAGTATTAAGTTCTACCGGTCTATTTGTAAATGAAAATTTAATGACGTGTCGTTTACTGTCTACACTAATGGTTACATGTCAATATAGCTTTACTTATATTTGTTTATAGAAAATCTTTGAATCTTGGGTACATTTGAATTGCGTTTTAATATTTTCTGCATTGTTTTATATATTTAAGAAAGTTTTTGTGGTGACAATTTCATCATGTATATCCTGTATATTTCACAATTTCTCATTTATTTTTATATGTGACACGTTCAACGACTTTGAAGTTTTTTCAGAACACTAGCAACTTATAATGGATATCACTCATACCTAAATACAAGTGTATTCTCGATTCAAATTGTAAACGTTGTCCAAAGCATTTATCATAAAGGCAGTGAAAACAATCTAACAGCTAACCGTGCAAAGTATATAAATGTTATTAATAAATAAATATTACAAGTAGATAAATAAATTATTGCAAATGCAGAACTAATCGTAGCCGACAGCAGTGCTTACTGTCTATATACGTATAATAATAGGCAGACATTACTGATTTCTGGCAACATTTATTAGACTAATGACGGGTACAGTTCAAGTGAATGAACGTCAATAAGCTTTTTACTGGATACAAACCAAATAACCGAACGCTAGAAAACGAATGGGAATCTTTCTATCGTTTAGTTTAATATTGACAATACTTGATATTCAAGTAATGGAATGGCTTTATACCATAGAAAATGGTTCAACATTAATATTGTTTTTGTAAAGAACGATAACAATGGTTTCAACTATAACAGTAGAAACTGCACTCTCCTGAATGAATTGTGATGTTTCATTATTCTTGTAACAAACAATAAAAACGATTACAGTGGCATGAATTAAGTTGGCTGAATAAAATCAATAAGTATCGACAGTAGTTATCCAGATCGTTATTTTATTTTTTAATAATGGATAGGCTCGCGTTTGACTACTTTAACCACTAAATTCTTGAAGAATGAATAAAATAATTGAATAAAAAGGTGTAATTACAAAAAGAAACTATTGAAACTACTTAAGTAGAAATAACGACTGGAACAATTATTTATTAATACAGTAAATTACTTGATAGCTCAACAGAATACTTAATTAAAGAAGAAAATAATAACATTGCTGGTACACCCAATTTAAAAGTTGTCACATTTTTACAAAACAAATTATATTCAACTGTATTAAGTATTAATAATATGGACGAGAAATCAACAATATCTGCCGCCATTACTTACATCTAGTAACGATCTTAAACTAATCAAATATATTTACATTACAACGAGTAGATTATACGATGCTCGCAGTCAGTCAAATCGCTTTGAAGCTAGCGTGCACGTAAAAATACGCCAAGTTCGTGCCGCAGATTATGATTTCATTGAGCATTTTAGTATATTGATATGAAAAATGATAATTGAGAGAGTGAAAAAAATGTTAACAGTTTTTGAGAAAAAATTAGAAATGCTTCTATTTTTGAACTTGGCGATCTTTTTACGAGCACATAATGATAGAAGTCAACTTGATGCTTAACACAATGAGTTCAAAAACCATAAAATTGAACCAAATCCCTTGATTTGATTCAGAAAGGTTTATACTTATGCCATGTTATAAAAAACATTACAACTATTACTACCTAAGTTGATAATGACTTAACTGTTTGGCTACTATCACCTTGCCCTAACCTATGATCTTTCGTTTGAAGCATCAATTAGTGTAAGTTTAGATTTAGGTATAAGGGTATATACAGTAATTACAAAACAACATCATCAACTTGAGCGCCTGGAATCTTCCCCTCCTAAAATTAAACATCATAAATATCGGGCGTATTCATCAATAAAGTACATTTAAAATTTTCGTACTTAAGTAGAGTAGAAATATAATGACAGGTCCAAGCAGTTACAAGAAAATTTTTGGCTATACAACGATCGTTCTTAACAAATTAGACTGATCCACCCAGATCGTAAATTTTCTACATTACCAAAATTTCCCTTGAACACGCAACGCCAACTGCTCGCTACTGCCTTTATACAGAGATATTTATAGAAAAATTCTTAGTGAAAATTGACAGGACTGTGAATTCTTAGGTATTTTGTATTCACTAACATCCGGGTAACAATAACAAGTACAGAACTTGGTTCTCAGTAATCAACAAAGGAGGGCTCAGGCGCTCAATATAGCGTCTGTCAATGGAGGCTCCAGTCCATCGGGAGGTCCCTGGAGGTGGAGCGAGAATGGAGCGATGGCGGTGCGTGCGGCGCACCGCGGGCCGCGTGTCAGTAGTCCAGGGACTCCTCATCCGGGGAGCGCTTGCGGCAGCACAGGCGCCACGCGGCACCGAGCGCACACACACCAATAGCAATTGCTAACCCTGCACCCAAAGCTGGTGCCGTCCAATCACCACCTCCCACACTCCTCGCCCTTGCACACAGCTCAGGCGCTTCATCGTTCAGCTGACCCAATGGAAGCCCTCCTAACAAATCCAAATAACCCAAACGTCGGAGACTGTCTTCAGAATACGCTTCTCTAGCTCTCTTTTCATCAACTGTCCAGAATTTGCGATCACCTGATGTCACATTTGGACAGTTAACTACACCATTACAAATCAATCTAGCGGGAATGCATAAAGATTCACCTGGACAAATGAAATCACAGCCATGCCCTGATTCGGAAGATTTCATTTCTCCATCTGTTAAACGAGATGTCATTAGAGTTCCATCAGAATTTTTAGGTAGGTGATACAACCCAGTCCAGGCAATTTTGAAGGCAGCCCGAGCTGGTGATGCACTACCAATGAAGACGATACGAATTGATCTCGTCTTTTCTTTTTCAATTACTAACGGGTCATCTAAAGATTCGAATCCAAGTTCTCCTGCTGACAGTATTGGCAGTTTTTCAGTTTCTGTAACATTATCTCCACACACTGATAAATAAGGATCTAACCGCCCAGGCAAGTATATCTGTATATTTCCATCTTCACAATGACGGGACGCGAACTTGATGCTTTCGAAGTGTAACCAGATATCCCTCTTTTCTTCGATCTCCAGATCCCAAATGCACTGTATTCTCTTTGGTGGTTCCATGTAGCCTAGTGCTTCTAAATGTGGGTAGACTATTTCACCATCTGAAGCTGCTGCCAAAACTGCTGGTCCACATAGAGGGCCATGGACGAATTCGTAGCGTGCTTCAAAAAGTGGCGAGGGGTTTTTGAAGTATGACGCTGCAGCATGAGCATTATCTACAATCAACTGAAGGTTTAAGCTTTCACCCGCTGATACTACTCTATATGGTCTTGCTCTGGACACTGCGTTCGCATGCTTAGCGCAAAGGCATGAGCCTAGGGATCGCTGGACAGCTAAATGGAGTGGAAGAGGGGTGGTGCTGACACCAGGGGCTGTTATGTTGGGTGATTTCCCAGTTGGATAGGGCTCCCAGATGATTAGCTTATCAGCTCGGTCCTCGTAGCAGTTCTGACAGGTCACTGAGGTGTAGGGGTGTTCCTGCAAGGAAAATAAGGTGAGAATCTTGTTCAGCATTAATATTTACTTCTTGTGAGTCAGGCCAAGTTATGAAAATAAAGTTGGTATCAAAAAAGGCAAGAGCTGCAAATATATTTTAAATATGTATAAAGCGAGTTAAGGAGATCATTGTGTTTATACAGAAACGATCTGCTGTTTAAACACAATCTGAAATAGCTTGGTTTAAAATAAACCTTATGTTATTTATTCGGTTTGTATATGAAGTAAATAGAGTGAATTTTTTAACCTGACAATAAAACGAAACATAATGTAACTCTTTTCGTTTCATCGTGAAGGAAACTGAATTTTATGAATACCGATTTTTATGGAAATAGAGCATAAGCGCAATATAATAAATCTCTCAAAATCATTCTTACACCGACGCGACGTGTGATATTCTGTGTATTTTTAGAAGATTAGTTTTGTGGTAAATATCATTGTAGCATCAACCTCATAAATGGCCGTTTTTTTAACTTTACGTTTTAAATTAACGTTTTTTTTTTCAGTAAATTATAATAAATTTATCTATACAGATATAATAGTGACAAAGTTACTATGAGGCGCAAATAACTCCACTAAGATACAGAAAACAGAAGCGATAGTTTTGAACGAATACGAAGTAATCTTAAGCTTGTTCCGATTTATATAACTTTTTAAACAAAATCAAAACAAAAATCTTCACAAACGAATATTAACGCATATTTAACTTCAAGAAAATGTAAACGAAAAACTAATTAGAAATCACTTCAAGTAAACAAATTCTTAGAGAAAATTAATTAAAGAAGAAATAACTGGAACTAAGATAACATTTTGTAGAACTTTCTACGTTGTTTAGAAGTAAATGTAATTGATTATCACATTTGGAGCCAAGTCTATTTGAAGTTTTGTAGTTTACAAGTTTGATTTCATGTTTGAACTTGCTACAAATATTTACAAGGCCAACATAGTACTAGGGGTAACTTTAAAGAGCTCTTTTATGGTGGGGAAAATCATCCAATGACAACCCCCGCTCTTGGGCGGAGCGGGAGATAGTGTCAGACTCTTACTGACTAAAAGGCCCACCCCGTTCTTTCTAGCCTTCATACCGGGGCTCGAGCTCCCTTTCGGATAACCCTGGCCCTAGTAGGCTTAAACCCGGCTGAGCCCCTGCTGTTGCTGACAACTTATTGAGGCGCGCGGGAATTGTGCGCGCCGTCGACGACTTGGGCTCGGTCCGGACAGTTACCGGACGGTCGGACAGCGAGCTACCCATTGCTCACTGTCTGCAAGACCGTGCCTACGGTGGCCGAAAATCGGGATCAAAATCCCGGCGGTGGCGGCGAGAGCGCCGTTGTCTGATGCGGTCGGCCTCCTCCTTTGTGAGCATTACTGCTTCGCAGAAGTCGGCGACCGCCTGCCATTCCTCCTCGCTCCGGACTATGGTCTGAACCAAGGCCCGACGCGAGAGGTCTCCGCAACTTTAAATGGCTGGGGAAATGTTCAAAAGAGTTCACCATGGCTGTAGACAGTAAAAACCGGCCAAGTGCAAGGCAGATTCGCGCACGTGGGGTTTCGTACCGACCGTAACAAGAAACGGCAAATACGTCACGATTGTTGAATGGGAACACCACTTAAATATATTTTTTTTTCTGTTTTTAGTATTTGTTGTTATAGCGGCAATAGAAATACATCATATGTGAAAATTTCAACTGTCTAGCTATCGTGGTTTATGAGATACAGCCTGGTGACAGACGGACAGATAGATAGACAGACAGACAGACAGGCAGGCAGACGGACAACAGAGTCTTAGTAAAAGGATTAGAATCTTAGACTACAGAACCCAAAAAGTAAGTATAAGTTGAACTCCTTAGTAGTCGTGAGTTGAGCTTTACGAATACTGCCAAATGCTTGCACTGACTTGACAGGTCCACTAAAATCTGTTTGGTTTTTTCCTCAAAAAACCATCTCAGACACTAATCTGCATGGTTCTTATGACCTTACACATTAGTTGTATGGACTTGAACCTGTCAATCGTGGAAATTACAGACACAATAGAAAGACAATAGATGCGCGAACGCCGGCATTCGCTTGGGGTTTAATGAATTAAAAAAGACTTTGACCCCTTTTTTTTTTTTTTTATGGTGGGAAAAAATCATGCATTGACATCCCCCGCTCTTGGGCGGAGCGGGAGATAGTGTCAGACTCTTACTGACTAAAAGACCCACCCCGTTCCTTCTAGCCTTCACACCGGGGCTTGAGCGCCCTTTCGGATAACCCTGGCCCCAGTAGGCTTCGACCCGGCTGGGTCCCTGCTGTTGCTGACAACTCCTTGAGGCGCGCGGGAACAGTGCGCGCCGTCGACGACTTGGGCTTGGTCCGGAAAGTTACCGGACGGCCGGACAGTGAGCTACCCATTGCTCACTGTCCGCAAGCCAAGACTTTGACCCCTGAGTTTGTTGCGGTGTTTCTTCTCAGGGTAGTCAGCTAGGAAACACAGGCCTTACCTAGTTTCAAGTGACAGTAAATGTATGATACGCCAGTTCACTTCCCTCTAGATCGAAGGAAGTCATTAGATGATTTACCATCTCCAAAAAGAGCATTTTTTTTTTACAACTAACCTCTTTCTTATAGATGAGTAATTTGCGTTAGTAACGAAAATAATTAAGGTAAATTTTTCAATGCTAGTCAACTTTTAGAATTAATTTATAATACTTTAAAACAACGTATAAACCACACTGCATAATTTATCTTCTTTCTACATATTACGTGAACAATTTTGATGAAAACAAACAAACTCATCAATGATTCAACGCAAAATTTCCCGCTGGTTTCGTACGCAGACTTGTGATATATATTTTGGGTCTCTTTTTTTGTCAGCGGTAGTGCCCATGTTGGCTTATACGGAGTTTTGATTTCACCAAAAATATTTTACCCAAAATTCACAACAACAACTTCATC
Organism: Mythimna albipuncta; assembly: GCA_929112965.1. Classification (NCBI taxonomy): domain Eukaryota; kingdom Metazoa; phylum Arthropoda; class Insecta; order Lepidoptera; family Noctuidae; genus Mythimna; species Mythimna albipuncta. The sequence continues at coordinate 21,327,606 of OV815963.1, forward strand.
TGTTCGGGGCTTGTTCCGTTTTGAAATCTCAAAATTTTTGAATTGAAAAACCTTTATATCATCGAGTTTACTGCTGGAATTCGTTCACAATTTAATTTGATTATAATAGAATAGATAAAACTTTATTGTAGACTAAAAAGTAACACAACTTATAAATAAACTCATTTAGATCGCCATTGTACCTATTGAGTTAAGTTTCTATGAAATTGTTACTATTTTGATTTGCAATAAAGTTTATTCTGTTTTATTCTGTCTATGGCTATCAATGACGGTCTTATTGCTGACAGTGATATCCACCAGACGACCTTCGAATGGATCGTAAGAACTACACACTAGTTGGTTCCTTCAAATAAGAAATTTCTTACTGTCAATATTGAAAGAAAATCTCTGAGGTGAGTAAGGAGAAAATGATTCCTCAAAGAGTTATCAACTTATGTCATAGGATTCGGTAGGGCCGATGCTTGCAAAAGCTGAGCGAAAGTTTAAAAGAGTTAACACGGCCCTGAAATGTAAAAAGCAACTAAAGGAACATATGTGGGTTCAAAGTAAGTACCTGACGCCCATCTTGCTTTATTCACAGAGAGTGGAGTTAGGAATTACTTGATGATTATGTAGCTCAATAAATGTGCTGCGCAAAGTAGCATCAAACCAAAAAATATGCTCAAGGGCGAGAAGACCATGTTGATTGAGATGACAGTTAGTAGACATGTATAAAATAATGCAACATACTTTGCTAACCATAAATAAAGGCGATGATGATGCTGAAATAATGAAGCTTAAAAACAGAACATTCAAAATACTCACTTTGAAATTAACACTCAAAATCGTCAAGATGACCCTGGCATAGATTCTTTTGTCTGTCACAAATCTGTAGAGGCAGTGGACATCTTCTCCTGGAGAAGCCTGTTTATACACGAGGGTATTCAGAGGAGACCTGAGTCTTCCAGCCCTTTGTTTCCAGGAGGCTATGATCTCGTCACAGGCTGTTCCTGGAACAGGCTCGCCGAAACGCGTGTTGTTGAAGAAATCGTAGTGAGCCCAGTAGTAGAGGGACGATCTGGAAGAAAGAGGTTGGTTAGATCTAAAGTAAAAAATGCATGTTTCTGGGTTTATTAAATAACTGGCTTTTGCCAGCGGCTTCGCCCGCATAAAAATCATCTTAGTGGATGTCTACTCTTTAAGGAACCTACCTGCCAAATTTTAAGTTTGTAGGTGTTATAGTTTCTGAGATTTCGTGATTAATCAGTGAGTTGTTTTTCGCTTTTATATAAAGATCTACATACATGCTAGAGACAGTTAAATCGCGATGGTAAGTCCCCACCTTGAAGAGTGATTACAGGGGTGTTACGGCATCCTCTCTTTCCGCATGAAGCAGGTCTTGCATCAGGTTCTTACCGGACATAAGTGTTATGGAAGGTACCGCTTCGGATTCGGCGGGAAAAAAGCCCTAGTTTTACGGTTGTGAATATGGACTGGAGAATACGGGGGAGCATATGGTGGAAATCTGTCCTGCTTAGGTGGAGCACCGTCGCGTCCTGTCGTGTGAAAAACACACCCGCCATCCAAGGACGTTGAAGGTCACATCAAAATTTGGATAACAGCTGCTGTCTACACAGATTGCAACACGCATGGGGATGCTAGATTGCATCTATGAGATCCAGCGATCCATGCTTAAAGGAGTATTTCCTAATGTGTTTACTTCTTTAAACAAAACACTCCAATATTCCAATCATCCTTATTTGCTCATTTCCTCTTCAGTTTTAATTGATGGTGTTCTACTGGAGAAAACTCCAACGTAAACAAATATAATAGTCGACGCGTTTATGCAATTCTCCTTGTTTATTACAACCGCTCTCATTAGGACCGCTTAATGTGTTTAAAGCTATAAAAAATCCGCGAAATTAAGTTGGAGCGAGTAATAAATTATGTTTTACGTTGTTTTCTGTTCCCATTGCGGTTGAGGTTTTGAGTTCTGTGGAATTTTCGTATAACACAGCGGTAGAATTGTATGTTTTTACACAACAAATATGATATGATTAATATATGTATTATTACACATTGAAGTTTGTTTTCCTAATAATCATCATCATCATTTCAGCCGATAGATGTCGCTATTAGGCACAGGCCTCCCCAAAGTGTCGCCAAAATGACCGATCCTGTGCGTCCCGCATCCATCAGATTCCCGCAACCTTCAACAGGTCTTCGGTTCACCTTGTAGGAGGCCTTCTAACGCTGCGTATTCCGGTACGTAGTCGCCATTCCAGAACATTTCGGCCCCAATGGCCATCTGTTCTGCAAACAATGTGCCCTGCTCATTGCCACTTAAGTTTTTAATAACTCGTATTATCTCACTGCTGCAAAGGCCTTCATTCTTTCCAATAATCATGTTTTTTCGCTTTTTTTTCCAATTCACTTTAAGGGGTATAACTTCATGAGTTATGTTCATCCAGGTCGTCCCACCATCTCCTTCTTGGTCTACGGCGGCCCCTTGTCATTTTGGTTGGGTACCAATCCAGTGTTTTACGAGTTCACAGTTTGTAAGTTTGTGAGGCATGCAAAGGACGGGACTTTGGAGGTATGCGGAATAGAGAGTAAAGTCCCACATAACTCCGTTGAAAAGGGAAAATCTCCGACCAGACGGGTGTTATGTCTGGTAGGCAACTGTCCGATATTTCGGGCTGTTCTATATGTTCAAATCACGTGGAGAACTTTAATTGTGTGATTCAGAATTAGTTATTACATGACGCCATAGATGTCGCTATAGGACGATTACCACCATCGACTTATATTCTAGTGATAGTTAAGCCCCATTGTGGAAAGTATTTGTCAAAATACTGAAAAGTTAAAACAATAGTTCACTGCAGCGCTACATTGACATTATGTCGTCTAACAGAACTATTAAAACATACAGAGCTAAGATAGCTTTTAGAGGATACTTTTTAGAGACCGAAGTGTCTTAAGCGCCATGAATTTCGTGGTAATTTCGCGTATCGATCAACATAGTGTAATGTTCAAGGTATAAGAGCTATCACTACTATGTTATATAAAACTGAACCACACTTACCCACTATAACTGCCAGTTTTGCTCTCAAACCTGACAAACATAGCATTGCCAGTGGACACGAAGTCATGCTTCTCCATAGGTCTGCTGAAAGTGTCACAGAAAGTCTTGATGATGCGAGCATCGTCAGGTCTTGGAGCATCGTACAGCGTGAGGGATTCTCCACAATCACCCGTCCAAGGTTGGATTGGAGACTCTATGCGGTTGATTCGGAAACTGTTGACAACGAAAATGTATGAGTATGTTAACTTAACTTCTTTAGATATTTATAAGTTCCGGCAGTGTTTGTCTGGCCCAAAAGCTGCTTTTTCATCAGAAAAAATTGAGAACGCGACTTAAAAGTACAAAATTTCATCCAAATCCTTCAAAAAGTTTAGGAGTAGTTGTCAAACATACATACATAAGAATTATATAAATTTAAATAATAATCCCTCTTTGCGTCTGCCAGCTTATTCATTTGCAGTAAACTCAAAAACTACTGAAATTTTCATGCTCTTTTCATCAGTCTATTGATGTGATAGTGATGAAATGAGGAAAGTTTAGGCGTATATACAATACTATAATAATAATAATAATTTATTTGCGTCATGATTTACATTTTACATTAAATACATAGTAGTACATACAGTTTAAATTGAATATAAAACAATGTGGTGACACCAGCACCCTTACTAAGTTGCAAGACAACTTGTATTAAAGATGCTGGGCCCAACCCTTTATTGGATGTTTCTTATTTTTATTTAGATACATAACATACTATTTTATACTCACATAGTATAGTACAGAAAAGTTAAATATTCTAATGATATGTAACACCAGTGCAAAGCTGGAGTATGTTACTAGTATATAAAGGTATAATCTTCTTCTTCTTCCTGCCCTTATCCCATATTACTTGGGGTCAGCGCAACACGTTTATGAAGCTACGCGTCCGTGCGCTTTATTGATCTTAAGGCAGTGTATCTGTATTAGACTGGCCTGTTGGTCTAGTGGTTAGTGACCCTGACTGCTATGCCGGAGGTCGTGGGTTCGATTCTCTCCCAGGACAAATGTTTGTGTGATGAGCATAATCATTTGTTCTGTGTCTGGGTGTAACTTATCTATAATATGTATGTATTTAGAAATATATAAGTATGTTTATGAGTTGTCTAGTACTCATAACACAAGCTCTGCTTAGCTTGGGGCTTATTATATTATTATTATCTTTTTATAGTGCACAATCTTCTGACATTTTATAAGTGCCCATGAAGACCTATCTTCTTCTTCCTGCCCTTGTCCCATTTTATTTGGGGTCGGCGCAACACGTTTTTTTCTTCCATTCTGTCCTGTCACTCGTCACGCTATCACTAACTCCCTTTTCTTTCAAATCACTTCTCACACAGTCCATCCATCTTTTATTTGGCCTCGCTCTCCCTCTCCATCCATCCACATGTAAATTCATAACTCTTTTAGCAACATGCTTTCATCTCTCCTCTTTACATGACCATACCAAGACAAACGATTTCCTTTCAACCTTTCAGTCACTGGCGCCACTTTCAAACTTCCCCTAATATACCCATTTCTCACTTTATCCATTCTCGTCACACCACACATCCATCTTAACATTCTCATCTCCGCTACATGTAATCTTTTTTCATCCGTCTTTTTCACAGCCTAACATTCCATGCCAACATGCCCATGAAGACCTATGTGAAATAAAAATATTTTGTTTTATTCTACAGTTCTCATTTTTTATCCAAGAAAAAATAGGTCTCTACAATATAGGCTGCAGGAGCGATGTCGTGGGAAAAGGCTAAGTATGGCGTGTTGTTTTTGATATTGACATTGTTATTAGACTGTTTGTTTAGACGCCGTAATGAGATCCATTGTGCTAGTAACAATTTTAATTAACTGTATATTACATCATACGGTAACATACCTTGTTTCTTTATTATTGACGTGTCTTTTTAGAACCTAATTATCAAAGTTACATCAAAAGCACCATTTTTAGTCACAAAAAATATCGTACTTGCGACCCGTCTCAGTTTCGTACGAGTTTTATAAGTTTTTTAAATTCAGTTTATTTTTTACTGCTTTATTGAAGACTAGCTTTAACCCACGGCTTCGCCCATGTATATATATAATATAGCCTATGTCACTTAGATAAAGCAGCTTTTTAATTTTAGCGTAGACTGACCTGGGCCCCAAGTCTGCTATTGTTATAAATTCGTCATTCCAACACGATCCCATTGTCATTTTGCTAAAAGTTTGTAATCTGCTAAAACATAATGATCGATTATTGATCGGTCAATGGTCTTGTAATAGAGTTGCGGTAGAAAGATAATAGACTACTTGACTCGTATCAAATTTGGCGCAATCAATGAGTATTTCCTGCAGTATTTAACTTACGAAACCAAAATATATCGAATTTAGTTAATAAAAGTCCAAGATGGTTGCATAATTTCAATTTAAAAATTGTGTTTTTTTATTTTTTATTTGGTTCGCCTAAAACGCTATCAGCCATGATGTGACGTCATAGAACTTGTAAACAAACTAATGTCAAATTAAATGTCACTCGGACATAACCTAACCTGTGCTCGTTGTCGATTTGTTGTGGTTGTGAGCGTTCAGCGTGGTGCTTTTGTTACTATACTTATCGTGTAAACTAGGGGAAATCATAGTTTTTAATAAAAACTCAGCAGTTTCAACAACAATAAATACTCGTTAAATGTCAAAAGACTGTTTTCAAGCCGTATGACGTCACAGCACAGATAATCTTTAGACTAATATGGCGGACGGCGTTTTTCGCCTGTTTATAAAAACCAAACTTTTAAAATAAAGTTTTGGGGTTTTCTAGGTCCCAAAAAAATGTGGTAGTATTTTTTTTTATCAAATAGACCATTTATTTATTATTTAAGATCTACTTTAAAAAAGAGTCAACTAGCCTATTTCGAGCATATTAAAACCAATAATTGCACAATAACGTTCTAATGGTTAAACACTGATCAAATAAACTGTCAAAGTTTTAGGAAATTACCGCAAATGTCAAATATTTATTTGTCAATATGTACGAGATTACCATTTTAAGCCACTTTTTTCAATGGAGTGTCAGTGGTTGACCATTGGAAAGTCATAATGACGCCATTATATTAGTTGATTACCAAACTTGTCAAAATCGACAATTATGAGATCAAGGATAGACCATTCTGCTATTGTAATAGCAGACTTGAGGCCCTGTTGTTCTAGTGGTTAGTGACCCTCACTGCTATGCCGGAGGTCGTGGGTTCGATTCCCACCCAGGACAAATGTTTGTAAGATGAGTATTATTATTTGTTCTGTGTCTGGGTGTAATTTATCTATGATATGTATGTATTTAGAAATATATTTAGTATGTTTATCAGTTGTCTTGTACCCATAACACAAGCTCTGCTTAGCTTGGGACTAGACGGCGTTGTGTGATAATTGTGGAATATTATATATTATTTTAATAAAAACCTTCCATATAAAACAGTCTGTCTATTAATATCAAAGAAAAGAATGGGATAAGAGAGGGTACAAAAAAGCCTAAAACCTCTTAAAGGAATACTTACTTGAGTGCGAAAGCCGTAGATTCATCAAAAACCTTTCAACGACATTTCAATCGATGTTTTGTTACTGCAATGTCTTATTACATAGAAAAACTGTACACCGAACGATTTTAAAGTGAAAATATCATACTGCGAAGCCTTGTTCAATCGACATCTCTTCGTATGCCCGATTTAACAAGACGTCGCAGTACAGAATGCCCTTGAAAGGTTTGCGTAGAAACAAAATTCGATGATACGGCTTTTTCACTCAAGTAGGTATTAACTTTTCAGACCTACTAAATATAAGTGAAAAAAAAAATCATAAGAATCTTGTCTTGGCAATGGTAATGTGGATATTTTCCTAAATAAAAAAAAATATTATTATATAATTTAAAAACTTACCTTGGGAAATATAACCTCACAACCTGTCCAGGAAAGCCTTGCATCAGGTAAGTGCAAGAGGTATGCGGAGGATACCAATGAGCTACCGACAGGAAGATGCCTTCAGTGTCTCCTGACTTCTTGAGGGTCTCGGCAGTCAGCAGCCAGTCGCAGGTGCCGACCTTCGACCCTGGAGCCTCGACGTGGCCGGGCCAGTTGCCGACGTTGAAATGGAAACCAGTGTTTAGAAGTGGACCTGGTGCGTACAAAAGGAAATTTTAAATGGTAATTTTGTTAATAAAATTGTGAGAATATAATTGTTTTTGTTTTTAAATAGGATTATTAAGAGTACCACGTATCAAGAAGGAATAAATACACAACACAATCAAACCTGAAACGATTATAATATGGAGACCATAAAAAAATAAATATTGATCGATTGTAAAATTTCTTGTGCAAAGGGTAATTGGTACTAACACTAGGTAATAAGTTATTTATTAAGTTACTAAAACTAAGGATCTGATTGCGCCCGAAATAAAATAAATTCATTCATTCATAAAAATATTTGTTCTGTGCGAGAATCTAACCCAGCAACACGCAGTGTAGCAGCCGATCGTACAACCACTGTGTTTCTAGGCACAAAGTCCATTTATTCTAAAAACCAAAAATATTGCTTGGACATTTTATTTGGCAATCTCAGCAATACTGAACAATTTACTGCGATGTTATCAATTGCCAATATTTACAAGTTTCAAATGATCCATCAAATATACAATATACAATTGGGCTCCTTAGTAGTTCTGAGTTGAGCAGTGAGCTACACAAATACTAACAAATGATTATTACACTGACTAGACAGGTCCACTCAAATCTATGTGGTCCTTTCTCCAAAAACCTCCTAATCCCAGATACTAATCTCATATGATTTGACCATTACATGTTTGCTGTATGGGGTTTACAAGCGACTTTGACTCCTGAGTACCTATGTCTCGGTGTTTCTTCTCAGGGCAGTCAGCTAGGAAACTCCGGCCTTATCTAGTAGAAGTTAACTAAAAAATTTACATATATTGTGATTTTAAAACTAGCTAGCAAAATAAATATAAATAATCAAATGTGGAGGATAGAGAGCAAGATATACCAAAACAACTGACAAAATTCTGAATTTCTTTTCTGAATTTTGTTTATAGTTTTTATCCAATGAAAATTCAATTACTTAATCGTGGGTGTATCTATTATATAACTATAAACATTTTATGTTAATGTAGTGTAAAATTAATAATTTTATGTATTTTAAAATATAATATTTTATGTTAATGAAGTCTCAAGTTTTAGAACACTTGAATAGTGTTACAAAATATACCTGTAAATTCCCAGTGCCTGTAATGTTGGTATAAATAAATAGGAGCGAAATAAGTAGCTATTTTCTTACCTGCAGGAGAACTGACAAACTCCACAAACAGGTCCTGAGAAGTCCCGATGATGGAGTAGGGAAACTTGCCCATGCCGCAGAAGGTTCCGATGACTGAAGCCGACTCATCCTTCCCATCGTAAATTCTTATGTAGTCGTAAGGACAGTTTTCTGAACCTGAGTAAGAAAAATATGAAAATATATATTTAATTTATTAAACCCCAAGCGAACGCATCTATTGTGTCTCAAATTGACGGTATCTTATCTGACAAGTTAAAGTAAATTGTTTTATAAGGTCACAGTTTCGAAAAATATGTACCTAATTTCTGTTTGATATTTTACCGCCAAATACTTAAACGCATAATTTTTAATCCAAATTTTAATTTCGTATATTTTATAGGAATGATTTACCCTACGTCTTTTATTTATCTTTTTTTTTAATATTATTTTGTGCAAATGTGTATGCTTTAATATGTTATGACTAAAGGAACACACGTTACAAAAGCCCATTCTATAATTGTCATTTATTGTGTAACTAACCAGTCCTTTCTTGGAAATACAAACAAAAAATAAGGACTACATTTTGCTTTTGCTACAATACACTAGCACTATACATTTTTATTTTATCTTTGTCATCTTGAAATTATTGATATAAACAGACGAAATTTACACTAATATTTATTATAAATAGATAAATTTTGGTTTTTATGTTTATTTGTTTGTAGGAGATAATCTCTGAAAGTACTGGTCCGATTGCTAATTTTTTTTTACCGATTGAAAGCTGATTTATTTCTGAGTGACATCTATACATATAAATAAAATTGGAGTGTCTGTTTGTAATATTGGAATAACTGCTTTTTACTACATGCATATGATTAAATATACGGTACATACATCAAAATAACATTTTTTATAATTTTTGTCTATCTGTCTGTTTGTCTGGACTAATTTCTGAAATGTCAAGACCGATTTTGATGGGACTTTTTTTGGCAGGTAGCTGAAGGAGTAATATAGGCTGCTACATTTATTTTAGAAAAAAAAAAAAACAAAATCCTGTAGTCTACGCGATCGAAGTCGCGGGTACAGCTAGTATGTAAGTTATATTTTATGTACGCGGGTGAAACCGCGAGCAAAAGCTAGTAATTTGTATTCGTATAGCAAATTCGGCCGTGATAGTTCAATAAGGTGCGCTTCGGGAAACCCCTATCTATAACAAGAAACTCGTTTACGCTGACTTCAAAATAAAAATGTAACATTCTCCTCCAAGCCACATCGTTTTAAATTCAGATCAACCTTGAGAACATGGTAAAGCAATTGAAGCCCAACCATCTGCTCAAAAGCAAGCGATACATTTCATATTCATATGAACTGAGATAGCAAATCACGGTCGTTTTATCTGATCCGTTCGTAATGTCAGAAAATATATGATTGTGACAAACGCTAGCAAAATATTGGTATTGTACTCCCTGTTTACGTACACTCTATACATCATAGTAATTTACTTTTAATTCAATTTGTTTTTTTTATATCTATATCAAATCAAGTTTGTATTATAACAATGTAAAAATAATAATTTATTATTATTATTTATACATTCAAGCTTGGAATACCCATAGTTAAATAAGATTAAATAATTTACATTACATTTTATATTGCTTATATTGCTTCTGTAGGTATAAGTACATCTGTATCAGCCTCATTAAGCTTAAATTAGCAAAAAAATAACGTGTGTGTTCTTTATAAACTATTTTCCGAACAAACATAGTTTATCATTTATTTAGCCATTACTTAATTGCGAGTGCGGTGCTCCGAATCAGACGATAAGTTACTTATTAAATTATCCAAAATTTTAACACATCAATAGTTTGGAGGACCTAAAAAACTCCAATGACGCTGCTTTAAACGTGGCAACCTATCGGGTCTAAAAAATTTGAGGAAACAGAAAACCGATTCCAAAAGAAGAATATCACTTATGGTATCGTGGTATCTCTAGAACTAAAAAAACACCTTGTTAAAATTATTATTTATTGTAATACTCTATTGCTATCTATAATATATATGTCGCAGCCATCTGGTTAAATTAGCCATCCAGTTGTATAAAGTAAATATATATATATATATATATATATATATATATATATATATATATATATATATATATATATATATATATTTAAAAAAATGCTATTAGTCTTTATTTTACTAATTATGAAAATTAATAAAAATAAAGAGATAAGAGTAGACGGGTCCGATAAAATACGGCCGTACTATACTCAGCTACACAATTTTTCAATTCGCTAGCTTTTCTAAAACATGGGTAGAGTCGGCGGTCTAAGAATTTAATATCGACTAAGTTGCTGGCCGCCACTGATTTAATAGCGGTTATTGGATAGCCGTTATTTATAGTCTTCATAAATTATAACACCTTTCTGTTTTATGTCAAAATGTTAGAAGAAATGCGTGTTGTATTTTTAAGGTGTTAAGCTCTGTTGACTAAGCCGGTGAATATTTTATTAATTAATTTCATTTTTATTTTCGGTAATAGGCATGTATTTGAAAAATTTTGGGAAAAATATCGACTCTTTCTGTTTACCGAGCGTAAAGATCATTTTAGAGAAATACCTATACTTTCTGATCATTCTGGTAGCCCGAACTAACCTGCTGGTGAAAACACTCATAATCGGAAAAAAAGGCATTTTGAACGAAGTTCACGAGCGACTGGATCTTTTCTCGTGCGTCTTAAGTTAATTCCCTAGAATTTTATGAAATTGAATTTTATCAAAAATGTATTTTAGAGCGATAGCTGCACTATCACAATAGCTTAAATCCGGTAAAAAAGATAAATAAATAAACAAAAATAAAAAGTTTCAAGCTCTTTTGATCTCACTATTTAAAATGGCATTACTGTGAAATATTTTTTTTTTATCAAATCATTTCTAGTATTTTTTTGGTTTTGTAGCGATCAGTATCGATATGAACTCTATTTCATTAAGTATCAAGTACTATATCAAATACATTAATGTCCATTATTAAAACAAATATGTCAAAAAAGTCCGATAAACAAATACAGTCAGCCTTTCATTCTATAAAAAGCGACCGCGAAGCCATAAGCTAACTTTATTTTTAAACCAGACTTATCGACCGCCCGACACCACACTGGAAAGAGTCGACCAAAACCCTGAACACGAACATACGCTTTCTATTTACACGACCAAAGTGCAATCTCATTTTATCAAGTGGCAGCCCTATTTGCTGATGCAGGCCTATTCTGATAGACACATTGGACCGGACTCGATTGCCTTTTTAGTAGAATTGAACGCTTGAATTGGTGATTCTGCCGGAACGATTGTACGCTCAGCAAAGTGGCCCATTCTACTGTAAACGTAGTTTAGATATTGCTTCGCGTTTCAAGGAGTCGTATTTAGAAAACTAATTTTCTTTCGCTAAATTTCAAGGATAAGTTTACCTGCCTTCCTCTCCTTCGTGTACAGTACCGAAAATAAACCAGAGGGCCTAGCCAATTTGATAACCTACGATTGTTAACGCTAGTCGAGAACTTCAAATGTATGGAAATGACATCATCTCAACGTAAAGTCACGTGGTCAGAACAAAAGAATCGGGGGCGTGGCCAACTCGAGGCGTTCGACGCAAGAGAAACGGTTGTAACTTGGCTAGGGGGGCTGAGGGTTTAGCCAATTTTATAATCTATAATTGTTAACGCTAGTCGAAAACTTCAAATGTATTGATTGAAGAAAAGAGATTCGAAACGAAACCGTCGTAACTCTAGGCCTGCAGGAATACTTTATCCGACTCATTGGTTAATTTTGAAGTACCACGTTTGTTTAATGCGTTGAACGCTTTGAAAATAACTTGTTCTGAATACGGATTCTCTCAACAACTTGTCCTTCCAGAGACGGTTGGATGTGTCACTTTGCAGTTACACGGAATAACATAATGAAAACGTGTTTGAATGCTTCTATAGCCAGGTTAGCCAAGTCCGCGATGAATGGCGCCGCATTACAAAGATAATCACTTTACGTGATCCACAGTGATGACTTCGACCATTCGAGCTCAAGTGTACCGAATCAGAAGAGGAGTAGCCAGGTTTGTGCTTCAGGAACTTATGTTATCCATCATAGGCATTGTGATAGATAGTGCATCGTTTTGGCTCACCTCTTGTCGACGCTTAACCTTTCGTATGCCATAATAAGAGACACGATTAAAAAGTTATTGTGTCTCGCGTGGATCCACGTTCCGGACACACAAAGGGTTTAAACATCTTTTGTTGTTCTATATCGATGCAAATGTGTTAAAACTATCGACAGCCTCAGACACGTCACGTCGTCTGACTTGCTACCAAAGCACAGCCCACATAACTTGGTGAATCAAAATCAACGATATTTTTCATCGAGCTTTTGTTACTGCCAACTTACCTATGGTAATAAAACCCAGCAGCTTGGTAGGTGAAGACGGGAGAAGGCCAAATATCATGGCGTTAATGCAGTAGAACTTAAGTGGCTGTAGGCAGGGCACATTGTTCGCAGAACAGATGGACGATGGAGACGAAAGGTTCTAGAGTGGTGACCACGTGCCGGAAGACGCAACTTAGGAAGGCTTCCCACAAAGTGGACCGATAAACTGGTGGGGGTTGTGGGAATCTGATAGTTGTGGGACGCGCAGGACCGGTTGTTATGGCGACGCTTAGGGAGGTCTATGTCCAACAGTGGAAGTCTTTTGATTGAAATGATGACCATGATGCCGTAAGTGTTGAATAGAATAGAATATAATAGAATATAAATACTTTTATTCGGTACAGAAAAGCTTGTGTCGTGTCATAATTGAAGTAAAGCAAAGTGAGTCAGCGCTGCCACTACAGCTGTTGAATTCTTCAAGCCAGGCAATTACTTAGTTACAGTTTAAGAGGCACTTAATTACCCATTACAGTTTTGGTGGCGTTTGGAGGTCGAAACACTTATGGCATGTGGTCTAAGTACACGTCAAATTTTCAAAGATATTTCTCATTGATTGATCAACACTTTGCATGACTAGAGGCCGGCTCGTTTTTTGCCCAAAGAATTAGGATTTCCATTTAACGTGGCAAAGCTGCCTTTCTAGGAACGATTACGGCCTGTTCAAGTGAGCAAACTGAACTGCCAACTGACAGTGATGTAGAGGAGTATTTCGAAGCCGAAGCGTATTTTGTCTCTGTACTATACCCCCAATCGTATGTCTGTAGATAGGTTAGGTTAAATTTTTAATATTAATAAAACATATACTTTTTTCAGACCATGGTGTCCAATTTGTTAGTAACAACGTTCTCATAGACTAGTGTTAGTAATACTTAGAACTACTCACAATAAAACATAGGTATAAAAGGAACAACAATCACTACTGTGCCACTTCTTGACGTATGGCAGAACAAAACAATGATTACTGTAACCACAGTCCAGTCGACTAGCGATCATGCTAAGGATGCTGTTATCGCCACCACGTACCTACTCTATGCACCAGGGATGCGCATCTCTTACGCATCGTAGCGTGAAAGCAGACAAAGCAGAATGTGATTTGTGTATTACACATATACAGGGTGGAAGGGATAGGTCTCCATAGAGCTGGCTTAGTAGACGAGACTGAACCACTTGCCACACGATATTTTTTCCGGAAATGAAAAAAAATAATTGATTTCTCCATACAAAATTGAACACTTCATTGGACACACACACAGACAGTTCATAAGGAGAGGCTGATATTTTTTTCTATTCCGGAAAAAATATCTTGAGGAAGGTTTTGTTCAGTTTCGTATACTGATCAAGCCCTTAAAGTTTGCGGAGAGCTGTATTTTGTTAATCTATACTTACATCATGATGTAATAAGGAGTAACATAGGCTACTTTTATTTTAGAAAAAATAATTTTATAATCCTGTACTCCACGCGAACGAAGTCGCGGGCACAGCTAGTAAAAAATTAAAGTTAAGTTCTTTCCTAACAAGTATATCACTTTATACTCGTCAATTAATTTTTAGTATATGTAGCTATACTGCTTCAATATACTTAAGTAATCCTGTTCTTGGAGGAATATTATACAAGCAAATGGTGGTTATATTTAGAAGCTTAGATAAAATTCTGCTAGTAAGTTCACTAATCTTATCTAACAACATATACTTGGCACTAAAAGGCTACTTAATTTGGACTTATCGAGTCACGATAACTCCCCATATTGGGGATTTAGGGGCGACTGAAAATATAAAAGCAATCCCTAAGAATGTAAAAGAGAATTCCAAATAATATAAACAACATTGGGACAAGCTTTTAATCTTGTGTGTTTTTAATTAAGTTCTCCAAATATTTGGGCCACTTACCAGAGGTTATGGGTCTCATAGGACAAGTCATGATGTTTTCACATCGTTGTCCATCTATATTGAATTCCTCGTTTTCTATATACAGCTTTATGTAGGGTAGCCTTGTGTTGAGATGGTATCTAGAACAAAAAACAGATAATTAGTTGTTTTTATTGATATAAACCAAAGAACAATGGCTTTCCATAGCTTTTTAGCTATGCTCGAGGTTTCCTTGCGTGATCGAATAAAAAATGAAGGTATCCGCAGGAAAACTAAGGTTGCCCACATGGCACAAAGAATAGCCAAACTTAAGTGGCAATGGGCAGGGCACATTGCTCGCATAACAGATGGCCGTTGGGGCCGAAAGGTTCTGGAGTGGCGACCACGTACCGGAAGACGCAGCGTTGCAAGGGCTACAAGGTGGATCGATGACCTGGTGAAGGTAGCGGAAAACCGATAGATGCGGGACGCACATGATCGTTCGTTGTGGCGACGCTTGGGGGAGGCCTAACTCCAACAGTGGACGTGTATCGGCTGAAACGACGATTGATATAAACTAGTGCTTAACTGCGATCCCACGTGATGGTAAGCAGTAATGCAATCGTTGATGGTTAGGCGCACTAGTATATTAAGAGCCTATACACTCTTGCCTTGAAGACACCTAAATTATAATCGGACGCGAAGATGGCAGCAGGTAAATTGTTCCAGTCCCTCGATGTACATGGTATAAACGACGAGGCAAAACGCTTGTTCCGGACCGTTCAACAACATAAGGGTGGATACTCGCTGTTCGACGGCTTGTCCGATGATAAAAGTGAGATGGTGGAATCAAGATAATTATAATTAGTTTTCAATATTAACTCGGGCCTTCTCTCTAAGACAAGGAATTTTCCGTTACTTCAACATGAGGGAGCAGTGGGGGGTTGGTGGATATCACGCGTCTTCGAATGTTTATATAATTATAAGATATGTTGGTTTCCTCACCGTTCAATTGAGAATAGTGGTAAGAAACTTAATTATACAAAGAAAGAAACAAAGAAAAGTATTTATTTTGGCGCACAATACATTGTAGACAACAAAAAATAAGACAAACACAAAATAAAAAAATAATCATAAAAAGTGTATGTCTCACATATGCGCCAAAAAAGGAAAAGAAGCGCCGCCTGCGTACTATCCGAAACACTTACTATTTATTACAAACACTATACATTTTAAAGTAGGAAAACATCACATAATCCGTCTCTGGATGGATCGAGATATTAGTTTTTATCTGACTAAATCCTATCCGAGTTCTTTCAGTTGCTCTTTGCGTGCTAGGACCACCGTGACTCTTTCGACCAATCCAGCTGCTAGCTTGGCTGATTCAACGTCCTGAAATTATGCTCTAGAAAAACTAAGAGCCGGGCCACACGATGCGTTGCGGCGCCGCACCACAAATATTTCGACGTATCGGCGGGTCATACGAGGGTGGCGTCACTCGTGTGCCCACCGATTCGTCGGAATATTTGCGATGCGATGCCGCAACGCATCGTGTGGCTCTAACAATGAAATAAACAAGGACATTTCTGTTTATCCTGTCTTACACCTATTTCGTTTTCCATTTGAGCTTCAAATCATTCTCTCATCACACCACCGCTAATTCCTTCCAGTTGATTGCTCACTACACTCGAGTCATCAGCATACTCTCGTCAAAGGGAGTAAGTCAAAGTGTGGATGTTCCAACATTAATGTAGCAATGTGTTAATGGACGTCGAGTGGTCAGTTAGGAGAGCATGGAATTAACCGGGAGATACCACTTTACGATGCTGTTTCTGAGTATTGATTTAAAAGCACAGGTCAAATTAACTGGTTGGCAGCTTCATAGACTTGAGTTTAATTGACGATCATTTTTAGGGTTCCGTACCTCAAAAAGAAATAACGAAACCCTTATAGGATCATTTTGTTATCCGTCCGTCAGTCTGTCTGTCTGTCAAGACCTTTTATCTTAGGAACGCGTGGAGGTATCGAGTTGAAATTAAAACCATATACTCAAGTCTGTGGACTCTTAAAACTGTAAAAAAATCAAAATTTTTATGTTAACGAGAATAAAAGATACTTCGGTTTATATTGCAAAAAACATATATTTCGACATTTTCAATTTGTTATTACGTCACAATTTAATTTTTATTTTTGCGATTCAGAAAAAAATATCGAGACTCCATTCCGGAATCGAACTATTTACAAAGGTAAGTTTGTACGGAACTCTCAGGGCACCAGTCTGATTCGCACTTGCCCAGTTTTATCGTTATTTAGTAGGCACCAAAATAGGCAGGTGTCTGCTTTGTCTATCTTAACGTACTGAGATCCCGTGACTCTAATATGTATCGGCCTTACTGGACCCAATGGATTTTTAAGGAAGTATACCATGGTCCTGAAATGCAATAAGACAATTTTTTTAATAATAATACTCTCTCTCTCTCTGACGGCTGACATTTGGAGCACTGTGGATCATGCGACATTTGAGGAGTTATTGCATAGGAATTTTTTTATTATTATTATAATTGATAGGCTTGCGCTTGATCACTATCTCATTAGACGGTAAGCGATGATGGAGCACGCTTGACTTTAAGACCTCTAGCGCAAAATAAATAGGTACAGAAGACAATCTCATGTATGTACCTCACTTTTTACGCCTACGCTCAGTGGACGCATACTAATGAGCGTTTGAGCCGGAACTGTTCGACGAGCGGTCCGAGATATCGTGTCCGTGAGCGGTGTCTATGTGTGCGTTGCTCGAAAGCGCTTTGTATGTAGATTGACTTCTGTACCTATCTATTTTTGCCTTTAGGTTGTAGCTATCAAGATTCAAAACGCTCGTATAAATATACTTATCTAATGAAAAATACATTTTATTTGACTTCGTCATAACTTTGTACAGTGTAACAATTTTCTTTGTGACTCCCAGGCCTAAAAGTCCAAAGCATTGTGTTATCTTTTATAATAAAAACGAAACTGTTGGGAGTTGACGTAAACACTACACAAAGTGCTGTCAACTCAAGCTGTACAGTTAGGAGCATAAATACGTGAGAGCATCGCAAAAAAAAAAAAAAATTCTTCAAAAATCTTGATTATATAGGGTGACTGGTAATTAGTGTACGATACTTAAACACGTGATTGTGCTTATGATAACCAACAACTTTTACTATCGGAACAAACCTGAAATCTGAATACTGAACAGCTGATATTTTTTTTGCGATTTCGGCTTTGCTCCCATAATAAAAATTGTTTGTTATCATGAGCACAATCACGTGTTGAATTATCATACACTAAGTCACCCTATATATTTGATTATGTGACGAGTGAAAGTAAAAAATCGAAGCCGTAAGACGGCTACTATTGGACATAGGCCTCCCCCAAGCGTCGCCATAACTACTGATCCTGTGCGTCTTGCATCCACCGCATTCTCGCGACTCTCAGCAGGTCGTCGGCCCTAGTTGGGCTGGGAAGGCCTTCCAACGCTGCGTTTGTGCGCAATCGCCACTCTAGAATCTTTCAGCCCCATCGACCATCCGTTCCGTAGAAAATCGTCCCAAGTAAACCACTTCCCGTAATAAAAAGTATCTTGTATGCTATTCAGGACATGATCTACCTGTGTGGCCATCGGAATCTGTTCAGCCGTTTGAACGTAAAGTAGTGACATACATACAAACTTACAGGTTTATAATATTAGTGTAATTATGTTTCGAAAATAAATATACTGATACAAGTATTTTCAAAGTTTATCCAAGATTAAATTAGATATCCCCAGACTTGCACAACCAAAATTTAATCATTTTCTCTTTTATATTGTTTTACTTTCATCATATGTTTTGCATCTTTTTTCATATTTAATTTTCTACTGCACATTATGTTTGTGAAGATAAACTTTTTATTATCCATTTTTTTTTTTTAATCAAAGGGTATGTATTTTTATTTTTTTAAGTCTTATTTTTGTAAATATTCATCCTTTAATTAGTTAAGGTGTGCAAAAAAGTTATACAATAATATTTTTTTCTATTTTCTACAAAACTGCTTCAAAATGTTTGTAAGATATTTTTGTTGGCGACTCTACCGGGAAAACAGCGTTGACAAACAATACTAAACGCTCCGGGCCTAAACAAACACATTTGTCCGAGCCAGGTCCAACCCGCATCAAAATTTCTGCCATGCTCCATGGCTTTGAAGAGCCACTCCACTGCCATCTGATTGATTGGCCACAAAGACCTAATTTAGGTGAAGCTTATATTTTTAAAATTTATCTTCTTGATAAAACATTTCAAGATTTTGTTATAAAGAGCTCGTGACTGAACAACCGGTATAAAGTTAATCATCATCATCATTTCAGCCCATATGACCACTGTTGGACATAGGCCTCCCCCAAGCGTCGCCACAACGAACGTTCCTGTG
The DNA here is from genome assembly GCA_929112965.1 of Mythimna albipuncta. Classification (NCBI taxonomy): domain Eukaryota; kingdom Metazoa; phylum Arthropoda; class Insecta; order Lepidoptera; family Noctuidae; genus Mythimna; species Mythimna albipuncta. The sequence goes on from OV815963.1 coordinate 21,346,761, forward strand.
CGTCTAGCATGCATCGGTTTCCCGCAATATTCACCAGGTCCACCTTGTAGGAGGCCTTCCAACGCTACGTATTCCGGTACGCGGTCGCCACTCCAGAACCTTTCGGCCGCAACGGCCATCTGTTCTGCGAGCAATGTGCTCTGCCCATTGCCACTTAAGTTTGGCAATTCTTCGTTGAGATAATATAATATAATATTCCACAACTATCACACAACGCCGTCTAGTCCCAAGCTAAGCAGAGCTTATGAGTACTAGATAACTGATAATCATACTTATATATTTCTGAATACATACATAATACAGATCCAGATAGGCCAGTCAAAGTAAAGACTGGCCTGTAATTTGGTCTAGTGGTTAATGGCCTTGACTGCTGTCCCGGAGGTCGTGGGTTTCATTCCAACCCAAGATAAAATGTTTGTGTAATGAGTACGATCATTTGTTCTGTGTCTGGGTGTTTGCCATGGCTTTTAAAACGGTGAAAGAAAACATCATAACGAAACCGGCATTTCCTTGAACTAAACATTTTAAGACATATACACCAACCCGCACTGATCCCTGTATGAGTATTTATAAGACAAGACTGTAGAACAATCAATATCTAATCTCCAATAGGCTAGTTGCCGTAAAAAAATGTAATTAGTCCGTCTTTTAGACTATTCAATATTATGGGATAACGTCACGCCCGCGCCGTATTTTTTCGCTCGGGGTGACGTCACACGTAACTTTAATGGGCTATTTCTTTGTCATTTTTGTTTTAATTTAGAAATAAAAAAATACGTGTCCCTTATTTTTGAATAACCTAAAAGACGGACTAAATAAAATGTAATTATTTGATCCTGAGTATTAAAATAGCATCAACCAATATACTTATCGATTAAAAAAAAGGAAAAAGATAAAACAAACTTGATAAACACTAACTTAAACAAAACGAAGTAACCCCCGGTACTGGTTAAATACAAAACACGGTAATAGACTTACCTGCAATGAAGATTTCTTGGATACACTCCAGGATAGGCGGCCGACTGAACGTAACACGTCTGCAGGCGGCAATCCCGGAACACTCGCTCACAATACGACCTGAGAAAAATGGCTACCGTTCATTAAGTTAATTCGCTAACAAAAGCTCAAAGAAATCATTATTCCTGACACTTCTAGTTCGAAATTTTCGCTGTTTTTACAGAATTCTTCATATTTTTACATCGGATTTTTAATTGCTGACTTTTAAGTTGGTGTGTTTTTATTACTTGGCACGAGAAATTTTACTGTAGTAAGTAAACCCTCGACTCCAATTAGTTTTAATCACTAGAAATTTTTTACTAGTACTTTGGTGAGCAATGAATGACATCCAACATAAAACCAACGCAAGAAAATGGCGTACTAATAATTTTTACTACCCATATACTTTCGAAATTGTATGCCACCCTTTTTCTACTCCAGCATGAGTTGCATTTTCACCCATATTGACATCAACCACCACAGCCGAAAGTGGTTATAAAAAATGCGTCAGCAAAACAAAATACGCTGCAAAAATTCTGCCTACTCACGTATATAAATAACATTCCCTGAAGCCCTTTACCCTTAAAAAGGGCTACCATTCTAGCAATTTAAAAAAAGAAATCCCAGAATCAGCTACTACGCACCTCACTCACTTTAATTCGAGTACTTGATTACAACGTATAAATCAATGTGGGTGCAATAATAGGTGGGCAGTGAGCCCGCGCCGACAATTCTACGCGATTTATAAGCCATTTCGGTCACGTACCCTCCAAAGTGGAGCCATTTGGAGCCAGTCAGAATGATTCTAGGACGCGACATTCGGGATAAGCCTCTTAAGTAATTGGTAACTCGAAGTTGATTTATGTAGTGGCCGTCGAGTGATGATTTGAAGTATTGAGTTAGTGATTTATCGGCATGGAAATTGGGTGTCACGGCTCCGGGTAGAGCTCTTGGCTATGAAGGGGCTGTAAACTTTCAGGTCACGTTCGGTAGTACTTTAAGTTCTTGAGGATGTTAAAGGTTGAATCATTAACAATACTGAATTCGATTTTTGAAAGGACGGATACCTTTAATTAACCTAACCTCTGATTTATGTTTTAAGAATTATAAGTTAAGAACATTTCAAATTTAAGTATGAGGTTTTATCAATATATATTATTGAGTATTTGGCAAGTTTTTTAGTTCAAATTTTCAAACTTCTCACATACATAACTGAAAAATTTTCTTTAAGTACGAGTGGTTCTTACCTAATCTAATTACGATATTCTCTTAGAATAAAATCTTCTGGAACCCTAAAGTTCTTGGTTGGTCATTGGTGATAAGGTTAGTGACAAGCTAACATACAGATTTTTATGGGCTATGAAAAACATCATATAGCTATAAATAAAGCAAAAGAGATAGTATGCGACAACAGCATTTGTAAAACAAATGTCCTCTGCTATTATAATATTAAATAGTACCAGTTCTATTATTAAGCGACAAAAAATCTGGTATATATGATTATAACCACTTCAAAAGCGCTTTAATTTTTTTATTGAAAAACATTCTTAAATTCCCGAAAGTACAGTTATTTTAATATAAATCGCAAATTTTTCGTTTTCCCATGTATTTGTTTGTTGCAAACGAGAATATAAATTGTTCTGAATGTGATACTAAATTATTGAAAACTTTCGCCACCAAAATTCGGCGGCAACAAATAACAATTTATCATCCCCCGAATTAACTGTTACTGAACTTATTTACGGTTTTTATTACTCAGATTTTAATGAATTTACCGCTTGTGTTAAAAGGTAATTTATTTTTATACTTTTTTATGGGCTGTTTTAATTTTTGTTAATAACCTAACCGCTGACCTTTGTTAATCTAAAAGTCATCTTAATTCAAATAAACGTTTAAAAATGATTCATTACAAACAGAAAATTTCAGGTCCTCGTTAATATGTTCCACTGTATCATTTGCTTTCAAACGTTCTCAAACTATCAATTTTCTAGTTCAACACTGTAACAAACAGAAACGTGATCTTTCCATTTCAAAACACCCTTTGTGATACCAACACAGAATCGATCACACTCGAAAGTAAATGCAGACAATGCCGAATAGCTTTTCCAAACGATTTGCTTTAAAATGTTGATCACGTACGTTTGAATTCCCTTTGAAGTCGGCATCGCAATTTGGCAAATAATTTAAATAAAGTCGGGGCCGAGGACGGTGCCTTGTGGAACCCCTTATATGTTTTGTTTCATGTTTTATCTGATTTCGATAAAATAATCTTTTAAAGCAATTTGTACTGCCTGGGGTAATGTTTGTTAGGGGTGTCTTCTTCCCTGGTTTCCTAAAGGTGTATACTCAAATGAATCTATTATTAGATCTCGTTAGGAACGTATGTAAAATGAGATGAGGCAATTTTGTTCCATAAATTCTTTGTTCTTTATTTATTTATTGTCATTATTCTTTCCTTTCTTCATGGCTTGTACTTTGTGTAAGGCTTGCTTGCGTTGAATAAGGACAGGGAAATTACAGAGATGAAAATGTCTGACGTTATGAAGGTAAATAATGACAACCTGGTTGGTTTTTAAATTGTCTACAATTTATTTAAAAAGGCGGGATATTTGCAGTTTACAAAATTATTTTAATACTTATAGTAGTTTTTAATTTTAGCTGTATCTTATTATTATAAATAACTCATTTTATTTTTTTGTGTTTGAAGTATTAGTTATTTGTTTATTGTACACACCTACCACAATGTTGTCTTTTTAACACTAAGGTTGACTGGTAGATAATGCACAAGGCATTATCTACCAGTCAATTATTTATTCATTTAAACGATATGGAGGACTTACAGCTAAAAAAATCTGATGAGAAACAATATGTTAGACTGACAGCCAATAACAAGTCCTCACTTATAAAGTACAGGACAATACAAAATTCCATGGACAACAAATGCAGTGAAAATAACAAATTGTTACAATAAGTCGATCTGTGTACTACTATTGTACATGAAGTTTCAATAAATAAATAAAATGCGCACTTTGCTACGTTTAACATCTTCTCTGTCTGAAAGGTGCCTACCAAAGTAATTTGGTTTAACGACAAGACATACTAGTTCGGAGAGGCTCATGCTTAACGGATTTTTTCGCTAGAGCCTAGTGTAATACTAAGTTGATCGTCGAAGTATAGTTAGGTGTTTGCAAATACATACCCCGCAACAACTTCTCCTCTTCTGTTGGGATATAGTTCCGGATGCTGTCCGTAGCGCAGATAAACTTCAAATTGTTGCTCGGCTCTGCAGAGAAAATTACATTTTAAAACTTTGTACTGTTGCTTTGTTTAAGAAAAAAAAAATTAAGCTTGTCGAGTAATTCGAAAACAGTGATATGTAACCTGCCATGTTTCTGGATTACCTTAAGGTCGACAGGTAAAAAATGCTTAAGGCATTATGTCTGCCTTTTTACAATGTTATTTACAAGTGCATAAAGATTTAATAAATGAATGAAATGGGAAAGGGTAGGTGTTCTCAAAGCTAAAGTGAATAGACTCTTATTAAAGTAGTGCGTCTCACCATCAACGATTGCAATACTGCTTATCAGGTTGAATCGCAGTCAAGCACTAGTTTAGATCAACAACGTTGCCAAAAATTAATCACAAATTGCATTCATTTTACAAAAGTCAATCTCAAAAGTCATAATTGAATCTACAACTAATATCAAAAATATTTTATCAACTAACTTCAACAATTGAACAACGAACTTAAAATCTAGTCTACCCTTTAGTTCTATATTAAATTAACCCGTGAATGCTCACTGACCTGGAGTCGAAGCTGAAGTAAGTTTGATCAGTGAAGTTGTCGGCGTGGAACACAATCTTTACGAAGTTGGTCTCAGATATGAACGTCTGGGGCTGTTCAATTTCGCCGCAGAAGAGACCTGGCTCTTTTCTGTTGGAGACGTCCGTCTTTGCGTTGCCGTCGACGATCTGTGGAGGGTTGTTTATCTGTAGTAATATATTTGGTTTCCAGACGTTTGGGAACACATTCATTATACGTACAACTAAGGAGTGGAATTCCCTGTTGGAGTCTGTGTTTCCTAATAGCTACAAATTGAGAGTCTTTAAAATTCAGTAGGTAACTTCTAGATAAGCGTACCACCTCATCGCTTACTATCTGGTGACATATTGGTCAAGCGCGAGCCTATCAACTTAAAACTAGCTTCCATCGACTTCGTTCGCGTAACTATTGGTTCGTGAAGTCGAAGCCAGATAAAAAGCAGCCTCTGTCCTCTCTTGGGATTCAAGCTTATTCCGAACCTTTCATCAAAATCAGTTCAATAGTTTAATCGTGTGTACTTTCACATTTATAGTAATATTGATATAGCTGTAGGCATGGCTTGGCCACATAGTTGGAAAGTTAAAGAATTTAATAAAAAAATAATCCATTTCAAAATAACAATTGTTTTTCAGAAACGATTAATATCGAAAATACAATCATTTTGCAGAATACAGACCACTTCTAGTGTTCGCCTTTGTTTCAATTCCATGAAATACTTTCGTTAAATGTTCATTATTTTATTCTGGCAATTCAAATATATTTCTGAATGAAGTATACAGAAAGCTTTGTATTTCTGTCTTCCACTCAAATAAATGTTGCGAACATTGATATTTTCAATATACGAATTCCGAAACGCTTCAGCATCTTGTCTATTTTAAATTTTAATAACAGTAACAGTTGATGGCGGTTTCATCCCGGATATGCGTAAACATTTCAAATCATGCCGAATTCCCAAAGTTTCTGAGTTTGTACCTAAACTCACAAATCTACAAACGGCGAATGATTCAATAATTACGTTCAAATTGGTCCGCTTCTGGTTCCCTCAGTTTCCCCAGTCCCGAGTTCTTTCACCCGTCAGGCGAGTTCAAAAATTAATTAGTAGAATTTCGAAAGCGTACGCCGACTCAATTAGTAGTACTGTGATGGCGGCCGATTTTCACGACTTGGTGACTTGGAACTTTTTGTTTCTGCGATCGACCTTTCCCCTTTTCATCGCTTCCGTTAAAGACGGTTATAAATGAGAGTAAAAAAATATCATAAGAATCCATTCTTCCATCTTTTGATGTCTGCTTTTGACAGGTTTCTTAAAAAAAATCTTTTTATGTTTTCGTTTTAAAATTAAGGTTTAATCGTGTTTTTAGGGTCCGGTTCTTAAAAACGTCATTTCCTCATCGTGAGGAAACCGGCATGTTCTAGAACTAAAAATTTATATGTGACATTCACTAACGCGCACTGGGCCCGTGGTGGATAATGGCCCATTCCCTCTCCTAGAGAGTAGACCTGAATCCCAGAATAAGATTTTATTTTCCAGGGAATATTAAAGGTTAAGATTGCGGCCCAAAAAACGCCTTTGCGTTTTCACTTAGAGAATGGAAGAAGTTATTACAAATACAAGATTTTCAGTGTTGTCTTCATAACGTAAATTATGCTGAAACTTCAAAATGTGTGTTGTGTCACCGTAAAATTGTAAATTATTGGATGGATTGTGTGAGAAGTGATATGAAAGAAAAGAGAGTTAGTGATAGCGTGACGAGTGACAGGACAAAATGGAAGAAACAAACGTGTTGCGCCGACCCCAAAATAAAATGGGACAAGGGCAGAAAGAAGAAGAAGAAGAAGAAGAACATACTGCTTACAATGTAATGCATTTATTTTCGGTAGATTATAATCTATCGAAATGAAACTGTTAAAGCACATTTAATCACGCGTTAAATTTTCAACTGTCTGAAGGTTATCTCTGATTGGGCAGTTTTACAATCGGTCGACATAATATCTATTAGATCTTTGAAGTCAGAAATGACATAAAATCTCTTTTGCAGCTCTTCAGAAGTTGCGGTTAAGTATAAAATATACTTTAAAACTTTTATTTTACACTAAAGGTGTTCTTAACCATTCTATATCCATTGGTATATAAAGAGCATAACAGAAAGGTTTGCTTTTTTCAATATTTACAGACTACTTTATGAAGAACTTATTATTTACGTTCTTGGATAAATACCCTTTAAATAAAACGCTAAATATTTTATAATGTAAGCGGACGCTTTGCTTTAACTAAAATGGCGCAAAATCACGCGCGAAAGCCAGTTTCGCTTGGGGTTTGAGTAGTATAAGTATTATAGTCACCTGCATATATCCCTTGTGGCAAGTCGTACCGTTGATCAAGGTACCAACTTTGAACTTTTTAAATCTTATCCGCAGTATCCAATCCTTGGGCGACCCTCGGAAAGCTCGAAACCTGAGAAACAAAAAAGATTTTGTAAGAAAATATAACCCATATAAGTATCATTTATTGTTATCTAACGCAAAGAAAAGGAGAAACCATTATTTTTGTACAATATTGGCTCTAATAAATTACGACAATTTATCATCGGTATTATATCCAACGAAAATGCTCGAAGCTTCCTTATCGTCTAGTTTCTGTGTGTGAAAAGTATTCATCCTGACATTTTTTTTTATGAGATTGGGTGTGATCTTTGTGTATCCGCAGTTAGTAGGTCATCTAGGAAAACTGACTCGAAATTCTGATGACCAGTTTTTTTTAATCTATTTTTAATACAGGGTTATTAGTTTATGACTTTTAAAAAAATATCATATTTAGTTCATAAGATTTTCATGGAAGAAATAAAATTTTCATGCAATCTCTTTTATTTGTAGTACCACAGAGCTGCCTTGTTGGTCTCGTGGTCTCCAAGTCGTCGACGGCGCGCGCTGTTCCCGCGCGCCTCAAGGAGTTGTCAGCAACAGCAGGGACCCAGCCGGGTCGAAGCCTACTGGGGCCAGGGTTATCCGAAAGGTCGCTCGAGCCCCGGTATGAAGGCTTGCAGGACCGGGATGGGTTTTTTAGTCAGTAAGAGTCTGACACTATCTCCCGCTCCGACCAAGAGCGGGGGTAGTCATAAGATGACTTTTCCCATCGAAAAAAAAAGCACGGCGGCATAAAGTAGAGTCCTGGGTTCGCTTTCCAAGTCGGGTAAAAAGTATTATTGGGTTTTTCACATGTTTACAATTGCCGCCACGGATCTTGAGCGCTGGCTTCAAGTTGCGCAGAAGTCAAATATTCGGTCTTTTTAGTGGTGCGAAGTGAGACGCGGGGGCGGGGAGTGTCAGTGATTGGCTCACCACGCCATCGCGTCATAGACGTCACTCATGATTGAAGATTGGCTCGCCAATGTATGGAAGGCGCAAAGCGATCCCCACTCTGACGCAGAGCGCTCAACATCCGTTTTGGCAATTGTATATTGCTAATTTCTGTTGAGATTTGCCAAGACGAAAACGCAGGATAATTATTACCACAAAACCATACTTATAATAATAATTTATTTTGCAAACAGACAGCAAATATCTATTTGGTTGGTAACAATATTTTTATCCTATGTTAGTACTTAATTATAAATCGTGACAATGTGCAGTCTACTAATGCCCTCACAAGCGGCCTATTTTGCGGCCATCACACGGAGAATACTGTTGGGGCTACTGCTACGGCTACTGTACTACGGAGTCTGTTCCACAGTGAGGCCGTTTTCTTTCGACGCACAGTGTCAAAACTGTCATTGCGTGCCTCGACAAACATTGTTGACGCACTACAGAACCGAGGCAGATGCAACAGCGCCCTAAATTATGTAGCGTTTTTTTTTAAGTATACATATCCATTCTAAGCATGATCCCCACCTTGGTTTTAACAAGACTTAAAGAGCTTAACACAAAACACACACACGTACGAATATCTAATTAACTAACTAATTATTAAGCCTTAATTGGAACAGGACTCAAGGTTTAATTGAACTATTCGCAATTAACGATGGTTTAAACAATCATTACGCTTCACTGGTAGATTTGCGACCGCAGTTTAATACACGTAAACTGATATGAGCAATAATCAGCTAACTAATTTATAATCTATTTAAATATCAAAGGTGACACTGACTGACTGACATATCAAGGCATAGTTGAAACTACTGGAACTTGGAGCGTAAAATTATGCACAAGGTTTCCTTTAATGACGTAGTTGAGCACTAAGAGACCATTTTCTAAAATGTGTCTTCTGACGGGATGATACGGGAGTCCAAAGTTTGTATAAAAGAAACTTATGTTATGTAGGTAAAGCTTGGTACAGAGGTAGACCATACCTTGGGATATAGTCTGTCTAAAAAGTCAAATGACTTGGGAATTTTTAAATATTCATTATATAGAGTGACTGGCAAATAGTGTACGATACTTAAACACGTGATTGTGCTCATGATAATAAAAAAAAAAATATTATGGGAGCAAAGCCAAAATTGCGAAAAAAATATCAGCTGTTCAGTACCTTTGGCAAACATAAATGTACTGAACAGCTGATTTTTTTTCGCGATTTCATTTTTGTTCCTTGTCCATAGTAAAAGTTGTTGGTTATCATGAGTACCTATAATCAAGTGCCGTAATTAGAGACACAATTATGAAGCCATTGTGTCTCGCGTGGATCCACGTATAGACACACAACGTGTTAAGTATCGTACACTAATTACCAATCACCCTATATATCATTTAAAAAATACTTAAATTAGGTTCTTCTATTAATAAACAATGATGAAGACGTCTTAATCAACCTTGATTATTGAACCAGTGTTGACTACATCAGATTATATTTTAAATAATTATGCAAGTAGTTTGACTTTTTAGACAGACTCTAGCACATATGACACTTTTGTTCTGGGAGTATTTTCCACGCGGGCGAAGTCGCAGACAGCAGCTAGTAAGTAATAAAGCCATGACTGTCAATTTGATGATTCAGTGGAATTCTTCGAAAAAGTTCGGTACGTTCGGGAAGTTCCGCTCTATAGCGGAGTCTAGGACGGAGCGGCAGGGCGTATCAAACTTTTTTTTATTATTGATAGGCTCGCGTTTGACCACCATCTCACCTGATGGTAAGCAATAATGTGGTCGACAATGGAGCACGGTTGCTTAAAAGTAACCTATTCACTCTTGATTTAAAGACCTCTAAGTTGTAGTTATCAGGAAACAGACTTCAGCAGGAAATTCTACTCCTTGGCTGTACGCACAATAAATGTGTACCCAAAACGCTACTGACTAAAACCACACCTATGTTTCTTCAGTTGCCCTTTGCATCCCTTTACCCTTGCAAGCAAATAGGTAACTTCTAGGTAAGCGTGCTCAACTTAGGCTTAGCTCCGGGCTTAGCCAACTTACCAATCTACAACCGTTAAAGCTAGTAGAAAACTTTCAATGGGAACGCTGAACGACGTTATTTTAACGTCCAGTCACGTGGTGAGAACAAAAGATTCGTAGGCGTTGCCGACTCAAGGTGGTCGATGAAAAAGAATCGAAATGAAACGGTCGTAATATGACTAAGCCTGCTGGTGAGATAGTGGTCAAACGTGAGCCGATCTGAAGTGATATTATTATGAGGTAAAGTTTGTTTGTAGGAGGTAGTCTCTGAAATTACTGCCCCCCTAGCCAAGTTACAACCGTTTCGCTTGCGCTGAACGCTTCGAGTTGACCTTGCTGCCTATTCTTTTGTTCTGACCACGTGACTGAGCTTTAAGACGACGTCATTCCCGTACATTTGAAGCTTTCTACAAGCGTTAACTATTGCAGATTAACAACTTGGCTAGGGGTACTGGTCCGATTGCTAAAATTTTTTCACTTATAGAAAGCTGCATTATTTCTGAGTGACATAGGCCATATTATAGGTATGCGGACGAAGCTGCGCGCAAAAGCTAGTCAATAACAAACATCAAACAAGTCTTATACGACCGTAACGACGAGACCTGACAAAATTGATGCAAGGCACTATCATAAACCAAAACTTTCCTCGAATAAATACTCTTTTCATGTTCTTTTACTTTGTAGTTTCTCTTTGATCCCTTGTTCACTAAGCAAGTAAAACTCCCTACAAATAACATCAATCATCACTCTTTTGTACTGCGAAAATGTTGGGGGTACGTGCGAACTTCGCGAAAGTTGGTAAGCTACTGACCTATATGTAGTGTGGTCGAAGTATCGATACTTAGTCGATTAGGTACTCGATACTCTTCAAGTATTTTTAGAGTAGGTAGTTGTATTGGTACTGTGATAAAACTATAGGTTCTTGATACTTTTCGAGAATTGTTATGTTTTCAGTTATGGATACTGGTTTAATGTGAGCTCATTTATGAAAGAGATGGGACGGCGGTTTGGTTCATAGTAAAATAATGTAAATATTGTAATTATACTTATTTTTTTTTTTATGATTCTCTGATCTTTTTAGTTTAAATTATTAGTAAAACTCAAGTCCTCAAGTCGTAAAAGTCAAGTCTCAGTCAAAGATTTGCCAAACTTAAGTGGCAATGAGCAGGGCACATTGCTCGCAGAACAGATGGCTATTGGGGCCGAAAGGTTCTGGAGTGGCGACCGCGTACCGGAAGACGCAGCTTCGGAAGGCCTCCTACAAGGTGGACCGATGACCTGGTGAAGGTTGCGGGAAATCGATGGAAGCGAGACGCACAGGAATGTTCATTGTGGCGATGTTTGGGGGAGGCCTATGTCCAACAGTGGACGTATATCGGCTGATGATGATGATGATTAGGAAAACTAGCTAGTGCCCGCGATTTCATCTACGAGTGACTCGTAAAACAGCACAGTGCCATTTGGTGATAATATTTGGTGTAAAGTTTTTTTTTTTGTTATAATTGTCGTTCTTTATAAGTTGTATGAATTCGCAAATTGTATCAGACTTCTAAATAATATCTATGACAAGGCAGTAAGGTTCCGTTGGTATGTAAATATTTAGCTCTATCCTAAGAAGAGTCTCGAAAAAGTTGAGTAAAGGCTAGGCAAAAGCTGGTTTTCAAAAATTCTGTGAATTTTTGAAAACCAGCTTTTGCCTACGACTTCTACGGCGTGAATGTCGGCTACTATAGACGCGAAGTTGAGGCCAGATAAAAAGTAAGTCTTGTTTTATTGCAGTTCAAGGTAGATGTAAAGTACAGTTCTATGTACTTTATATCTATATCAATAGCTTCTTCTAGCGGCTTCGCACTTTTAACTGTTTTATCCCCTTAGGGGGGTAAATTTTAGAAAACTCTTATTTTGACATTCAGTTTAAAATGTTAGTTTTCTAGATTCAAGGGGCTACGTTGATGAGTCAGTTAGTAAGTCAGAACTTTGCCTTTCATGAATATATAAAATTTTTATTTTGTTCATTTTTAATATAAAAAAAAATGTGATTAACTAATGTACTTAATTGGCCTTTGGCCGAAATTTTTTAAAGTAAATAAATCAGAACCAAACATCAAGATCGCTTCAGTACTTTAACTGCGACAGCGAAAGACTAAGTTACTAATACTTTTATAATAATAAGTATAGATAATTTTAACAGTATATAATATATAATAGTTATTTTTATTTTATTTCATTTCGGTAGCATTTTTAACCTAATATAAGCAATTTCTTGGTTAAAAGGTGATGTCCAATAACAAAGTATCAAAATGGCTATTGTAATTGAAATAAACATTTTTTTAAATATATCTGCTAGTGATAATCCTGATTATTTTAAAATAAAACAAAATCTTTTATCGTTCATATGCACTAGCTTAATGAAACTACAATATGCTTTCAATTTGTCCTCTTTCAACCAAATCATCGATATTAATATATATATTTTTTTTATCTGTTATATACTAGTACTTGACAGCGATCCCGCCTGATGGTAAGCAGTGATGCAATCGTTGATGGTGAGGCGCACTAGTTTATTAAGAGCCTATTCACTCTAGCCTTGAAGACACCTAAATTATAATCAGACGGAAAGACCGCAGCAGACAAGCAGTTCCAGTCCTTCGAAGTACGCGGTATAAATGACGAGGCGAAACGCTTAGTCCAGATTGTAGATGTTTCAACAACGTAGGGGTGGATACTCGCCGTGCGTCGGTTTGTTCGATATTTAAATACAAACGAAATCCTTACCTATATGTGCAAGTGAGGGGCCTCCCGAAGTTCTCGGAGGTCACCGGAGGGGAGGACACGTCCTCGTAGATCTCCACGGTCTTGTTGCAGTGGTCCCGTTTCGAATCTGTAACAAGGAAAGGCTCGTTAATTTTGGTAAACTTTAGTAGTTGTGTTTAACATATCAACAATTATAGTCTGTATAAAAAGACAAACGACTTGGGTAATCTCATCAAATAATCAAATTCTTGAAATCTGAAGTCAGCACTGGTTGAATAATCAAGGTTGCAAAGAGATGATCATTAATTAACACGCTTATATTAGCTTCACCTGTATGTTTGTAACCAACGCCTTTGACCAACTTTGGGCGATCAGATTTTCTTCAAACTTTGCACACCCAACAAAGACTGATGACAATACAATAATCCGTTTTTCTTTTTAGTGAAAATTAAAAGTATAGTTTAAAAAAACTAAAAAACACGCTTTCATAGCATATCAAACTAAAAAGTGTAAAATAACTTTCAACATAGGTAGAAAATAATAATAATTTACGAAAATTATTAATATCATTGTGAATAAAGCGTGGGGCGCTTTGTGCCATATTTTTCGTAAATCGAGCACCCTACGCTTTTTTCACAATGATATTAATATTTTTCGTTAATTATTATTATTTTCTACCTATGTTGAAAGTTATTTTACACTTTTTAGTTTGATATGCTATGAACGCGTGTTTTTTAGTTTTTTTAAACTATAGTTTTATTATTAATTGAATCTTATAAAAAGTATTGTATGTATGTAATGTATGCAACAGAGTTTTTAATTCGTTTAAAAAATTCGAAATCGTTTGACGTTTTACAATGTAGTTACCAAAAATGACGCGTTTCCAGTGAGTCTATAGCATAGTACAGCATAGTCGGCCTTATAATGTTCCCACTGCTGGGACTCAGGCCTCCTCTCTAGAAGAGGGAATAGGCCGTAATCCAGTGCGGGTTGGTGGATGTCACATGTATTCGAATTTATGGTTCTAGGACATGCCGGTTTCCTCACGATGTTTTCCTTCATCGTTTTGAAAGCAGTGGTGACGAAATAAATTACACAAAGTAATGCGCTGAGCAGAGTTTGGACCCGCAACCTACAACTCGTCTGGGCCGTTATTACTCGGCCACCAATGCTCGGTGTGTCTAGTTGGTTTTAAATTGTAACTTTTTAATTACTAATGTAAGTTAAATTCTTATAATCATTTTTAAGGACTTTTGTCTGAAGTAAATTATGTTTATTTTATTTTTTCGATAATTACATCGAAAAAATAAAATAAACATTTGGTTAAATAACAGTGACATCACATTTCAATTTGTTCATCCTTTTTTTCTGTAACTTGACGGTTTCTCCTGTTTTTATTTTAAAGTTGTCACTTACTTCATTTTTAATCGATTTCTGGATTTCGAAGTACAGGTACACAAACATATTTTATGTTATTACCAAAATGAGCCACCCCGTTGCCAACTAAAACTGATGTACCGTTCAACTACACCGTTTATACAGGGAATCAATTAAATCTCTCTAAACACATTTCCACTAAAAAGCTTAGTGTTCATGGAAGCCTGACATTACAGCTCAAATGAGAATAAAATCATTAACGCCAGCGTTCCTAGAAGCTATTAAAATACAGCATTAAAAGGAATTTACTATAGAAATACGACCACATACCGTCTGGAATTCTCATAAAAAGAATAAAAGCCAACCGTATTCGTAATTGCGTGGTTTTGACGTGGTAATGAATTGGGAATATGCTTTCAAAGTGACGTTGATGTGAACGTCAAAGCCTTTGCTTTGGTACTGAAGGTTAAATACCGCTTTTGGAATATATCTGTGAACGAATGAGTTCTATTTTTTAATGTTTTTTTTTTGTATGGCGTGAAACTGGCTTTTAAGTTTGTGGAGAAAATTAAAAGTAAACGTCATTTTGAAAATGGAACGTGAGGTGTCGCGCGATTTTGACCTCTTTATTTTTGAATTCATGTATTTTGAATATCTCATTTATTTTTATTGATTAACGTAAAATTAAAAAATACATACAGAAGTAGAATCTATAGAAGGTTTGCGAACAACCATCAATGGTTCATTCAGTAACTGTAACATTTGTGCTTGGGCCAAGTTGACGACGCGTAATGTTTCATGCGCGCGTATAAGAGATGTCAGCAAAATCGTAGGGGTCCAGGAGGATCCGCTAGAGCCACAGGAAATCCCCGCAAAGGAAACGAATAGTTATATGTCCGACAGTCCTCTCACTCCAGTGGGAGGGCTGTCGGACTTATAACCCTGGAGCGGGAGAGGTTATTGCATGAATTCTCACCTCAAAAAAAAGTTATCAATGGTCAAAATTGGTTTGCTTATTATGATGATCATTACACGTATGAATTACGCATCATTATTGATAGCTGTCAAAGTGACAGTTATTCCAATACAGGTACTTCAAATTGGATAACCTTAACATCTACATAAATGAATAACAAAACCAGACGAAACAAAACAAAAACTACTAAAACAAAATCTTTCTCAAAAAAACTTTAAAATGCAAAAAAGATTTAATTCAAAAGTTGCAGAAAACCTGGAAGTATTTCAAGTTGAAGGCAGTAGTAGCTCATTGCGCTCGAGGCCATAAGTAACTCCTCGGTGCCCGGTCCATAGACATTTGTCACGGGGCGCGGGTGGCAAAGGCAATGCATCTAGACTGCCATGGTCGATAAAAGAATTTCGGTATACGCATTATGATCGAGATAGTGTCAGAATTGTACAAAAAACTTAAGTTTGCAACTAAGCGGTAAGCTGGCATGTATACATATATATATCTACACTAATATTATAAAGAGGGAAAATTTGTATTTTTGTGTGTATGTTTTAAAAACTACTGTGCCGATTTAAAAAAAATTCTTTTACGATTGGAAAGCTACATTCACCTTGAGTAACATAAGCTATGTTTATATAGCGTTAAGACTGGTCCTATGCGTATGCCCTCGAGAACTACATCGCTATTCGAGCTTAACACCTTCACTGAAAAAAAGAGCTTTGACAGTCGGAAAGGAAGGATGCTACAAGAGTTTTGTCAACTGAGGTACAGAACCCCAAAAAGAGAATATGTACACACTGTAAAGGTTATTTGCACAAATTTTTAATTTACGCTGTTAAATGTTTGAACTTCTCATTGATATCCGGATAAAAATCTTTCTGAAAAATGAACTGTAAAAGGAAGTTCTGGAACAAACATCCTGCGAATTACACACAAACAAAAAATGAGAAGCGAGCCAGTTCGACTACGGTTACGGCGAAGCGCGGTAAGCCCTGCTGTTCTCAAACTTTCCTATTGGCTGTGCACACAGCTGCCTAGCTTCCCCAACTTGTTGGTGCTAGTTTACGCCAAAAGGCCAATTATGCCAACGTGTGTACTGATATTTGCATATTGGCCGAACTTTGATCAACTAGTTGGCGTGTTTGTGTAATTCGTCCAACCTATTGGCTGAATTGGCTCGCTTGTGAAGATGCATAGAGTGAATTAATTTAATTTGAATTTTGTTTATTTTATTTCTTATGATTGCTTTGAGTTTGAAAACTCGTTAGTGATATTTGGTTACTAAAAATATAGGTATAAAATAAACATTTGTTTTCTTGATTGAAAAACCTGTTTCTACAAAGCAAATAATTATATTACTGTTAGGCCTGCTGGCTACGTAAGCGTAGCTTTATAGACGCGTATTCGTCATTATACGCTTGGTATACTCTTGCGTGAAGCTTACGTACAAAACTATGGTCTACTGTCCACGGACGCGTAGCTTCACAGACGCGTATTCGTCACTATACGCTTGGTATACTCTTGCGTGAAGCTTACGTACAAAACTATGGTCTACTGTCCACGGACGCGTAGCTTCAGAGACGCGTATTTATCACTATACGCTTGGTATACTCTTGCGTGAAGGTTACATACAAAACTATGGTCTACTGACCACGGACTAGTAGCTTCACAGGCGCGTATTCATGATTATATGCTTGCTGTACGCTTGCGTGAAGCTTACATACATAACTACAGCCCACCGTCCACGGACGCGTAGCTTCATAGACGCGTATCCGTTATTATACGCTTGGTGTACACTTGCCAACATACAAAAAAACAAAAACACACAAAACTATGGCCTATCGACATAGACACGACACTCCAGACGTCGGTCGTTGCTGCTTCGTCGCCAGAGTTTCATAGATTTGTATGAAAGCTCCACGCAGGCGTATATCAAGCGTATAATGACGAATACGCCTCTATGAAGCAACAGTTTGCCTGCTGCGGTCTTTCCGTCTGATTATGATTTGGGTGTCTTCAAGGCTAGAGTGATTAGGCTCTTAATAAACTAGTGCGCCTCACCATCAACGATTGCATCACTGCTTACCATCAGGCGGGATTGCAGTCAAGTACTAGTTTATACTGAGTTCCTCCGTAGTCTCAGCCATGACTATTATGTCGTCGGCAAACCGAAGGTGAGTGACGTACTCGCCATTCACATTAATGCCTAGTCCTCTCCATTCCAGAACCTTGAAGACATCCTCCATTGCGGCCGTGAACAGTTTCGGAGAAATGCTCGGTGACCTCAGTAGAGCTTCCGAAAGAGTGGGACTTAAGATGAACATGGACAAAACCAAAGTTATGGTTAACATCCATGTAGCGCCCACTCCTATTAAGATCGGAGACTGTACACTCGAAGTTGTGGATGATTACGTTTACCTGGGACAGACGGTCCAGTTGGGTAGGTCTAACTTCGAGAAAGAGGTCAATCGTCGAATTCGACTCGGCTGGGCGGCGTTCGGGAAGCTGCGCGGTGTCTTCTCGTCCAATATACCACAGTGTCTCAAGACGAAAGTCTATGACCAGTGCGTGTTGCCAGTGATGACTTATGGCTCCGAAACGTGGTCACTTACAATGGGCCTCATAAGAAGACTCAAAGTCACCCAAAGGGCGATGGAAAGGGCTATGCTTGGAGTTTCCTTGCGTGATCGCATCAGAAATGAAGATATCCGCAGGAGAACCAAGGTAACCGACGTAGCTCGAAGAATCGCCAAACTTAAGTAGCAATGGGCGGGACACATTGCACGCAGAACGGATGGTCGATGGGGACGAAAGGTTCTGGAGTGGCGACCACGTACCGGAAGACGCAGTGTTGGACGGCCTCCAACAAGGTGGACCGATGACCTGGTCAGGGTCGCGGGAACCCGATGGATGCGTGACGCACAGGACCGGTCGTTGTGGCGACGCTTGGGGGAGGCCTATGTCCAACAGTGGACGTCTTTCGGCTGATATGATGATGATGATGATGACTAGTTTATAACAGATAAAAAAAAAACACGTATGACAGAAGGCTTTAGTGCTTATATACTGATTATATTTAATATCAATATTAGTTGGAGGAAATTAATTGTGAGGATTCGTTTATAATATTTCTACGTAATTTCCACAAATTATAGTCGGCCCACACAAGGCCTTCATAGACTCCCACGTAGACACGTGTTTAGGTTTGGCACAGTCAAGGCTGAGAAGTTAAGTGCTGACAAGAACCGAACAAATTAAGTCACGAATAATTTGTTGCTGCGTGCGACTTACCGGCTTGAAAGTAGAAAATACTCCTCACAGCCTGTCCAGATAAGGCATTTTACGCGCGTGTCTACTCGAGCGTAAAACACATGCCATGAGCGGGACTCTCGACTCGCGCGTTTTACGCGAGAGTGCCGCGCGTGACGAGATACTCGGGCGCCATTGTTGCGTCCAGTAGCCTGTACCCCTAGCCAAGTTGCTAATCTGCAATAGTTAACGCTTGTACATCGCTTTAAATGTACGGGAATGACGTCGTCTTAACGCTCAGTCACGTGGTCAGAACAAAAGAATTGGCGGCAAGATCAACTCGAAGCGTTCGGCGCAAACGAAACGATTGTAACTTGGCTAGGGGGGTTGATTCACATAAAATCAAACAAGCTAAATATCGACTAGAGATAACGACTTATTTCTAGTTACATTAATAAGTATTCTATAAGGATAATGAAATACAGATTCTTATTTTTTAAATCGAGTTTTCGACCAAATTAACGACTATAAAATCGGCGTCGTTCAGACTCGATTTATAGATGTGAATACGGTAATGGTCTAACTAAACGACTAAATCGCTACGATATCGTTACGGTTTTGATTATGTGAATCGGGCTACATGACCACGCGCGAGTCCGTTGCGAGTGGACGACGTTAATTTGAAATGGAGTGTTATATTCTAAGCTGACATCTGACACAAATGCTTTCAAAGTTTAGGTTCTAGAATATTTCCTCACAATATTTTCCTTCACCGCATTGAAAACGGTGCTGATGAAATATATTAAACAAAGTAGGTAGGTAGGACCCCATTACCTACAAGCTCGTAAGTCCGGGCCATTACCACTCAGCCACTACTGCTCTTTACTTTTTTTTTTATCTTTTTTAAGGAGCTTAGTCACAATATTGACTATGTCGCTCCATCATAGATAAATTTTGTATTTTAATTTATTTCAAACTTGCTTTTGCCCGTCGCATCAACTGTGGTTTTGCCCGCGTTCATTAAATGCCTATGTCACTCAAGAATAGAGCAGCTTTCTATTGGTAAAAAAATTTTAGCAATCAGTTCCAGAGATTACCTCCTACAAACAAAAAAAAAATATACAAACTTTACCTAATTATTATAAAAGTGTAGATGCTTGTAATCATCACCAGCCTTTTTATTGTTCCCACTGTTGGGACTCAAGCCTCCTCTCTAGGAGAGGGATTGGGCCGTAATCCACCACGCGGGCCCAGGGCGCCTTGGTGAATGTCACATGTCTTCGAATTGCTTGTAATATTTTTTTTTTTGTTTTTGTAATTTTATTTTTATGTTTTTTGTTGTGTTGTTTTGTATTTTGTTATAGTTGTTTTTGTGTTTAGTTTTGTATGTGGCTCGTCTGGCAAAAGCTTAGCTAAGACACTGTTGCAAATACCGATTTCTAACATAATATTAAGAGTGCTAAACATATTTCTCCTTAATGAAGCATACGGCATCTTGATTAATTATCTTAGATATCTGTATAATTATGTTTCAGTGACTGATCTCCAAATATAATTCTAAAGCCAGACTAAATTACCGTTCTCTCCGTCTCATCAATTAACATTCGTACATCTGATCTTGATTCCCCGGGTGCCGTCGAATAATTCAATTAGTTAACTTATATCGTGAGCTATTGACGGAAATTCCGGCTATCTACCGTCTTTGTACAGTTAGAGAAGGGGATGTCTCAGCTACTATCTAGGGGCAAGGCTGCACCAAGATGATCAAGAGAAATTTTGCAGTACAACATACTTTTTATAAGACAAGACTAGATATTCTTTAAGCTTGAACTACGCCGTGCACAAATGTCCACACAAGAATTTAACTTACATTTATAACTAAGAGAAATTATTTTTTCTTATTTATTTTTATAAATAGATATTATCATGCCAACATTCAAAATTAATCAAAAACAATAATGTCAAACAAATACAAGAATAATGTCAAAGTTATAAAATGTAGGTCAAAATTAGTACTCGCTACTACAGTACTTTGCCAAGATGAGCTAGAGGAAACAGGGTAAAATGTACATTCATTTTCAGGAATAAATTTCAAATTTTTGTTCCTACAATATTCAATCTCAGTAAGTAATCAAGTTCTACATTATAATTGAATAAAATATGAATTTTATTGATATTTTTTAAAATAAATATTACGTTGTGAACAGGGCTGTATTACAGAC
Source organism: Mythimna albipuncta (assembly GCA_929112965.1). Classification (NCBI taxonomy): domain Eukaryota; kingdom Metazoa; phylum Arthropoda; class Insecta; order Lepidoptera; family Noctuidae; genus Mythimna; species Mythimna albipuncta. The sequence goes on from OV815963.1 coordinate 21,367,537, forward strand.
TCCATTTGTACTTAATAAATTATTTATTTTTATTTCTATGTTGTTTCCAAACAATAAATAACCATTTAGATATCTGTTTATTGCTCCTCTTTAAAAAATAATAATATAATATTCCACAACTATCACACAACGCTCCGTTTAATCACAAGCTAAGCAGAGCTTGTGTTATGAGTACTAGACAATTGATACACTTATATATTTCTATATACATACATATTATAGATAAATTACACCCAGACACAGAACAAATGATCGTGCTCATTACACAAACATTTGTCCTGAGTAGGAATCGAAACCGAGGTCATGGTTTCGATTCCCACTCAGGACAAATGTTTGACGGCATAATAATCAGGGCCACTAACCGCTATACTAACGGGCCAGTCATGTAATATACTATAGTAATAATAATAAAATAAATACAACAATTAACCCGTTGTGTGTCTAAACGTGGATCCACGCGAGACACAATGGCTTTTTAATTATGTCTCTAATTACGGCACACAAGAGGTTAATTCAAAACCATGCAATGAATACACATCAATAGTTTTCTCTGCACGTAAAACCTAACACTCCTACCTTCATCAATAATGCACGTTGTCTAAAGTACCGCAGCACTTAAAGACAATGATCCTTAATGGGTGCTCACACGGGCAATTGTTGCCGAGTAATCCTATTTTAATGAAATTTAAAAGGAATAAATGAAGTATTACAGTAAAATGCTAGTAGGATCTTGACCGTACTCTATAAATTTTCCTGAAAGTCGTAGAAATATCCTTCTGCTTGACCTGACTTCTCTAGGGTAAAGTATTTTGCTCATCTGTCGCTACGTCAATTTGTGGCCGCGATAGTTTTCAGTGACCCAATGATTAGTATGCTTACCACTTCTTGAAACTTTATCGCGACGTTATAAAAAAATTGATAAGTACACTGGCTCCTACTGAGTTATTTTTGAAACCAGCAAGCATTGACAAATAATATAACCTTGTCTTCTTTTAAAATAATCTTGAATTAAACTTTGAGTAAAGCTAGTTTACGTTATCGGTTATCAATATATTTTATAATTTGTTGTGGTCTACAATAAAGAATTAAGAAACATAATTACCACCAAGACAATCAGCTTAAATAGTTGACCAATGTTGCCCAGAACCGAGCCGGGCAACTTAATAATTGCCCGTGTAACCGCACCTTTACCAATATTCATTCCTATATTAATTTTTAAACACTTCCAACTTGGCACTTAGTAGACTTTCAACCAATCTGTCACTTACGAGCCGCTATCAGGTGCGTCCTCCAAAGTACTCTAACTTAGAAGGGCTAGACTTAAAACTTAGTACGTTGAATTATGTAAGTTTTAAGTGTTAATAAATTAAATTGGCGAGGGTTGACTAAGTGTTGAACTTGGTAAGTACTTGTAAAATGGCGGGCTAGGTAATGTGTTCGCGTCGTTCGGCCGATGATATAGTGGGGCTTATTTTGAGTGTTTAAGTAATTTTATTGAAGTTTATTAATAGAGAGTGATTGAAAGTTTTGAAGAGCAAATTGTTTTTTGATTGTACTTACTACTTGAATCTGTTACAGATTTTTTCTTTTTTGTACATAACTTTTTCACCAAACTCTATAGTTTGATGGTGAGAAACTTTCCCATTTTATAACCTACTATCTTTTGCTCGCGGCTTCGCTCGTATACATAAAATGTAGCTTATGTTACATAGGAAAAAAAGCAGCTTTATTAATATTATTTAAGATGTCACTCAGGGATAAAGCAACTTTTTATCGGTATCGGTGAAAAAAAAATTGCAATCGGACTAGCACTTTCAGAGATTACCTCCTACAAACAAAAAAAAACATCAAAACAAAATAATAAACTTTACCTTTTTGTAATATTAAGTTTAGATAATTTAGATATCATCTAAAGTATCTATAACACATATCGATTAAAACAATTAAACCTTAAATTCTAATATTTTTTTAATTGCTAGGTAGCAATTAAAAGGTAGCACTTGTTCGCAGCACACAGTTCGCCATAAAAAGCGTGCCCACCTCCACATCTGTATGTCCCAAACACAAGACTAACAAAAACCCCAGTTTTTTGTTTACCGACGACTAGTTTGAACCCCCGGGATTTTTGCCGGCTCAAAGTTTCATCCCCGGGGGTTGGGGCTATACATCACGGGGACGTCTCCCGGCATTATGTTCGCGTTACATTCCTGAGTGTCGACTTGCGTCTGTTGATTTTATTGTAAGTGATAGATGGAAACTTTGTTTACGGATGTATGGTGGAATGGAGTTGAAAGGTAATCTATTTTTTTTTGTAGGATGAAACGTTGGTGGCCTATTTTATTCATAAAGTCTATTGAATTTAATGGAAAACAATTTCTTTGTTCGCTTCTAGCTTAACGGCGGCTTTGATCGCTTAAAAGTAAAAAAAAAAAAAATCCTAAGGTAACATACTCTCGAAAAAAAAGTATTTAATGTGGTATTTCAAGACATAGTCTACCTGTATGCAAAATTTCATCTAAATACCTTCAACAGTTTAAGCGTGAAGGAGTATTAAACAATCAAATACGCATTCCTAAGCTTCTGCTTTCACCTGCGTTAAACTAAAAAATTGTACCGAAGAAGCAAACTTCCAGAAGTAAAAGTGTTACTACGTGTTATTCCAGGTCTATCCAATTAGTGTGATAGTACGACACAAAATTGACTATCGAGTAATTTTTTTACTAACACAAATGATAAATGACCTTTATTTTGCAAATAGATTAAAAAAAAAACACTTTTACAAGTCAATTTTGTTTTCAGTCAGTTTAAACTAGATGAGGCCGGTGTTTCTTAGCTGACTACCCCGAGAAGAAAAACCGAAACAAACTCAGGGGTCAAAATCTCTCTTAAAGTCTATACAGTAAAGAACATGTAATGGTCAAAACATATGAGAACCATGCAGATTAGTGTCTCAGATAGTCTATTGAGGAAAGAACCACACAGATTTAAGTGGACCTGTCCTGTCACAAATTTTCTTTTAAGATTATGAAATGGGTACCTACTCGTTTATTAACTCTTTGAATGTCGTAATTAGAAACACAATAGAAAGACAATTACCTTATGTCGGACAGTGTAATTTAAGACATTCGAAAGGCAAGCAAGGAAGCAGACGGCCACTCTAATGGCAAGTGGTCAAAACCACCAAAGAGTCCTATGGATCTTCAATATCAGATAACTTTTTTATGCCACAAACGAAGCTGAAATGTATCAGATGCTTCTTTTTACACCAGCACCGATAACGCTTATTTAGCAGAGAAGTAGTCATGGTGTTTTTATCCAGAAATGCAGGCTTATTTCGGCTTGGGCGCTCTTAGCGTGTGCTCTCCAAGGCGCCGGGAAAACTCGATAGCCACTCATCTAAGGACTGACCTCGGTAAAAGTAGGGTCGAAAGTTCGAAGTTGAAGCTACAGTCATTATTTAACCCCGCTCTTCCAAGCTCGTCAAATTTATTTATTTATTTATTAAAACTTAATGCAACAAAAAATTACAAAGGTGGACTTAAGGATTTAGGCTTTCTCTGCCAATCTACCTAGGCAGTGAAGAGAAAACATGGCAGGTGCATAAAAAAACAAACAAATAAAAGATTATTACGAAAAAAAAAAAACTGTTCAAAATTATGTACAAAAACTAAATAAACATATATACAAAATATAAATACATAATTATATAATTAAATATAAATTATATTTATATAAAGTAAAAGAAAGGGATTCTGAGACGACTTCACTATTTGTGCAGAAACTAATTCCGCAATATCCGCTTAAATGCGTACAGTGGTGGCCGTCCAGCAGGCTTACTCTTCAAATTAATTTCAATTTCAATCTAAAGTCAATCCAATTGCAATGTCAATTTTGACGTTACGTGATTTGGTACTCTTGAAAACAATATTGTCAACATATACGATTTCACTTAGTTCTCAAAATGGTCACGCAATTTTGAACCAATTTGGCGCTAGCATTGAATTCAAGGGTACGAAACGTCACAATCTCAATGTCGACCGATCGGAATTGTACTCAAGAGTAATTCTGCTGATGTTGAGAGGAAGCGCATTCCATAGAAGTATGGACTGTCCATGAAAGGAAGAATGAACAGAATCTGAAGAAGAAGAATGAAAAGAATGAAAGAAGTATAAAACAAAAATTCTAATAAAATATCTTTTTTTTTTTCTAGCCGTTGCTGTCCCACTGCTGGGCAAAGGCCTCCCCCAAGTCTTTCCAAACTTTCTACTCCTGCGCCGTCTCAAACCAGTCCTTGCGGTACGCGTCCAGATCATCCCGCCACCTCTTTCTAGGCCAACCTCGACGGCGCTTAACTTCAGTAGGGACCCACTGTGTGAATAAAATATCATTCAACAAAATTCCATAATCAATAATAAGGCTACAATTTTAAATGATGCGGTCATTCCGTGGTCATCTCTTTGTAGCGAATGCGACTGATAGCACATGGCGAACGGTCGCGCGACCACTTTGCTGCGGTCGCACTCGTTTAGCGCGATGATCCTTGGCACTATCGGGGTGTGGTTGTTTGTAATTTATTGTGGCTCATTATAAAAATGAGGTCGCTGTTTTGCGGGGTTTGGGGCGACGTGTTAACAGTGAGGATAAATGCAGGCAGCAAAACTTTCAGTGGATTTTTTGATGTTCAACAGTCAAACAGTAAAAAAAAAGACGTGTGGCACTCGGGGATTGCCGCGGTAAAGCTATTGCATAGCATTTTTATCAACTTAAGCAATTATAATTATTTATTAATTTTATTTATGCAGCATTTGTTTTCCTTTGTTTTTTTTTTCTTTGATATTAATTGAAGTTACACTTTCACACACTGAATTGAATTTTGATTGATTGTTCACTCATTTGTTTTCTTATCGGTCACCACGCTCAAAAAACAAATGAGTGGAGGGTGTTAGGTTATTTTCGTTATGGAATTTCTGGATTCGGTCTCTACGCTCAAGGTCCACGATAGAAGTTATGCAATAGTTTAAAAAAAGTTTGAGTTTGCCAATATTATAAAGGCCAGGACCAGGACATATACAGGGTTATTCGAAAAACACTAGCTTTGCAGAACTGTGTTACTAACATTAACATCATAAACAACAAATTTTGTTCTATGACAAAGTTTTTAGTTGTTCGCGCATCACGTAAACTGCTTTGAGTGACATGTGTTTGATATTTTATGTACACGGACGAAGTCGCGGGCAAAAGCTAGTATTTGAATAAAACACAAAGAAATACATTTAAATTTCATGATGATAAAGGTCCAGGTTTTATTTGTGCCTCCTGAAAAGTTACATAGTTCACCGTTACGAGGTACTCGCTATAAGCCCACGATATATGAAATTACTGCTTTCTCAAGAAACCGATAGAAAAATCCATTGCTGTAAAGTAGAACCCGGTACAAGACATTCTAAGCACAACTACATAGTACGTGGTTAGTAAACTTGCCGGGCGACTTTCTTTCATCCGAAACTTGGTCCCCGGGCGACAATGAAACTATGAGTATGTAGTGAATATGCAGTCTACGTGAAGTTTTAACATGCATTTTGTTACAAGAATTTTGTTACATTTTTCGCAGACATCCGACATATATGGCGGATCCGTTTATGTCGGATATTCTGATACAATGAGGCGACATTTTAAAAATACATATATACTCGTACCCGAAAGATTATGTCTTGTTCGGAAGCAGGTTTTTCATTAAAAAACAATTATGAACCCGATTGCAGCAACACCTAAGCCGTTCAATTGTACATTTGTACAACTCACTCAAATATAGGCAAATTTTACCCAAATCGGCCAAGTCGCTTAAAAAGAGTCAGATGAGAAACCCACGTGCAGAAAAGTTTTACTATACCAGCAGTCCAACAGAACGTTTGTTGGATTTTTTTTATACTGATACTTATATACAATATATATAATTATCCTGAGACTAATGATAAACATACTTATATATTTCTAAATACATACATATATAGATAAATATTACACACAGACGCAGAACAAATTTCACATCAATCACACAAACATTTGTCCTGGGTGTGAATCAAACCCACGAACTCCGGCATAGCAGTTAGGATCACTAACTACTAGACTAACAGGCCAGTCACTTCTGATGTAGTATAATTTATATAGTTTAGTCCTGACCAATAACTGGTTTTTCGTAGGAATACAAATTTAACCAGATTGCAATGGCTCTTACCGGGCCTGATTGTATTTTCAATCCTTCTGGGAACCTACTTAAAGTTTAGAATTTTACACAAATCAGCCAAGCCGCTTAGGAAGAGTTATGTGATGAACATATGTATAGAAGAATTATTTATTTAAAGATATTTAAAATTAAGATATTTTTTCGATGTGAAATCTTCACATAGGAAACCCGAGAAGCGAGAGGGAGTGTCAGACCCAGCCGGGTCGAAGCCTACTGGGGCCAGGGTTATCCGAAAGGGCGCTCGAGCCCCGGTATGAAGACTAGAAGGAACGGGGTGGGTCTTTTAGTCAGTAAGAGTCTGACACTATCTCCCGCTCCACCCAAGAGCGGGGGTTGTCATAAGATGATTTTTCCCACCGAAAAAAAAAAACCGTCCAAGAGCCTGTCGGGCCACGCTCAGTGTAGGGTTCCGTAGTTTCCCGTCCGTCACAATAAAGTGTACCCACTTATGAGTTTAAAAAAATGCTTGCTACGATTATACTACAAACTTAGTCCAGAAATTATTTTGTAGAACCCTTTTGTCTTTTTTGTACAAAAACTGTTCTTTCCATCAAGTTCAAAATAATTTTCCTAGAAAGTCCTTATAAAGTTCTACTTCTCAGATTTTTTTCATATTTTCTAAACTTATGGTTCAAAAGTTAGAGGGGGGGACACACATTGTTTTTTACTTTTGGAGCGATTATTTCCGAAATTATTGACATTATCAAAAAATGATTTAGTAAACCCCTATTCATTTTTAAATACCTATCCAACGATATATCACACGTTGGGTTGAAATTTAAAAAAAAATCACTTTCCACTTTACATATAGGGGGGCTACCCTAATAAAACATTTTTTTCCAATTTTTATTTTACCACTTTGTCGGGGTGATTGATATACATATTGGTACCAAATTTCAGCTTTCTAGTGCTAACGGTCACAGAGATTAAGCGAGGACGGACAGACAGACAGACGGACAGACAGACATGGCGAAACTATAAGGGTTCCTAGTTGACTACGGAACCCTAAAAAGAGGGAGTGTCAGATTTTTACTGACTAAGAATCACCTGTGTTCCTTCAGTTTCCTTTGAGGACCACGGTAACTCTTTTAATCAATCTGGCATTATTTCAAAACCTAGAATATAATATTATTGTAACCAATTAAAAAATCTATACATCTTCTATACATATCTCTATACATATAGGTATAAATAAAATTGGAGTGTCTGTTTGTAATATTGAAATAACCGCTTTTTACTACATGCATATGAATATATATACGGTACATACACCAAAATATATTTTTTTACAATTTTTATCTGTCTCTGTTTGTTCCGGCTAATCTCTGAAATGGCTGAACCGTTTTTTTTGGCAGGTAGCTGATGTAATAAGGAGTAATTTAGGCTACTTTTATTTTAGAAAAAATAAATTCAAAATCCAATAGTCCACGCGAACGAAGTCGCGGGCACAGCCAGTAAATAAATAAAGATAAAGGAAAAATCAACAGAGAAAATCTCCATTTAATTAAAGAAAAGATCAAAGATTTTCTTGTTAATGTTAAGACTCGTTTCATACGTCAAACAAAGTTGATTGTTCTTGTTTTCATGAATTGATAAACTTTCAAAAGACGTGTTTACGTCATTAGAGGTGAAATCGATGTTCCTGACTCAAGCGAAACATTCAAAGTGTTCAACCTTCAACATTAAACGTCAAATACTTAATAACGAATTTCATTCAAAAAGATCTGAGTAAAAGATAAAACGGGGTTCCGTAAAAACTTCATAAAAACCAACTTAAAGTCCTTCGCCCAGTCGAGTGCTGAAACTTGGGTTACTTCGCAACTTGCTCGTTTCACGGCATAGCAGTACTTTTTTCCGATTATAACTTAGGTCCCAGATGCTCGTTGAGATGAATGGAGTTCCGTATAGTGTTTAGTATTAAAATGTGTTTCGATGTTCTAGTGTAAGTGGATGTTACTGTAGATTTTATTTATGACTAGTCTTGCTCGCGACTCGTTCGCGTGAACTACAGGATTTTGAATTTATTTTTTCTAAAATAAAAGGAGCCTCTGTTACTCCTTATACCTTATACATCAGCTACCTGCCAAAAAAATCCCGTCAAAATCGGTCCAGCCATTTCAGAGATTAGTTCGGACAAACAGACAGACAGATAAAAATTGAAAATAATGTTATTTTAGTGTATGTACCATATTATTACTATATATTCTATGCATGTAGTAAAAAGCAGTTATTTCAATATTACAAACAGACACTCCAATTTTATTTATATGTATAGGTAGATGTATAGATGATACGTTTAAGTGTCACTTTGAACAATTGTGAACTCGCTTCTTATTTAGGCTTTTAAAAATGTGTATCAAGGAGTGGCCTACCTTCCTGGGCCCCAAGTCTGTTATTTTCATAAATTCGTCATTCCAACACGATCCAATTGTCATTTTGCTAAAAGTTTGTAATCTGCTAATTCATAGTGACCGATCACTGATCGGTCAATGGTCTTGTAATAGAATTGTGGTAGAATGATAATTTCGAGTATATTAAAACCAATAAATGCACAATAACGTTCTAATGGTAAAACACTGATCAAATAAACTGTCAAAGTTTTAGTAGATTACCGCAAACTTCAAATATTCATTTGTCAATATGTACGAGATTACCATTTTATGTCACTTCTTTCAATGGAGTGTCAGTGGTTGACCATTGGAAAGTCATAATGACGCCATTATATTAGTAGATTACCAAACTTGTCAAAATCGACAATTATGACACCAATGATAGACCATTCTGACACTATTGTAATAGCAGACTTGAGGCCCAGGTCATGTGGTTGGATTATTAACTGGCTTCTAATTTACGCCTTTAAAAATGTTTATCAGGTAAATAACTGCCTTGTTGGTCTATTGGTCGTAAGTGCAACTATTTGACGTGGGGTCTTGGGTTCGATTTCCAGGTCGGACAAAAAGTGCTATTTGGTTTTTAGGCGTCTGTACATAAAGGGTGCCACCGGGCCCTATTACTAAGCCTCCGCTGTCCATCCATCTGCCTGTTCATCCGTCTGTCAGTAGACTCTATCTTATAAACCGTAAGAGGGAGAGAGTTAACATTTTCATAGGATTTGCATTTACACTCAACAAATAAAATAAAGTTGGAAATTAAAGAAGGCACCCATACGAGAAACGTTACTTTGTCGGAGTTTTTTTCCTCGATTTTATTATTATACAGAACCTTTCTTGTTCTAGTGTTTCGTACTTACTGTCCTACTTGTAATCTAGTGATAAAAACATAGAAGATGACGTGCACAGCACATCGGTACCCAAAAATAGTCGCTATTACAAATAACGAAGTGCCGTCATCACACATAGGCACACAGTGCCCGTTCATTGCTCAGATTAGGCTGGTAGCGGACGGCCGGGATAAAAGAATCAGTACCCCTAGCCAAGTTGTTAATCTGCAATAATTAACGCTTGTAGAAAGCTTCAAATGCACGGGAATGACGTCGTCTTAACGCTCAGTAACGTGGTCAGAACAAAAGAATTGGCGGCAAGGTCAACAAGCGAAATAGTTGTAACTTGGCTAGGGGGGCAGATGTAAATAGGTAGTAATCACCTTAAATTCTGTCATCGATCTGGGAGTTTACTATCTAAATTAGCTTAACTAAACATTTTGACAGGTAAAGTTATGGAAAATCGCGTGAATGGTAGTCCCTATTGATTTAGGCCTCTGAGGTTTATGCTATCAAATGCGCTATTCAAATTCAACGGACTATTATGTCCTCTCAATCGATTTGGATTGGAACGTTTAGCCCTAGTGGTTCTGATAATCTAACAGCATGTACGCCATATACTGCCACGATAGAACTAAGATACTAACTAAGGTTTTTCTATTTTGAGTATTGATGTAGCGACATCTATGGTGTCAAATAAGAACTAATCCTACATCGCGCAATTAAAGTTCTCCGCGTGATTTGGACATCCATTCAGGCGTTCGATTGTCAAGGTGTAAAAGATATACACACACACAGTCACAAACTTCCCCCATAACTCTGAAATATAACATTAATTTTAATTAAGAAAAATTGAAACACGTGTCTAGTTTTATGTGAAGAATCTATGTAGGTATAAAATGTCATAACTGTATCATGAAAAATTACAAAATTATAAGCTTGTTGTATTGCAAAAGTACAAGGTCACCGGGTCATCCGGGTGACTAAGGGGTTGTTTTGCTCCTGCACCCAGCTGTGCGCTAGGTTGTCTTGCCCGCCATGACCTGCCGTGACCTTTGTTGTGCTTAGTGTCGGTGGTGCCCAACTTGTGACCTTTTTTAAATAATTTTGAGAAAATATATAACATGGTGTAAAAATTATTAGAATCAATTCAGTTACCGATTCTTATCAAACTATACTACTTGGGGGTCTTTAAGTTAAGAGTGAATAGGTTACTTCTAGGTAAGCGTTCTCCATCGTCGGCCACATCATCCCTTACCATCGGGTGAGATAGTGGCCAAACGCGAGGCTATCAATAATTATGAAAAAAAAATACTAAAAATAATGTTGTACAAACGCCCAGACAAAACCAAAATGAAATAAACGTACAAGCTAAATCTAAATAGGAACCACAGACCTTTCAGGGTTTAACTCCGTGAGCCATTATGAGTCTAGTCAATACAAATTGCACCGCTGATGCCTTTATCAGGCGAGTCCATTGATATAATCCTAGCTGACTCGCTAACGAATACTCGAGGAATTGAATTTGTTAAGAGAATGCCCCGTTTTGGGGTCCAGTGTGAGATGAAGGCTGAAGCGGTGTTGAGAGATTTTGGTTTTATTAATATTCTAGTTTTGAAAATATATACCTACATTTTTTTTAAATTAAACAGAGGTACTGTAAACTTACCTTTCAGATACAGTCAATTAGAGATACAATAGTAAGAAAATAGATGCGCGAACGCCGGCGATCGATTGGGCACAAAATAGATAGGTACAGAAGACAATCTCACGCCACTTCACTTTTTATACCTACGCTATCTCACGCCACTTCACTTTTTATACCTACGCTCGGTGGACGCACACTAATGAGCGTTTGAGCTGGAATTGTTCGACGAGTGATCGGAGACGCGACCGAGATATCGTGTCTGTGAGCGGTGACTTTGTGTGCGTTGCTCGAGCGCGCTTTGTATGTAGATTGACTTCTGTACCTATATATTTTGTGGCTTGGGGTTTAATAAATTAATAACTAGCTTCTCTCAGCGGCTTTGCCTAACTTTGAACCCCCGTTTCATGGCCGTCCGGTAACTAACCGGACTGAGCCCAGTCGTCAACAAACCGTAGTTATCCACACGCTTCTCTTGAAGATTTTTCAAATTGCAAAACAAAGTATTTTTTATGACGTAATAACACATTTACTATTTTCAGATTTATTCCTATGCCTGTGCTAAAAGACCTTGCTTTATGAAAAAATTCAGGATTCTGGGTCAACGGGAAGTACCTTATGAATTTACGTTCCCTTGAGAGTATCGAAATATTTGTTTTGTGCGACGTAAACGTCCGTTTCTTTTTTTCTGTTAACTTAGAAGTTTAATTTTTCCATAGTTTCAAGGAACCGCAAACCAGAGTATATGCTCCACGTGTCCCCGAGATAAAAAGTCTTGACAGACAGACGCACAACAAACGATCATATAAGGATTCCGTTTTTTCCTTTTGAGCCTAAAAAATATAGTAACTTAGATTGAAATGCATGCATTTCATAACTTGCACCACTTAAAACAGAAGATTCATCTAATTATATCAGCCCCGGCCGGTAATATGGAAAGAGACTGCAGTATTCTGTGCGGTCTGCGGATATTTAAATCTGATAAGCTCAGCTTTCCAACAATTTATCGTCTGCGCGGTTATTACATAGAGATTTGTTTCAAGTGATTTTTGGATATTCGAATCCAGAATTTTAGATATCTCCATATTTTTGATGGAGTTTCGCAATGGATGTCTTTATTCTATGAACGTGCAGGAAATGTGAAATGATTTTATCGGATTTTTGTTTGATTGAAAAAGAAGCTTCAAAAATGTCAGTTGTAGTATTCGTATTAGGAGTATCTATACTTAAATATAGATATACGCTGTCTCGGGCAAGCGACGCCTAGGTGAGCCACGGAGTTACGAGAGAGCTGTGAGCGAGAGTACACGTGGTTGTTGCTGCGCGTGCGTTTGCGAGCGAGCCAGTGTTTGTACGAGACCATTACAGTGGACAGAGGTCCTACATCAGTTATACCTGCAACATTTTTAATATATGCGAAACCTGAACATAGTTTGTTCAGAATCAGTAACGGAAACGATTCTAATAAAACTTTTACTCCATGTTATATTTTTTTACCATAAATATTTAAAAACGGTTACAAGTTGGACACCACTGACATTAACATTGTTATCATAGTACAACACAGGTCACGGCAGGTCATAGTACGCATTAGGAGACAGTATACAATCGGGCGCAGGAGTAAAACAACCCCTCGGTCGCTCGGATGGCCCGGTAACCATGAGTTTGTGCGGACAACGAAGTAACATAACAAGCTTACAACTTTTCATGATACAGTTATGAAACTTTGTGCATAGATTCTTTACATAAAACACTAAACACGCGTTTTGGGTTTTGCATAATACTAAAAAAAAAATGTTGTAAAGTTTTGTTTTGATGGAGGTTTTGTTTAATAATGTCGCTTGGTAATAAAGTAAAGTAGTTTTTTGAGAATAATTTCATTGTTGAACACATCATCACAATCCATCAGGTAATGGTAGCGTATTGTTCAATAGGTATATATAGTTCGGTGTTTTACAGGATGCATTTTGGAGAGTGTGCGCAGGAATTGCATGACTTGATTCCGCCATCGCAATTCTACCATCGGACAACCCGACGTACGGCGAATATTCACCCTTACGTTGTTGAAACCTCTACGGTCCGGACTAAGCGTTTCGCCTCGTCGTTTATACCGCGTACGTCGAAGGACTGGAACAGTCTGCCTTCTGCGGTCTTCCCGTCCGATTATAATTTGGGTGTCTTCAAGGCTAGAGTGAATAGGCTCTTAATAAACTAGTGCGCCTCACCATCAAAGATTGCATCGCTACTTACCATCAGGTGGGATCGCAGTCAAGCACTAGTTTATCTCAATTAAAAAAAAATAAAAAATATAACGTATATTTCATCGCATCACTTATGCTTCGTTTGTCGACGAAAGCCTTAATTTTTGTTGAGATAAAACATAACAGAAAGAAAGAAAGAAAAGAAAATCGTCAACTATTCTCAGTAGAAGACACTTCTATCAAAGTACAAAGTCTGAAGTACCTTGAAGACACTCGGTTAGTATACTTAGTTCAACATTTAAGTATTCTCGCGGTGAGTTCAGAAGTTAAACAGGTGGTGAGAAGAACTTCACACTAACGTCTCCCATCCCGGTGTCACTTTACACATTCCTTTGGACGAACTACGGATATACGGGCGAGTATTTTGAACGAGAGTGGCGGTACTAACGGGGCCGACTTAAGAGTTTGTAGGCCAAGAATTCAAACGCAGTCTAGCACATTACTTTATTTAATTTACTTCATCACCACTGCTCTCAAAACGGTGAAGGAAAACATTATGTGGAAATCTATTAATCCACATCGGGCCCACGTGTTGGATTACGGCCCATTCCTTCTCCTTGAAAGCTGAGCGAGTCCAATGTCCTGTAGTTAGTTTGTACGCAGCGCTAACTACAGGTCATTGGAGTCGCTCAGCTGACGTTTTCTTAAAGAAATTAATTTCGTACATGCGTAAATTAATAGGAGTTTTGAAAAAAAGGTACTCAATTTTTTTATTTTATATACAAATCGATAGTGTTTCATATACCGGATCGACCCTCCACGGGATTAAAACGATCAAAATTTAACGATGTATATTATAAAACTAATATTGTATAACAATATCAATTGCCATCCCATTCGCGTACCTGTATGTTTTCACAGTTGTACCTACTATAAGAGTAAAGTTCTTTTAGCTTTTAAACTTCGGCAAAAGAATATTTAATGTGACATTTACGTGCACAAGGAAAATGAGAGATATACCTACCACATTCAGGCAAAAGTAGTTTTTTGTTTCGTTTTTAAAAAGAATAAAAAAAAATTACAGCAAGAACCAATTAAATACCTATTAATTGGAATTGGAAATAAAATCTAAAAAGCTATTAATTGATTCGTTTGTGAGCGTTTCTCATTATTGACGTTATGAAAATCAAAGCGACTAATGGTACAGTTCTTTACCTACCGTAATTAGTATCGAAAGTCAATTAGTATTTCGTTATTATTTCGAAAAATCAATTTATTCAGAAGTATTGCTAGTTCCAATCTAATTTTGCAATAAAAGCAATTAAAAGCCATTTTTGGTTTTGGGTCAGACCTTCGTGATAATAAGATTTATTATTTATATCTCTAATAGTTGTGTAAATGTATTATCCACATATTAAAAGTAAACAGTGAGCAACTGATACGATAAGGTTATGAAATGACAAAACACATTGGTTGTTGCAAATTCAAGGAATATTAGGGTATTTTTTTCACGTCTACGTATCCCTCCAGAGCTTAAAAGCGTGATGGTATGTAATGAAATAATATTAACAGTAAATAGACATACGTTCGCAGCAATTATGAGTCGTTTCCTGTTGCAAATCTTCATCTCTTCTCTCAATTTATTATATTATACACTTTATGTATACTACAACATGCTAGACCGTAACAATTTAGTAATGTTTTTTAGCCTTAATATGACCTGCAAAAAGTACTCAAGAAAAGGTCCATCCAGAAAGTTAACAAAATAAGATCAATTATAAGCCCAACATACATAAACTTAACCCAAACTAATTCCCTAAGAACCTGTGACATTTAACTTACTTCCAATTCTCCTAACTAAGTTACAAGTAAGTTAGAACAAAACTCTCCAAGCGCCGATCTATTTAGAAATATTGCTGTACTCTAACTTCAATACTCGTAACTACATTAAGACTAACGAAATAGCCAGTTCATCTAATTTCCTATACTACTAAATTCATGTTAGACACTGAAGCCATCTCCACATATATGAGCCTCAACCCTCCAATAGAATCTAGACTTTGTTGTATCCACGTTAGAGTACACATTCCGTTGGTACATTGACTTTAATCAGCTGATTGCTGTGAACAACTTTTATACGTTGTAAGAACGCAATTTGTGCAGTTCGAAGATACATGGATGTCATAAAGTTGATTACCCCTATTTGGCTGGATACGGCATTCGTTACTTCGAGTGCGAAAGAATAGGATTGCTCATTCTAAAAGTTTCTTCTTTATTTTAATTTTGTGTAGGTAGAAAATAAATGGGAGTATACAAGTTGCATTTGTGTTGTACTGAAGTTGAATTAAGAAAATTGAGATGGAGTTTAATTTTCAGTAAATGGTTTTGGGAGTTTGTAATTGAATTCGTACGTGCGTGTTGGCATCTGAATTTGGGACTTGAGAAGGTATTCTAGCAATTTAATTTAATTGTTTACGGATCGTGTTATTTACGAAAACAGTTAAGTATATAAAAACAAACATGTATAATACTACTTGTTTTCAGACTACATTATTAAGGTTTAAATATGTAAAAAAAAGATAATAAATTATATGGCAAGAATATTATTATTAAAAGTAAGATTTTTTACTCATTAGTCTAAAAAATAAACAAAGTTCTCCACCGATTCTGTCTAAAAGTGCAAGTGCGTTTTTGTAAGTACAATATTCTTATTTATATATTCTTATATTCTTTATTGCACATAAATTACAAATTATAAAGCAGTAAGAAAGCCGATGTACACAGGCCAGCTTAACCTAAAATTGAGTTTTCTTACAGCAAACCTTAATATATCTTCTTCTTCTTCCTGCCTTTATCCCATATTACTTGGGGTCGGCGCAACACGTTTTCTTCTTCCATTCTGTCCTGTCACCCGTCAAACTATCACTAACTCCCTTTTCTTTCATATAACTTCTCACACAATCCATCCATCTTTTTTTCGGCCTTCCTCTCCTTGTCCATCCATCTACATGTATACTCAGAACTCTTTTAGTCATATATGCTTCATCCCTCCTCTTTACATGACCATACCAAGACAACCGATTACCTTTCAACTTTTCAGTCACTGGCGCCACTTTCAAACTTCACAGCAAACCTTAATATATCTACAAGGAATCATATAATAAGAGGATAACTGAAACAAATGCACAACAAAAACCAAGTTAACATAGAAGAATTGAAACTTACAAACTAAAATAATTTATACAGACATGAGTGAATAATATACGCAGGACACGATACATATAAACATACTACATATATACAACAAATAAAATCTATACATACATATGTGACAGGAAATGTTGTGTGTTCCCTACAAGTGCGTACAAGTGTGTTTTTGTATTATTCAAAGAATGTTTCTGGACATTGACGAAGGTCTTTATTTATTTCATGAATCCAAAACAATTTGTTTTTCTAAAATACATCGTACTTAAGAATTTTCTAGCAAAACACAAGGTTTGGTTTTTACAAAGTTAAATTCAAATAATACACGTCAATGTGAAATCGCTGTCATTCTCCTTTTACAGTTTAGCTGCGTGAATTGCACGTCTGGGTCATTTCGCGGAGGCTCATTTTTTGCTAATTTCGGTGGTATTTTTTATTTGTAGGTTTTCAGATAAAAAAAAAAAAATAACTTATCTTAATCTAGAACACAAGTTTCAGTTATCGTGTTCTAGAATAATTTAATTTTTTTAGCTGGAAACCTACAAATAAAAAAAATCACCAAAATTAGAAAAAATGAGCCTGCGTGAAATGACGCATCTAATTTGTTGTAAAGCATTATGTTTAGTGTAGCCACATCATGACCAAATTTTCGTTTTGCAGCCACACCATATTTAATTCGTTTCACTCTTCCAGTCACATCGCAAACCACTGGCCAGTATAGCCTCAGATTAAATGCATATTTTTTCCCATTATTCTTTTTATTTTGGGAAATCATTCAATGATTTCTCCCTCTCTACGTTGGAGTGAGTGACCGTGTCAGACTTTTACTGACTAAAACCATACGTATGTCCTTCAGTTAACTTTTGCGTTTGAGGACCAACTTTTTCGTTTATCTTTGCTGGTACAAAGTCACTATCTACAACCTCTAGCTTGTACCTATCTTATTCGATTTCAATACATAGTTCCTTTAAAAAAACAAAAAGCAAGCAACTGTATAACCTCGTTATCATTTTCGCGGTTCCCCGACAAGATTGAACGCTCTGTGTCGTGTCGTATGCTCGCGGAGTTCTGCGCTAACAACTTATTCAGACTGCCAAGTTAACTCCGACTGTATGCTTTTATTTTTATTCTATCTTCTTTTGTTGGAAAAGAATTCAAGTTGTCTTTTGAGTATAAAGGTTTTTTGATCAGCGAACAGCGAAACAGAGCCATTTCCAAATGGAAATGGTTCTGTTGGTAAATGTAATCTAAAGTCATTTGAACTCCATTAACCGAACCATACATGTACAATTATACATATACATGAGGCATCGCAAAAGTATTTGCTGTCGCGGTGGTTAGACCGGTCGGTCTTTACCGGATAGCTGGACGGCGTGCTACCCATTGCTTGTCGTTCACAAGCCTGCGCCTACAGTGACAGGGATTTCGCCTGTGGCTCCCGACGCCCGAGGCGTTCCTTGTGGCGGCGGCTGGGAAGTGAGGATGTTCATTCCCTCACGGTTACGGCCATCTCCTTCGTTTACAGTACTGTTAGTGCACCACTTCTTATTCCCTATTGCTTCAGACAACGGCTTCAATAAGGGTCAGGCGCAAGAAGTCACCGCCGCCAATTACCTCCTTGAGAACATGGCATTACTCTGCCTAAGCAGGCGGTCTGCACAATGATGACACCTGAACGTTTCTTCCGCCTGAATTTGAAACCAGAACCTATCGAATTCGTAATGTCCGGTAAAGACCTGCATGAAGCAGAAGGTTAGGAAGCTGTGGTGACTCTCTAGCTACTCCTCAAAGAGTGGACTTACCTTACCTTGTGTCTTGTCCACCTTCAACTAATATCGTTTTATTATGTGCTGAGATTTATTAGTTTGTTAGTGATAGTTTGACGGGTGACAGGACAGAATGGAAGAAGAAAATGTGTTGCGGCGACCCCAAGTAATATGAGATAAGGGCAGGAAGAAGAAGATGTGCTGAGATTTATTCTGCTTTTGAAAGTATTAGAATTTCAATAGATAGGATAAATCACAAAAAAAATAAAGATAAATCTACAAAAAATATACAGGTACTTAGTCAGATTATCACTAACATTTATTTTGTTTGTTCTTTATGGACTCGTACCTCGCAATGTCAAAGCCATTACATTACTTACAACTAAAAAAGAAACCCATTTTGTTACTAGCAAGTACAAAACCTTAATCCATCTAAAACGTACTTTAATATATTTTCCACTTTATCTTTGCCAGTCCCTCATAAAGCTAGATATTATCTGAAAAGATTTTCACTTAGAAAGTGAAACTTGGAAATCTTGGACTTGAAATCACGTAATGTTCCCTTTATTCATGATTAAAAGGAGTCTTGTAAGTATTGTTTGTTTTCTTGAAACTGTGTTCGAGTCTATTTCTTATCATTTCTGTAAGTCTGAAAAGGGCGAAATGGTTGGTGGTTGTGTTTTAATATTTTTCTGAATAAAATCAATATTTGAACTTGTTACACAGGGGACTGCGGAATCGTTCGAAAGATTAATCGTGGATCTCGCAGAAGGCAATTGAAGGAACATGGGGAGGTATTAGTTGGTAAAAGTCCTCTCGCTTTATTCTCAGCAAACACCCCATAAAAAGCTTTGAAACCTAATATTCTAAAGATGTCGTTTCCTATGGAAAAGAACCAGCAAGAAACTCTACGGATATTCTTTAAAAAAAAAAAATGGTTGTTCTAACAATATTTTCATATTATAGTATTAATAGTTATTAAATAATAACAATGTAGACCGGTCTATCTTAAAAATATTCCACAACTAACACACAACGCAACTGATAAATATACTTTTAAATTGTACTCAAAAGAACAAGCCGGACGGCGATCTACATATTACAATAGATAGCTCGTCATCCAGCCGTCCGCGAATCCATGCCTACGACATATAACAGCTGGGATCAATGGCTTAACCAGCTTTCCAAGGAACAGAGGTATTTTTGATATATTAAGATGGTCACCCATCTCAATACTGGTCTTAGCAATCGTTGCTTTACCTTGTAGATAGACTCGTGTGGCTATTATTAATTAGCCACAAGCTCTTCTTACTAAAAAACTCAAACAAACCAAACAATAAACAAAAAATCCTACCATTTTTCAAACGGTACATCCCGCTGCTCAAAGGACCTAAAACAGGCCCCAGAGGAACTACCGCAGAATTATTTAAAATAGACACAATACAAAAAAGGAAGTTCCTCCCGTTCTACAAAACTGAAAGGAGACAAAGCGGGAGCACTGTATTCACGACGACACAAAGCCTTAGTAACGAAAGAAATCTCTCCAGAGACACAGATGTTAATTGAAAATAGCGAAGAATTGAATTTGGCTGAAAATTCTCGGTTCTTTTTTGTAACACACTGCAATCGCAACTGTATAGAGAAGGACTTTGTTTACAAATGTTGAAATGGCACAAAGCTTAAATTTACCGCTAGTTTCACTGTCAAATGGGATAAAACATATACATATTTATCAATAGTCTGTACCAAAATTTTTCAAAATTGATTCATCATGAAAATCTAACAAACAGACAGACAAAAGTTACTTTCGAATTTATAATATTTGTCAAGATTAATGTTGAATATACCTTACATTTGTTTTACAAGGATGTATCGAAAAATAAATGGCAAGTAAATCATTAAAAACACGAAGAAAATTAAATAGTAAAATTATTCATTAATACATATTTTACCTTTGAGTGCCATATAATATATTTGTTCCAGAAAATGTTCTGATTCTATAGCAGTGGCTAATAATTAGTTTGGTTTACATTTTGAATTATTCCTCTTTGTTGGTCTTGTTGTGTTGTGGTTGTAGATGCAAGCGCATCTGTTGGACGTAAGATCCTGGGTACGATTTCTAGATCAATCAAAAAGTACTATTGGTTCTTTAAATTATCAACTAATTTGTAGCTGCCCGAAGTTTAGAAATTGGTAGTGTAATGACTCTGTGCCTCGATAAAACACGTAAAACCATTGGTCCTGCGTCTAATCTCTCCCCAATCGTGTTAGATTGCTATCCGATCAGATAGTAAAGGTACATAAAGTGCAACTGTGTATGCACATACGCTTAAGCACCATATCTCTTGCATACCTGGCTAATATCCTTTAAGATTAGAAATTTTGACCGAATTTTGGTCAGCGGGATTATTACTTTGGAGAGTCTTGTAACTACTGACATTATTAAACAGTATTTGTAAGTTACTCACCTGTAGGTAATATGCCTGTTGGCATAAAATTTTAAGGCATAACGTTTTCGCATAACTTTTATTAGCATATTGATACTGCTGCATAATAATACTTTGACATAATGCAAAGGTTAGCACAACTATCATTTAGTTATTATAATTTGGGAATTACTCTATTGGAATGAGTTAAAGTTTGGCCCTTGGGCCATCCATGAGCCGCAAAATTGTTTGTTGTGGCATCTAAGTAAAGCATTATGCGTAATGATCATTATGCTGAATTTTTATTATGCCAATGTAAATTATGACAATATATTTTGTGCTTATTAGTAAACCCAGCCTGTACACCAAATTCATAGCCTGTTCAACTGTACTATATACTGTTACCAAAAAACTATATATATATACATATATTCCGTTGCTTCGCAAAAAAAAAAACAAATTACATGAAAAGAATGAGAACCTAGTCATTGGCAAGGTTCTCATTACAGTCAAATTGATTAAAAGTAGTGTGTCTGTATACCAAATATCTACTTCCACTGTTAGTATCCAGTATCCAACGGCTACCAGTGAAACGATATATTACTTTGCTCAGCAAACAGAAAAAGCAAATGACGCTCAGTTTGTTGCAAACGTTCGCAAAAACTGAACTACACTCAACATGGCGAAGTATCTGACGTTAATATCGTCCGCCTTGAAAAAGGAAATATATTTTCGTGTTTTATTAAGCCAAGGTGCTGGATCGTCTGCTTGACGCACAATTGGCCAATCATCTTAAACTACATGACGCTCAGTTTGGCTTTAGGCCGGGGCTGTCCACTGAAAGCGCCATATTGTGCTTAAAGCAGACGGTGCAATATTACAAGACAAGAAAAACACCTGTATTTGCTTGTTTTTTGGACCTATCGAAGGCATTCGATCTTGTTAATTATGACGTGCTGTGGAACAAGTTGTCAACTGAAACATCTTTGCCGGTTGAAGTTATATCAATATTTAAATATTGGTATAGCAATCAACGCAATTGTGTGAGGTGGAACGGTTCCTTTTCGGGCGTGTACCGGTTGGAATGCGGAGTGAGGCAGGGGGGATTAAGCTCGCCTCGCCTGTTCAACCTCTACATGAACCAGCTGATAGTTGAGCTCAGCAGCACCAAGGTCGGTTGTCATATTGACGGAGTGTGTACCAATAACCTTAGTTATGCAGATGACATGGTGTTGCTGAGCCCATCAATCAGTGCCATGAGGAAACTAGTGTCTACTTGTGAATCGTATGCGGTGGCCCATGGGCTCAAATATAATGTTTCAAAGAGTGAACTAATGCTCTTTAAAGCAAGTGGTTTCTCTTACCCAGAATTTCCGGATGTGTTACTTTGTGGCACACCACTGCTTAGGGTCTCCAAATTTAAATATTTGGGTCATTGGGTCACAGATGATTTAAGTGATAATTTGGATATTGATAGGGAACGCAGGTCGCTGGCTGTTCGTTGTAACATGCTGGCCCGCAGGTTTGCACGGTGTACGAAATCAGTAAAGATCACGCTTTTTAAAGCATTTTGTCAATCTTTTTACACCTGCAGCCTGTGGGTCAGGTATTCGCAGCGGGCATACAGCGACCTGCGTGTCCAATATAACAATGCACTCAGGGTACTGTTGGGGCTGCCGTGGCGTTGCAGTGCGTCAGGGATGTTTGCTGAGGCGCGGGTTGATGGCTTTGCCGCCATAATCAGGAAGAGATGCGCCTCCCTACTCGCTCGTGTTCGTGGCAGCACCAACACTATACTGAGTGTTTTTGAAGATAGGTGGGAGTCCCCCATGCTGCAAAGATGGATGCACCTTCATGTCGTTGTGTAGTTGTGTGTGTAATTGTTTTTGTAAAACCTACTAACACTAGTTTTTAAGATATTGTTACTAACAACATATGGACCTCGTCCGAAATAAATATTTTATTATTATTATTATTATTATTAAAGCAATTTTGGTCGTTCGGTAGGGTCACCGCTTTGTTTGGTATTGTTTCAGTTTTTTAAAAGGACGATTGTGTTAATTGTTTATTTTTGGCTTGGACCTAAAGTTAAGGTTAGCTATTTAGGTTTTGTTGCTGTTTTATTGGCGGTTTGTCGTAATCATTTCTATATTCTTCATCAGTTTTAAACTCTTATCTCAAAGTCATTCCATGGCAATTTAGTTTTTCTTAAGATGTGGCTTAAGATATACTTTTCATAATGGTGACAATTTTCTTTTACAGTAGCTAAACTTATTTCGAACAATCGTTCTCTCTAAGAGTACTGTAAAAAAGACAGCAAGAATTTTACTCCTGTCAAATTACTCAAAATTTTTAGCCATACAATGTTTGAACTACTTTAGAACGTGTAGCTTCACAGTTGGGTAAAAATAAAAGGAAATACATCACGTAAACTAATTTGTCAGAAGTAAAATCATTGCTATCTCTTTCTAGTTTTAACGATTATTAAAAGACAAAGATAGTTTAAAATAAGTTTAATTGGTAAACAAGAGAATTGGCACCAGTATCTCTAAATGATTTAAAAAACACAAAATGTCGTGTTTTTTAAGGGACACAATAATCCGACTCACCGAGAACTATGCGGCATCGGTTCCGACCCACTGGAACCAATCTACGCTGGCCTGGCGCGCATCAAGAACCATCGATCTCCGATCTCCGGAGGGGAGTGATGTAGCGACATCTATGGCGCCACATAAGAACTACGAAGAAAGTACGAAATCCTGTATCGCGCAATCAAAGTTCTCCGGGCGATTTGAACATATACGACAACCCGAAATCATCTATCGGGCAGTCGCCCACCAGACCATAACACCTGTCTGGTCGGAGGATCCTCCCTTTTTAACGGAGGTGTGTGGGACTTTACTCTCTGTTCCGCATCCCTCCAAATATCTATTCCATTCTACGTCCTTATATGTACAAACTCTTTAAGAAAGTTGAGACTTATTTCTTAACATAACTATATTCCATTTGATATACAGCAACTTCAGTCAGTCACATATTGTGTGTACAATATACGCTAAAGTATACAACGAAACTTCTGACGTATATTACCAATAAATAATCATGAATATCCGTTCAAAAATTATTGCATAAGTTTACGAGAAACGCAAGATTTCCCTTTTAAGAAGCAACCCTTATAAGGCAGGGGTTAATGGAGCTACCCGTAGTATGAATGTTATAGCAACTAAATCTTTTATATTACTGCAGAGGGTCCATCTTGGAAACGCAACAGCGAGTCATGAATTAGAGAAGAATTTTATATGCAGATTAATCTCAGCTCAGCATATTATATTAGTTTTAGTATATGCAAAACTTGAAACACCTATCTAGTATTTTTGTGTGTCATGAAAAATCACAAAGATATATTAAGCTTGTTATGTCAACAAAAATTCATTGTCACCGGGCTATCCACACGACTGAGGGGTTGTTTTGCACTTACCCCCAGCTGTTTGTTGGCGATTAATGCCCGCTATGAGCTGCTATGATCTTTTTAAATATTTTTGGGAAAAAAATATAACATGGTGTAAAATTCATTGAAATCGAAACTATATTCAGGTTTCGCATATATACTAAAAATTTAGTTGTATATGGTAGAATTTGACGTGGATTTTTAATATGTTTTAATTAGTAATGTGGTAGGCATCTAAGTATCTATCTTTGTTAAGCCTTATCGCATTATTTAGGGTCGACATTTCTAGTCATTCTTCACCAAACGTATCTGTGCTAGCTAGTCTAAACACCAACATTTTCTGCCTCAAGGTCATGATTTATGCAAGACGCAAAGGGCCGGTCGTAGTTATAGCGAAGCCTCAATCCAAAGTGGACGTCTTCGGCTGAAATGATGATGATGATGATGATGGTGATGAACTAGTTGCTCAGGTCTACCTGGTGTGATAATTTAAGTCATTTTTTGTTTTGTGTAAACGGCAATGAGGGTTTCCAGAAATCATTGACGGAAAAACAATACTACACGATGAAATAAGGATATTATTAATTGTGTATTTAATAAACCTTTTTGAACTGCTCATCATAAAAGTAACCCATATTTATACATTCGTGTTTAAACGGAGTAACGCTCCGATAATTCAGATCAGAATAATTACCAAAATTATAGATAAAATTGAAAGCAATACCGTGGAACTGTATTAATTTCCGATATTTGCTCCAGGCAATATTTTGCAGCCAGTGTTAAGCATTTAATTCAATCAGTTATAATGATGAACTTAACGTTTAATTACGAAGCTCCTGTTTAAGTTTTCAATTGTGATTTTACTTCAATTTGGCTCCAATCGGCTGTTAACAAGTTCGAACAGCAAAGTCCTTATGACGTCAAAGTACAAATATTAACACAACGTCTTATCATGTCCATTAAAAATATGTAATTATTTGTGCTACGTCTCATATATGTACGTCTAGTAAATGTTTGTCTGATAAGTGATGTATCATATACTACATTAAACTTTTTGCATCGCAATACATGTATAAACTAAAAAAAAAATTGTAGAGGTGAACGTTTATCAACGTAAGTCCATTTTGAATGAGAAAATATTGTGTTTATTTATGTGCGCACCTCACGAGAGCGGCGCTGGGCCGAACGTGTTAAAATATTGAACAATTTAATTTTGGAACAGAATGTTAGAGACTAAGTTTTTTTTCATAGGAACTTGACAACGCCTTGCTCACAGTTAAAGTTACAGCGTTTTAGAGAAAAATCAAGTCATATTTGCCTTAAAATGTTAAATACGATATCAGTGCCAGACAATTTCAATGTAAAAAATACGAATAAAAAAAAATTAATAATTGCTCCATCCTATGAATAGAACCATATTAAAATATCCCCTTCCAAAGAAAGTCCCACGCATATACGGAAGCAAGTAAACTGGACCGAAATATTACAACGTAATAATCGTGTTGGCAAAAGAAAATCCCTTTAATATATCTATCTATAGAAAGGGTACTGTTTATCCCGATAAGCCTTTGATAACGAGACGGACATTAGACGAGAATGTAATGGAGAACCGTGAAATAGCTTTGACAAGGATAAAGCTATTGATTGTGACATCCCTTGATGGGAAATGGTGGACATTATTATTACGCTATTTGTTCTTTCTTAAAAAAATATTTCATTTGAAATGCTTGTAACTACACAAACACCAACAACAACAACAACACAACACTAGCAAAACAACAAAAAACTATAGTAATAACGATTACACGGGATAATTTCCACGGTAAATCAATACTGAATGAAGTGAATTCGTAGATGGCTTACCGTTCATCGCATACCGAGAATCCGTGACATAATTACAAACTTGGAAATACTACACCAGTATTGCAAAGGGATATTATGTTACCCAATTAATGGGTTGTTGAGGTGAGATAAGCAGTGGTTTTATATGAAGACTGAATGGTTAGTCTGCAAGCCAATCTCAATATAGAACTTGTGAAAAATAGTCTAGAGACTTATTTAATATAAGTCCTTTAGAGTGAATTAGAGACACAATAGAAAGACAATGAGAGAGCGACCGCTGGCATTCACTTGG
Source organism: Mythimna albipuncta (assembly GCA_929112965.1). Lineage (NCBI taxonomy): Eukaryota > Metazoa > Arthropoda > Insecta > Lepidoptera > Noctuidae > Mythimna > Mythimna albipuncta. Next base: position 21,393,825 of record OV815963.1, read on the forward strand.
GGTGTAATGAATTAAAAATAAAAATATTAATCCATAATCCAAATACTGATGTTCTAAAAACAAGAATGATTTAATCGTACTCATAAACGTGGGTTGTCCGAAAGGGAACCTCGGGTTTCTGAAAAACAATCAAAAAAGGAAAGAACGGACCTAAAATTGTGGGTTTTAGGCAGTCAGTCTAACACATCTAGTTCCGCCCTACATTAGAGGGAGTCATTGGATGATTTAACCCATAAAAAAGCATATTCAAATTAACAGACCAAACTATACAATGGTGTAATTATGTATATCTACAAAAGCAATGTAAACTTTAAATTTACCAGCTTACAACACTAAAATAATACAATTTAAACGCTAAAAGTTCTCGTAGAAGTACACGGTAATAAAAATAACATCGGCCTTAGTATATGTACTTGGGTAACCGCGATATTACATGAAATGAATGTAGTTGTCTTTGGGGAAAACAATTACACTCAAGTTTGCGGACGAATGTACTATCACTAGGGTCGGACAAAAGATTTACAAGAACACTTTGAGGTCAGGGAAGTTTTGGTGTAGAAAAAGGTAGAATAATAGTAGTGAACCGCGTAGTTTGCGTACTATATAGCTTGGAAATTTTTAGATACTAAGTGGTGTAATATGTACCAAGTATGTGTGATTGTTCAAAAATAATGTAATGACTTTCAGGGGCCGAAGTTATTCATACATCATCATTATTATCATCATTTAAGCCGATAGACATCCACTGTTGGACATAGGCCTCCCCCAAGTGTCGCCACAAATGATCGGTCTTGTGCGTTCCGCATCCATAGGATTTCCGCAACCTTCACCAGGTCATCGGTCCATTTTGTACGAGGCCTTCTGACGCTGCGCCACTCTAAGACCTTTCAGCCCCAACGGCCATCTGTTCCTGCCCATTGCCACTTGAGTTTGGCGATTCTTCATGCTATGTCGGCTATCTTGTTTCTACTACGTATATCTTCATTTCTGATTCGATCATGCAAGGGAACTCCGAGCATAGCCCTTTCCATTGCCCTTTGGGTGACTTTAAGCCTTCTGATGAGTGAATTCATAGATACGGAATAATTTTATCATGTTACTAAATAATAACTTGAAAAAGAATTTAAGATCGAGTTCCAAAAATTTATAAACTTTTGTGCATATGCACTACATACTCGTAGCATGTTTTTTTATGTTTATTCTTCAGTGAAAGGTGATTATTTTCATTAATATATTCACGTTCTGAAAAATTGCTAATGAATCAAAAATCTCTTTGTAGATATACAAAATCTATCATAATTATGTTGGTGCACCTACAGTAAAGAATAATTAAATAAATAATTATGATGATTAATACATTTTCACACTGCGTTAGAAATGAAAACTTTTATTTCCAGTAGCATAAAATTTAAATTAATTGGATTGATGTTAGTATAGTTATAACCAGTTTCCATCGTTTATTTATTTAAATCTAAATCAACAAATTGCAACCTAATTCATCACCCATAAATAAAACATTTAAAATCCTAATTCAATCCCAACCTCTAATTCTAACATCCACATTCACATCGCACGGATGGATGTATCCCCCTAGGACATAAAACCGTTTAGTGGATAATGAACTGACATTAACGAGGAGAGTGGGGCCGAATGGGATAGTCGATTGTTTTGTGTGACTGCCGTTTTTGAATATTGCATTCTCAATTGGAAGCTTTTGATTGGTGAGTTGATTGTCAATCGAAATTTGAAAATAGAAGTAAATGATTCTTCTTTTTAGCGTGTCGATGGCAAAACTAATTAAATTCCTTGCCTGGCGCAGTATTCGGTCACAGCAATGCTGTCTCTTGATGCTGATCCCTACGTGAACAGGTAACAGGGCACGTGATGTAGGATGGAAGGTGAGACATGGTAAAATATTAAGCTTGGATTCTAGACGTTCTTTAATCATGGTTATGATGCTATATGGTAGATGTAACAATAAGTTTAACTGTATTGAACTCTCCAACGAGTTATGTTATGTAGTACCTAGAACTATTATCCGGCGGGAGGTGCGCGTACCTTGATTGTTCTACACTGCACGTTGTAGGACGAATGCTGGGATACGGGCGCCTCTCCGCCAACTGGTGGCAACATATAACTCACATTTTATAGATTTAGATATTTTCGTGCTTTCTCAATCTGACAAATAAATAAAATAAAATAAAATGGTCTGCGTAGAGACGCCACATAAACACTGAAGGTCGGAACCGTCCAGGAAACCGCATCTGTGGATATTGCTTTTGAAGGCAAAAGGTTTCTGGCAGGATTTTTTCGAGAGAAGATCAGTGACTGTTTTAACCGTAATTTAATTCCTATTTGACATTGTGATGTATGATTGGGGTAGTTTTGTGTCTCAAGTGTCTACATAACTGTACAATATACAAGGGATCATTGAAACGGGCGCAATCTTGGTAAAATAGAGCTGGAAATTTGAATGTAGTATTCATTAAAATATTTGGTAGCCTTCTCGGAAAGCCGTGCGGGTGTAGCCGCACGACTTTTCGAGAAGGGTACCAAATATTTAGCTACCTAATATATATATACTGCTAAAAGATTACAATATGTTAAATCCATTGTAAAGGAAAACCAAGTAATTTTAATATGTTTTGTATTAAAAACTAAATACTTACCATACTTGGTTTTGGCTAAATGAACAAACTGTAACAAACTAAAATAATAAAAAAAGTCTAAAACATTATGTGATGCTCTTAGTGATTGTTGAAATTAAAATTATAAAATATGCCTCTATAGCCTATGTCACTTTGTAATAAAGTAAAATTTAGTAATAAAAGAATTTTTAAAATCAATCCAGTAGTTTTTGAGTTTTATTTATTACAAACAAAAATTTTTTTTTTATAAAATTATTATAGACTATATTTTATTTTTTCTCTCTCTTTTTTATATTTTTTATTCAACTACATTTTATGGATTGCGTGAAGAATGATATGAAAGAAAAGGAAGTTAGAGATGGCATGACGAGTGACAGGGTAGAATGGAAGAAAAACACGTATTGCGCCGATCCCAAATAAGATGGGACAAGGGCAGGAAGAAGAAGAAGATTTTATGGATGTTTAACTGAAAAAAATATTTAAAGGAGAATGTTTTTTTTACTATGGGCCCTGGTCCAAAAAAAAAATCTGCGGTCCCCAGGCATGAACCGATTGTTGATCGACTCATTCATTTGAAGTTCCTATGTGGGCAAAGACGCAACAAAATCGAACCTGAAGTTTACGAGTTACATTTAATTTTTTTAATATTTATTTAGTATGCACTAATCGTAGTCATGCGACTGCGATCATACCTGATGGTAAGCAGTGATGCAATCGTTGATGGTCAAGCGCACTATATTAAGAACCTATATGCCTTGAGAAGCCTTGAGAAGACACCTAAAGTTATTTTAAAACGTAATATTTTTTTCTAAAGACTAATTATTTGCTTACATCTAGATTTCTGCAGGACAGATTTTTTGGATTCCATACAAAAAAATATTGTATTTGAGATGATCTTTTAAACTAACCACGTGGCAGGCTTGGGGTCATACTTTTATTTTTTTAAATTATTTTTTGGACCAAAAAAACATTCTCCTTTGAAATTCTGAAAGACATTTTTTAATTTTGTTTGTTTGTACTATTTTCAAAATTAAGCTTCACGGGTTTACAACCAACAAACATATTTCATACCTCTATAATACGCGTTGGTCTTCATCAATATTCCATACACTGAATTTACTTAAGAATTTGGTCACGAGTGTAGAATCGATGCGGTAGCCTAAAAGCGGACTGGCTCAATGTAGTTCGCTGTAGCGCTGAAGTATTATCCCACGTCCGAGAAAAATAGCACTGAGGCAGGGTAAGTAAGACTATTCATAAATAAACAAGTCACTTCGCACAAATGAAAATTCAGGGGGTAATATCACAAATTCAGGGTAATATCACAAATTCAGTATAATATCACAAATTCAGGGTAATTTCACAACAGCGACCGTAGCACCTCCAGAGAAAGTTTTTCACAAATAAATAAAACGCTGATTCAGGCATACCCTATTTCATACGGACTACGGACTTAATTTTCTTGAGTGCATTACGGTTACCAAATAAAATATTATTCGTTCTGGTCGGGTGGTCGTTACTTAGCAACCAGCGCGGTCATAACTCGACAACCGGGTAGTATAAACAACCGGTTACCCGATATTTTATTGGCGGATTTATGCGGATATCCGCAGGGACATGGTTTTTGTACGGGTTATTTTATGGAATTTGCATGTGGGTAGTAATGTATCGTTTTCGGTTCGGTCCGGCCTTTGATTGGGATGGATAGGGTAGTTCGAATTGTGTATAGCCGGTTACTGTGGGCTATAGAATACCTTTACAGAAAACTGAATATCGTGTTGCTAAGAGCGTTTGGTATATGGTTTTGTATTCTTTCTAAACCCAAAAAGAGACGGTGTTTAGATGTATTTTTACGTGTATGACCTTATATATTGCGTACTTGATTTGATAAGAGAAAAATATTTTTTAAGCTTATTTATCCTGATTGAAAAAAATATGTTTCTCTGAAAACATCGAGCAGTGGTGGCCGAGTGGTAATGGGGGGGACTTACGAATTGTAAGTTACGGGTTCGAACCCAGCCAGGCGCATTACTTTGTGTAATTTATTTCATCACCACTGCTCTTAAAACAGTGAAGGAAATCATCGTGAGGAAACCAGCAGGTCGTAAAACCAAAAATTCGAAGACATGTGACATTCACCACGGGTTGGTGGATTACGGCTAACTCCCTCTCCTAGAGAGGAGGCCTGAGTCCCAGCAGTGGGAACATTTAAAAGGCTGATGATCATATAATATGATACGAGGTTTTTCCTATTAGTAAGGTATTTTTTATGATGTATAATTCGCTTTTCCATTGTATATTTTTCTTCTTTTCAATTCGATGGTATGCGACATATTTAGCTAAACAAAAACTGCTTTTTTTTCTTATTTTATTGTTAATACACCATAAAAACTGTACAAATCAAGATTCAATCGTATAAAGTATACACGTGCGAAACTTATTTATACAGCTACTTATATTGCAAGTATATTTGCATTTCCATCTTTTTCAATCAATCCCTTCATGTCCGGGTAACAGGGAAAACTCGGACCCGGGACCCGTTGTCATGGCAACCAGTCAACAGCTCGAATAATTCCGATGCCAAGATTAATCGATCGACATCTGCAAAAGGCGGACAGAGTGTTTCGAGATTAGTCAATTGGGATTACTCTCTACCCTTGTCATAGGATTTTGACCTCTATTTCGTAAAACCAACGGTGATTTTTGTCTGGGTACTGGCGACTAGGGTAATAAGTTGCGGGAGGCTCGTTTGGAATAAGTGTACTGTTTATTTGAGGCTAATTTATGTGGTTCTCTTATTGTGAGCAATGGTCACGTCATAAACAGAGATGCCTGTATTTCTGCTGGCAGTATTTGAGGATTTTTCCGTCGAACAAATGGGAATAATGGACGTGTAGTCGTAAATTGATTCTGCGATACGGTATTATTGAGATACTGATATATTTTGGCCGAACTATATAACCGATAGTAATATTAATAACGGCGAAACAGCAGCCATGGAAATATTTACTGGAATCCAATTTTGAATATGTTCCTCACCAACTATAATATATGGATATGGAAATTCAGTCAAACGAAACTTCTAGTAACAATGATTGATCTAGAAACTAACTCTTGGAACCGTAGTTCAATATGGAATGTTTGTGGAGCTCTCTCGAGCTAAATTTACTTCTGAAAAGTTCAAAAGCAAGTAACATAGATGTAAGTTTCTGAAGAAAGATGGTTTATTACTTGCCGATTCTGATCAGAATAAATTCATCGTTTCATATATTTCACAAAATGTACAAACAGAGGATCTTGTTATTAAAATGATAAACGATATTTATGTCGCAAATAGGTTTGAAAAACACTTTAATTTTTTCGTTAGCTTAAACTAGATGACTACAATTTTGCCGGTGTTTCCTAACTGACTACCTACTATGAGAAGAAACACCGAAACAAACTCAGGGGTCAAAGCCTTTTTTACAAGCTTTTATTTAATGTAATCAAATCTTGTAAATTAAATTTGACCCAGTTCCCGGTTACCGATTGAGCTGAAATTTTGCATGCATAAGTAAATTAGATGACAATGCAAAATTATTATGACAAGAAGCTGATGTGATGATGGTACCGGAAGGTGACTATAGGAACTTGGTAGTCAACCGACACAAATCCATCGAGTTTGGGCTTGTATGATTCGTCTTGACGAGTATTAAAGGTATACCGAGCTATAAAAACTTGCTATGAAAAAATGATTTTCATTAAAAGCTTGTTTAAATCCATACAGCAAACATGTAATGGGTAAATCATATAAGAACCATGCAGATTACTGGCTTTGGAGGAAAGAACCACATAGATAGACCTTTCGAAAACCTTAATTAGAGACACAATAGAAATAAGTAAGAGAACGAGCGAGCGTTTGCTTGGGGCTTAATGAAATATAATTAAGTGGCAGGTCCACTCAAATCTTTCAAAAAGGGATGATCCTCCGGCCAGACCGGTGTCACCAAATAGATAGCCGGTGTTATGTGGTCTGGGCAACTGCATGATACTTGATGTCATGCTGTTGTAGGTACATATTCTTATCACGCAGAGAACACATCGCCATTCTGGATTTTTAAGTTTTATTTTATTCTAACTTCTGCCAGAGGCTTTCCTAGCGTGAAAGTAAGTTCTTCATACAAACTTTAGATCTCCGTCTAACTTCTTGAGCAGTGGTGGCCGTGTGGTGATGGCTCCGACTTACAAGTTGTAGGGCGCAGGACCCCGCCAAGCGAATTACTTTGTGTAATTTATTTCATCACCACTGCTCTCAAAACGGTGAAGAAAAACATCGTGAGGAAACCGGCATGTCCTAGAACCAAAAAAATCGAAGAAATGTGACATTCACCAACTCGCACTGGGCCCACGTGAATTGCGGCATTCCTTTTCCTAGAGAGGAAGCCATTTTCAAGCAGTGGAAGCATTAAAAGTTTTGCGTCCGTTGCGTCACAAGGTTCAGTTGAAAACCAGCGTCAGGCACTAGTTGTCTGGCATTCATGCTGAACTAGACCTGTTTTGGTGCAGCCATGAGGCACACAACAACTTTATTTTATATATATATATTTTTTGTTTCTTTTACTTTTGATACATGTTTTCTTTCTTTAAAAGGCTGGCCTGGATGGCTTCCTTAAAAACTGGAATGAGAAAGCGAGAAACTGTAATCGTTGGAAGGACTGGAGGGAGGCCTTTGCCCAGCAGTAGGACAGTGTGGGCTAAGTAATAATAATAAAAGGCTGATACTATGCTTATCCTCTTAGGGGATAAATTTTGGAAATTCCTTTCTTATGATTTGGAAATTTCTTTGTATTCATCATAAAAGGAACCTCTTTACCAAACAGCGTCCTAGGTCTATGGGTTCAAGCTGGGCGTTGATGAGTCAGGGAGTGAGTCTGGACTTTGTCTTTTATATATCAAATATGGCGTCACTACAAATTGTATTATATTCTATTATCAAGTCATATAGATTCCGTTGTTGTCAGTCATCCTGAATAGTAACAAAGCCATCACATTGACTTCACAATAGACGATAGCAATCACAGAATACATTCATATAGTCATCTATATTAGAGTGTTCACACGTGACAGCACGGCAATCACTAATACGAGGACGAATAATCAGTGATTGGATGATTTAATATTTAGTGAGTGATTTTAAATCATGCGATCTAATGTGGTTGCATTTGGAATAGATGCAATCACTCAACCAGCAGGTGGTTATAATCATATTTATAACCATTTGCCAGATATTAATGATAGATGAAGATAATCACCATCCACTGTTGGACATAAGCCTCCCCCAAGAGTCGCCACAACGAACAGTCCTGTGCGTCAAGCATCCATCGGATTTCCGCGATTCTCACCATTGTGCACCATAAGTCCACCTTGTAGGAAGCCTTCCAATTCTGTGTCTAACGGTAAGCGGTCGTCACCTTAAAACCTTTCCACGCAAATGGTTATCTGTTCTGCAAGCAATCTGCCCTGCCCACAGTGCTCACTGCAAACTAAAATGGTTCGACTGCACGCAAAACTCTTCTCCAGTCAAATGGAAGTTAAGTTTGTCTCACAATTTTGACAAATCTCACACATATTTCAAATGCTAAATTTTGGTAGCATAACGTAAGATGTTGATCACACAAAAGTGCTAAAGATCCATTCGACCTAGTTTGAATACTAACAATGTCATCAAATTGCCGAAACAATACGCATGAGAACACAGACGATAGCAATCAGTGTTAGTGCCAATACACACAACGGTACACAAGGGCAGAGAACGGCACACACCGACACAAACGGCACACAACAGCAGGCGATAGGTGACGACATAACTGAGCCATCTGGATCAATGATTGGATAACGTATCGATATACGAGTATACGTGGAATATTTGTTGCCAAAGATGGAAATCAAAGACAAATATCCAATCTGAATGTCTGATAGATAAGGGATTCGAGATAAATTAGGGTGGTGTCGCTTGTTTGCTATAAGAAAGTGTGTGGTTTCTTATTTAATTCATTAAACCCCAAGCGAACGCCGGCGTTCGCGCATCTATTGTCTTTCAATTGTGTCTGTCATTATCACGATTGAAAGGTTAAATTATTATATTTTTTGGAAGTCAAGTTTTATGATGAAAGACATTATGATTTCGTTTCATTAGAAAAGGAATAAAGTGAAATATTAAAATTCATATAGAATATAAGTTTTATAAGAATGACGTCGGAGCTCAGAGGTAAACCTTTGCATTGATTTACTTTAGTTACTACACTCTGAAATTGAGTGCAACAATTCTAGTAATATTAAATCAATAGTATTATAACAATACATTATAACAAGTACACTCATTTCGACTACATTTATTTCATTAACAGGCACTTTGAAATAAAAAAATCTAAAATTTATGCTAACTGCACATAGAACCCATAGAAATCTACGCTTCAGAGCGTTGATTTCTATGGGGAAGAATGTGCAAGAAACTCCATGGGCACTATTTCAAGTCATATTAATTATAAATATCAGTTACATATTTCTGTAGCTTTTATATTATAATATTAGAACGATGTAAATAAATATAGAAATAATAACAAGCAACAATTACTTAGGCGTTCCAAAGTATATTTATATTCGATTGTCATTCCAAATAGAAACATAGTCATCAAATTAACTAAATGGTACATGATAGTAATCACAAGTGCTGATACTTATTAGTGTTAGTGTCCAATTACAGGACTCGGAACGTCAGTGTAATCCAGATGTTTATCTGGAAACCTATCTGGCTAGATATTGTTTTAATCAATATTTATCATTAAAACTGAAGAGTTTTCCACTACTGAATATTAATGGTCAAGTAATTATGAAGAATGGGCACGCCACAATCATGGCGGTAAGTCCCCTCTTTGAGGCGTGGCTGGAAAGGCCTCACGGCGTCCTTACCTTCCGCATGACGCAGGTCCTCACCGGACATGGTTCGTTCGGGAGTTTCCTGCACCGGATTCATGCGGAAGTGACGCCCGGGTGTCGCCACTGTGCGGAACGCCCGGAGGACACGGTGGAGCACACAGTCGAGGTGTGCCCTGCTTGGGCGGAGCATCGCCGTGCCCTCGTGGGGGCGATCGGCGGCGGAGACCTCTCGCGCCGGGCCTTGGTTGAGGCCATGGTCCGGAGCGAGGAGGAGTGGCAGGCGGTCGCCGACTTCTGCGAAGCAGTAATGCTTGCAAAGGAGGAGGCCGAACGCATCAGGCAACGGCGTTATCGCCGCCGCCGCCGTCGCCGGGATTCTGATCCCGATTTCCGGCCAACGTAGACGCGGGCTTGCGGACAGTGAGCAATGGGTAGCTCGCTGTCCGGCCGTCCGGTAACTGTCCGGATCAAGCCCAAGTCGTCGACGGCGCGCACTGTTCCCGCGCGCCTCAAGGAGTTGTCAGCAACAGCAGGGACCCAGCCGGGTCGAAGCCTACTGGGGCCAGGGTTATCCGAAAGGGCGCTCGAGCCCCGGTATGAAGGCTAGAAGGAACGGGGTGGGTCTTTTAGTCAGTAAGAGTCTGACACTATCTCCCGCTCCGCCCAAGGGCGGGGGATGTCAATGCATGATTTTTCCCACCATAAAAAAAAAAAAAAAAAAAAAAAAATATGAAGAAGAGGGATAAAACTGATGTTACTAAAATAGTTATTAAAAAAATAGATATATATGTAGGTGGATGGGAAATAGAACCCGCTCAAAGAAAAGAATGGTCTGAGGAATGATATGAAAGAAAAGGGAACTAGTGATAACGTGACATTTGACAGAATAGAATGAAAGAAAAAACATGTTAAGCCAATTAACAAAGAACAAGAGTAGGAAGATAAGGTAAATCAGTTTATAGTTGACAGTTGTTACGTATATTAAATGTTCAAAAGTCTGTTGATCAAATTAGCTAAGGAACATCGCGGTATCCAGTAATTAGGTGTAAAATATTGGTCTTCAGGATTATTTGATAACACAAAATTGACTTTGATTGAACCAGACCAATCCAATAATGATGATGAAAGAGAGAAAGACCAATGCAAATGAAATATGCGTTTTCCAGAAAGTCTTCTATCATTACTTAAATCTGTAGATATATGCATTTCTACATAATTATGGAGTCGTGCGTGTCAACCACTTCAGCATAAAAACGAAATACTTACCTAGAAGGTATAAGCCGCTATTAACCTTAATCCAAATAGTATTAACTTTTTGAACATTACCTATATCACAATGGGAAAAAATCCAATTATGTAAAAATTCCTCCTGACTTTATTACATGACATGTGACAGCTCGCAGAGTGTTTATGTTTTGTAGGTAAATTATGCATCATAATTTTGGCTTTACGTCATCTTTATATTTTGATCTTGTCCCATGTTACTTGAGATCGGTGTCATTCTTCCTTATCAGCCTTTATGCTTGTTTATTTATATTATCCATCGTTATTTTAAACGTCTTTCTCTCCATCTACATTTCCATGAATTGCACGGCAATGAATATTAGCGGCACAATTAGAGCGAACTGATTATACATTCAAAGCTCTTTTAGTTAAATGCTTTCCATTATTCCTTATCACATGTTCGTAACAATTATTCATAGCCAAACGATTTTATTTTAATTCTTCTATCACTAAAGTGACTTAAAACGCGCTTACTCTGACTTTTTAATAGAGTATTATATCATTAAAAATTTCTCCCACTTCGAGTCGAGCGAGGATAAAATAAGTTAATGTTTCTTCAGTAGCCGTTTGTATCAGTATTGAATCTATGTAATGATCTATGTATGAAGAGATCGGATCTAGTGGGTCGTGTTGCACAGAATATAGCTACAAGAAATATGTAACCGAGATTTATGTAACTCATCATCATCATCATCATCATTTCAGCCGAAAGACGTCCACTGTTGGACATAGGCCTCCCCCAAGTGTCGCCATAATGACCGGTCCTGTGGGTCTCGCATCCATCGGATTCCCGCGACCTTCACGAGGTCATTGGTCTACATCGTGGGTGGCCTTCTTACTTCTATGTAACTTTTATATGTAACTCTTAATATGATTTAAATAAGTGTCCATGGAGTATCTGGCATGTTCTTCTCTATAGAGATGTACGCTTTGGAACATGCAATTTAGCCTAATTTTTTTGACTAACCGAAATTTTAACAATTCAAAAGTACCTGTAATTGGTCTATTTGAAATAAAAGTTTCCGATTTCTGCTCATGCTGGTCTTATATTACATAGATACTAAGAGTAAATTTTAAAAGTAGTGCAACAGTAAAATCTTTTTCCGTCGCATAATTTATACAGCTGTGTTGCTAAAGTAAGCCAATCCCAAACTCAGTCCGCGTTAGTGCCCGTTCACACGAAACGGCACGGCAATGAATGATATCCGACGCTGTGCTGTCATTTGGGATCATCTCATTTCCGTTATCGTCAATTGGGTGCTTGTTTTTGTGCCTTTTGTGTTATCTTCGAGGGTATTTTTCTCATATAGACGAGCAGAAATTTTGATGTGATCAGTACTGTAACAAATACGTTTAATAAAACTGACATTATTATTTATTAGCTGCCAGAATATATTTATATGTATGTAATGTACGGAGTAAATTTTAGCTACAACATCCTACTAAATACACTTACAAGACATTAGCCTACTCTACAAGTACCTACACAAGCCAAATAGTCTTCTACTTTGTAATTTTATTGCGAGTTTAATGGAAAAAAAAAAATCAAACGTTAAAACAAATTAGTTGAAATTCTTTCGAAGTTTTCTTGCGTGATTGCATCAGAAATGATGATATCCAAAAGCAAAAAAACTGACATCGAATACCGATAAAAATTGCAAAACAGATTTTTGATGCAGCCGAAAGGTTCTGGAGGAACAGATGGCAAGGAGAGAGTCGTGGCTTTCCAATGCGAGACACAGAGGACCGTTCGTTGTATCGACACTTGGGGGAGAAATGATGATTTTTTCATTTTATTTATTTAAGATGATACTGATCAGTTGACAATAAATTTCCATATGTCGGAAATCGTAAGAAAATAATGTAATTTTTATTAAAGCGGTTACAGCTGCTTTAAATCCAAAAATAAATTCAACTGTAGCAGGAGTAACTGTTATAAAGCGGCCATCGCAGAAAAGCGGCGTAGCGGTAATAAGTAATATCCGACAGGATAAGAGGTGTTATTTTGATTATTTAATTTCCTATATTGGACCCAAAACATCGTTACCATCCGATTTCGTTAAGGAAAGATGATAGTCGTTTCATTTGTTAGTCTCATTATCCAGATTTGATTTCAGATTGCGCTACAGATTTTCGTAATCAGTGAGTAGCTGAGCTATGGATCCATAAAACATCGGAATGGTGCCCAGACACAGTGGCACGGGACTGCGACAGACTACGAAAGAGATGATGGAACCTGTATTTCTTCCTTGGGAAAGTGAGGGAGACAGAAAGAGGAAGCGAGGAATTGTGATTGTTAGAAGGAAGGAAGGGAGCCTTTGCTCAACAATGGGACAATATGGGTTAGCAGTAATAATAAATGGGTAGGTGGATGGAATGGTCTATGCTCGGAGTTTCTTTGTGTGATCGAATCGCCAAACTTAAGTGGCAATGGGCGGGGCACATTGCTTAAAGAAAAAATGCCCCTTGAGGCCGAAAGGTTCTGGCGTGGTGACCGCGTACCGGAAGACGCAGCATTGGAAGGCCTCCAACAAGATGAACCGATGACCTGGTGAAGGTTGCGGGAATCCCATGGATGCGGGACTCGCAGGATCGTTCATTGTAGTGACACTTTAGGTAGGCCTATTCAACAGTGGACGTCTATCGGCTGAAATGATGATGATGAGAATAAGATCAAAGCTTAACTTCTTTATTTTATACAACGCTAAAAGATTTGCTCGGTGGTAGAGCGATTGACTGCTGCACTACGTGGTTGCGGGTTTTTTTCCCGAACTGAAAAAATATTTGTGTGGCCTACAGACACTTACGGTTACTTACAGTTCTTATAGGTCTGGGTGTTGTGTGACGAATGTATGTGTGAACATGCTGTAAACGTACTCACGATAAAAGAGAAATCATTAAAGATTTTTATAAATTGGCGTTTATTATAACTAAAGTTTGAATTCCAAGAAAATCTCCATCTATTTGTTGTTTTTCAGTGTAAATAGAATCATGTCAGATATGTACATTCTGACCATCCACTTATACTGCACGGTACTTAAATGACCAATTACGTGAATATATACATACTTAGATAGGTATTACGTTGTAATTAGTATCCCATTGTACTGAAACCCTAATCTAGTACCATTGGTTACGTTGTCTCTAATTGAATGCATTTGACGTGGTCATAGCAGGTACTCGTATCGACGATTGATTTAATTTAAATTAATGCTGTCTCTCAAAACGCAATTGAAATGGAAAAACTTTCCTGGTATGATAGCATCATGAATGAAATAATCCGTAGAAGAACCAAGGTTACCGGCATAGCCCAATAAATCGCCAAACTTAAGTGGCAGTGGTCGGGCCATATTGATCGCAGAACAGATGGTCAACGGGGCCAAAATTTTGGACCACGTACCAAAACATACGCGTTGGCAGGCCTCCCCCAAAGGGAACCGATGACCAGTGACGGTGACCAGGAATCCGATCTATCTTTCGGCTGAGATAATAATAATGATAATGTGGAACTATCTAAAAATCTACCATCTTCCAAGTGTTAACAGAAGCTAGGCTTGGTAGATTTAGTTGAAAGAGGTCTATGTTTAGCAATGGAGGTCCTTTATCTGAAACATAAAGATACATTTTTGATTTTATTTTTTCAGCACCAAATGGAGATGTTTTCGTAAAAGATTTATAATACAAAAAATAACCTTCAAAAGAAATAAAAGCTTTTGAAACAAACTTATTTCAAAGAATCATTAATTTCAGCAATATAAAAAGCCTTAATTGACAAGTATCTCAGTAAATAGATGTTCCATTTATTTAGAGGCGAGAAACTTAATTTTATACAGATTGATATTTGTAATTAGGTCTCTTGATAAACTTTTGGAAAATAGATACGTAAGTAATTTTGAACTAAATGAATGAATGTATGGAGTATAAACTAATTTGTATTGGTATTTTTTGTAGGAAAACGTTACTCCACACTAAGAATTATTTCTTTACCGTGGTTGCGTTTACAAACCAGGGAACTCATATGCTGAAAACATCTAGCCCCGGAACAACAATCGATAGGTCTTATAAATAAATATCAGTTTCGTCAATATGGGCGTAATTTATCTCACGTGATGGCAAGGGATGATGTAGTGGGGTTGACTATGGATCACGCTTGCGTAGAAGTAACTTGTTCACTCTTTACTTAGACTTGAAGTTAGACCCTAATTGTAGCTATTAGGAAACATAGACTTCGGCAGGAATTTAACTCTTTAACTGTACATACAATAAACGAGTTTTTGGTTGGTTATGTGTCTTCGTTAATGAAGTTATTTTTATTTTTAATCGTATTGGTTTTAATTGTAAGTACTTTATTTCATACATAATAATAATATATGCGTATATCCTAATCCACCCTTAGCAACTCTACTGATTGGTAGACCGTTTCTTTCAAAATATTCCTTTACTGTTACCGTTCCTATCTTCACCATTCTTACCAACCTCACCACATAAACATTGCCAACATTACAAAACTCTATTCGTAAATAAAACTTAAAGAAGCATTGTGAAAAATTCAAAGCACCGTTATTGTTTTCTTTTGTGGAATAAAGCGATTTTTCAAGCGTGCATTAAAAGATTATGATATCGGGCGTAGAGTTCACGATATTAAAGAGAAAAGAAAAATAAACAGTTGAAACTTAATCCCACCTTATCCGCTAGGAGCGGGGAGGTAGGTAGCTACATAATTTTATGTACATTCCATCGAACAATCTAGCGATCTTACCCAGGTTAGGTGTAACATGAGAAGAGAAAGCGATTTTCTAGTATTTACCAGACAATATGCTCAAAGATGGTAAATTTGCTGTAATAAAGTAGTACCTT
Source organism: Mythimna albipuncta (assembly GCA_929112965.1). Lineage (NCBI taxonomy): Eukaryota > Metazoa > Arthropoda > Insecta > Lepidoptera > Noctuidae > Mythimna > Mythimna albipuncta. The sequence goes on from OV815963.1 coordinate 21,409,529, forward strand.
GTTAAAACATATTTTATGTTAGACCAATTGATACACAGGTTATATACAATATTTCTTATATTAATCTCGTAACTAGTGCTATCAATATGTGTGTTTATAATATCGTGCGGGTTTTATCACGCACGCAGGATGCAGTAATTTTCAAAACGCAAAATAAAACGCGTCTCGCGTGAGTATTCCATGCATTACAATAAATACTTGTATGAAATGGATCTTTGTGGGACTAACGCGTTTGGGGCAAACCCGCATGCGTAATCGAAACCGCACGATATTAAAAATATCTTAAAGTTCAGTGATGTTGCACATTGTCAATGCCGATTGTACGTACTTGTTCAATCTATAGAAGTGCTTCAGCATCTATGACGACAAGCAAGGTTGCAAGTCGTTTTTCAATATAATGCGTGTTATAAATAATAATATAAATTGTAAGAACAATTGTTCCATAATTATTTCAACTTTGGAGTGGAATGATTTTTCATTATAGTTTTGTAAAATCTTTGAACTTTTTGGTACTGTGAACGTAATTTTCTATTGTTAAAATTACTAAGGACCTTACGTTATACACAATTAATAAAATAACTAAACATTTTTTACTAAACGTTTTTAATCGCATAATTACTTAATCCGAAGTAAATTAAACTCTGTGTTCAGGTTATAATCATAATTTATGCTCTTTTCTACAAATATGTTGAGGTCGTTAACAGAATTCATAAATCAAACTTCATGTGGGATTGTTTACTTAATTAATAAATCGAAATTATCGAACAATTACCTCTTATTCAATTTGGTGTATTGTTTTGACAAATGTTACGTGATTGGTAATTTATTTACTTAGCCTCATTAAAACTACATCGGTTGATGTTATTTGAGAGCAGAATTATTTCTGTTTGCTGACAATATTTAAATGAGACTATGTAAATTACATGAGCAAACATTCATATTAGTTAGCTTGTATCGATTTATGATTTAAGGGTTTTTTCAGCATTGTTATGTTCTCACGGGTGGAACACAGGTGGTCATATTCCACGCGTGCCCAGTGCATATTGGTAAATAAAACATATTTTCAAATTTTTGGTTCTACATCTACATACATGGTTTCTTGAAGATGATGTCCTTTACCGTTTTGAGAGCAGTGGTAATTAAATAAATGAGATAGAGTGATGTGCCTGGCTGTAAAACTCGTAAGTCAGGATCGATACCACTGGGCCACCCCTGTTCTTAATCTTCCCCGCAAATATCATTACAAATCACATTAACCTCAACAAAAGTGTAATTATCATTTGAAAAAGCTTTCTCCCTTCACTTGGACCTCAGCACTTGGCTGCAATTTCGCGCTCGCCGTGTGTAGACGGTATTGTTTGCTAGAAGACCGCCTCGGGAGAGTCGAGTGCCACACCGGCACACCTACCTGATCGCTATACTTGTAGCGTAACTCTTTATTTTGTTCCTGCATTTATATTACGATCAGAACCTGCACTAAAATGCGGAAAAAAGTAAATATTATTTTGCTTGTAAAGCTTAATTGACATACTATTCATTCATAAATAAATAAATATTACAGCACAATTTTCATGAAAGGAAATCGTGATGTCATATCATCTAGGTATCATAAATATAACAAATGATGATCAACCATTATTTTCAGTAGCAAACTCATTGTAATAGCAAGTAATCCTATAAAGCCAGGCCAAAACTATTTTCATAAATATACCTATTAGCTATAGCTGTAAAGCTCGCGTGAATGTTATAATACGTTATTAATATTTTAATTTGGTAAAAGCCCGAGGCTATATCCAGCGTACATTGGTGTTCGTTAAAATAATATATTGAGCCATATTTGCTATTTAATGTATATAATGCTTTAATTCCCTGAATATTTAGGTATAGTTCACTTTTATTACAGCGTTTAACTTTATAATAATAATAAATTTATGAACCAGGTTTATGACTACGAATGCACATTGCATTGTTATTAAATTATAAATTGCAATACTAAAGTTTTCCATCTTAACTAGAAGGTAATACTATGTTATACTAGCTACTCCCAGCGCCTTCACACACGTAAAAGTAGAAAACATCATCATTTTAGCAATCGATACTTCGAACAATCCTGTGCATCTCAATCTCACATCCATCGGATTCCCGTGGCCCTCACCAGGTCATTAGTCTACTTTGTGGGATGTCTCCCAACGCTGTGTCTTCCGGTGCGCGGTCGTCACTCTAGAACCATTCGACCCTATCAACTATCTGTTCTGCGAGCAATGTGTCTTGCATAATGTCATTTAAACTTGGCAATTCTTCAAACTATATCTGGAAGAATGGTCTTCCTGCGAATATCTTCATTCCTTAAGCAATGACACAAGGAAACTTCCAACTAACCCTTTCCTTTGCCATTTGAGTCACTTTAATCCTTCTGAGGAGCCCCATTGTAAATGATCACATTTCAAAGCCAGATGTATTCACTGGCAACACGCACTGATCATAGACTTTTGTTTTGAGAGTCTGTAGTATGTTAGACGCAAAGATATCCCGTAGCTTTCCAAACGCGGCCCAGCCCATTCGAATTCGATAACTGACCTCTTCTCCAAGTTAGACCTACCCAACCCGACCGTCTGTCCCAGGTAAACGTAATAGGAGAAGGAAACATACTCCCGGGATAAAAAGTATTCTATGTGCTATCCCAGAATATATTCTGCTTGTGAGCCAATTTATTCAAATTCTTTCAGCAGTGTGATTAAATTAAAAACTCAAAATGAAAAGAACGAGAAAAATAAAGGCAAAAGATTCGAGAAAGTTTTATTTAACGAAGTCATCATTACGTAAAAGATAATCTTTGTATAACCTAAAAACCTTCATTTAGTTAATAAAACGTAACACAAGAAAGCGTTAAAATTTCCCGCTCTGTGGAGCTTAAAACTAAAAATTGCATAATTAAAAACTAGTTAAATTAACTTCGTAGCGTCTTAACAAAGTTGAAATTATGAAGTTGGTAGCTCTGTCTCTGCTCTACCATGAAATCTCATCTCGATTCAAATAAAATAAATACTCGCAAAACAGTTTTGCTGAATTAACACAAAAATTATATCAGTAAAATGTACAAAAGAATCTTAACCTTTCAATCTTGGAAGTGAAATGTCAAAAAGTAATGTCGTCAGTGAGCGCCAAAAACAAAATGGCGGCGAAAATATTACTTTTAAATAAAAAAAATTATAACTGCACTATAAAACGACAATTTTATCATACTGTAAACGTGCTTTTACTCATAGATAAATTTCTTTTCTACCAGGCATCAAAACCAAGTGATCACCGATACAGAATATTTGCTCTAGGAGTTCAAATTTTAGAAACCAGATTGTCGAGTAAATTTATCCGAAGAATTGCCAAATATAAGTGGCAGTGGGCAGGGAACTTTACTTGTAGAATATAATATGATCAATGAGGTCTTGGAGTTGCGACCACGCACCGGAAGACACAAGGCTTCCCACAAGGTGAATCGATGACCTAGTGAGAGGTGCGGGAATACAAAGGATGCGACACATATGATATATACATATGCATTTGCGTGTCGAATGAAATGATGATAATTGTCATAATATTCTATATCACTTTATAAAATTAAGAAGTTCCTATTCAACTTCAAAAAATGTTGACGATCTATTTACCATCAACATTCTGAAATAGTTGTGCACAACAGCGTACTAGAGATCAAGAACTTAGTCCCACAATTTGTTATCCTCAACATTCCGGTAGTTTCGAGTTCACAAAGTAAGATCTTGAACATCGATGGACTTGGATTCCGAGTTCACAGCCATACCGCTCGTCGAGGACTGAGATAACTTGTAGGGAATAATTTGAAATTTGCCCGAGGGCAATTTTATTATAGACGTTAAGTGGGTATTACCAGTTTGGAATCCTTAAACGTCGTCTTTAAATGGAAATTAAGGACATTTTGAGCAAATCCGTTGGGATGTTTTGAACGATTTACTAAAATATTTGAAGAACTTTTGATTTATTGTTTAAAACAGAAGTACACAACATTAATTAAATTAAATTATATTATTTATTATTTTATTTACGACTAGCATGCTTGTCTTATTAGACCAGCATACCAGTACTAAAAAAATGTAACGGCGGTCCAGGGGGCAAAACTTAATAAAGGTTCAAATGAATTTGATCCACAACTACAGACCAGGTACTAAGTTTTCTCCGTTATCATTTTACCGTTAGTTATGTAATAAACAGAACTAAAGTTACTTAATGTATTTAGAAATATATATGTAAGTACGTTTATTAGTTATCTATTACTCATAGCACAATCTCTGTTTAGTTTAGAACTAAATGGCGTTGTGTGAAAGCTATGGAATTTTATATTGCATTATTAATTGTGACAGAACATTTCTAGATATTAAAGTTTTACCTGGATTCTTTGAAATAGACAAAATTTTTCCACAGCTGACTCAGTGAATATATTCTTCGGCGTGTTTTAGTAAATCAGGTAGGCTAGATCTTTCGTTACGAGTACCCTAATAAATCGTTTCCTTTAGTCAGGCCTTGCAACATATGCGGGCCGATAAGAAACAGGCTTAGTTAACGTTTTTCTTTCTGTCTTACATCAGCATAGAAATGTGTGTTTTAGGCTTACTATAGCGTTTTCTACGGTACGGTAGTAAAGTTTTTATTTTAATTGTTTAAGGTAATGTCGTTAACTACATCATGCAGGTCCTTGCATAGTGTGTTAAGTTTAATAATGCCATTGTGTTTATACAAACTATTAATTTTGTTTAGTTTAAAAAAATGTAATGTTTGATGTTAGTTTGTGTTTTATATAATAATAATAATGTTATCGTACATCGATTAGAGTTTCGTAAAATGATTTTTAATATAGACACTATAATGAGAATCTTCAAAAGTTATAAGCTTGTTATTTTACCTGGTTGATCGCACAAGTACGTGGTCACCATCCGGGCAACTGAGGGGTTGTTTTGCTCCCGCACCTAGCTGTGTGTTGGCGATTACTTGCCTTGACCTGTGTTGTACTGAGTGTCAGTAGGGTCCAACTTGAAACCATTTTTAAATAATTTAGGATAAAAACATAACATGGTGTTAAAATTGTTAGAATCGTTTGAGTTACTGATTCTGAACAAACTATATTCAGCTTTCGCATATATTACGTATTTTTTGGTGAAACTGATTTAGTTGTTGGTTACAATATCGCTAAGAGTCTTAGAAGAAATTGTCAAAATGCATATGTCACTGACAAACAATTTAGGGGAGGAAAATGATTAACACTCTCGTTTTCCTTAGAAAGAACAATATCAAAAGATTTCTAACCTCCTTATTGGGTAGAAATAGACCCGTGTAGGAAAAATAAGCAGTAAATATTATTTTCTTTTATATTGTCCCAGTTTATTCAAAGGATCTGGCGCGAACATAACTCTGAAAGGTTTCAATTTCGTTGGCATCATCGCTTTGTTCGCACATTTTCAGTAAATAAACTTTGACGATAACTACGAAATAATACGGTACCCTTCTTTTTTGTATATTGCAAATACTATCAATGTCACTTGTAAAAAGTATTATGATACCTTTTTCTTCTTCTTTTTTAATAAATGCCATCAACTTGTTATTGAATTATATATATATAACCGCGTCTTATTGAGAAAAATAATTCACATTTTTTTGCAATATCTTATTGCGTTTGAGCTGTATTAGTTTAGTTGTAACTGTTCCGACTTACGAGTCAGGACATGAGTTCAAGCCCAGTCAGAAACTTTGCTTTTGTGTAATTTATTTATCAACACTGATCTTAAAACAATGAAAAAGATCATCTTGTGGAAACAGGTATGTCCTAGAACCAAAATTTTGCAGCCATTTGAAGATTACGGTCCATTTTTAGTAATAGAGAACAGGCTTGAGACCCAGCAGTGCAGTGGCTACATAATGTGGCCCATTATACTTAAGTATGCTTTTACTTTGTATATACAATAAGTATTTGCATAACCATTGGAAATTGGGTCACGTGGTGTAATAGAACCTTTATGGGTTCTGTTAAGTGCTTATATTACATATAAGTTGCACTATGTATGTAGGTTCTGTTTTAAGTGTTCTTATTTTATACTTCTTGATTATACCAAACAAAGGCTCAATAAGATTCTAATAAACTTACAAATATGAAAAGTTTTTTCTTTTTTGAGTCATCAAAAACTATAAAATATTTTCTCCCGCTTTCGGTGGTGCGATATGAAATGCTAGACTGTAACTGAAAATCCACCTGCATTCTTTCAGTTGCTATTTTCTTTTCAAAGCTGTGGTAAAATTTTTAAAACGAAGGTGTCAGCAGCGACTGAATTATCATAACTAGGCTTTTTTTTTTACTAAGGATAGGCAATTTACTCTTTACTGAAGGACCAGTATGTGTGTTTTTTAATGGCTACAAATTAGAAAACACTGACTAAAACCAGAAATCCCACTCCTATGCAATTTAGCAATACGCACAATAAATGGTGTTCCCAAATTTTTTTGTGCGTATGAGTAGAATGTCCACTAGGATCAGTTCAAATTTTTTATGGTATCTTACAGAATAGAACTACAAAATTACATGATTAAACTACTCAAAGACTTCCACTGTACTCAAAAAGCTATCCTCTTCTACCAAAACGCTATCTACTAACTTATTAACTGCTCAATATTATCTAAAACCTAAGGGTAGTGTAGCGAGAATTTTACGAGTTCCAGCAGTTTTGGGGCTATTGAATTATTTATAATAACGAAAGTCAGCTGGTAATGCGACAAGTCACTTGCTTTTAGCCTGACAACGGCTTTCGTGTCACACGCCATAAAGATTGCACGTTGTACGCGTTTGCTCGTAATTTTACACGTATTTCACAAGTAATATTCGCACCATAAATTAGATTTTTTTAAGTTGAAAGGTATTTTTTTTGTGGTAAAAGTAGTGCTTTATTTTTTTGTTAAAAATCCTTGGACTGTGTAAGGATTGATATATAGGATGACTGGTAATTAGTGACCGATAATTATACAAGTAATTATACACATAATTTCAAACAACTTTCCCAAAGAAATGCAAACACTGATCGATAGGTTTGTAAGTGGAGCGGGTAATCGCGAGGTATCACTATTTTAGGTAAGGTATATGAGACAACGGCGTTACATGACTAAGTTGAGCTTTGTTATTGTGATAAAACTAATGAGTATAAAAAAAGTTTCTTTGGAAAAGTTGTTTGTAATCATGAGAACAATCACGTGCTTAGGTATCGGTCACTAATTACCAGTCACCCTATATAATAAAATGATGAAAGAATTAAAGAAAATTATATTACAGACAGGAGTGATTCCAATAGTGGTAAAACAAGTTAGGAAGTGATAGAGGTTAAAACAGAAAACGTTTTGTTACAAAATTCTGAAAAAGAAAATGCCAACATTGATAGTTTTAAAAAGCTACAACCTGTAAAACGGGTTCTTACAACAAAACCGACAATACTTTTATCTAAATGCGCATAAACAGGCAGTTTGAATATAACCATTCCAATATCTACAAACAAATAAAATATAACAATTTCATATCTCCAGCAAAGTTTTTTGAAAAATTTTGTTTTTAAATTTTCAATTCTCTCCGTATAATTTTAAAGTTGAGCAGCCAGAGTCTTGCAGTAAAAAGTAAGTGCTACAGTTTTGGAGGGTAGTATTCTAATAACACTAGACTTGGCTGTGAGTCCGGACGAACTTTACCTTACCGAACGTGAATTTGGAAAAATATTCGTTTGTTTTTTCGGGTTTTTCCGTATTACGTCCTACGTATGTTAGTTTTAGGATCTGTTGGATTCGTTGGTTTTTACATCGTTATATTTTTGCTCAGGTCGACGACGCGAAGGTGCGAGTTGTCAGCAACCGTAGGGACCCAGCAGGGTCCAAGCCTACTGGGGCCATGGATGATGCGAAAGAGATCCCCGGGGCCCTGGCACAATAGCAAAGCAGAAACAGGAGTGGGTTTTTAGTCAGTAAAAGTCTGACACTATCTCCCGCTCCGCCCAAGAACGAGGGATGTCATTGGATGATTTTCTCACCTAAAAAATAATAATAATTATAATAATTTATTTATTCAACATTTTCAATTTCTCTTAATATAGGTAAAGTTTTCACAGATTATATTGAATAGCAAATTGTTTATGAGATAACGTTTTCGACTGTACTAGTATGAACTGTGACACAGCCGAAAATATATATCGATTGTGCGAAATTATATTTGGTTACTAACGATAGGGATATAATAGTAATAAGCATGAAATATATAACATGGAACATAATATTTTGCACGTCACAGGTAACAGTGTCAACTTTTGCTTAACTCAATAATACTTGTATATAGCATTAAAGCGTCTAAGTTATTTCCTTCATTACTAAGCTTGACATACTAATTGCAGCGTGTACGTTATTTCTTTCATTTTGCATAGTTATTGTAAACCTTAGATTCAAAGAATTTACCGTAACCTTTAAAAGTAAAGGTAATTTATATGAAATACTGCAATAATTGAAATATCAAAATATAGATTTATTTTTACAGTATTGATACGGATACCTATAATACCACTTTTATCGTCAAAAATGATGTATTTAAGACAGCCAATGACTTTGTAAAAAAAATACTAAGGGTGAGTTGCACCATTTAACTATAACCATAACAAAGCCGTTAACTGTTGTCAAATCGTCGAATTGACCAACAGGCGGCCGTTTCACGGCTGGTTATGGTTTGGTTATCGTTATAGATAAATTGTGCAACTCACCCTAAATAAATAGGCACAAAAAGATAATTTAGAACCAAAAGTAAATCAATACAATGACTTAGCAAAACAAGTGAACTGACGCGAAGAAAAACAAACCCAACAAATCAATTAAAATTCGAAAATCGAAATACCGACCGATCATCCGGTCAGTTCCTTTCGACCCTTCGTAACGTCGCAAATCATTCACTGTCAACAAACATTAGCCGTTCATTTGTGGCCTATTTGTTCGTTCATTCGTTCGTTCGTTCATTTAGTAACATCGTTAGTGTACCTTGAAACATTTTTTCCCGAAGAAAAAGCCTTTTTTTCGTTCCCCGAGTTAATTTGTTTAAGAGAATGAATGTGTTTAGACAAATGTTGAACATTTTTTTGCGCTTTGTTTGCGCGCAAATGCGTTATTATACAGTGCTTCTCTCTGAGGGAATGAGTTGGTAATCTTCTTTTTTACAAATGAGCTGGATGTTTGAAATTAAGTTTAATGTTTCGAGGGTTAATTTTGGGAAACAAAATGGTGTTTCCTGTTCAACAAGATTATTGTTGAGCCTTTAAAATTGCGCTGGTGCATTACTTTCTATTTGATTAGATTGCCAACAACATCCCTTGGGTTTTGCGGAGGAAATTGTAGGAGTATTTGTTCAGAATAATATTTTTCCTCAATCCTTATCATTATAAGTATTTTACTGTTTATTTTCAGGTTTTCTAACGCTTTTATATTTTCCATTGTAGTATTATATAATCGGCGCTTATTCTGACCTTAAAATATAAAAACTAAAACATTCAAAGACACTGCTTCTGATGGTATGAATATGTTAACAGGAAAAACGAAGACCATTTGTAAAAATTGCGGAAGAACTTGCTAGAACAAAAGAAAGGCAGAGGTTGTCCACTAATGACCTGTTGATCTAGTATCAAGAGAAACCTCGAGTTAGCACATTTGCCAGAGCCGATAACCCAGAATAAAATATCCTGGCGCAGATTAATAAGGAGACCAGACCTTAAGTAATGTGAGCAGGAGAGGACAAGGAAGATGATGAAGAAAATGTGCTTATTCTGACCTAAAACCACACCCCTTAAAATCAACGTCAATAATCAGACGAAAATTTCCAACTGGGTTATCCAAAATACGTATATCATTAACAAAACACACAGTCCCAAACTACACGGACCAAAATCCAAATTATCATACGTAATTCAAACTACAGGGCTTATCACAATAACATACAATCACGAACAAACATCAAGTTATGGAACAATACCGGTTGGAACCGGTTTCGGCCGGAGCTATCTAGACTACACCGGTGTGAGATAACAAGGGGTGTTTAACTAACATTGAGCTTGCAGGTCTAAAACCAACAGTAGACGATGTAATTATAACTTCTAAATTTGAGTATAGTGACATCACTGGGCAAATGAGTGAAAATTTAAGAGTAATTGCATTTTGAAATATATTATTATGGAAAGAAGAGAAGAACGTTTGATATGTCAAAACGCATTTGATGGAAGCGGGTCTTATATTGAAGCCTTTTGAAGTGTAAAAATAAAACATGTTTCGTTACATCGGCATAGAAATTTGAATAAAAATTTTGTGACCGAAAGTCATAAGTCATTTATTTCTCAATAATGGAACATTGTGTAGAAAATTAATAAAATAGATAAATAAACGAATAATTAGTTGTAAAAGTAAAAAATAACTTACTACAAAATCCTAATCACTAACAATATTATTTATAAAACTAACCTATGTTTAACAGTGAACGTCTTTAGACTGAAATGATGGCGATGATTATGATATTATTAAAAAAATAGAATATTACATTGCGATAAAATTTACTTAAAAAATTAAATCTCGAATCAATTCAATAATATATATAATAAAAAGATCAATAATGTCACATAATACGCAATAACAAATTAATAATCCAAATTCCTAAATTTTATCTTGTCAGCTCATCGTTCGTTTTGTCGAAAACCACTTCATGTGGTATATCACTTAAATCCACGTTCAAAATTAATCTACAACATCTCATCTATTGCACATTAGGGTCTCATCTGGATAGCTAACGTTTATTAATTTATTTTTGAAATACCACATGTGCATTCAGCCCCTCGCCCTACTTGTTTTGCCCCTTTCTTGCACCCCTCGTGTAATTTATTTATTACATCGACATTGATGAGTATTGGAAGTTTCACCCCCTATTATTATGGTAAAGTAATTATGAACATTTGTACAGTCCATTTAAAATTAGTTGTATATTTTCCTTTCAAAATGTTGCTGATTTTCTCCAACATTAAGGAACGTCTATATAATATAATTTACTTCTTCTAAAACGTAAAATAATTTTGTCTTTCAAATCCATAAAATTTTAAAAAGTTACTTTTAAAAACTGTTTTCAGAAAAAGATTTTTTTTCGTGTTATTAAGTATACATGTATAAAAATAATCAAAGGATTCTAACCATTTTTTTTTTTTTTTAAGTATTAATCCGTAATCAGAGAGATTTCTTTAACAGAAAAGCTTTATTTTCCTCTTTTCTAAACTTTCAACAGTACTGTGAATGACTCTGGTATTGTAGTTAGGTTGGCAAACATAAGACTCACTTTATACAAAAGAGAACGACCTTGAATAATTAAATTTGTAGGCCACACTAAAATTATCTCTGTATGGTTATCGGACCTGTGACTCCCAGCGCACTAGTCGAGTGCTCAACCGTTGCGTCAAACACATAGTCAATAACCACATAAGTAGAAGAAGAAAAAAAGAAGATAATATGAAGGAGGGAAATTCCCTGCCGGAGTCTATGTTTCCTGATGGCTACAATCTTTAAGTCAAGAGTGAATAGGTTACTTCTAGGTAAGCGCGCTTCATAGTTGACCGTATCGTCGCTTTCCATCAGGTGAGATAGCGGTCAAGCGCCAACCTATCAACAATTAAAAAAATATATAAGAAGCATCCAAAATATTGTTACGGTGTTTATAGAACTACCAGCATTAGACATTATATAAATACATCTTGATTCTTGAATTGTGAAAATAAGCATTAGAATCTTGTCTTTAAATAAATCTCCCTACTATATACGGTTCACAACTTGTCGGGGATGTAATCTAAAGGCGAAGCTGTACCAGTGCTTTGTTTCTTAATATAGAATGTATATAGCTTCGGATCTAAATTACTCAGTAAAGTTCTCAGAAGCCAGATTTAAGAAGATTAGTTTACGATCTTAATTTACAATTTGCAATACTTCGTAAAGTTCATTTTTGTAACTTTTATTTATTATTGTGAATTTGGGGACTGTGTATGGGTTAAATTTTCTTCCTCTGTAACTTAAACTCAATGTCCAGCCTACCCCTTAACCATACCTAAAAAGTGGTCTTAGAACGCAAAAGGCAACCAAAAGACACAGGTATGGTTTTAGTCAGTTAAAGTCTGACACGCCCCCCTGCTCCACCCTAGAGTGGAAGAAGTCATTGTACGATTTCCCAAATCAAAAAAAACCTGACCGAAGATTTATGTAACATCCACCAACCCGCCTGCGTGGTGGGTTATATCCATTCCCTCTCCTAAAGAGGAGGCCTGAGGCCCAGTTGTTATGCCTCGAGCATTAAAAAGTTTATTATGTTATGCCCTTTATTATAAGTGTTACTGTAACATCATTTTATCGGGTTTTATAATTTTCTCCGCATGCGGAGCTGCTGCCCGTTATCACGTCCGGTATCCCGTATGCGTATTCCTTACATTACAATGAATACTTGTACGAAAAGGACATTAGCGGGGTTACGCGTGCGGGTCAATCCTGCATGCGTGATGAAATCCGTAAGATATTACAAACACCCTAAACGCGATAATTATTCACTATAATTATTATTTGTTCTACATTGATTGAACAGCCATCCAATAAAGGCGATTTTACGTTGAAAAGTTACTTTCAAATCCTTCTAAGTCAAACAAAACTTCACTCTTAACAAATAGATGGTGAGCTCAGCACATAAATTAAGACTCCCTTGAAAGTATTGAATGCCTTTATGAAAAGCCACCCCTTGCCCTCGTCCCATTTGTCCAGTCATCCCTGCTCTCATGTGCGCCATGATATATTTAGATCGGCAAACATCGGCTCTTGTCGGTTTTTTGCTGAGACTCTGTCATCTGTTTGCGCTTAGTTTGACTGTAAGTGATTATTGTAGAACTTTCTCGTATACGTACGTGACTTATATAAAAATAGGCCAATTGCTAGTCGGACTTGCTCACAAAGTAATCCGTACCATTATGTACTGTGATATCGAAAGGAGATTGCATGAGTTGTTTTTTTTTTTTTATATAGCCAACTATCTGGCTTGTAATATACACTTGAGGGATTATGCTGTTCTAGAATAGGTTTGAAAATTTGTAGAAAAAAGAATGTGTGTTGTTTTTTTCAGTATTGAAGTGATCATTGTCAGAATAGCTTGTGCGTTCAACTAAGAAAAATATAATAGTGTGCAGGCCCGTGTCTTTCATTTTTATAGAAAAATCCCTAGATGAAGCCTACCGTGAGCTGAGCTACGTTACAGTACATAACATTAAAAAACTAAAACCATTTTTTAGGTTCACCTGTCCCAGTGTTTGTTTGTAGAAAAAACACGTCTGTTGTATGGAAGCTCACTTAAAATTTGGTTTGTTCTGTTTTTAGTTTTTGCCGCTAAAACAGGCAACAAAAATATGTACATATCACGGTTCATGAAATACAGCCTAGTGACAGACAGATGGACTGTAGATTCTTAGCAATAGCGCTCCAATTTTACCTTTTGGACACGTAACCCTAAATCATATAACCCTATATCAATTTAACTTAATCGAAAGTATAAAAAAACGGTCCACTCCCCTTGTCCAAAAAATGGACATCATAACTATCAAATTAATTCAACACGTACCACCAAAATGGAATGCTGTCCAGCGTTTCAGTTTCAATAACGACTACTATGCAATCTCCTTGATCGCTACTTACATAATAAGACTATCTAAAGTCCCAACCATCGCCAGTCAAAGCCTCATAGGGCGAAAAACTATGTAATTTGATTTTGTAATATCGCTTAACGATACACCCTTTCGAGTAGGGTGTATAATAAAGTCCCATGAGGGCACCTTTTAAGACCTCTTACTCTGTAATTGGGCGTAGTTACCCGACATCGGGTCGAGTCACCGTCATATGTCATTTATTTTTAGTTGAATGACTTTTATCGGCGGCCATATACTGTAATCATCATAAATGATACAAGCGTAAAATGTACGTAGAATTTGAAGTAGTTCACTCTAACCGTCTTATTCCAAAATACGATCTAAACGTCGTGTAGTTCCTGGATTATAACTAGGTTTAAGACCAAAGGTAGGTTTTGAATTTGGAATTTAGGTATAAAAATGAAGTTTATCCCTACATTCTGAACTATCTGTGGTAGTAAAGTTAGACCGCCGAAACTCCTACTTTATTTATTTAACAATTTATGTACACACAATAATAAAAGAACAGAAGTAGGAACTAGAAGAATAGTACTTTTGTGATGCTTATTTCTAAAGAAATTTCTTCCAGCATACCTGCGACAGGAAAGTTGGAGAAAAAAGAGATGTAGACACTGTGTGTAAAAGTAAATGGAAAATGAGTACACACAAAAAGCATAATTAACAATGAAGTAATATAGCTTGCAAAAAAAAAGAATCGCTTCTTTGATACAAGTTTAAAGTCTTTGTTCGATACTAATATGTATGTATCTAAGGTTAGCTTTGATTCTGTGTGTTATTCCATAGGCAAATTGTTATAAATGGAAATTAATATGGAATTAGGAAGATTTGAATATTTCAAATACATGGATTTTGTGCTATCATCATCATCTTCCTGCCCTAGTCCCGTTTTATTTGGGGATTGTACTATATTGAAATATAATAGGCTAGTGGCTGTAAAAAATGTAATTAGTCCGTCTTTTAAATTACTCAAAAATAAGGAACACGTATCTTTTTTATTTGTAAATTAAACCAAAAATGACAAAGATATAGCCTATTAAAATTACGTGTAACATCACGCCGTGCTACAATTTTTCGCACGGGGTGACGTCACGCGTAATTTTAATGGGCTATATCTTTGTTATTTTTTGTTTAATCGAAAAAAGAAAAAATACTTGTCCAATATTTTTTTATAATCTATAATACGGACTAAATAAAATGTAATTATTTTTACCCTGGACACTACCATAACAGGGTTAATGATTGATACCAACAAGACCCGTTGCTAGGCAACCATTCATTAGTAACGCCACAACTCTTGTACTAATGCTAGTACTAAGGCCTTTTTTTGTAATAAGAAGGTAAAGTTCTCGTATGAAATGTGTTTGATGTATTAATATAGAAATTCAGGAATAAAGAATATGAATATTTCGCTATCAGAAATTATATACGCATAAATGGTCAAAGTATTTGAAGAGGCTAGAATGGGTACTCCTAATACAGTTGATATAAAATATGTTTGATCTGTCGATATAGAGTTTCAAGGAAAAATATGAAATACATTGAATTTCTAGCATGTAAAGTACCTTCGTCTGTATCCATTTTCGTTTTGATCTCAAATATTCTTCGTAGATTTTGATTTAGAAGAAGCATTCGTATATAAAGCTAAGTGGGTTAAACTTATGTTACAGGGCAAGATTTTCAATTCTTTATCTTGTTACGCGTCAATATACAAATTTAATATACCAATGTACTGTGTTTTTTATAGTGAAAACTAGCTTTTTCCCGTGTCTTCGGCTTAAGGAATAAAGCAGCTTTCTATCGGTGAAAAAAATTAGTAATCGGACCAGCACGCTTAGCCAAGTTGTTATTCTGCAATCGTTAACGCTGTCGAAAAGTGATAAAACATATGGGAATGACGTTATCTCAACGTAAAGTCGCGTGGTCAGAACAAACGAATAGACAATTCGTAGCCAAGTTCACATCGTTTAAAATCGTTTCTACAATATTTAACGCTACAGCCTTTGTTATACAAACGCTACATTGTAGAACGAGCGGCCGACTCAGGCGCGTCAACATGGCTACCAACGTATCGTTTTCTACAATTGCAGACGCCGAGGCGTTACCGATTAGAGAACGGATTTCGATTGTAACATGGCTAGGGGGGCAGGACTTTCAGAGATTAACTACCTCCAACAAACAAAAAAAAAATACCTCTCTTTGCAATTTAGTGTAGATTTTAATTGGCCTGTCAAAACCACTATAAGTTTTGACTGCTGTGCCAGAGGTCATGTGCGATTCCCATCCAAGATGAAAGTTTGTATGATAATCTCGATCATTTGTCCTGTGTCTAGGTGTGACTCATCTATAATATGTACCTATATGTATTTAGAAATATAAAAGGTGTAAGCGACAGCCCTCCACAAACTCTATGGGCTTGCTCAGTAGACGAAACTGAACAACCTTCCACAAAAATTTTTTTTGGTAAACGAAAAAAAATCAGCCTCAACATTCAAAATGATAAAACTTGATTGGTCAATTTGTATGGTGAGGCCGATTTTTTTTTTCGTTGAGGGCTGTCCCTTACACCTTGTATAAGTACGTAAATCAGTAGTCTAGTACTCATAGCACAAGTTCTGTTTAATTTGGGACTAAAGCGTTGTGTGATAGTTGTAGAATAATGTTATTATAGTCAGTCTAATAAGTCAACCGACTTGGGAATTTTATATAATATTTAATGGATTAAAAAAAATATTATTTTCGATACTTTTCATATGGTTCTTCTGTTAGTAAACAATGATCTCTATCTCTTAATCAACCTTGATTATTGAACCCGTGTTGGCTACATCAGATTTAATTAAATCTTAACCTTCCTAACCTAGTCGTTTAACTTATTTGACAGACTCTATCTGAAAATTGAAAAAGGTTTTATTGTTTAAATTTCCCGCAACATAAAAAAAAAAAATCCAAAACGTCACGAGTTACAAACAAAAACGATACACAGCCAGGTCAATTAAACACAAACATCATAGCATATATCAAGCGTTTACGGCTTATTTTTCACCTTCATCCCTCTCACACCTACTAGATTAGAGGGGGACGAGTCTACATCTGCATGCGTTATTTCGCCCCGCCGAAAATCGTGGCTGGGTACAACCGTTACATATTCATGAGAGAGGCACGGTCTCAGTAAATGCGCTTAAGTTATGAGAACTGCGAGGGCAAAAGTGCTGAACAAACAATTCTGTTAGATTATTGTATCTAGGGAAATGACATTCTCTAAGTTAGTTTTAGTAGATATTGCTTTAGGGGATGGCGAATGCATTTTATCCCCTTTGTGATTATTTTACCTGTTTTTTTCTTAAAGTTTTTTTGTGATTTGACAAAAAGTTTTTGGCTGGGGAGGATGTTATTAAGAACCAAACAGATGTTACTGAAAATTGAGGAAAATATAATTGTGCCTTATTGTTTCAAGGTATTTACCTTAGTAAGTAAGTTAAGTAAGTAAATTAATTCTGGTTTCTACCTTAACCTAACTGTTGTGAATTATATTAATAAATTCAGGGAACTAGAAATTGGATATAGAAGTACTTTATACCCAAAATCAAACTACTCTATATTGTTAGTCTTTAAAATAGAATTTAAAATAATCTTTTCAAATAGTTACTTATATTAGAAATATTGTTTTCTTTTTAATTTAGCTTTTAATTCTATCGTTGTTTTGTTTTTAAATGTTTAATGAAAATTCACCTGAAACATAGGTTTTCGTTAACTTAAATCAAGTAGTTCCATATTACAGTTAGAATTAAATTTTTCTCAATTGTAATTAATGTAAATCTACCTTTACTTACTATACTTGAATTAGCTTTTGCGTGCGGCTTCGCTCGCGTAAATAAGATATATAGCTATGTCACTCAGGAATAAAACAGTTTTCTATCGGTGAAACAATTTCAGCAATCGGACTACCACTTTCAGATATTACCTCCTAGCAACAAAAAAAAAACTGTACCTTTAAACACCAATAAATTTCGATTCCGTGGAGGATCAATCCGGTACATGAAACACTATCGATTAAATAAATAAAATAAAAAAAATAAAGTAACTTTTTCTGAAATCTCGTATTAATTTACACATGTACGAAATTAATTTCTTTAAGAAAACGTCAGCTGAGCGAGTTCAATGACCTGTAGGTAGTTAGTGCGCAACGCCGACTACTATCGGATCCTTCCTCCACGGGATTAAAACGATCAAAATTTAGTGGTGTTTAACATTAGTGTAGATAAAGTTTTATTATATCATTATTTATTATACTTATTTAAATATCTTGACGTCAATATGGCGGGTGTACCTTAATTTTGAAATAATTTCATTCTGAAAGAGGTACAGATATTTTAGAGCTAGGTACTACATTTTAGGTACATTTTATCGGTAATAACTATAGTATATTTCGTAGTGGTACAACCGCCATTTTTTTTTTTTTTTTTTTTTTTTTCGATGGGAAAAATCATCTTATGACAACCCCCGCTCTTGGGCGGAGCGAGAGATAGTGTCAGACTCTTACTGACTAAAAAACCCATCCCGTTCCTTCAAGCCTTCATACCGGGGCTCGAGCGCCCTTTCGGATAACCCTGGCCCCAGTAGGCTTCGACCCGGCTGGGTCCCTGCTGTTGCTGACAACTCCTTGAGGCGCGCGGGAACAGCGCGCGCCGTCGACGACTTGGGCTTGGTCCGGACAGTTACCGGACGGCCGGACAGCGAGCTACCCATTGCACACTGTCCGCAAGCCCGCGCCTACGGTGGCTGGAAATCGGGATCGGAATCCCGGCGGCGGCGAGAGCGCCGTTGCCTGATGCGGTCGGCCTCCTCCTTAGCGAGCATTACTGCTTCGCAGAAGTCGGCGACCGCCTGCCACTCCTCCTCGCTCCGGACCATGGCCTCGACCAGGGCCCGGCGCGAGAGGTCTCCGCCGCCGATCACCCCCACGAGGGCACGGCGATGCTCCGCCCAAGCAGGGCACACCGCGATTGTGTGCTCCACCGTGTCCTCCGGGCGTTCCGCACAGTGGCGACACCCGGGCGTCACTTCCGCTTTAATTCGGAACAGGAACCTCCCGAACTTGCCATTTCCGGTGAGGACCTGTGTCATGCGGAAGGTAAGGACGCCGTGAGGTCTTTCCAGCCACGCCTCAAAGAGGGGACTTATCGCCAAAATTGTGGCGTGCCCAGCACTGGGTTGCGATAGTCTTTGACGCCATTTCACCATGAGATCCCGCCGGAGCTCTGTCCGCCATGCCGCGACCTGTCGCGGCAGAGGACTTTCACCCCGGCGTTGCATCTCCACGCGCATGTCGTGCATGTGTGCAAGGACTGTTGCCTCCAGATCCCACGGTGGTAGGCCAGCCAGAAGGCTTGCCGCTTCGCGGGAAATCGTGCGGTATCCCCGCACCATCCGAATTGCCATGACCCTCTGGCAGGCGTTTAGTATGGCCGCCGGTTGCTTTTTCAGCAACGGCGCCCACACCGGCGCCCCATAGAGGGCCATGGACCGAACGATCCCCGCGTAGAGCCTCCGGCAGGAGGCATCTGGACCCCCAAGGTTGGGCAGGAGCCGCTTGAGCGCAGCCCCAGTCCGGTTCAGTTTGGGAGCCAGACGTCGGAAATGCTCCACGAAATTCCACCGGCTGTCGAGGACGAGTCCCAGGTACTTCATCGTCGACCCGACACCGATGTGAACTCCTCCTACCGTTAGTTGGGAACTCATTGGCGGCGCGTTCCGAGAGCGGCGACCGTGAAAGCACATCGCCTCGGACTTGTGCAGCGCCACCTCGAGTCCCAACTCCTGGATCCTATCAACGACTATCGCAACCCCGCGTGTCGCTAGAGCGACCGCCGCCTGGTACGACTCTCCCTGCGCTAGAACCAGCGTGTCGTCTGCGTAGCAAACCACGCTGACCCCGTCAGGGAGGTCGCCCCGCAGCACGTAATCGTACCCGATGTTCCACAAGGGTGGCCCTAGTACCGACCCCTGCGGAACACCGCACGACATCTCCCGACGTTTCCAGTCTCCCTGGTGACCGGGGTAGACAATGTACCTGTCCGACAGGTAGGCCTCGACTACTCGACAGAGGTATTCGGGCACCCGGTGGTACCGGAGTGCCCTCCGGATCGTACTCCAAGGCAGGGAATTGAAAGCGTTGGCAATGTCCAAAGACACTGCCACGACACACCTACCCTGGGACACCGCATCCCCCGTCGTGAGGGCTCGCACGCGCATGATGGCGTCCACCGTCGAGCGCATCCTGCGAAAGCCGAACTGTCCGTCCGAAAGGTCCGGCCCCACCCGTGAAAGGCGCGTGACGAGGCGGCTCGCAATCACTCTTTCAAAGAGCTTGCCCACCTCGTCGAGCAGCACAATGGGCCGGTACGCGGACGGAGAGTCCGCAGGGCGCCCTGGCTTCGCGATGAGGACCAGTTTCCCCGTCTTCCAGCGAAGTGGGAACTGGCCCCTCTCCAAGCATGCGCTGAAGAGCCCTCTCAGTCGAGGCCCGAGAGCCTCCATGGCCAGGACCCAGGCTTTCCCAGGCAAGCCATCGGGTCCTGGGGCGGCGTTCTTGGCACTCAGCCTTTGCACCGCCACTCTCATCTCTACCTCGGTCACCTCTGGAGCATTATCGTCGTCGTCGCTATTGCGGTCCGCGTCAGACACCGCTGGCGGAGGCGGAGCCATGGGCGGGGGGGAGTGTTCCCCTCGCGCAGGGAACAGAGCGCTTACCACACCCTCCACGAGTTGGGGCCGGAGACTCTGAGTCAGCGGGGGAGCCCAGGGGCGCAGTTTCTCCCGTACCAATTTGTACGGGCGCCCCCACGGGTCCGCGTTCAGAGACCCCAGCCACACGTCGCGGGCCTCGAGTTTGGCCCGCTTAATCTCCGCTCGGAGGGTGTGTTTTGCCTCTCTGTAACCTTCGTACAGCTCCGCCTCTCTGGCCTCCGCATCCGGCGGGCGGATGCGGCGCCTGCAGTATCTGGCGTACCGGCGTCGCGCGTGATTGCACGTGTTGCGCAGTGCAGCGATTTCCGGCGACCACCAGTACACCTGGCGCTTAGCACGTCCTGGACGGACTCGGGGCATTGCCGCATCGCAAATTTGCGACATGGCCTCCCGGAACCACTCCGCCTCGACGTCGATATCGACAGGCCTGTCCGGTGCTTGCACCCAGGCCTGTACCGTCGCGGCTTCCAGGAGGAGCTCCCGGTCCATCTGCTTAAGCGCCCACCGCGGACCGCAAGGGCTCTGTCGGACCGGCGCGGCCGAGGTTTCGGCGGAGACGTCCAACCGGATGTACCGGTGGTCGGAGTACGTCTCCACCTCCTCCATAACGCGCCAGTCAACGACACGCGGCGACAGAGCGGGGCTGGCGAACGAAAGGTCCACCACTGATTCACCCCGCCTCCGCACCAACGTGGGGACAGAACCCCGGTTCAGGACGACCAGGCCCAGCTCCAAGGCCCAGTCCTCCACCATCCGACCCCGTGTGTTCGTGCGCCGGGAACCCCAAGCCGTATTCCAGGCGTTGAAGTCCCCGCAAACGACCACGGGGAGGGTACCAAACCCAGCGACGACGGCACTTAGCTCCATAAGGGAGACATGGAGTTCGTCGGGAGTTCTGGTCGGGGACAGGTAGACGCCTACCACTGCAATGTCCCCGACCCGTGCTGCCACGCAACCCCGTCCCCTCGCAACAGCCTCGAGGGGCGGGGTACCGGCGGCGGCCGACGAAATTAGCGTCACCGAGCCGTCTAGGTCCTGAACCCAGCGGGGATGGACGTAGTACGGCTCGGAGACGACGGCGACATTGATCGACCACTGCGCCATGCTCTGGAGCAACAGATCCTGAGCGGGGGCGCAGTGGTTGATGTTCGCCTGGAGGAGACGTAATGGTGTCGTTATTGACATTCCATTACAGTCTCCTCCCGAGCCCCCTGTGAGGGCACCGCTGCGGCGGGAGCGGCGGCGACAGCGGCGGCAGCCAAGACGGTGGCTGCTGCGGTGAGGGTGTCAGGGTGGATGAGCCTGACTTTGCCCTTGGCCTTGGCGGGGGGGTCGCAGGACCTGCCCCCAGCCCGGTGGTCGGCCGGCTTGCCTGCAGCCGCACATGCGTAGCAGTGCGGCTTTGCACGGCATTCAACGGCCTTGTGCCCGGGCTGTCCGCACTGGTGGCAGCGGTCACTGCGGTCCTCTGCGGCGCAATAGGCACCCACGTGGTGCCCCACGTGACAGCGGTAGCACCGCAGAGGTCTGGGCTCCAGCAGCTTTACCTGGGCCGAAACCCAGCCCACCAACAGCCTTCGGCCCTCGGCCGTGATGGCCTTGGCCGCCGACACGGGGCAGCTCACCATGACGGCTCGCATGCCCGTGCCGTCAGCGCGGATGGTGCCCGCCCGGACCTGATCGGACGTGCACCCTCCCGCCTTGACGATGGCGGCCACCACCTCTTCCACCCTGACAGAGTCGTCCAGACCCATTATGCGCATGTCCATGCTTTTGGTGGGTCTGGACACTCGGGCCTCCTCGACGTCCAGGGACGCCCTGATCCTTTCAGCCAGGGCGTCGGCGAGCTCTCCGCTGTCTGCCCCAGGGACCTCCAACATTCGGGCCCCGGTTGCGGTACGCCTCATTCGGAAGCCCCCGGAGGCTCCGAACTCGTCGAGGTGGCCCACCACCGCCTGTTTCGCCTTCGCCATGACTACATCGTAGTTCACGCCCTTCTTTTCCGCATCTGGCTGCAGTGTGATCACTACAGCTGCGGAAGTTGGGGCGCGAAGACGAGCAGCCATGGCCCGCTTCTTGCGCTCCTGTCGCCGCCTGCGCTTTTTGGCCGCCCTTGCCGCCTTACTCGCCTTCTTCTTGGCGCCGACGACCGTCCACTCGGCGCCAGCCGAGGGGTCTTCGGGCGGAGAAGGCGGCAGGCGCGACCTAGTCGCCGCCGCGGCGGGAGGACCCGCCAGTTTGGTGGCAGCCACCACCCTGCTCTTCGGGGGAGGGGCAGGCTTCCCCTGCCGTTGCTGCTGCTTGACCGCCGGGGCCGGCTTTGCAGGCTCTGACGCCGCGGCCACGCGCCTGGCTTGCCCCGTTGGGCCTGCCTTAGATGCTGCAGTCGTCGTGGCCGCGGCGACAGCGGCATACGACGCCGTCTTCTTCTGGCCGGAGGCCGCGAGAGGGGGTACAACCGCCATTCAGACTCTCACGAAAATACCAAGTAAAGGAATGAAAAACCATCACCGTAACTTCAACCTGAAATAAACAACTAGATTGTATCTCTCACTACTTGCGCCCCACACGAAAAGGTACGTGAATGACCTTGACCCCGTCCCCAGGTGTTTACCTGCCCGCATGGCATGCCAATGTTAGGATCTTACGTGTCCCCAATATCTTGTACACTCTCCGATAGCAGGTTGAAGGAACTGGTATCTTGTTGGCGATCAATTTTAGATTACGTAGAGGTAGGTGGAGTCAATAAGACGATAAGAATGCGGGGAATAAGGTTGAATGTATGTTATTTTCTTTAGATTTGTAGACGTTGGTTTTGTTGTATAAGTTGAATTATAGCAATAGGGTATTGTCTAGTGGATGGTGGAATAGCATAACATAAGCTTTTAAGCTATTGCATAGCTTCTATCGCGGGCCTTGAGCGTGGAGACCGAATCCAGAAATTCCGTAACGAAAATAACCTAACGGGGGGTGTTACTCATTTGTTTTTTGAGCGTGGTGACCGATAAGAAAACAAATGAGTGAACAATCAATCAAAATTCAATTCAATGTGTGAAAGTGTAACTTCAATTAATATCAAAGAAAAAAAAAAAAACAAAGGAAAAAAAATAAAGCATAAATAAAAAAATATAATTGCATAAGTTGATAAAAATGCTATGCAATAGCTTTACTGTGGCAGTCCCCGAGTGCTACACGTCTTTTTTATTTACTGCACCGTTCCAGCGTCTTTATGTCGATACATTGACTGGTCCACGCTGAAAACCAGAGCTGTGAGCTCAACGCATTGTGCGTGAGGCCGTAGCTTTATGCTGAGCGTTCGGCCGTTTTGCGCGGAGAAGACGCATATCTTCCCTATTAATTGTTGTTATGTTCTGTTACCTACTTGAGATTAAGATTGCGTCTTTAACGCGTACATAAATAAACTGTTTTTCTTTTTCTTTTTTTAATGATCTCACTGCTGGGACTCAGGCCTCAAGGAGAGGGAATGGGCCGTAAATCCACCACGCGGGCCCAGTGCGAATTGGTGAATGTAACATGTCTTTGAATTTTTGGCTCTAGGACATGCCGGTTTCCTCACGATGTTTTCCTTCATCGTTTTGAGAGCGTGATGATGAAATAAATTACACAAAGTAATGCGCCTGGCTGAGTTTGAACCCGCGACCAACAACTCGTAAGTCAGGGCCGTTACCACTCGACCACCACTGCTCTATTGTCAGCTATATTGTCTCTTGTGGATGGTGAATGAGGGATTAATCGAAAGGGCTAACGCGGCCTTAGGACGTGACGCCAACGGTAGGTAGCTGAAGAAACACGGGTAGGTTTTGGTGAAGAAAAGAGTGGGGTAGAGTAGAGTAGGGTAGAGTAGGGTAGGGTGGGGTAGGGTAGGATAGAGTAGAGTAGGGTATAAGTAGGGTTTTTTTTTTTTTTCGATGGGAAAAATCATCTTATGACAACCCCCGGGAGTAGGGCGTAGAGCGGTAGCGAAGCCGCGGTCAAAAGCTAGTTTTTTATATAAAAAAAGTACATACACAATCCACTTAGATACTGATAGAACGGATACAGATAGTTCCTTGTTACAAAGCAGCCAATTGTTTTGGAACGATCAAAATTTTCAAGGACCAAGTGTTCATACGAAACACAAACCATATCTATGGATTTTAGGCATGGCATGTTCTTGTAAGTTACCCCAAAGTTTATGGTATCCAAATTAATTACTGGGTATGAAATCGAAGGGTTTTCAATTGAATGCTTCATGGGATTAGAACCCACAGAGGGGAGACTCGTTAAGAGGCATTATTATTATCTATTAATATCTATTTGTTTCGGGTTCCGGGTAGTTTAAGAACCCCATCAATTTAGTTCTGTTTGAATTGCTCTTCATCATCATCATCGTCATTTTAGCTGAAAGACGACCACTGCCGGGCAAAGAACTCCCCAAGTATCGCCACGACGTACGGTCATGTACGTCTCGCATTCATCGCATTCCCGTGACTCTCACTTGGTCATCAGTCCACCTTGTGGGAAGCCTTCCAGTAGCCTGATTCACGTAACATCAAACAAGCCAAATATCGTTGAAGTTTTATAGTCGTTCGATCGAAGTCCTATCCAAAAGCGGTATTCATGATCTATCGACTTATTTCCAGATACATTAATAAGTATTAGTACCTGGATAATGTAATACAGATTTTTTTTTAAAGCGACGAATTTCAAACGACTTTAAAATCGGTGTCGTCCAAAGTCCAAACTCGATTGATGGATATGAATACGGAAATGGTCTAAGCGACTAAATCGCTACGATATCGTTACGGTTTTCATTACGTGAATCGGGCTACAGGGCTACGTGTTGCATGCGTGAATTGCTCTTATGGACACTATTAAAAATTTTATCTACACTAACGTAATAAAAACGTTAAGTTTGTTTTTTTTTTGTTTGTAGGAGGTAATCTGTGGAAGTAATGGTACGATTGCTAATTTTTTTTTTACCGATAGCAAGGTGCTTTATTCCTGAGGTATATAGGCTATATATATTTAGTACGTGGGCGAAGCTGCGGGCAAAAGCTAGTTGTAAAATAAATCCGAAAATATCTTGAGCAGCAATTTGTTTAATTTTTTGTAAATAAGCATTTAATTTCTTGTTATTAGGTTAAAACTGTTTGCCTTTTTTTAAGTTTCTATCGTACAACGCCTCACACATTGTCTGTAATGTTGTTAAAATGCTTGTAAATAAATATATCTTAATATTCTACCCTCAAAATTCTCGAGAGAGTGAAACGCAGCAATATTTAGTAAAAGGGCCTCAGGGAGATACTTATCTCCACAAAAAGCGCGAAATACGCGTTGTTATCGCACTTATCATTAAGGGAATCTACCCTAAAATCTGATGGAGGCCCCCCCATAACTGCCTTATTTTAGTAGCAAATCGTTTCACCCCCCTTTTAAGGGGGCGTGTTTTAAATGTACTAAAATAAGAATACAAAGACTGCAAGGGAAAAAGAATGAATTTTTTTTTTCACTGGAACAGTGGTGGCCGATTGGTAACAGTCCCGACTTACGAGTTGTAGGTCGCGGGTTCAAACCCAGCGAGGCGCATTACGTTGTGTAATTTATTTCATCACCATTGCTCTCAAAATGGTGAAAGAAATCATCGTGAGCATACCGGCATGTCCTAGAACCAAAAATTCGAAGACATGTGACATTCACCAACACGCACTGGGCCCGCGTGGTGGATTACGGCTCATTCCCTCTCCTAAAGAGGAGGCCTGAGCCCCAACAGTGGGAACATTATAAGGCCGACTGTGCTATGCTATTTTTTTTTGTAATGATTTTGTGCCAAATATTGACTTTTTAAGATAAGTATAATTATAGTAATATTTTTTTTAAGATAAGTATAATTAAAGTAACCAGAATAAAGTATAACGTTAAAATCGTCGTAGTTAGTTGTTATAGTTTAATTTGTATCAGTTCATCCAATGCAAAAAAACGCATGTGCCCGCGCGCATCAACACAGATAATGTTTTCTGTTGCCGCTATCACAAAAAATACCTACTAAAACATAATAAAATTAATATTTAAGTGGGCCTCTTATATAATAAACAGGTTTTTTTGCCGTTTTTTGCTACGGAGAGTACGGAATCCTTCGTGTGCGAGTCCAACTCGCACTTGGCTGCTCTGTATTAGTCTCGTATTTAATAAATCCTGGAGAGTGCAAATAGTTCTGCAGGACAGACAGTACAGCAGGTGACGCATATCCTGTAAGCACTGGCACTGTTAATTTGAAAATTGCCAATGTAAGTGCAAAGGACAAAATTGCCATAAAAATTAACATTTTTTTAACTAGTTTTCCACTATTCAGTTTTGTTTGGGCATTTACTTTTTCCCGACGTGTTTTCGTTTTTCAATTCGTTAACCTACATTTTCATTTTTGGATGGTGTATCCATATTGAGTGAATAACTGTGTAATTATGCAGGCTGTAAGGGACAAGTCTTCGAAAACTTTAAGGACTTGCTCAATAGACAAAACTGAACAACCTTCCATAAGATTTGTTTTCAGGAAACGAAAACAAAAAGTCGGCGTCTCCATACAAACTGTCCAATAAAATGTATAATTTTGTATGGACAGCTGACTCACTTTAGTGCCGACTCAGTCATCAACACCCAGCCCAAACCTTTGGCTGTAGAACGCTGCAATTTTACACAGTGGTTTCTTCTATGACATACACAAACCAAACTAACTTGTGCCTTGAAGACCGGGTGTTGTGATTAGCAGCTAATATGTTTCATTTTACTTCACGGTGATCTGAAACATAATTAGATATAACAAAGGTAGTAATCTCCTTCTCACACTGTTTGACAACGCGTTAGTTTAAAGATAAGTTATTTTTTATGTGGTAACATTCCTCACGTCGACCGTCCTTGTATTAGCAACCCTATACGTCACTTTTCTTTCGCGCGCTCAACGACATCGCAAGAAAATTTGTTTCTCGTAAAAAATATTATACTTTCGATTATTAAGTTGTGTTTTTACGCGTATCATTATAAAATTACGAAATGCCAAGCAACAAAAAACTCATCAAACGCATCCTTAGTGTGCTAGATGAAAATGACGACAAACGTAAACGACGTCGCCGACGCCGTCACAAGAGCAAAGCACGCTCACGGAGCCCTCGACGACAGAGTTCGCCAACGACATCGTCATCTGGAAACAAGACTCCGAGCCCCAACCGTGAGTCAAACCTAGAGACCATCGAGAACTCTAATACAGGTAAGTTCCGCTTTTAATTTTAAGGTTAGGAACGTGGTTTTGGTACGGGTTTTCTTTTCTCGGTTATGAAGACCTCGAAACAGCTTATCTTTAACCCGGCATTTTGCATGTGCATTAACAAAGTATGTCACCACAGCAGATATCTATGGAGTATAAGATACTCCTAGCCACGTTAAAATTTTACATCGCTATAGCTGGGGGGCTACCAGTGAGCACGAGATGCTCCTAGCGACATTAACTCCATGTTGCTAAACTGGTATGCATGAGCCACCGTTTGTGAGCATGTCCACTTTAACAGACCACTGAATACGCGATATTCACTGTGCTGCACGGAAGCACGAGGTGGTCCATCTTGCCATCAAGTACGTGATACTTACGCTAACACAAAGCTGTGTTACAATGGCTTCCAGCAAATGCTTCACTCGCTTTGTTCTTTTTTAGATACAACCGAAATGGAACCAATAAACCCTTATAAAGAGGCATTAGGTATGGACTATGAAGAGGCACTACCATATAATGGTCAAATCCACAAGGATATAAAACTCAACCATATCCTAACCAAAGGCTTAACAAAGGAGGAAAGAGACATAATAACTAAAAAACACACAGTACCAGACAATTGTACCCTACTAGATGCCCCTCTCCTTAACCCAGAGGTAAAAGCAGTGCTCACCGAAAGCTCTAAACTAAGGGACCATGGCATTGAGATGGCTCAAAAACAACTAGGACTTGCTACCTCCATCATAACCAAGTGTATGACTGACCTGATTAAATCTGAGGAGTTAAACAAAACAAAATTGCTAATTGATTTAGCGGACGCAACTAAAATACTAGCCAACACTCATTATCACCAGACACAAACCAGAATTAAGCTAATTTCTCCCTTACTAGACAAGAGTTTCAATCAAATTCTATCTAAAACTACCAGAGACTCCTCCCTTTATGGAGAGAACCTACCAGAGCTTCTCAAAAACCTAAAACAAATGCAGCAAGTGGCTGCACAAATAAAAAAGCCTAATCCTGCCCAATCAAACATCAGACCCAATGCCAACATTCAAAGACCGAGGCAGGAAAACCGAAACGGCCCACCACAGAAAATGAAGATGAATGCACGTGGTGGGCCACGCAAGACCACTCAACCCACCAACCAACAACACCCCCGCTGGAAACAACACCCCGAGAGAGCAACTCACCAGCAAGGCCGATATCGGTATGCTCCCGCAAAACGCTAAGCGATCAGGTACATGCAGGTAACTTACTTAATTATGTTCAGTGCTGGAAACAAATAACTGATGATCCCATCATTTTGCAGTGGATACAAGGGTATAAGATACCGTTCGTCACCACACCCATACAATCAAACATCCCAATATCTAAGCTATCACAGCTAGAAATATTAAATATGAATAAATCCATTGATGACCTACTCAAATTAGGTGCTATAATCCCTTGCCAACACACAAAGGGAGAATTTATCAGTAAAATCTTCCTTAGACCTAAACAAAATGGTAAATTCAGGTTCATTCTAAACCTAAAACCGTTAAACAAATTCATTACACCCAAGCACTTCAAAATGGAAGATATTAGGACTGCCATTAGACTTGTTGGTAAGGATTATTACATGGGCTTAATTGACCTGAAGGAATCATATTTCCTAATACCTATTTGTCCACAGGATAGGAAGTACCTACGCTTTATTCATCTAGGTAAACTCTATGAATTCACGGCCATGCCTTATGGCTTATCAACAGCCCCTAGTGTATTTACAAAACTACTAAAACCTGTAGTATCCCACTTAAGGACACAAGGGTTCATATCAACCATATATTTAGATGACTGTCTTTGCATTGGTAACAGTTACCAAGATTGTGTTGAAAACATAAATGCCACTGTAAATCTATTTAAATGTCTGGGATTAACAATCAACTATGAAAAGAGTAATTTAACTCCCAGTAAACAATGTAAATTCCTAGGCTTTATTATCAATACTCAAGACATGTGCCTTGAACTACCCATAGAAAAACAAGTATCCATAAGTGCTCTAATTCAAAAACACTTAAAATTAAGAAGATGTTGTATAAAAGATTTAGCTAAACTACTGGGTACACTAATATCAGCCTGCCCAGCTATTCCTTATGGAATGATGCACACCAAAATTATAGAACGCCAAAAATACTTAGCCCTCAAAGCTTCCAACCTTAACTATGATTCAGAAATGGAGCTATCAAAGAAGATACTTCCAGACTTACAGTGGTGGTTAGAAAATTTGAATAAATCCAAAAAACTAGAGAAACAACCTTTCTCAATAGAAATATTCTCAGATGCTTCTTTGACTGGGTGGGGAGCACATTGTAATGGTGAATGCATTGGCGGATTGTGGTCAGAACAAGAACAGGAATATCATATAAACCAACTGGAACTAACTGCAGCATATTTTGCATTAAAATCATTTACTCAACAAGAACAAAATACCTCAATATTATTAAGAATTGACAACACAACTGCCATTGCATGCATCAACAAGATGGGAAGTATACAATACCCACATTTGAACAAAATAACCCGTAAACTATGGGAATGGTGCTCAGAGAGAAATATTTGGGTTTATGCCTCATATATAAAATCCAAAGAAAACTCTAAAGCGGATCAAGAATCCAGAAACATTAACATTGACACAGAATGGGAATTATCACCTAATGCATATAATTCAATTTGCTCCGAACTTGGTGAACCAAATATCGACTTATTTGCCAGTAGAATTAACCATAAATGTAAAAAATATGTTTCATGGAGGAAAGATCCATATGCTTTTGACATAGATGCTTTCACTTTGGATTGGTCAAAATTCTTTTTTTATGCTTTTCCTCCTTTTGCCCTGATCACAAGATGCTTGCAAAAAATAAAAGATGACAAAGCGAAAGGCATACTAGTTTACCCACTATGGACAGCACAAGCATGGTATCCCTTAGCCAAGTCACTACAAATATCAGATACTCTTACATTTGGCCCCGACGATAACCTCCTGCTATCACCTTTCAGAACGACACACCCACTGAGCTCGAAGCTTACCCTGGCTGTAGCAATCTTCTGCGGAAAGCATTCCAGCAAAGAGGTCTGCCAACTAAGTCACTAAACATAATGTTATCCTCACTCTCCACAGGTACTCAAAAACAATATAATGTTACTTATAGAGCCTGGTGGACTTACTGCAAAACTCACGCATTAAATGTATACAATGCATCTGTACCACAAATAATACAATTCCTTACTGAGAGATTTGAGGCTAATGTGGGTTACAACAGTCTAAACTCAGACAGATCAGCCTTATTTATGCTAATAAGTTCCAAGATCGGAAACGATGACAGAATTGCAAGATTCCTCAAAGGTGTATACAGACTCAGACCAGCATTGCCTCGATACTCTCATTCATGGAACCCTTCAAAAATATTTAACCTTGTAACTTCCTGGCCTGACAATGAAAAACTTACCCTAGAAAAACTGACACAGAAGTTAGCTATCCTCCTAGCTTTAACTTCAGCCCAACGAATACAAACATTGTCACTAATCAAGTTACCAAACATTACTAAAACCAGTGAAAAAATTGTCATAGATATAACTGATCTCATTAAGACCTCTATTGTAAATAAGACTCAACCAAGAATCCACTTGCCTTTCTTCACACAAAACCCAAAAATCTGCCCAGCCAAAACTTTAATAGATTATATTTCAAGAACTGAAACTCTTAGAGATCATGAAACCTACCTCTGGATAACTCACAAAAAACCACATAAGAGAGCTACTAGCCTTTGCTATTAGTAGATGGATAAAAAGCATCATGAAAGAAAGTGGCATTGATACTTCACAATTCAGTCCCCATAGTACAAGACACACAGCTACCTCCTCCGCTAAAAGAGCTGGTATTAACATTGACACCATAAGGAAGGCAGCTGGATGGACAAACAATTCAAAAACATTTGCAAAATATTATAATTTACCACTATGTGAAGAAATACCTCCTGAAAACTTTGCAGTATCTGTTCTTAATAACAAATAAACTTATACTAATGCTGACAAATTATTATAAATAAATAACTATATCATTGTTGCATACATTTTATACTAGGACTATAGCCTATTACTTAGCATAGTCTAGATTATTTTGATTACACATGTGATTTGCTGATTATGACCTAGAACTGATAATAGTTAAAAGTGTCTAGTTTTTTAATGACAATTAAGAATAATAAAGATTTAATTAAACAGAAAATGGCTTATTAACTAAATCATTGCAGCAAACTCTAAACATCTACCTTTGTTATATCTAATTATGTTTCAGATCACCGTGAAGTAAAATTGGGAATCAAACGAGCTTACCTGTTAAGCGAAGTCTTGATTCTAATTTTATGAACGGTGATCTGAAACATAATTGCCCACCCACCACCAGCTAGCAGCCCCAGAGCTGCAATAATTAAACTACCCATTTTACTGTTAACCTTGCAGGAAAACTTGAGTAAGTACCTATGCAGAACCTATCCATTTGAAATAAAATGTGATGCCTACCCTAGGATCTCTAAAAAAGTGACGTATAGGGTTGCTAATACAAGGACGGTCGACGTGAGGAATGTTACCACATAAAAAATAACTTATCTTTAAACTAACGCGTTGTCAAACAGTGTGAGAAGGAGATTACTACCTTTGTTATATCTAATTATGTTTCAGATCACCGTTCATAAAATTAGAATCAAGACTTCGCTTAACAGGTAAGCTCGTTTGATTCCCAATCTTTAATTATTTATCTTAAAATTATCTGGTCAATTAAAAACTATTACTAATTATAACTACAAAGGAGTCATTACTACAACTTACCTTTGTGGTAATTTGGTAGAAAAACACCAATTTTCATTTGAAAGTGGCATTTGTAAATTCTCGTTCAAAAGACACCTTACCTTTTACTAAAACTCTGTATTTTTAAAACGTAAGCGTTTCAAGCGAGGTTCACTTCGTTATAAGCGACAATAATCCTCATTATCTAAAATTACTCTTGAATAAGTAATTTTAATACAAAATGGTTTCCCAAATTTGTTCACACAATTTATGTCAAAGTAATTTCGTATCTACCAAGTGCCGTAATTTGTCCATAATTAGGCATTGTTTTAGAAAACGTGGGGCTCTAAATTGTCTGTACTCTGACAGTGAAATGAGGTATTTAGTAATAAATTGGTTTTCGTGCCGGTACGTCTACCGTTTGTATAATAAAATGTTGTTACACTAGAGCTTATTCCAGTTGTATAACACACGTGTTCGTTGAAAATTATCGCACGGGAAAGAAAATTATAATATACTAGCTGTCCGCCCGCGACATCGTCCACGTGTACTTTGGTTATCGCACTCTAAACGTGATTTCCCGTAGGAATAAGATGTTTTACCAGGATAAAAAGTAGCCTATGTTCTTTTCCATGTCAAAGGCTTTATGCATGCCATTCCATGCTAATTTCATCCAAATTCGTTCAGCCGTTTTTTCATGATTAAGTAACAAACATCCAAACATCCACACTTTCACATTTATAATATTAGTTAGGACTATTAGTACAGAAACTGTTTTATGTCGTCTATCCATCATCGTTGACTGGAACTCGTTTCTTACCGTACAGCTGGATGACTGGCTACCCATTGTTCTTCGTTAAGACCAAGCATGCTATATTAGCCTTGCTATATCATCATCGTCATCGTCATTTCAGCCAAAAGACGTCCACTGCTGAACATAGGCCTTTCCTAAGTGTCGCCACAACGACCGGCCCTGTGCGTCTCGCTTCCATCGGATTCCCGCAACCTCACCAGCTCATCCGTCCGTCTTCTGAGACTTTTAAGCGCTGCGTCTTCTGATATGCCAGGGTCGCTATTCTAGAACCTACAGTACCTACCCATTGACTATATGTTTTCCGAGCAATGTACCCTGGCCATTTGGTATGCCACGGTCGCTATTCTAGAACCTTTCAGCCTCATAGACCATCTTTTTTTTGGGAATAAATCATGCATTGACATCCCCCGCCTTTGGGCGGAGCGGGAGATAGTGTCAGACTCTTACTGACTAAAAGACCCACCCCGTTCCTTCTAGTTCTGTGAACAATATGCGCTACCCACTGCCATTTAAGTTTGGCGATTCTTTCAGCAACAGCAGGGACCCAGCCGGGTCGAAGCCTACAGGGGCCAGGGTTATCCGAAAGGGAGCTCGAGCCCCGGTATGAAGGCTAGAAGGAACGGGGTGGGTCTTTTAGTCAGTAAAAGTCACTATCTCCCGTTCCGCCCAAGAGCGGTGTTTGTCATTGGATGATTTTTTCCCACCATAAAAAAGGCTAAGTCGGTAACCTTGTTGCTCTTGCGGCTATCTTAATTTCTGTTTCACTAAGTTACGAAAAGTGTGTGGTCAATATCAACTCAAAAGTAACCTATTAAAGAATCATGATCTGAACCCAACAGGGAAAAACGTTCGTAAAGAAATGGTTAAACAACCCCAAGAGAATATCGGAAAATAAAATATGAATAAAATATCCAAAGTACTTTGTTTCCTACATATTGTGTCCAAGTCTTAGCCGCTCCATTTCCCTCTCAAAATCTTTTTGTCCCTTTTATCTTTTAACGGAAGAAAGAGAAAAGATATCTTAGCTTTTATGTTTTGCGTTTTCGAGTGTTCATTAAGAGGGTCGCTCTTTCGCTGTGTGGAGTTTCCTGGCCATGACCTCTTAACTGTTCAGAGTTCGAATAATGATGTGTTGTAGCGCTGTGGCTTTGAATGTGGGAGCTTTTGAATTTACTGTCTTAAAAAGTGTACGAGTACTTAAGACAAAATATTCTTTGATATTTCGATATTGAGACATCAGGGTTGGTTTATTGGAGGTTAGAAATTGAGCCAATTGAGACTTATTGTCAGATACGTGATAATTTTTGCACTTGATATTAAAATTATAAAGAACCTTGTCTCCCTGTGAAGTTCCTTTTTTCTCAAGAACGCATAGAGGTGTTAAGCTCAAATGATTATATTATTAGATACATTATTATTTTACTTAGATTATTATCATATACTCGATCTGTTAGACAGAGTATTTGATAATAATATAATCTTTGGATCATTGAAAAATAAAACTTCTAAGCCATGTTCCGTTTATGGCACATACTTTAACATCCGTAAGGAAATTAAAAATTATGCATAGAACTTAAATTCCCGTCGATCTAGAATCCTGAAGCCAGAACCTTTCATACGCGAGTCTGACTTATACTTGAACCTTTCTACTTCCATTTTGCCCTGCTAATCATCACGTTATTACTAAATTTCTTTTGCTTCATATCTGTCCTCACAAAATCTATCCATTTGGTCTTATTCATCCCTCTCCTTCTCCATCCAATCTATCTACATAAACTAACAAAACCAGACTAATAAAAAAAAAAAACAAAAATTTGAAAACCGAATATAAAATTCCATCAAAAAAATATACATCCATCACAAACGCAGCGGAACATGAACTAACCACACAAAAACTGTTCCTAGAATAATATCATCATTTGTTCATAACTGCAACAACTCGGACGCTTATAGGTCTCATGCATAATTCCACAGGTCGAGATCACCTGGACGGGAGCCAAGCGGACTGCCCTAATTCCACTCTGGACGTATTCTATCAGAAATCTAATGTGGAATGTTTGTTTGGCCTTTTTGGACCGGTTTTTTAGAGTTAGGGAATAACGGAATGAATTAAAAATGTTGAAATTTTGTTTTCTTAATTTAAATATATTGCTAGTGATTCTACCTTTTTTTATGGTGGAAAAAAACATGCATTGACATCCCCCGCCCTTGGGCGAATCGGGATATAGTGTCAGACTCTTACTGACTAAAAGACCCATCCCGTTCCTTCTAGCCTACGTACCGGGGCTCGAGCGCCCTTTCGGATAACCCTGGCCCCAGTAGGCTTCGACCCGGCTGGGTCCCTGCTGTTGCTGACAACTCCTTGAGGCGCGCTGGAACAGTGCGCGCCGTCAACGACTTGGGCTTGGTCCGGACAGTTACCGGACAGCCGGACAGTGAGCTACCCATTGCTCACTGTCCGCAAGCCCGCGCCTACGTTGGCCGGAAATCGGGATCAGAATCCCGGCGGCGGCGGTGGCGATAACACCGTTGCCTGATGCGTTCGGCCTCCTCCTTTGCGAGCATTACTGCTTCGCAGAAGTCGGCGACCGCCTGCCACTCCTCTTCGCTCCGGACCATGGCCTCAACCAAGGCCCGGCGCGAGAGATCTCCGCCGCCGATCGCCCCCACGAGGGCACGGCGATAGTGATTCTACTTGATGGTAAACTTGATGCACTATCAAGGTGAACCGGACTAGTTTATTAAGAGCCTATTCTTTAATTCTTTATTGTACACAAGGACATACATATGGAGATACAGACAGTTCACGTACAATGGCGAGCTTAACTCAGCATTGAGTTTTCTCTCATTAAACCTTTGAGTTACAGAGAGAGAACATATTTGAGGGTAAGATCCTATTCACTCTAGTCTTGAAGAGACGAGAAGACCGCAGCAGACAAATTGTTCCAGTCTTTCACTGTGAAAAAAAGTAGTCGACCGGTGTCGGGAGCAGTGTCCAAGCTACCGGTGGTTAGGGTTCTAGAGATAGAAACCTCCTCACAACGCGAATCGTATCAAGAAGTACTGCCTTCTGTGTCAGGCTCTTGATCGAACAGCGCAACGACAGCTTCGACAGAAGTTCGTTGCGCAGTGCTGAAAGCTTTTGGCCATCAAGCCATTGGCATTCACAACAATAGGCACAACAATAACCAGGTCCACACATTCCACATGCCGACAACCTCGTGATTATTCGTATAAACGACGAGGTGGAACTTTTAGTCCAGAAAGTAGAGAGGTGATAACGTAAGTGTAAGGTATACGTAAGGGTTCTCTCACTGTATGTCAGGTCGTCCGATGGTAGAAAGGAGATTGAAGAGTTCTATGTCTGAGAAAAATTAGGTTCAGTTTGTAGCAGGCAATATTGCTTAGTTCTAGCGACAAATTCTTCAACCATGCATTAGCTATTGTGACGAGTTGAGTGACTTTTCAGCAGCTAGTTGCAAGCCAGAACTGCGAGATTGTTTGAAAGACTTTGGCCCTAGAACGCCAAAGGTAGATGGGTTTTAGTCAGTAAAAGTCTGAATCTTCCGTTCCACCCAGAGCGAGAGAAGTCATTTGATGATAGTCCAAGTAACAATTGGGAAGTCTTGTTTAATCTGATGAGCACTATTGAAAAAAAAAACGGGCACTGACATCGAAAATTAGTTAGTTATTTATTGTTTGAAAAGTTCATATTTTAAGGAAAATAATCGTTGATTTAGAAATTCATTCAATAAATCGCTTCTAAAATGTACGGTAGGTACCAAGATCCAAAAAAGAACTTACCAAAAAAACACATTCCAATAGATATATAAAAAAAAACACCCCAAAAAAATCCTTTTAAAACATTTATATTTTCACGAAAAAAAAAAGCCATTTCCCACGGTTTCAATGCCTGTTTTTAGCTTTAAAACATTTATTTTCCCCTGACAAATTGCCGGCCCTTTTAACAGTACCTCAAATACTTTTCTGTTTATTAAAATATCCACAGAAATCAGAATATGATCCCCTCCTTACAACACAACAATGGTTTTTACGATTGAATAAGACGGAATGTGATTGGGCGGTAGGGATTCTCGTCCGATAATAGACCCGCTATAAGAACTGGATTATTGTGAATGATGCTTTATTGTATGCTCACAATATTTCTATAGGGGGAATGAAAGAATTTTGAATGATTTATTTTTTGAACGGATGTCCGTTTTCGGAGATTTTCTTGATGCTGGCATAAATAGAAAGAAGCCGTTCTTTTTTTCTTCTTTTAGCTTCGTTCGGTTTTTGCATTTACCCAATTCAGTTTTTGAAACAGTCACATTATTTTTAAAGTGACTAATCATCATCAGCCTTTTTATTGTTTCCACTGCTGGTACTCAGGCCTCCTCTCTAGGGGAGGGAATCGGCCGTAATCCACACGCCTGCCCAGTGCAGTGCAGGTTGGTGAATGTCACATGTTTTAAAATTTTTGGTTCTAGGACATGTCGGTTTCCTCACGATGTTTTCCTTCACCGTTTTGAGAGCAGTGGTGATGAAATAAACTGCCGACTGCATGTAACATATTCTAATGTTTTTGCAGTATTGTATCAAGCAGCAAATGTATCAAGTCAGTCTTCTCGGCAAGCTTTGATAAGGTTGCCGTATATCGGCAGCAGATATCCGACTTTGTTTCAAAGTCATGATACGAGGTGAGAAGGAATGAGAGGCGGTCACCAGCACCCGCGAAGCAGTAATGCAAGCAAAGCAGGTGGCTGAAATCATGAGGTGGTACTCATGATGTATTCCTAAAAATATCACCAGTGACCGAGATTAATTTATCATGCTACATGTAAATAATTACAGACACAAAATAAGCATTTATTTGTCTGTGTGATTTACTTTGATAACTCCTCTGTGAATCTCACATTTATCACATAAAAATAAGAACAAAACTTTTATACAACAACTGTTTAACGCTCGTAGGAAACCTTTTAAAGGCTTTTGGCTTATACCTGCCGTAAATAAAAGAACTGGGCTTAATCAATACCATTGCAACGTACGACACAAATATGGAAAATGTTTATTTTTATTCCACGGATTATGTTGTACTGTGTGAAGTATGTTGTCCGTTTTGCTTCCCTTTATTTTACAGTAGAACAATTGTATTTAGTATTTTGGTTTAGTTATTAGTTTTTAACAAAAATTTTCATAAAATTGTAGTACAATGTTAATTTTACGCAGAAAATGTTTTAATAACATTTTCTGCGTAAATACGGTAAAGACTTGTACTGTTACATTTAAATGAAATAAAGGCGGTTAATGAAATTTTTTTTATGTATCTAAGAATGTAAATAAGAAATTCTTCTTATTCCGTAAATTTCGAAAATAAGCAACCTTTCCATTTTTCCCGTATTTATACCTATTTAAATGCTTGAGGTCTCAGGGGTCAATTAAACCCGTTATATTCATATCTATGGAGTATTTCTATACGTTGCAGCAAAAAATTAACAGATGGACTAATAATAACTGTATTCTCAATGTCAATTAAGAAATCGCTCACAAAAGTTATTGTGAATCTAATACAGGTACTGATACCATCGCCATCAAAAGTCAGATCCATACCACAGTAACGAGGATCGTGATATATTGCCCCGTACTAGACGAGGCTACGGAAACTCCCGGGTTCCGTATAACGGGAACAAACAAAGAAGGGGCTCACTAATTGGCTACTATTGTTCCTTGCAATCTTACAGCGTGGAAGCTAAATTCGGAAGGAAATTAACACCATGTAATACATAGTGACTTATACATCGAATGCTGGACGTGATATGCCTTTATGAACAGGAAACTCGTGGGTCTTCGCCCACGGTAACTTTGCGTAGCGATGCAGTCGCGATGTTATCGCGCGTTCGTATCGATACAGTCGCGATGCTGACATCTTTTCTATACCGCTTGAAAACGCGACTATCGCGCGTTTGTAGCGATGCCGTCGTGCGTTTGTGAAACGCGCGACACTATCGCTACAAAAAGTCGCCGTAGGTGAGGATCCTTACAACGCAATGGGCAAGTTGTGTGTGTGGTTTTAGTTAGTAAGACTGGCATGCTCTCCTGCTTCATCTAGAGCGAGAGAAGTACGTAGTGGATGATTTCACATTTTTAATAAAATTGATAGATTCTGATGTTAGTTTTGACATAAGGAGGTCTGTAAGGAATCCTCCTAGATTAAGAACTGTCTAAGATTCTTCCAAGCCTCGTAAAGTACGTTGAGTCGTTGGTCTCGATTATCGTTTATAGATCTTTGACAGTTGAAGTCTTAGACTGAGGTGGTCGAGATCAGATAGACAGTTGTTCCATGTGAAATATTGATGTTCAGTTGTACCCGGTTGAAACATCTAACCCAATCAAAGGAAAAAGTTTAGGTACTTATGCTGGAAAGTTTCAAAGAGTTATTGCAACCCTAGAACGTTAATTATTATTATTATTTTTCCTTTATTTATTTGCTATACATTTTTAATATTTTTTAAATCAACAACAATAACTAAAAAGAAGAAAAATAGTGTTCCGCCAGTGTAGGCAGCAGAGTCCAAGCTACCAGTGGTTAGGGCTCCAGAGACAGGAACCTCCTCACAAAGCGAGTCGTATCAAGAAATACTGCCTTCCCTTGATCCAACCGTGTAACGAGAGCTTTGACAGATTGTCATCGAAGCTTTTGGGCATCAAGTCACAACAATCGGCACAATGATAGCCGAGTCCACATTCCACATGACAACCTCGTTATTATTTTTATTTTGCTTTTGAGCACAATATTGACTGGTCTAAACTGTCCTTACATACATAATATATATTAATATTTTAAAAAGGGAGACATTGTAAGAACAATCATTTTTTAAAAGAGTAACCATTGGGTTTCTTGTCAGTTCTTCTCCATAGAAAACGACCAATTTGGAACCGTGCAGTAGGCCTATTAGAGAAGGCGCCAAAGGGAGTTGAGTGTGTACCTCTGACCTTTGGCGCCTGCTCTATATGAGAAATAAAAACAATTGAATTTTGAAAACGCGTGTTTTCATTTTTAAACACATAGGTTGATTTTAGTCAGAAAAACCTAACTTACAACGCTCTTGAGAGAAGTTATTCGAAGAAAAAGTTATATATGAACCACTTTATGAATTGAGAAGTAAATAAATGTAACACGATATATATAGCTTGATAGTGTACAGGCTATAAACTTGTGTAGGAGGCCACAAAAGAACTCAAGCGGGTCAAGTGATCTCAAAAGGTTTTGTTACCTAACCCCTAAAAATATCGTCGAGGGTATTAGGTACAAAAACAATTGAAGTTATTTAGTGTTTATGTATAGCAAGACATCTTGGCAGAATTTGTGGGCGACGAGTTCCAGTTGTCAAACAACAAAATATTAGGAGCTAAGTGGGGCCGCTCGCTAGAGTCATGGCGGATTTCTGAAAGGTCGTGGTTCTGAATGGTCGTGGAACGCAAAGAGCAGATAACTGTCCCTGCACACGGGCCCCAAAAAAACGCTGCTTCAAGCTTCTTTTTGAGGCGGCCTTTTTTGTGGCTCGTGCGTGGCAGTGCCGCCACAAAAAAACGCTTGAAGCGGCTTCTAGCTTCTCCGGACACAAGGTGTCGTGCGCACTGTTTTTTGCGGACGCTTTTAGCTTATTTTGTGGCCGCTTCTAGCGTTTTTTTGAGGCCCGTGTGCGGATACGCTTAAGGATACAGGTAGGTTTTAGTCACTAAAAGTCTGACACGCTTTCTCACTGCACTCGCACACACTTCTGCCAAACCCTTTTCACCTATCATAGCGTGATAATTCATAGCCAGTGTTGACCAGACTCATAAGAATTGCTTAAGAATTTGACATATGTCATTGATTCAGTAGTTTTTGCACTAATCGAAAATATCACACCACATCTTCTGCTTCATTATTATATACTCACCTAGTTATTAGAATAGAATAGAATAGAATAGACTTTATTGTACACCAAAAAGTAGTTAGAGAGCATACAGACGTCGTATTATGTAAGTGAAGCAAGTTGTAGGTCACGGGTTCAAACCCAGCCAGGCGCAAAGTTATGCAAAAAAATACACAAATATTATACTTTGTGTAATAAATTACCTACACAAAGTATTGTGTAATTTATTTCGTCACCACTGCACTCAAAATGTTACATCCACCAACCCGCACTGGGCCCGTGTGGTGGATTACAGCCCATTCCTTCTCTTAGATGAGGCCCGAGTCCCAGCAGTGGGAACATTAAAAAGGCTGGTAATGATGATAAATATTATTTAAATAAATGAAGCAACTTTATCTATATTTTAAAATCCATGTTCATATCGAGATTCATGAATTCCTACTGAAACTCATTCACAAAACCCATTCAACATTAATTTGTTTGTCTCAGGCAAAATAACAGAACTATTGTGGCATGTTGCGTCACTACCACAGAGTATATATAATGATACCTAGTAGGAACTTTGAACTAGTTTGTATACTTATGATTACATTGTCCCACAATGTTGCGTGAACTACTAAAGAGTGGAGATATTATTCAGAATGCATATTACATAAGGCTTGTGAGTTTGTTGCTAGAATCACTTGGGAGACTCTACTATACAAAAGTGGAAGCTCTGTTTTAAACAAAGGAATAATATCAACATTAAACGTGTGTATTGGTAGCTTCAATCTCTTTTTTTTCTGACTAGCTGGCCGAGGGTCGTTCGGTAACCGTCTGAACTCGAGTCGTCGACGGCGCGCAATGTTGCACGCGCGGCTCAAAGATATATCAGCAAAACCGTAGGGGCCCAGTAGAACAGAAGCCTATTAGGGTCATTATTTGCCTCTTGAAAGGGAAATTCTAAAATGCAAAGGGCAACTAAAGGAATATAGATGTGGTTTTAGTACGTCAACACCTGACACGATAGAGCGAAAGTAGTCATTGGACGATTACCAACACACCTAATTGTAATGTAAAATGTGTTCAAATTTCTAGAATACACCGTTTTGAGAGCAGTGGTGATGTACTTTGCAACAAGCCTGATGGTGTTTCAATCCACGATATGCAAGTCGAGACTACGCTACTGCTCCACTTGAGAGCTGAGTTCCAAACTCTATGCGAAAATAACTATCTATTAGAGTTGCTTTTTATATAC
The DNA here is from genome assembly GCA_929112965.1 of Mythimna albipuncta. Classification (NCBI taxonomy): domain Eukaryota; kingdom Metazoa; phylum Arthropoda; class Insecta; order Lepidoptera; family Noctuidae; genus Mythimna; species Mythimna albipuncta. The sequence continues at coordinate 21,452,118 of OV815963.1, forward strand.
TTGTGTTATATACTCGTGCATTCTTAACAAAGCAGACACTATTTTACTGGTTCCTCATACCACTTAAACCAACACAGCTTTACAATTAGGCCGCTTTACTGACGGGTATCTAACAGCTGCATTTGGAATCCGAAATCTGTACGATTTTGAGGCTTTGTGAAGATTTTCACGCCATTTTCGTCAAATGGAAGTAAATAGACAGAACAAAGTGCTCATAAAGTTTTCTATTGTTAGATCGATATTGCACTTTATCTTAAGTAAATAAATTTTAAAATAGCAATTCCATTTATGGTAAACCATGTATACATGCCCCAGTTGATATTGTGCCCCACTTGTAGAACTGAATGACAAAGATACGTACATATATGGTGCTTATTTGAGACGATTTGTGCCCCTAGGAAAATTGATAATCTGCAAGCGTTAACGCTAGCAGAAAACTTCAAATGTACGAGAATGACGTCACTTCAACGCTCAGTCACGTGTCCAGAACAAAAGAATTGGAGGCGTAGCAAACTCGATTCGTTTGGCGCAAGCGAATCGGTTGTAACTTGGCAAGGCTTTTTTTTAGTGTACGCTTTTATATGTCGCGTGGAAGGTATTACCTTATTTTCTAAAAGACCAACGTGAATAAATAAATCGATGATGGTCAACAACGGAATTGTGACAGAACTTACCAGATATCTTTGTCTTTGCATAGGGACCTGTTCATTATGTAATCACAACTCAGGAACTTACCTGTAACAAATAAATACTGATTAGTCAGGGCCTGTTTTTACAAGGTTCCTGCAGGCATGAACTATTGCATAAGAATGCATGTCTGATACGCTGTGGGTCCGTAAAACACAGAATTAGTGCCTTGATATAGCTATACCAAGCCGTGTAGCTACAAGGGTCACGATAAACCACGAAGGAAGTGGCAGGACGACCTGGATGTAACCGTTAAGAACTGAAAAGAAGAAGCGAAATATCGTGACTGTTAGAAGAAATACAGGGATGCCTATGCTCAGCATTGAGACAATAAGAGCTGTTAATAATTATCAGTACAATTAATTTTATTATGACATATACATGACAGCGATGTGGAGGAGTACTTTGACGCCTGAGCGTACTTTGTCATTTTGTATTATATTTATGTACATAGTTAGGTTTTAGTATAAATAGTTTACTTAGTATTTAAGTTTTTTATGTACGTATTTATTTTAAAAATATTATATGTGTTAAAAGCTAAAAAAAAAAAAATATTATTAAGATGAAAGTTTGTATGTTGTGTATTTTTTTATTATTGATAGGTGCGTTTGACCACTATCTCACCTGATGGTAAGTGATGATGTGGCCAACGATGGAGCACGCTTGCCTAGAAGTAACCTATTCACTCTCGACTTAAAGACTCCTAGGTTGTAGCTATCAGGAAACACAGACTCCGGCAGGGAATTCCACTCTTTAGCTGTACGCATAATGAATGTGTTTCCAAAACGCTTTGTACGAATGGGTGGGATATCCACCATGTACCGATGGCGCAACGCCGTACGTCTAGTGGTCCGATGATGGAACGGACTTGGCGGAATCAAATTGTGCAATTCCAACGTGTATGTATGTTTATTACTTCTTCATACTCAAACGGCTGAACAGTTTTATAGAAGCTTGATACAATGGTAAACTATGTCCTAGAATACATACTTTCTATCCTGAGAGTATATTCCTGGAGATAATTTCGAAACCACTGACAGGAGTTAGATAAAAAGCCTATTTCTTCAGAAAGATTCATGATCATCATCATTTCAGCCAAAAGACGTCCACTGTCGGACAGTCGGAAGGAATCCCCAAGAACCTTAAAAGAGTCGCAGATTTCCTATAGATGCGAGACACACAGAACCGCCCGTTATGGCGACACTTGGGAGAGGCATATGTCCAATAGTCTTTCAGATGGATTACCTACTAAAGAAAAGTCGATGTTCTGGTAACATCTACGAAAACTCCTATTAATCACTCAACATGACCGACATAAAAAAAAATCTTCAGTACATAATATAATCAATCTCATCTTCCATTGCCGTCTGTACGATTCGGCATTTTCGTTCGAGAATCCGTATTACTGGCCGTATTGACCATCGCAATATCTCACGGACTTTTTATTGGAATAGGTTTTTTTGCCTGAATTTGTGGACACATTGGCTACACGCGAACGAGCTGGCCTCTTTTCGAACTGTTGTTTTGAAAGAGGTACTGTTCTGAAGTTTTTGCTGTTTTGTGGGTAGAATGGAATGTTATGGCTGTAGTGTGTTTGGTTTCGCATTTGTTTTGAAGATGTGTTTCGGTTTTTTTTTTTAAGTTATGACGATAAATATATTTGTTACTTATTAGTAATATATTTTTTTTATTTAACTGTCTATATTATAGTTTCCAATAATACATATAATACTTATTGGTTTTAAGTTTTAATTAATGGAAACTATAATTTAGACAGTTAAATAAAAAAATATATATCACTACCTCTCAAAATAAATATGAAATCACGCCTTTAAGAAATTTAAAAATTAATCAGTGTTATGGATTAAAAAAAAGGGTGCAATAAAATTTATAAATTTTCATAATAATGTAATTAAGCTGAACGCGTTCTCAGCGGAGTTGGCGCAGTAGTGGATTGGCTGCTGCGTTGCGTGTTGCGCGTTCAATTTCTACACGGAAACATTTTTTTTATAGCCTCTAGTTATAAGTAGTTCTAGATTACATGTTTTTGGATGCACCTACGATAAAGCAATAATTCTTAATTTGGGGTCTTAAAACAATATTTTAAAACCAAAAGAATTATTCAATGGACTTTTTAATAAGTAAAAATATAGAAATAAAAGTACCTGTCTTTAATAACACCATTTTAAAACTTTCATAGTGAAATAAAAAATGGAATTATGCGGACGCAAACAGTGCCAAGAATTTTATCTGTAGGTACGATGACCTGCTGAAAGCTATCGGCATTGGTTATCATTAAATTACTCAGAATATATGAAAATTATTTTAAATTTTAATTGTTTTAAGCCAGATTAACGATGCTGTTATCGTTATTGAGCAGTGGTGGCCGAGTGGTAACGGCTCCGACTTACGAGTTGTAGGTTAAAACCCAGCCAGGCGTATTACTTTGTGTAATTTATTTCATCACCACTGCTCTCAAAACGGAGAAGGAAAACATTGTGAGGAAACCGGCATGTCCTAGAACCAAAAATTCAACGTCATGTGACATCCACCAACATGCACTGGGCCCGCGTGGTGGCTTGCGGCCCATTCTCTCTCCTAGAGAGGAGGCCTGAGTCCCAGTGGTGGGAACATTAAAAGGCTGATTATGCTATATGTTATCGTTATTGTCGGTGTTTAATTATTTTTTTTCAGCCAATATACAAGCGGGCATTGACTTGCGCGAACGCCAAAAAATAATGAAAGTGCTATTCTTCTTTCTTCTTAGTTTTTACATACTATACAACGTATAAGTTAGAGTTTAATTGCTGATCTCTTAATTTTAATAATATGGTATACCTAATAATTTGGATTCAATTTCGCAATATCCAAAATTTACAGGGACGAAGTCGAGGTCAAAAGCTAGTTACATATATTTTTTCTACACTCGTCCGTGCGTCACTGTGGGACGCCACTTGAAAACCAGCGCTGGGTGTCTGACGCCCATTAATTGCTGACATGGCAACTCTTTTGGGTCGGGTACGCCCAGTGCAATTGTACTGTACTCTGTATATTGTACAAAAAAGAACGCTAAAAGCAACTGAAGAGACACAGGTAGATTTTAGTCAGCAAAAATCCGCTCCACCAAAAAAGATACCTAGTGGCACCCAAACAACTCGTCAGAATAAAGAAATTAATCATATAATTACAAAATACTTCTGACAGCCCCCGCTCTTGGGCGGAGCAGGAGTTGTGTCAGACTCTTACTGACTGACTCGGGGCTGAGCTACTCTTTCGAAACTAATCCCCAGTAGGCTTCGACCCAGCTGGGTCCCTGCTGTTGCTGACAACACCTTGAGGTGCGTGGGTACAGTGCGCGCCGACGACGAATTGGGCTCGGTTCGGACGGTTACCGGACGGTCGGACAGCGGGCTACCCATTGCTCGCCATCCACAAGCCCGTGCTTAGGGTGGTCGGAAATCGGGATCGATATCCCGGAGGCGGTCAGCCTCCTCCTTTGCTAGTATTACTCCTCCTAGCTCAGGTGGGTTTTAGTCTCTAAAGGTTTAGCTCTGTCGCTCCACCAAAAAAGAAACCCAGCGGTTCTCAAACCACTCTTCAGAATAAAGAAATTAATCATACAATTTCACAATTAGTACATTGTTTTCTTATCATAAAAGGCCCGCATCCTTTGTCTCCCGTATCGTCGCGTTAAACAATACTAGCCATTTATCAAATAATAACAATATGCAATTTTTCTCTCATTGTTGTCGCAAGATGAATGATGAAGATAGTATAATGACGGTAGCATCTATGGCACTTCATTTTACCAGTTTGTATTGTTTTTATTCAATGTCCTTTGAAAAGTAGATCCTTTCAGGCTTTCTCTTTGGAATATTTTTCATTCATCCACAATTCATCACCGGTTACCTGTAATAGGGTCTTTTCTATTCAAAGAATTTAGCAATAATGAGAGAAGGTATCAAGTGTTTTGGGTCGGTTCAGCTCTAACTGACGAAAAATCTCATGTAACAAAAAGGCATACAGCCAACATAATGATCCTGAGATAGGCAAGATGTATAACTCTCAACGGTGGAAATAAACATATCTGTGGAAGTATAAAGATCTGCCCAATTAATTCATTAAACCCCAAGCGAACAAGCCCCAAGCGTTCGCGCACCTATTGTCTTTCAATTGTTTCTGTAATTACCACGATTGAAAGGTTAAAGAAAAGTTCAATGAAACGCATCTCAATGCTAGCGAGGAAGATGGCTGTAACCGTCTGGGAACTGACATCCTCACGCTCTAACAGCCGCAACAAGAGACATCCTGAGCGTCAGGAGTCGCAGGTCGATTCTCAGCTACCGTAAGGCTTCAGACGACAAGCAATCGAAAATTTGCCATTTGGTCGTCCGATCTGAGTCTGAGAGAACTGAGTCCAAGTGGTCGTGTCTTAGTGTCCCTCAGAGAGATATTGTCGGTCATGTACTAAAAAGATCAGCAGAAGACATGATAGGCAAGTCCTATACTGGTACAAAAAGCGCGGTAGACTCTATCTACCTTTTTTTTTTTCGATGGGAAAAATCATCTTATGACAACCCTATATATATGAGATAGTGTCAGACTCTTTCTACCTTGGATGTCTGCAATCAGCAATGACCTGAAGAAAGTCCAATAGGGTGACTTGACGACCCAGAAACTAAATGTCTGGCGAAAAATGATGAAGAGAGCAGGCTGGCCACTAATAAAATGGAATGAGGTAAAGAGAAAAACAAACAGGGATACGCAGGGGTCAATTGAAACTATTTTAGTATCAGGATATTTACTTTCTGCCAACGCCTTCGTTCTTATATCCATACAAACTTTGGACCCCTTTTACATTTCTCTAGGGAGGGAGTTTTTAGAAAATCCTTTCTTGTTATCTATCAAAGACACTTCCGCTTGACTACCGCTAAGTTCATTTTTTATTGCATTCGAAACGAAAACTTTAAAGATATTGGTTTGGTGCTGTGCCACAGGATTCAGGGGATTTTTTTTTTAAGTAGTCGGGAATAAATGACCGTGATGCTACATCTTAAAAAAAAATACCTCTGTGCAAAATTTTAATTTGTTTGAGCTGAGTGTTGAAGACTCAGTGAGCGAGTCACGGCAATGCCTCTAAAGTACAGATAAAATACACGAGAATAATTTTCTATTACAGAATTGCATACTTATAAATAATAGGCCATGTTATCGGAAAATTGTCCTTAACAATAATTCTTCTCCTTAAAACTGCTAACGACAGGCTATCCATTAATGCCGAAGAATTTCCTACCCATGAATTTCTACCACAGGTAAGCACCACCTTCTCAATTCAGTTCAACCCTAACCCGTCCTAGTAGCGGTATCTACCTCTTATCAATTTACTTAATGAAGTGCATGCCCTAATTCAGGGTTGGCACACTTCCAAACTACGCTAACTTTGCGCCTGTATACCCAGTTAATGTCAAACATTTGTTATGTTTGTTACAAACGAAGCGATAGTTGTACATTGCTGTTCTAGCACGAAACTTTGAACAAAAGGTGTTAAGGAAACAAGTAATGGATTGTGTGGGCGTTGTTTCAGTTTTTGGTGGAGGGTGGGTTATTGATTTAGTAATGAGAACAGTGCAACCGTTGCTTATCTTTGTGTTGGAGTTGTAAAACTGGAGTGATTGAATTTTTATTGTGATTACAGGCTTGCAATGTTACTTTGTACTGTATACAAATATAAATTATATTATGACTGAATTTCAAGAATTTGTATTGAACTGAGAGCAGTGGTGGTCGAGTGGTAATGGCTCCGATTTACGAGTTGTAGGTCGCGGGTTCAAATCCTGCCAGGTGCATTACTTTATGTAATTTATTTCATTACCACTGCTCTCAAAACGGTGAAGGAAAACATCGTGAGGAAACCGGCATGTCCCAGAACCAAAAATTCGAAGACGTGTGACATTTACCAACCCTCACTGGGCCTATGTCTGATCGCTCTGGGATCTTAGTATCCTCTCCGCAACAGTGCGCAAACCTGCGGGCTATCATATTAGCTCTAAGCGACCATGTCCTTCTTTCCCTTTTAATATCACCATCGTCTTTGATGTCAGCGATCAAAAGATGTTCCAAATACTCCATATTTAATTTTTCCTTTTTATTTTGTCTAATGTGGTATTTTATTAACTTATTTGTATTTAATTAAGTTAAAACAAGGTTGGCTCGTTTTTAGAGTTGACCTCAAAGGAAAAAAACGGAACACTTACAGCATCTCGGACGCATGGACGTATCGAGTTGAAATTAAAACCATATATTCAGAGCCTCAAGTCTGCTATTACAATAGTGTCAGAATGGTCATAATTGTCGATTTTGACAAGTTTGATAATCTACTAATATAATGGCGTCATTATTAGGTACTTTCTCTATCACTGACACTCCATTGAAAGAAGTGGCATAGACTAGTAATGTCGAAACGTAGATGTATTGTGCTCTCGAGGGAATCAAATTTAATACGATACTTTCCGTTGACTCAGGATCTTGCAACTTAGCATGAAAGAAGGTCTCGTAGCACAAATATAAAGAAAATAAAACTGAAATCTCTAAATTTGTAGTTACGTCACATATAAAAAATCTGTTTTTGCGATTTGGAAAAATCTTCGTAACTCAATTCGGGAATTGAACTGTTTTCAAAGTTAAGTTTTTACCGTCCCACTCGCAGTTGCTCGGATTTTTTTCCAAAAAATGTGCTACCCGTATTGTACACTTTGTAGGTTAAAGGTTCAAAGCCTTGATCATAGACACCAAGTTGTCAGCCGGTCCGTTTTCTACCGGTTGCAATTCGAAGAGTGTGCTCTATTGCATATCCTAATTCAGCCAAGCCCATTCCATCATCGACCACCAAACGTACGGCGATGCGCTCTCGGTAAGTTTTGGGAACACTTTCATCGGGCGTACAGTTATGGTGTTGAATACCCTGCCGAAGAAACAGTCTCCTGATAGCTATAACATGGGGATTCTAGGCAAGCGTCCTAACATCATCGATTACAATGTTGGTTTCCATCTGGCGAGATAATAAGAATATTCAGCAAAACTTGACATTGCAGAACCAGCAAGCAAGTCAAACTTGTAGCCTTACATTAAAAGAAAAACGGAAAACTCAACAAAATCTGGCTGTTATCCAGACAAAACTTCTCTAGGTATTTAATAATATTACAAGCTCTCTAAAAAGAAGACCTAATTGTATAAGTTCAATGCCTCGTTCTCCCTTATAGGATGAATAAGTAGATGATTTGAAAAGTTTCAATCGATTTGTTAGAAATTTTTCTGTTTGAGAAAACGGTTCATGTTTCTTCAAACCCTTGTGTAAAGACGGTAAAATAATTGCCCTAAATACGACACGTGTATTATAAAGTTTGATAAACGGTATAATATTCAAACCCTTGGAACTTCCTTATTAAGATGGGTATCGATATTATAAAGACTTCTTGAACTATCTTTAGGAGTTAGTTTTCTTGTTTCTATGAGAACAGTTCTAGGGTTGGGAAGCACTCCGGATACAGAAATAAATACAGTACGTAGTCACGACGGTAGATATATAATGACTAGCAAAATCTTATGTTACATTGACTACCTACAACACTTTAATTAATAACAAATATCAATGTACCCACAATTTAATACACTACACTACGAATTTTATCCATTAAATAGATCTTATTTATTTATTAATTTATGTACACACATAAACACTTTAAAATGAAATGGACAAATACAGAAAACGAGTACAAAGGTACTGCTTATTTCAAATGAAATTTCATCCAGCAGATCTGCGAGAGGAGAGTTGGATAAGAGAATATGGAAAAAAAAATACATTTTTTTATAAAAAGCACAACGCTGTCTAGTCCCAAACTAAGCAGAACTTGTATTATGAGCACTAGACAACTGTTAAATATATACATATTATACTCGTAGATAAATTACACCCAGACGCAGAACAAATGATCATGCTCATCAGACAAACATTTGTCCTGGATGGGAATCGATGGACTTCCGGCATAGCAGTTAGGGTCACTAACCGCTAGACCAACTGGCCAGTCAAATCCAGGCCAATCATCAGTTCTGGTTGTCATTCGTAGATCTTTGACTACACAACTCTACAGAAAAAAAAATTTTCTTTGTCCTAAAGTTTATTTTGTGATTTTTCTATTCACTATGCTCCATTATAAAGAAAAAACACCAATATTCCTTAAAAAGTTTGCTTTTGTGGTGATTATGACAATAAATAATTTTTCTTGAGTTAGTATATTGAAAAAAAAAGTATTCAATAGTCATCATGACGTTTTTAGAAATACCGCGAAAAAATTAACATGGCGTAACTGTCACACAGCATCTAGTGATGTTACTAAGTGATAAACAAGAATTAACTGTTTTTTAGAAGACTCAAAGCGGTAAAAATGACATCTAGAAAGTGTTAATATGAAGCTGATGCATTGAGTTATATAAGTGGTACATTTATTTAAAGTAAGAGAGATAACATTTTATTTAAATACGTGTGAAAACAATGTGAAGCCTACGAAGCTTATTTTAAATGCCCTGTTCGTAATTTAGATATACCATAGGCTCCACATGTTGCTTGCAGTAATTGCAAATGATGTTTAGAAGGCAAGAAATGTTTTTTTTTTACTAAACATTTCTTTATCAGAAATGTCTAGTAAAAAAAAAGATTTCTTTAATATAAACAATTTTTTATTGTTATCTTTATTTAATTTAGGTTGGTATCGAGATGAAAAACGGAGTATGAAATTCGCAGTACCAAGAATTTGGCGATAGCCAAAAGACCACGTCGGTGACTGTTATTTTTGCGTAGTTAATCCTGCTGAAAAATGCAAAACCCATTGAATATCCTGATTTTGCTTAGTCTTCGGCTCCAATCTCTCATAACCCACAAATTCCAGCACCTGAACCTCCTACAAAATTGTCTCATTCAAGCTTATCTCAGAGTTCAAATAAAAATATTGAAGACGAAGAATTTGTACTCTCACAGACTATTACCGAGAGCTAGTTGAAAACATGTTAGAAGATTTTCAGAATGTCTATAGGGGTACATATGCTACATGGTCATTTAAATAACTTTAAAAACAACATGAAGGCGTATTTAAAAGAAAAAGGAGAACGTTTTCATCTAGACATCATGGACTTCGAAAACTGTTATCAGAGCCAATACAACGAAAATATGATTTGGGACATTTGGAGTTTAGTGAGACCAAATTCTTATAAACATGAAATAAAATGTAACAGAGTTGACTTTTAAACCTTTTCTACTATTTTGTAATTTGAATATAATATCAAAAAGCTATTAAATATTATACCTACAAAAATTAACATGTTTTAATTTTTTTATAAAAAAAAATATACTGAATATTCTAAAATATTGATCAACCATTCTCCTGGATACAAAAGCAAACTTTTTCAGGCTATATATATTTTTTTGGTTAAATTATCGATAAATCTATCGATATTTCATACTCTCTTATCAAAGACAAAATTGTGTTGTCTTGTTGCTATCATTAATCTTTACCATCAGTCTATCTAAGGAGTATCGTGTTGCTCAATAACTGGGTTTTGGAGGCCTGATAGGCGACTGCCCCATAAACTCGACCCCAAGCTAGTTGGGAAAAATCTACCCTCCTAGCCAAGTTACAGTCGTTTCCATTCTATTCTCTTTTATCGAACGCCTCCAGTTGGCCACGCCTCTAATTCTCTTGTGACTGAGCGTTGAGTCACAACAAAAGACACGCGTTGAAACTTTAAAAGAAGCTCATCTCGACACCGATATGGCACAAAATCGTGCACAATGGAAAACAAAGGCAAGGAGGGCAGACCCCAAATAAATGAGGTAATGGTAATGTACTGTATATAGGAGTGTCGTTTTTTAATCTCATTTTAGTAAGTTTTTTTTCTGTACAGAATATGTCACCCCGATGATAACACACAGCTTTCTTGGATAAATCCTTTACTGTCCAGGCTACCTGTCTGTGGAATGCATTACCGGATGCTATAAAACGCGCTCAATCGGTGCCTGCCTTCAAGAACACTACTTGTCGCTGTGATTATCCAAAACGTCTTTTCTTATGAGCAATCGCTCATATATTTGGTACGAATGTATTCATGTGTGTATTATAAGTATATTGCAAATTATGTATGTATCTGTGTATCTATTAATTATCATAAATATAAGTTGTAATAAACTTTGATGCTTATTGTTGAACTTATGACAGCCCCATATCATGTTCAGACAATGACTGTCTATTCTAGGTTGCCTGGATGAGATCGCGGAATGGGATAAGGCCGCCCATTGTAAGTGTTTTAGTTAAAAGTAATAGTAATAGTAATATTCCACAACTATCACACAACGCCGTCTAGTCCCAAGCTAAGCAGGGCTTGTGTTATGGGTACTAGACAACTGATAAACATACTTATATATTTCTAAATACATACATATTATAGATAAATAATAACAATAATAGTTTTTCTTTGTTATGTTTTTATGTAACTACAATCATCATCTTCCTGCCCTAGTCCCGTTTTATTTGGGGTCGGCGCCATACGTTTTTTTCTTCCATTTTGTCCTGTCACTCGTCACGCTATCACTAACTCCTTTTTCTTTCATACCGCTTCTCACACAATCCATCCATCTATTCTTTGGCCTCCCTCTTCCCCTCCATCCATCCACATGTAAACTCATAACAGTAAAAGTCTGACACTATCTCCCGCTCCGCCCAACGGTGGGAGTTTTCATATGGATTTAATACAAATATTTTAAATATATACATAATGTTAACTAGTCTACCTGCAACCTTTAACCCATAATAATAATACAGAAGGCTAGAATATTGTACATTAAAACTGTTAGCAAAAGCTTTGGATCCCAACACGAACACACTCTGACAGGTAATAATGCACATCTTCTATAGTGCCACAGGCCACATAATTGGGACAATCGACTTTGCGCATCTTAAATCCAAAGCTATTGAGTAGTATATGGCCGGATCGGAGCCTAAAAGCCATCACAACCCCCTGTCTATTCAATTTGCCCTCGCTGAACCAAAGCATATGTGTAAGAGATGGCTGAATTGTCCTGTACCAAATACCTTTCTATAAAGATCTTTTTATCAAAATAATCTGACTAAGATTCGAGGCATCTGACTCTAACCAAAGTTTTGAGACAGATGGTTGGATGTCCTCTCAGTATACCAAGGATGACACTGATAAACCACGAGACAAGAGATCAAGTTAGATGTTTTAATGCGAATAAACTTTAAAAATTATACCTAGTTAACAATGTTCCTACACTATGATTTTATTTTTTCACCCACCCATCTACGAAACGACACATTCTCAACAATGACGCTAAATGCATTACAGAGCGGCAAGCTTAAATTGTCCCCTGAGCCCACATTGTCTCAGTAGTGATAAATTGTTACTACCATTGTACCACTGCTGCGTCACTTTGTACACTGCGCGTCACTTTAATTGGCACACTCATGGTACACTTGTGGTACATTTGGTACACTGCCTTTATGGTAGCCAGCTTCTGTGTTCCCATTTATTCTGTTAGAGAATTCAAGTAAATTAAGTCTCGGGGTAATTCAGCTGATAGGTTAGAGCTCTTCAAATAATAAGTGGTTGACTTTCTGAAGCTTTATAATAGGTATTTTATCATCTTCCTTGCCTTGATCTGTATTATTTGGGCCATATTGCCCCATGCCAAATCAACATATTATTATAGTTAGCCCGTATTGACCCAGCACAGAGCAAAGGCCTTCTTCCATTTTTTTAATGATCACGGTTACTCGTTTTCTCATTCCGATTCTTAAGGAACACATCTAGGTCGTCCCGCCATCTCCTTCGTGGTCTACCGCGGGTGCGCGTCGTTGTATCCGGGCATCAGTCTTATGTCTTATGGGTCACACAGCTCGTTAGACGTGCGGCAGATATGTCCTGTCTAGTCCTATTTAAGTTGGGCTGTCACATAAACGATTTGCGTTATAGAGTGCAGTGTAGTGTTTTTAACGTTTTTTTTTATTGTTTATAAGTTTGCGCTTGACCGCTATCTCAACTGATGGAAAACGATAATTTGGTCGATGATGGAGCATGCCTACCTAGAAATAACCTATTCACGCTTGACTTCAATATTCCCGGGTTGTAGCCATCAGGAAAATCAGACTACGGCAGAGAATTCCACTTCTTATAATGAATGTGTTCCCAAAACGTTTTGTTCCTATAGGTGGGATGTCCACCATGTACTAGTGGCGCATTACCATAAGCCTGGTGGTCCAATCATAGAACGTAGTCTGTTAATCTATACATTACATTACCATAACATATTATTTATTATTATTATTAGTTAGCCTGTTCTGCCCCACTCCTGGACAAAGACCTCCCTCCACTCCATCCAACTTTTGCACGCCCGTTCTTCTTCTTGTCAATTCTGGTGGAATCTATCTAGTTCGTCGTACCATCTCAGGGCACCAACATTACCATAATAATAAGAAAAAAAAAAACAAAATGAAAAGATGCTTCTGTCTTTATTTCAGTGTTTACCCACCCATTTCAATTCCTCAATAAATTGTTATTATTATTATTGGAAACGAGGTTATCAACCTCGAAGCGATAAAGTTGAAAAGTAATTTTACTGTTTCCTTGCCACCCTCAACTCAACAAGCGTTGCCTAGCGACAGAGATAAGTTTGGGAACTGATCATATAATTTTATTTTGAAACTAGCTGCTGCCCGCGACGTCGTCTGCGTGAAGGCACTGCAGTACCAAAAATACCTAAGATGTCAGTGTAGCTATAGTATTAAGTAAACAACTTTGAAAATTGCTTTAAAATATTTTTTTTTTTTTCAAGCGAAGCTAGTGAAAAGAGTTATATGGGAATCCTGCTGAGTTCAGTCATAAGATGTGACTGAAGGAAATAGAGAAAATAATGCAGGAATACATTCCAGGGCACAAAAAAATAAAAATACGTACAAAGGTAGTTTATAGTTACACGTACAACGTACAACGTAGTTTATAGAGAAGTGTTGTAAGGTATGAACCTTACAACACTTCCCTATAAACTACGTTGGTAGTTATGCTGCCAGGAGCCAAAATGTAAAGTCAGGACTGGTGACGCGAGAGCAAGCAACGTACAGTTGCCCGTGTGAGAAGCAACTCGTCCTGAGATCGACACCCGCTGCCCTCAGTGTCTGCCCCTGCGACTTATTGATGGTCATCGCGAAGCAAACACTCACGGGGAACTATACGCGCTTGGACTGGAACGGGAAGTTGTGAGGTATGAAGGGAAAGTGTGGTATAGATACTGCCTCGCTTACGCCACAACCCGTAAGAATTTCCGCCTCAATGGTGTGTCTGTGGAGAGAGATGACTTTAAGGCCGGTCCCGTTACACAATTTCGGAGGAGAAAGGTTCCAGAGAGTATAATCGGGACACCGACCTTCAGCTTGATGGTATGCGCTGGAAGTCTTCTTGCTGACAGGGAGTTCAGAATTCCACGGGATAATGTGTGGCGTCATCTTGCTCGACAAAAGTGTTTATCGAGGTGCTGTAAGGCAGCGATTCTCGACGACGCTACATTAATAGCAATTTTGGCTTGCCTCCTGACAGTAATATGTCAGTGGTAACAAATGTTTTTCCTGTTCTACCAGGAGCATCCAAGAAAAACATGTTACCCTGGTTTTACCCAACGCTTTCAAGGACGGTGTCATAAATTTGTTTTTGCTCTGAAGAGAACAAAGTGACATGGTCATTTTGTATGGTGGTCATTTCGCCCGGATCGTAATTTATCCCAGCGTTATACTCCCGATTTCCACAGCCTTGATGCGGTGATGATTGGGGAGCTGGTAATCCATATTCGATCAGCGGTTTGCCGCCGATAAAAATGACAACATCTTGAAGTGAACTGAGACAGGTGTTCAGCACGCGTTCATCAGTTACTTCGCCTTCGTCTCCAGTAGCACGCCTCAAAGCTCGTAGAAAATCTTCAGACAGATGATGGCGATACTTCTCCCACAAAGCTACCGGGTTCGCGACTCCACAAAACACCAACCGATCCCAATTTTTGTCACCGTCGAGAAGGTGACGTGCTACGCAGGCTGGCGCGGTAAGTGGGATACTCCACGCCATCAAATATCCTCTGGAAGGCGAAAGACGTCGGGCCTCGAACAGTGGGAAGTAACAACCGCAGAAAATAGCATTTGCCATTATTCGGTTGCACGGTAGGTATCCAATGCGGTGTCCTTGAAAGTTCCCGAAAAACCTTCCACAGCACCTCCTCGTCGACGTAGGTTAAATACACCCCTTTGCTTGTCGTACGTGTAATATGAAGGCACCTCGTCATACGTAAGGGATCTCGCAAACTGGTCGACTTCACAGAGCTGGAAATATGTCACCATGTTAACACCGCATTTTTTTAAAATTGTCTTCCTCAACTCTGCTCAAGATTTTGAGGGTTTTGTTGGAACTTGAATTTGTCAAAACGAACTATACGATATAACTTTTATGAAGAAAATGCACATCACATCACATCACCATCTATGAATTTTAAGAATAACTACTAACCTCGTCAACATGATCAAATTTAAATTATTAATTTCCAAAAAGTGTTAACATATAACTTGATTTGATTTTTATGAAATCTCATAGATGGCGCTGTTTCAAAATTGTCTTTATACTACTAACATTCATTAAACTATGTTTCTCTGCCCAAGTTACTGAAATGGCGTAGTTTTTATAGTGTAAAGCTAGATAATAGCATGGCTTACTCAAAAACAACATTTAAATATGCATCGTTAGATTACACGCTGTCACAGAATGAGTGAGAAAAATAAAGATTCACAGCTCCTCCCCCGTAGGTGATAGCGTGATAATATGTAGCCTAAATGTTGACCCGACCTCTTAGTAATATTCATGCAAAATTTGAAGTAAATCCATGCAGTACTTTTTGAGTTTAGCCCGGACATACATACAGACAAACAGACAAAAATTCTAAAAACTATATTTTTGGCTTCAATATCGATTGTAGATCACGCCCCAAGTATTCTTTTAAAAAAATATTTAGTGTACAGTTTTGACGACTTTATTATATGAACGATTTTATTATTCAAGAAATGCCTAACGATTAAACACGTTATTGTGGCTAATTTATAAAATATAGATAGATACTATTCAGGACTTTTTTGTAGATCTATTACAGACCATCATTTTTGTTATACATACTTTTGGTGTATGATCAACGTATGCGAGGATAAGGAGCTCGAAAGCACATTTTCAACCGACTTGCTTCAAATTTATCATCCCTTCTCAGCTCCTATGTATCTTAGCGTTATGTGATATAGCCTATAACCCGCCCAGGAGTATGGACCACAATCGTACCAGTTTTGGTTAAAATCCCTTCAGTAGTTTTTGACCCTTGCGTACACATACAGACAGACAGACAGACAGACAAAAAATTTACTGATTACATTTTTGGCATCAGTATCGATCACCAGTCATCCTCTAATATTAATGTTGAATATATATTCAATGTACAGAATTGACCTCTCTACAGTTTTATTATAAGTATAGATAGAATAGTTTTTGACCGGAGACTAGTTATTATTATAAGTGCTTTTGTTTCAAGAACCAGACACTTAACATCTTTAACCTAATATTTTATTAAAGTGTCCTTTAAGAGGCCTTTAAGATCAGGTTTTAATCATAATATAATTTTAAACCAAAAATTATGAACTCACCTATTGTATTTTAAATGATTATATTCAAATCACAGTAAAATAGTTGTAACTAGATATTCAATTTTTATTTCGAAACTCAATAAATTTACGACACAAAATTTTACAAAGAACTAGTTTGTTTTTTTTTCTGACGAAATAATGATCAAAGAATATATATTTTATGTAACTTTATCGGCTTGGGTATTAAGTCCTTTAAGCCATTTTATAAATATATTATTTTTATAGGTCGTCACTTTGTTTTCTGATGCTTCTCAAGTCAGCTTTCTCTACAAATTTGCTTGAGATAGTCAATGTAAGAATAAAATTGTCAGCTCGTTTTACCGAGATTGCATTCATTCCAATGATTGTCCAGTTGTACCGTTGAGATAAAAACTACACCTATTTTGCATCACAATATGTACCAGGATTCAATTTAAAAATAAATAAAACAGTCACTGAACTTTACTCAATAAAATTCCACCCAAAACATTTAAAAAAAGAATTTGTTGAAATTACTGGCCCACAGAAAAAAATATATTACGATAATTTCTTATTATTCTTTTAAATATAACAAACGGGGTAATATGACTACCAAGTCATATTACCCCTTATTAATTGACACCTGTCAATCTGTTCCACAAATCATTTTCTCAACTACTAACACAATTTCCTCGAAGATAAAGACATACTGTGTCGTGTACATATCGTACAGCCAACACCAGTAAATGCAGCCCAGCATAAATGACGTTGGCTTAAGTTGTCTCAAGAGGACGGTCGTGGCATTGTCTTGTGACAAATTGTCTGCACCATTATCTACGTCACTGTACTTTGTGCGTGGCGTGGGGTGTTTTAATTGTGGCCTGACTGTACCTGTGTATTACTGTGGAAATAATTATGGTGTGTGAGTCTGGTGGAACTGTTTATGAAAATCCAAGAAAATGTAATTGGTTTCCTTAGGATTGCCGGTTTGTGTTGATTTTCCTTTAAAGTGGATTTTAAAGTTTATGTATTATACAAAGCATGATGGTCGAAATAGGCGTAAGTCCAATAGATTGGAAACAATTGAAAACAAACCAATTTGCCCATGATCCTTACTAATTATATTTTTATACACTTTTTATTAGGGTTCCGTAGCCAAATGGCAAAAACGGAACCCTTATAGATTCGTCATGTCTGTCTGTCTGTCTGTCTGTCCGTCCGTATGTCACAGCCACTTTTTTCCGAAACTATAAGAGCTATACTGTTGAAACTTTGTAAGTAGATGTATTCTGTGAACCGCATTGGGATTTACACACAAAAATAGAAAAAAAGCAACTACCAACGAAAATTGGTTTGAATAAGATCTAGTTAGTAGTTTTTTTTAACACGTCATAAATCTAAAAAAAAAATCTATTATTAAAACATCGATCAAAGTTACAACGAACTACAAGAACTTTTATATTATGTTACTTGCTGCTACGGAAACCTCCATGGGCGACTCGCACTTGGCCGGTTTTTTTTAAGATAGGCTCGCGTTTGACCATTGTCTCACGTGAAGGAAAGCGATGATGTGGCCGACAATAGAGTACGCTTGCCTAGAAGGAACCTATTCACTCTTGACTTAAAGACCCCTAAGTTGTAGCTAGCAGGAAACACAGACTCTGGCAGGGAATTCCGATTCCAATTTATATGGTTTTCCCATAACACATCAAGAAATTGTGACTAGGCTAATACATAACATAATTTATTGAAGTGTTTGTGAGGAGAGTGATAAGTATTTAAAAATGAATAAAGGTTTACTAAAATAATTTTTTGATAATTATCATCAAATATTATCATATTTTCGGAAATAATCGCTCCAAAATTTAAAAAAAAACGTTGTCCCCCCCTCTAAATTTTGAACCATAAGTTTAGAAAAATATGAAAAAAATCTCAAAAGTAGAACTTTATAAAGACTTTCTAGGAAAATTATTTTGAATCCATCAAGTTGAACAGTTTTTGAAAAGTTGTACAAAAATAATTTCTGAACTAAGTTTGAAATTTTACCGTTATGCAAGCATTTTTTAACTTAGTTTACATATTTATACTATCCTGAACGCACTTTCTTTCAAATAAAAAAATAATAAAATAAAATCGGTTCACACAATCCAAAATTACTACCAAAAACCCAACATACATAACCTGTCAAGTTTGTATAAATTAGTAATCCAATTCCCCGTTTTTAGGGTTCCGTACTTAGCATGTCAACTCAATGTAACAAATAGCCGATTTTCTTAACTCTTAAGTGAGGACACTTGTTGAAACTACGGAAACCTACACTGAGCGTGGCCCGACACGCTCTTGGCCGGTTTTTTTTTTATGGTGGGAAGATGATTCTATGGTTTCTCCCGCTCTAAGTTCGCCGAAGCCACTAGCATCAACTAATTCTTCAATAAATCTTCCATTTTTTTATTCCAAGTCTTTAACACATCTGCAGTGAATTGTAGACGAAAAATCTCGGCTCAAAACCTTAGTAAGTCGAAATGACGTAGACTCGTCTAGATTATCCCGATATCAGGCGTCGGCTGATATGGGTGACGCAATCTCCGGCTCGGCTCAGCTTTGCACTGATATCTTCAAGATACCGAGATCTAAGCGGTCCGATCTTCTTACTAACGTTACAATATTGACATATACCTATTATCGTGTGATTAAATCTGGAAATAAGAGGTAGGGAATTTTTGGAAGTACCTATTCACAAAAACCCTAATCGAAACCTTAACCTTAGGGGTCTTTAAGTCAAGAGTGATAGGTTACTACTAGGCAAGCGTGCTCCATCGTCGGCCACGTCATTGCTAACCATCAGGTGAGATGGTGGTCAAAGACGAAACCTATCAAGAATTTAAAAAAAAATAGTGAACAAAATAAATTATATAAATAAACGAATTTAATTAACCTGTGGTATTAAATTAAATAATAAGTAGGTACTATGTAGAATTTATTAATTACCCTAAACAGTTTCATTAATAATAATACCGGGTAGTAGTCTACTCAAAAATATTCTTGTTGAACTAAAATCTCTCATATTATATATATATATTTGTTCAACAATAAATATAATTTATATTCAATAATAATAAAAAAAATACCAAGGACTAAGTTCGACTGGTAGAAAATGCTTCTGCTGTTCGCCTTTATACTGAGCGTGAGTTTTTTTAATAAATCTATACTTATAATAAAACTGTAGAGAGGTCAATTCTGTACATTGAATATATATTCAACATTAATATTAGAGGATGACTGGTGATCGATACTGATGCCAAAAATGTAATCAGTAAATTTTTTGTCTGTCTGTCTGTCTGTCTGTATGTGTACGCAAGGGTCAAAAACTACTGAAGGGATTTTAACCAAAACTGGTACGATTGTGGTCCATACTCCTGGGCGGGTTATAGGCTATATCACATAACGCTAAGATACATAGGAGCTGAGAAGGGATGATAAATTTGAAGCAAGTCGGTTGAAAATGTGCTTTCGAGCTCCTTATCCTCGCATACGTTGATCATACACCAAAAGTATGTATAACAAAAATGATGGTCTGTAATAGATCTACAAAAAAGTCCTGAATAGTATCTATCTATATTTTATAAATTAGCCACAATAACGTGTTTAATCGTTAGGCATTTCTTGAATAATAAAATCGTTCATATAATAAAGTCGTCAAAACTGTACACTAAATATTTTTTTAAAAGAATACTTGGGGCGTGATCTACAA
The DNA here is from genome assembly GCA_929112965.1 of Mythimna albipuncta. Classification (NCBI taxonomy): domain Eukaryota; kingdom Metazoa; phylum Arthropoda; class Insecta; order Lepidoptera; family Noctuidae; genus Mythimna; species Mythimna albipuncta. The sequence continues at coordinate 21,472,296 of OV815963.1, forward strand.
TCGATATTGAAGCCAAAAATATAGTTTTTAGAATTTTTGTCTGTTTGTCTGTATGTATGTCCGGGCTAAACTCAAAAAGTACTGCATGGATTTACTTCAAATTTTGCATGAATATTACTAAGAGGTCGGGTCAACATTTAGGCTACATATTATCACGCTATCACCTACGGGGGAGGAGCTGTGAATCTTTATTTTTCTCACTCATTCTGTGACAGCGTGTAATCTAACGATGCATATTTAAATGTTGTTTTTGAGTAAGCCATGCTATTATCTAGCTTTACACTATAAAAACTACGCCATTTCAGTAACTTGGGCAGAGAAACATAGTTTAATGAATGTTAGTAGTATAAAGACAATTTTGAAACAGCGCCATCTATGAGATTTCATAAAAATCAAATCAAGTTATATGTTAACACTTTTTGGAAATTAATAATTTAAATTTGATCATGTTGACGAGGTTAGTAGTTATTCTTAAAATTCATAGATGGTGATGTGATGTGATGTGCATTTTCTTCATAAAAGTTATATCGTATAGTTCGTTTTGACAAATTCAAGTTCCAACAAAACCCTCAAAATCTTGAGCAGAGTTGAGGAAGACAATTTTAAAAAAATGCGGTGTTAACATGGTGACATATTTCCAGCTCTGTGAAGTCGACCAGTTTGCGAGATCCCTTACGTATGACGAGGTGCCTTCATATTACACGTACGACAAGCAAAGGGGTGTATTTAACCTACGTCGACGAGGAGGTGCTGTGGAAGGTTTTTCGGGAACTTTCAAGGACACCGCATTGGATACCTACCGTGCAACCGAATAATGGCAAATGCTATTTTCTGCGGTTGTTACTTCCCACTGTTCGAGGCCCGACGTCTTTCGCCTTCCAGAGGATATTTGATGGCGTGGAGTATCCCACTTACCGCGCCAGCCTGCGTAGCACGTCACCTTCTCGACGGTGACAAAAATTGGGATCGGTTGGTGTTTTGTGGAGTCGCGAACCCGGTAGCTTTGTGGGAGAAGTATCGCCATCATCTGTCTGAAGATTTTCTACGAGCTTTGAGGCGTGCTACTGGAGACGAAGACGAAGTAACTGATGAACGCGTGCTGAACACCTGTCTCAGTTCACTTCAAGATGTTGTCATTTTTATCGGCGGCAAACCGCTGATCGAATATGGATTACCAGCTCCCCAATCATCACCGCATCAAGGCTGTGGAAATCGGGAGTATAACGCTGGGATAAATTACGATCCGGGCGAAATGACCACCATACAAAATGACCATGTCACTTTGTTCTCTTCAGAGCAAAAACAAATTTATGACACCGTCCTTGAAAGCGTTGGGTAAAACCAGGGTAACATGTTTTTCTTGGATGCTCCTGGTAGAACAGGAAAAACATTTGTTACCACTGACATATTACTGTCAGGAGGCAAGCCAAAATTGCTATTAATGTAGCGTCGTCGAGAATCGCTGCCTTACAGCACCTCGATAAACACTTTTGTCGAGCAAGATGACGCCACACATTATCCCGTGGAATTCTGAACTCCCTGTCAGCAAGAAGACTTCCAGCGCATACCATCAAGCTGAAGGTCGGTGTCCCGATTATACTCTCTGGAACCTTTCTCCTCCGAAATTGTGTAACGGGACCGGCCTTAAAGTCATCTCTCTCCACAGACACACCATTGAGGCGGAAATTCTTACGGGTTGTGGCGTAAGCGAGGCAGTATCTATACCACACTTTCCCTTCATACCTCACAACTTCCCGTTCCAGTCCAAGCGCGTATAGTTCCCCGTGAGTGTTTGCTTCGCGATGACCATCAATAAGTCGCAGGGGCAGACACTGAGGGCAGCGGGTGTCGATCTCAGGACGAGTTGCTTCTCACACGGGCAACTGTACGTTGCTTGCTCTCGCGTCACCAGTCCTGACTTTACATTTTGGCTCCTGGCAGCATAACTACCAACGTAGTTTATAGGGAAGTGTTGTAAGGTTCATACCTTACAACACTTCTCTATAAACTACGTTGTACGTTGTACGTGTAACTATAAACTACCTTTGTACGTATTTTTATTTTTTTGTGCCCTGGAATGTATTCCTGCATTATTTTCTCTATTTCCTTCAGTCACATCTTATGACTGAACTCAGCAGGATTCCCATATAACTCTTTTCACTAGCTTCGCTTGAAAAAAAAAAAAATATTTTAAAGCAATTTTCAAAGTTGTTTACTTAATACTATAGCTACACTGACATCTTAGGTATTTTTGGTACTGCAGTGCCTTCACGCAGACGACGTCGCGGGCAGCAGCTAGTAAATAAATAATATTATAAAGGCGAATGTTTGTGAGTGTATTGTTGGCGATCGCTAACTTTTGCCCGAGGCCTCGCCCGCATACATAAAATATAGAATATGTCACTTAGAAATAAAGCACCTACCAGTAGGTAAAAAAAAAAACGCAATCGGACCAGTACTTTCAAAGATTACCTCCTACAAACAAAAAAAAAAAAAAAAAACAAGCTTTACCTCTTGCTCCGGCGGGATCTCATGGGCTCCGGCGGGATCTCATGGTGGAATGCTCCGGCGGGATCTCATGGTGGAATGGCGTCAGCGACTATCGCAACCCCGTCATGGGCACGCCACAATTATGGCGATAAGTCCCCTCTTTGAGGCGTGGCTGGAAAGACCTCACGGCGTCCTTACCTTCCGCATGACACAGGTCCTCACCGGAAATGGCAAGTTCGGGAGGTTCCTGTTCCGAATTAAAGCGGAAGTGACGCCCGGGTGTCGCCACTGTGCGGAACGCCCGGAGGACACGGTGGAGCACACAATCGCGGTGTGCCCTGCTTGGGCGGAGTATCGCCGTGCCCTCGTGGGGGTGATCGGCGGCGGAGACCTCTCGCGCCGGGCCCTGGTCGAGGCCATGGTCCGGAGCGAGGAAGAGTGGCAGGCGGTCGCCGACTTCTGCGAAGCAGTAATGCTCGCTAAGGAGGTGGCCGACCGCATCAGACAACGGCGCTCTCGCCGCCGCCGCCGGGATTCCGATCCCGATTTCCAGCCACCGTAGGCGCGGGCTTGCGGACAGTGAGCAATGGGTAGCTCGCTGTCCGGCCGTCCGGTAACCGTCCAGACCAAGCCCAAGTCGTCGACGGCACGCACTGTTCCCGCGCGCCTCAAGGAGTTGTCAGCAACAGCAGGGGCCCAGCCGGGTCGAAGCCTACTGGGGCCAGGGTTATCCGAAAGGGCGCTCGAGCCCCGGTACGAAGGCTAGAAGGAACGGGATGGGTTTTTTAGTCAGTAAGAGTCTGACACTATCTCCCGCTCCGCCCAAGGGCGGGGGATGTCAATGCATGATTTTTCCCATCGAAAAAAAAAAAAAAAAAGCTTTACCTCTTTATTACATTAGTGTGTATAAATATGTGAAGCACTGCTAAGATAAATTAAAGATAAACTCATTTAAACAATTTTTTCAAATCATTGCAAAGCAAAAAGCAATTTGTAACACACTCACAAAGTTACACATATTATTAGTCTTCTAACTAATAAAGCTGTATTTTCGAAGCTATTACGGTCCACTGTGTTGCTTTGATAAATCTAATATCACATTTACAGCTCAATTGACAGAAAAACAATAAATTCCATCGTCACAACGCTTCTGAGAATTCTTCAATGCTTTTATTAGTCTCGAGCGGGTCGCAGTAAAGTCGTCTCGTTTTGATCAATTGTTTATTGTGTGTTACTAGAGGTCAAAATACAGCGGGTGTCATTTTCGTTTGTGAGGTTCATGCACTTTTTAGGGTTCCGTAGCCAAATGGCAAAAAACGGAACCCTTATAGATTCGTCATGTCTGTCTGTCTGTCTGTCTGTCTGTCTGTCTGTCTGTCTGTCTGTCTGTCCGTCCGTCCGTATGTCACAGCAACTTTTTTCCGAAACTATAAGAGCTATACTGTTGAAACTTTGTAAGTAGATGTATTCTGTGAACCGCATTCCGATTTTCACACAAAAATAGAAAAAAAGCAATAAATTTTTGGGGTCCCCATACATAGAACTGAAACTCAAAAATTATTTTTTCATCAAACCCATGCGTGTGGGGTATCTATGGATAGGTCTTCAAAAATGATACTGAGGTTTCTAATATATTTTTTTTCTAAACCGAATAGTTTGCGCGAGAGACACTTCCAAAGTGGTAAAATGTGTGTCCCCCCCCCTCTAACTTCTAAGATAAGAGAATGATAAAACTAGAAAAAATATATGATGTACATTACTATAAAAACTACCAGCGAAAATTGGTTTGAACGAAATCTAGTAAGCAGTTTTTTTTTAATGCGTCATAAATCGAAAAAAATACACTATTAAACTTTGATCGATGTTTTAACATCGATCAAAGTTACAACACATTACAAGAGCTTTTATATTATGTTACTTGCTGCTACGGAACCCTTCATGGGCGAGTCCGACTCGCACTTGGCCGGTTTTTGACATTGAAATGATGGATTGGTGATTTAAGTAACTAGCAATCACAAAATTGATCTTGAAACAATTGATCTTGTAAAATTTTTTTAGGGGTTTATTCAGTTTTTAAACATAAAAAAACCGCCATTGTTATTTTTGGTAAAACAATGATCGATTATTACTATACATTTATTTATCTCAGGATCCTGAGGCCCTGGACCTTTGAAAGGCGTACGGGGAGCTGAAACCGACTCGCAGAGGTACTAGAGGCGGTATTAGACACTTTTAATTTAACGTGGTACCAACCGGTAACTATCCCTGTACGCGTTGTGATAGTGCGTACAAGAACAACCCCCGGTTGGTGGGAAACTATTGCGACATATGGAAAACTAAGATTTCGGGCTATTGTTTTTGGAGTCTAAGGTGGACTGATTGCCAGGAACTACGTTAAGATTACGGCCCACCTGAACCATCGATAAAAAGGCAGGGGATGACTTACACACTCAATAAATGGGCCCCCAAAAACGGTCGCTAGCACGAAGTGACATAGCAACAGAGGGCAACATATCCTGAGGTGCTTGAGGAGTGGAGCTTTTACAGCAAAAATGTCGTAGACGACAGTTTATCGTGACGTCCTATATAGGGTGACTGGTAATCAGTGTACGATACTTAAACACGTGATTGTGCTCATGATAACCAACAACTTTTACTATGGGAACAAACCTGAAATCGCGAAAAAAAAAACAGCTTTTCAGTACATTTATGATTGCCTAATGTACTGAACAGCTGATATTTTTTTCGCGATTTCGGCTTTGCTCCCATTAAAAAATTGTTTGTTATCATGAGCACAATCAGGTGTTGAAGTATCGGACTCTAATTTCCAGTCACCCTATTTAAAAAACTTTCATTTAAATATATAAGCCACGACTCTTAAAACTGTACGATTATCTGTCGTCACGAGAAAGTGGAAATGCGGCCTTAGACTGATTATAAATATGTCTATCTCTCTCTCTATATTATAACTATGCCTATCTTTAATTTCTGATTCGAATTTAAGTATTTCTTTATTTAAGCCTGAAAACCTGTCAAAATTCAGCATTAAAGTAGGTTTGACACGTTCTGAAAGAACTCTCTCTTAATAATTCAATCCAGAAAATCGTCTTGAAGCTATCTAAGGTGTTGGTATTTTCTCTAAAAATAGAATCTGTATTAATCAATCAATTTCAGACTAAGGTAAAAATCCGGTCTACGTTTTATTATTCAGAACAAGTACGCCTACTTAAATGCTATTTTGTATATACATTGAACGCGCTGTGCGGTATCTTCTCGTCCAATATAACCCTGTGTTGCAAGATGAAATTCTATGACCAATGCATGTTGCCAGTGATGATATATGGCTTAAACTTGATAATTCACAATGGGCCTCATTAGAAGCCTTAAAGTCAACTAAAGGGCAATGGAAAGGGCTATTCTCAGAGTTTCTTGCGTGATCGCATCAGAAATGAAGATACCAGCTAACTGTAATGGTTATAGACATATCCCAAAGAATCGCCTAAGTTATTACTTGCATTGCATTGGAAAAATATCACGTTTATTTGTATGAGGAAGCCCCACTTACATATTTGTTTTAATATGTTTTAGTATTTGTTTTTTTTTTTTATGGCAACTGAGTCGACTGCGACTATTCTGCCAGTGTCACGTTGAAACGGCTCATTGGGGGTAACCGTCGAACTGTACTTCGTGGTAGATGTTAGTAGGCAATTAAAATTTTAAGTCATTTTCGTTTAAAAATGTCGCCAAAATATTTATTAATTTAGGAGAGAGGTGGGAAAGAAGGGAATGAAAATTGGTTGGGAGAGGAATATTGCATTTGGAAATTTTAGAATAGAGATCGAACGATTTGCTATATAAGGAGCAGCAGAAGAAAATATGGTCTAAAGTACCCTCCGCAAGACCACACTCGCAAAGGGAATTATCCCTGACATGGATCTTATTTAAGAACACTGGGCTACAACAATGTTAGTATTTGTTGTTATGACGGCAACAGAAATACATAGTCTGTCAAAATTTCAACTGTCTTTTTTTTTCGGTGGGGAAAATCATCCATTGACAACCCCCGCTCTTGGGCGGAGTGGGAGATAGTGTCAGACTCTTACTGACTCTATCGACTTGAGCTACCCGTTACTCACTGTCCGTAAGCCCGCACCTACGGTGGCCGAAAATCAGGATCGGAATCCCGGCGGCGGTGGCGAGAGCGCCGTTGCCTGATGCGGTCGGCCTCCTCCTTTGCCAGCATTACTGTTTCGTAGAAGTCGGCGACCGCCTGCCACTCCTCTTCGCTCCGGACCATGGCCTCAACCAAGGCCCAGCGCGAGAGGTCTCCGCCACCGATGGCCCCCACGAGGGCACGGTGTGCTCCGCCCTGGCAGGGCACACCTCGACTGTGTGCTCCGCCCTAGCAGGGCACACCTCGACTGTGTGCTCCGCCCTAGCAGGGCACACCTCGACTGTGTGCTCCACCGTGTCCTTCGGGAAATTTCAACTGTCTAGCTATTACGGTTCTTGACGTACAGCCTAGTGACAGACAGATGGACAGCGGAGTCGTGAGTAATAGGGTTCCATTTTTATCCTCTGGATATAGAACCCAAAAAAAAACAAAAGCGCAAAACAATTTTTAAGGGAATTTAAAGAATCTACTAATTAGCAGCTAAACAGTTCAGCGAATTTTATAAATAAGGCACTGAAAATTCATGTTCTTCTCAAAAAGGAAAAACTATCTTATAAAAAGATCGCAAGAAAGATATCACTTAAGAAACTCAAGAAATCTTTCAGCAACAATTTGTAGTAGTCTTATTAGTCCCAAAAGGATTACAGTAGAGGCGATGTCTCGTCGTGATAAATTGTCTTTTGTTGCCGTCGATATACAGCGTGCTCGCTAAATTCTTAAACTATACCAATTTCGTATACTTTTACAATTTATTGTCTTTGAATAAAAACACTCTTTGTTGCCAGTGACTTTGTCTGCGTATATTTTTTCTTTCGTTTTTATTGTTTGCTTTCTTTCTTAGGTCCCAGGCTATATGTCTATGAACTTCATTATGACTACTTCAATGAGAAAGCAGGTAGATTTTTTTTTTATGGTGGTAAAAATCATCCAATGACAACCCCCCCTATTGGGCGGAGCTGGAGATAGTGTCAGACTCTTACTGACTTAAAGCCCACCCCGTTCCTTCTAACCTTCATACCGGCGCTCGAGTTCTCTTTCGAATAACCCTGGCCACAGTAGGCTTCGACCCAGCCGGACCCCTGCTGTTGCTGACAACTCCTTGAGGCGTGCGGGAACAGTGCGCGTCGTCGACGACATGGGCTTGGTCCGGACAGTTACCGGACGGCTGGACAACGAGCTACCCATTGCTCACTGTCAAGCAGATAGAGTTACTTTCGTATTGTAGATAAATATTATTCAAGATTTTTTAATGGTTTTCTTAACTAAACAAGTTTCTATTTAATTGTGACCATTGAGTTTGTTGCACATTTCTCCACAGAGATCTTTTTCTGACTGACTAGCTCTTAACAATTCAAAAGTGCCTGAAAATGGTTTATTTTAAATAAATGCTTCGAGTATTGAATCTTTGAGTCTTCTAGTCAAGTGTGCTCTATCATCCTAATCTTTCTGCCGTTGTCCCGTTTTATTTGGGGTCAGTGCAATACATTTTTTCCTTCCATTCTGGCCTGTCACTCGTCACGCTATCATTAACTCACTTGCAAGTGTACTCTACCGTTGACCATTATAATCACTTACCATCAGGCAAAATAGTGGTCAAGCACGAGTCTCGCAATAATAATAAAAAAAAACAATGAAACCGCGGGCGACAGCTAGTAAAACAATAAAAAAAAACGTGTGGCACTCGGGGACTGCCGCGGTAAAGCTATTGCATAGCATTTTTATCAACTTGCATAAGTTGATAAAAAATGCTATGCTATGCAATTATAATTATTTATTTATTTTATTTATGCAGTATTTTTTTTCGTTTGTTTTTTTTTTCTTTGATATTAATTGAAGTTACACTTTTTGAGCGTGGTGACCGATAAGAAAACAAATGAGTGAGGGGTGTTAGGTTATTTTCGTTACGGAATTTCTGGATTCGGTCTCCACGCTCAAGGCCCGCGATAGAAGCTATGCAATGCTTAAAAAAAAAAAAAAAACGAAATATTTGTCACTGTTCGATTGAGTTGGAATATGTTTACAGCTTGTTTATTTTTTTAAACAAAACAAAAGAAAAATAAATGCAATAAATAACAAAGTGATATATGTATAAACCCCACAATGCATCACGGAACAAGTCAATGCCAGTGTTGCGACCCCCTGGGGGCCAATAACGCGCTAAAGAAATCGCTGTTGAAGGGTAGTTTCAACGTTTGCACAGTAATTTTGTTACACGGATGTGCATACGTAAGTGAAGGGGAATCATTTACACGCAGGGATTATTTATTTTACTCCTGGGATTAATTTAAAATATACAGGGTTATTTGTTTTGTTTTACTGTTTATTTCATTGTTTTACTGGGAGTTTTTGCTGGTGGAGTTGTTGAAAACTCATAGTTACATATATTTACGGTAGTGTGTGAAAAATAAATACAAAAACATAAACAAAAGAAAAGTTGTTAAGCAAAAGCGAGCTTTACCCAGAATCTGGGTTTTCTTACAACTAAGGTCCCTCGCCCAAAGCGACTTTTTGTAGCGATGGCGTCGCGCGTGTCGCGAGCTCGCGACAACATCGTTACTAACGCGCGTAGTCGCATTTGCATGCGTTATAGAAAAGAAGCCAAGGCGTTCTAGCATTACTACAAGAAGACCTAATATCTAAGGATAGATTTTGTATAAACATTTTCATACTTTTGATGTTACTGTTCGCCGCCCCGCGATATGCTTCCGCTCGCAGCGCAAGGTCATGAATGGGCCATTAAAGATCTGTGTTTGACAACTGGTACCAAAGGCTTTACTTGCTTTCAGAGGCACGGGGTGTCAGTAATATCCTAGATAAACCACCCATAATTGCCGCCATAATTGTACCCACAAATTGAAGTTTTTGTATAAGCTGTGTTACTTGGTTTGGTATTTGGTGTACAATAAAGTCTATTCTATAAACCTAGAAAAGGATATGATATGATATGAAATGGAAAATTCGCAATGGTACAATTATAGTTTTGAACCTGCAAAGTCATACCTACATAAGAGGTAGGTGCCTTAACTACTGTAATGATTAAATGTCAAAAATAGCTTGACTTTGCTTCTCGATCGATTTTAGAACATTTCAATCGTCACAAAAACCCAACCTGTATACATTATGACTGTTTAGTACCTACATATACATAGATATATATAAAGACTGGTAGCGATATCGTTGATGTTCCCTATTAGTCATAAATAACGCCTTTCCGAACTATGTATGTGTGCGTCACAAATATAAGGAACAAAGAGAAATTTTCGTATATTTTTTTGTGTATAAATTTTTGTATGTGTGCGTCATAATTTCGGGGTTATGTCTTTATTCCTCGTGGTGTCTGTATTATGAAGGAATATTGATGTGTTTTTCTATGGGTTCGTGTAAGTAGGTCAATGATCATTCAATATTGGCGTTTGTGGTACTTTATATTTTTTCAACTTTTATGACCGTTGCTCAATTTTAGAGCTTTGTTGAGAAGACTTTAAAATACTGTTTTTCTTTTGCTATCAAGTCATTTCAGCCTGGAATTACTCATAGCAAGTTATAGGCTTCTTTTTTTTCTAACTCCCCGATTCTGTATGATTTGCATTTTTGAATAGAACATAATTTTCTAACATACCAATTTTATTGAACGCATTAGTGATGTACACCACAAGCTAGACGCATCAGTGATTATGCAAATATCAAATTGGGATTTGCGTCCATCTGCCACTATGGTAGATCCTATTATTAGGCCTCAACAATACGTCAAAATTACCGCCCAAGCCTGGCCTAGTATAATGAATGTGCAGTTTAATCCTAACACGAGTCACTGAATACGTATATTAGTTACAGAAGGTCCACTTTATACAAAGATCGAGTGACTCACACATAAATATTTGGACTATTCGAAAAAGTTACTGCGGTCCTGGAAAACAAAAGAAAATTGAAGAAACATAGGTTTGAGTCAGTAAAAGTCTGACACTCCCTCTGGCTTCATACAACATGGGTGTACAATTACCGGCACGGATCTTGAGTGCTGGCTTCAAGTTGCGCCGAAGTCAAATATTCGGTCGTCTCTTTAGTGGTGCGAAGTGAGACGTGGGGGCGGAGAGTGTCAGTGATTGGTTTGCTACGCCATCGCGTCATAGATGTCACTCGTTGACTCGTTCTCTGTATTGCTGCATGTATCTAACAACGAAGACGATAGGCTCTCCAATGTATGGAATGCGCAAAGCTATCCCCACTCTGACTGTGAATTCATAATCGAATAAATAATTCATAACAATTACTATCTTACTTGAAAATATGATACGCAGTGTTTTTCCATTTTGATCGCGATTCATTCATTCATAATGAATAGCCTGAACAATATTTCTATAAATTGAGTGACATTTTGGGATATAAACAAACTGATAACTTTACTGTTTGTGAATATTATTTTTTGAGACTTTACTTAAATAATAACAATACCTTTTTAAATAATCCCCTTAATTATTTGTATTACTAATTAAAAACTTGTGTTGCACAAAAGTGTGATTTAATTTTACTATGAACTAATTTATTATTATTTTGATTTATTTATTTATGGTCGCTTGGGAGAGGCCCATGCCCAACAGTGGACGTCTTTCGGCTGATATGATAATGATGATTTATGGTCTATGAAATACTCAGATAAATTTTAATGGAAGCCAAAATAAGCTGTAGTTCTTTAATTTTTATTATTTAAATTTTGACTTATTTGCAATGACGTCATTATTCTATACTAGCTGACCTGATGAATTTCGTACCGCCTAGCAGTCAATGAGTGTAGTATATCTTTCGATATAGACAACCGATTCAAAGTTGTTGTCTTTGAGGGACTGGATCAGTTTGCCTGCTGCGGTCTTCCCGTCTGATTATTATTTAGGTGTCTTTAAGGCAAGAGTGAATAGGCTCTTAATAAACTAGTGCGCTTCACCATCAACGATTGCATCACTGTTTACCATCAGGTGGGATCGCAGTCAAGCACTATTTTATATCAATTAAAAAAAAAAACAAATCCTAAACAATGGATCCAGTTACACACTATTTTCCAGTCACCGCAGGCGCGGGCTTGCGGACAGTGAGCAATGGGGCTCGCTGTCCGGCCGTCCGGACCAAGCCCAAGTCGTCGACGGCGCGCGCTATTCCCGCGCGCCTCAAGGATTTGTCAGCAACAGCAGGGGGCCAGCCGAGTCGAAGCCTACTGGGGCCAGAGTTATCCGAAAGGACGCTCGAGCCCCGGTATGAAGGCTTGAAGGAACGGGATGGGTTTTTTAGTCAGTAAGAGTCTGACACTATCTCCCGCTCCGCCCAAGCGCGGGGATTGTCATTAGATGATTTTTGGCATCGAAAAAAAGTTACACACTATTTTAATGTAGGTCTATAAAGTTATCTACATCAATTTCGTACATTATACGTGAAGCGAGCACAACTGAAAACTTCTAAAGATTTATTATACGTATAGATTAGAAGAGTAACGTGTGTAAACGTTCGTTGTTTGGAGTAGACCTTCTGCTTCTGTTCTTATCAGTTTCATACACGAATCATGCAGCCCGCTAGCAATCATCACGCACACCCTTGGGAGCGCGGCCGTGACTAAAATTCAATGATTCTGTTAAGCCTACCAGCTTCGGCTCGTTTTCATTACCCCTGACTATTGCCTTAGGGATTTTATGATGTTATTTGTAGTCAACATGTTTGGTTATGGCATAAAATGTTTGTGACAGATATTGGTGGTCTATTTCTTTGTTGAAAATTCTATTGGTACGTCATGCAGCATTTTTTTTAAAAATTTTTATTTAAGTATTTATGTAACACACATTTAAATAAAAGAAAAGAAGAAGGATACAGAAAAATAGTAAAAAGGTGATGCTTATTTCTAATGAAATCTCTTCCAGCATACCTGCGACAGGAAAGTTGAAGAAAAAAGAGAAGTAGACATCGTGTGTAAAAGTAAAAGGAAAATTAGTACACACAAAATACACAGTTAGCAATGAAATTGTATAAAAGGCAAATAAAATACATACTATTATAATAAATAAATATACACATACTTAATAAAATACATATCACACAAACACATACTAAATAATACTTTAAATAAAATAATACACATTAGTATATGCAATTATGACGAAATAGAAAGTTAGTGCTCTTTAACTCTTCTTTTAAAAACTGCAAGAGTTTGGCAGCCCCAGATGTCAGGTGGGCTTGCGTGTTGCTTGGGTGTGCTTTTTTCAATGAAGCAAAGGTAACTCAGTTTTAAAGATCGTGAATGACGACGAGTTGATGTTTTATTTTCAAACCCAACTTTGTGAAATTTATTTCATCATTATTGCTCTTAACCTTTTGAATGTCTTATGTTACACAGTTCGACATAAGCAATTGTCTTTCTATTGTGTCTCTAATTACGGCATTCAAAGAGTTAATTCATTAAACCCTAAGAAAATGCCAGCGTTCGCTCTCCATTATCTTTTTTATTGTTGATAAGTTCGCGCTTGACCGCTATCTCACTTGATGGAAAGCAACGATGTGATCTGATAAGATATTTCTATTGTGTCTCTAATTACGATATTCGAAAGGTTAAAACTGCGGAGCAAAACATCGTGAAGAAATCAGCATTATATGTATTCTAGAACCATAAATCCGTAAACATGTGAGATACCAACCGCGTGGTGGATTACGAACCAGTGCCTCTCCTTCAGAGGAGGCCTTAGTCTAGCAGTGGGAACATTGTAAGGTTGATAATTACTATGCCTATTTTGTATATGCTGTAGAGCAAAAAATACAAATACCGGCACGGATCTTGAGCGCTGACTTGAACTTGAAATCGCACAGACTTGAATGAGAAGTGAAGTATTGAGTATCTTTAGTGGTATGAAGTGAGACGCGGGAGCTGGGAGTACATCTTTGTAGTAACAGTGATTGGCTCGACGATGTGTACGATGCACAAATTGATCCTGACTCTTTCGACGAGCGCTCAAGATTCGTGCCGGTATTTGTACTTCCTTTATTGTTTTTAATTTGCCGTTGGGGCCGATAGATTTTGAAGTGGCGTCCGCGTACCGGAAGACGCAGCGTTCAAAGGCCTTCTACAACGTGGACCATTGACCTCGTGAAGGTTGCGGGAATCCGATGGATGCGAGACGCACAGGATCATTCATTGTGGCGACCCTTGAGGGAGGCCTATGTCCAAAAGTGGACGTAGATTGGCTGAAATGATAATGATGATGATGACTCTGAGCAATGTGCCCGCCTATATATAGGCGAATAACCCTGTAGGGTTATTTGTAAAACACCGGCCACCCCTCAGGACTATATTATGAACATCATAAACAACAATTTTTGTTCTATGGCTTTTCAAAATTAATTAATGCCTGCTAACTTTATTAACTTTAAATCAATTTAACTTTTTACATACACAAATAAAAACTATAATTACAGTTAATTAAAAAAAATAAAATAATAAAACCCTACGCTAATTACAACTAACTAAAATATGGCGTCAAAAAACTCTTCCACATCGCTTTTCAAAATTCATCAGTGGCCATGTATTTGTGCGGACAACTACGTAATATAACAAGCTTATAACTTTGTGATGAGTTATGAAATTTGGTGTGTAGCTTCTATAAATATAAATACTAGACACATGTTTTGGGTTCCGGATATACGAAATATATCTATTGGCACATCACATCGTTGTCTACTCCTTTAGTCGATATTGTTACCGGGCCACGCTGAAACCAGCGCTGTGTACTTGTTGCATTTTTGCGTGTGGACACAGCATTATGTTCGGACGTGGCGAATATTTTCTTATTACTATCATTTTCTGTTATATTTTTTTTTTGTTTTAATTATTTTATTTCTTTTTTTTTAATATAAATATGTATTATGTTAGATGATCTAGACACGCGTATCACGAGAACTGGTTAGAGACGGCGCGAGAGAAGAATGTCTGGAAGGACTTGGGGGAGGCCTTTGTCCAGCAGTGGGACAGCAATGGCTATTTAAAAAAAAATATATGTTAGTCTTTAGTGTGTGCCTCTTTCGGGCAAATAAAATGTTTTTCTTTCTTTCTTTCTATAAAGTTTTATACATCAATGCCTCATATTTCAAACTAGTCTCAAGAAACGGCACTAACAATACACGGTAACTTCATACCTCTTACGTCCCAGGAGTTAATGTCACCGTACCTTATGTCCGCAAAACATTACGTACAGGAAAGTTAAATAGTCTGTGTTTCCTGATAGCTACAACCCGGGAATCTTTAAGTCGAGAGTGAATAGGTTTCTTTTAGGTAAGCGCGTTCCATCGTCGACCGCATCGTCGCTTTCCATCAGGTGAGATAGCGGTCAAGTGCGAACCTATAAACAATAAAAAAAAAAATAAAAAAAAAAAAATTAGACGGGCATCAACATTCATGACGTGCAACGATGAGCGACGACCGACGACGAGTGACATTTTCACAACGGAAGAGGGGCACAGAGTAATCAACGAAATCAGAAGCGACGCGTAGGGGGGCTAATTGGAGTATGGGTGTGCGTATGTATGTTTATATTGTTTCGGTTGAGTGTTAGCTGTCAACATCTATTTGTAAGCCAGTTTATGCAAGGATCTTGGTCATTGTGATTTACAGAGGTATATGGGGTGGCGTAAATAGTAGTCCAACCTTAAGAGGTCGATACACCTTATATTCAGCTATCACATACCACAATTTAAAACCATCTTTAACCATAGGTGTCAGAATAAAACTGATATTTATATATTTTTTGGAAAACAATACCTTGCGACACTAATTTGGCTCTAATTTCAACAAAAAACATTATTTTCCTATTTTGTTGTTTTGTATATTACTGCTGAATACATGTGCTCAAATAATTATTTAAAAAATAATATGTAGTTTGCCGTCATCTTGTCCTAGAAGGATCGAACCTGAGTCGGAGAAGGTGCGAAGTGATCCACGCACGCCTCTTAGACATGTTAGTAATCCTTAGGGGTCCAAGCGGGCCGATGCCTGCTAGGATAATGAAAAAGGCTGATAAAAAGGATACTTATGGTCCTAAAAAGGCATTTGAAGAAACATAGGTGTGGTTTTAGTCAGTAAAAGTCTGACAGGTTCTTCTGCTCCATCCTAGCGTGGAAGAAGTCATTTGATGAATTCGCACCTCAAAAAAACTGCAACCTACGAACTATCACTTGTACTGACTTTTACCTACTTGTTTTGCTCAGAAACTAAGAAAGCTATATTTTGACGCGTTAAAGAAAAGATAAATTTCGAACCAAATGACAATAAAACGTTGTACATTTTTAAAAATTGCATGTCATGGGGGAAGTGTCAATAAAATTTTAATCACTACCTTTACTCACACAGTACACTGACCTATAACTGTTTATTGAAGGGACCCTGATATAGAAAGTGGCATATTGGTGACGGAAGAGGGGCACAGAGTAATCAACAGATGCGACACTGAGGGGGGCGTTAATTCGAGTGTTGTTGCGATATTATTTTTGAAGTACAGCGTGGTAAGACTAGGCACGCACTGACGTGCTTTTTCATGGTAACAAATACAGTATCTACTCTCTATACTATATTTTCTCTACATGGATTCGTCTAGCCGAGTCGCAGTCATTGTGGATTTAGCTTACACAAAAGTAACTTATTAGTCACGATTCTCAAAACGTTGTTAGTCAAAAAGTTTTAATAAAGTTATAAAAAATTCACCACTTTAGTTTACTTGTGACGTAAGTGCTCTGAAGGTTTAAAAACTGCCGAGAAAAATAAATTTAAATACCTAAACCCTTAAATTACCCGAGCAGTAAGAAATAATGTGTAGAAGTAGTAAAAAAACGATTTTAAACTATAAACTGTTTTGAGGTTGAAAATCATCAAATAACTTATTCCACATCCCACACTGGGTGGAGCTAGATATTGCCAGATAGTGTCTGATTTTACTGACTCAAACCCACTTGATCCTTCAATTTCCCTTTGTGTTTCAATTCCACGGTAAACCTTTGAAATAACCTCCCAGGCCATGAATTACATGACTTTCATTAAAATATTATTTTCATAAACATCAAATAATATCAAACAAAAAATTCAGCCTTCCAGCGTTATAATCACGTTCCTACCTACAAAAACTGTTAGCAACGTCCAACAAAAAGCCTGCTATTACTAAAGCCTTACGAAAACACGTCAACCGCCTGTCTAAACTCAGCTTTAATAACCGTCACGTCTTGCCAACTTATTCTTTGGCCATTAGAACACGGGTCACGCATAGCTCAGACCAAAGGGCGCGTGAAAAATATAAGCGCGGCCATAGAGCTATGTGACACCTCTACGGCCAGCATTAGCAGTCTTAACGTATATACGTCAGCGAAGTAAAAAGTACGGAGGTGTTACTGAAGTCAATAGTACGGAAGCCAGATTGACAACACCAGCTTAACAACGAGACGAAGTACTGTGTGACGTATACACCGCTTGACAGCTAACTACCCTCGCGTGCTCGAGAAGTAATTATATAAATCCTTCACTATCGTTCGGGATTAAAACTTACAACCTTCATCCAGAAATTCAACATGCGGCTTGCGATTCAAAGATTTATTTATTTTATCCCCCAGTTACTTAACCTTTCGAATGTCTTAAGTTACACTGTCCGACATAAGGTAATTGTCTTTCTATTGTGTTTCTAATTACGACATTCAAAGAGTTAATGTACTATTATCTAGGAATTATATTACCTAAAGATCATTTTCTATTTCACAGTGGCCGAAGTTATTGAAAGAAGCGAGTACATACATAAAAAATCACCTTTATTAACTTATTTATTTTACTTTACCAAAAACAGTTATCCGCCAATAACATTAGTTAAAGACTATCGTATCTATATTAATATAGAAAAAAAAAATTAAGAAAAAATCACAGTCATCCCACAGAACTCCAGACATACTGACATGACATTCGTCCGCGAACACATCACAGTCAGGGTGAGTG
Source organism: Mythimna albipuncta (assembly GCA_929112965.1). NCBI lineage: Eukaryota > Metazoa > Arthropoda > Insecta > Lepidoptera > Noctuidae > Mythimna > Mythimna albipuncta. The sequence continues at coordinate 21,489,953 of OV815963.1, forward strand.
TCTAAAAGAGTGTTGACCGCAAAAAAAAGTGCGAGGGACAGGAGACTGGGCTCGCGCAACAGTGTGACTCGCAGGCACAGCGAACAAGCTGTGTCTCCTGATACGGCTATACTTAACTGGGGCACAAAGTTGAGATAGCTCGCCATGCGGCTCTGTAGCCTGATTCACGTAAAATCAAACAAGCCAAATATCGTTGAAATTTTATAGTCGTTCGATCGAAGTCCTGTTCAAAAGCGGTATTCACGATCTATCGACTTATTTCCAGTTGAATTAATAAGTATTCTACTAGAATAATGTAATACAGCTTTTTTTTTAAATCGAGGAATTTCAAACGACTTTAAAATCGGTGTCGTTCAAACTCGATTGATGGATGTGAATACGGAAATGGCCTAAACGACTAAATCGCTACGATATCGTTACGGTTTTCATTACTTGAATCGGGCTACTGAAGTATCAGTTTTCCCATGAAGTATTTTAATCACTTATGTCATTTCAAACCGTAGCCAGTACAACGTTCTGTGGTCTATGATCGTGACAGATAAACAGACCCTTGATTTGTTTCTGCTGGTACCGTGACAAATAACAAGACTGATGGTAGAAGGCGCTTTGACGTTATCAGATTAGGCACGTTTTCCTTATGTTTTTTGTTGAATCTGAGCGTTTGACGTTGCTGTGAGGGAAATGAAAGTGGAATAGTGTTAGGAATACTGTAACGTGGTACACTGTGTTATAACAAGCCGTGCAGATAAGTTCCATTGTATTTCCGTACAATGAGAGGTCAGTTTATACTGGTAGGTAGGCGAAAGAAATCGCATGAAAAGTAGCTCCTATTAACGTACGAACAAGCGAGACAGTTATACTTTTTAAAGACTATGCTAATATAGGTTTTTGACAATTTGATTAAGGGGATGCAAATTTTCGATATTTTATATTTATACATTTTCATTGTTTTTCATATAACTGCTCTTACGCGATTATGACGTTATTACACATTTTTAGTTAGATATTTTGGAAACATAGTATTTTGTGGCTATTAATAAAGTGAATTCGATTTATAAAGGATCATGGCGAAGCCCGAACAAAATTTTGCTGACATATTTTTTTAGCGTCAACTGATGAAAATTATACAAAAGTATACAAATTAAATTTATAAACAATTTTTTCTCAGACATTACTATTAAAAGAATCCTTTTATTAAAGATATTCCAGTTTAAAGTTACTGAGATTACGTTTATTATGTCAATAATAGCTACAAACCTCCTTATAGAATTAAAACAAAGCATTTTTGAACGAACGTTGAGTTCGACAAACAGTAATTTTTATTTTTATGTTTATTATCTGATGCGGAAATATATTCCTAGGTATTTATTATCAATACATAATGCAAAGCATATTATTATTATGTTACTTGACCAAGATTTATATTAGTGGCACCGTCAAGAGTTTAGTTTAACCATGCCATGAAGTTAATCCAGAATTTAAAAAAATGCTAGGCTATGATTTTACCGTCGTAAAAAATCTAATCAATTCAGTTGAGAATTATGACGATATTTTTGAATTGCTTAAACTGGCTATTAGCATGATTTGATAATACGTAACAAATTATCTTGCAACTATATATATCATGGTGATATAAGGGTACTTTAAATCAATGATGTAGACGCTTAATAATTTCATTAACAATTTCCTCGCCGTTGTTCTTTGTGTTTAAATAATTTAGTAAAAATATACCTCTAAAAATCTGCTATTTTGCAAGAACTTTAACACTTCATAATTTACTCAAAAGTTAAAAAAGTCAAAAAAGTATACCTAATAAAAAAGCCTTGCAAATATCAAGATTCAAAAACTTTTAAGGGTTTTAAAAAACCCTTAAAAGTTTTTGGACCAAGTTTTATAAAATATTCTAGTAAATCACGGAATTACAGAATGCTAACAGAGCTTTCAGGCGTTTTCTTTTTTTCGCGTTTCCTTTTTCGTCAAACGTCGCGTTGAATTGCGTATGAAGTAACAAGCTTTTAAACCAAGCTTAATGTTGACGATAGGCGAGTGGAAAAGCAGCCTCTTAAACAAATATTTAAAAAAAAATTTGATTGAGTTCAGGATGACTGTCAAACTATAAGGGGTAGCTTATGTTTTACATAAGTTGTTTCTACGTTTTTTGTTTCTAGGATAATTTGAAAGTACCTACTGGTCCGATTGCAAAAAATTTTTCACCGATAGAAAGCTGCTCTATTCCTGAGTAACATATGCAATATATAATGTACGTGGACGAAACCGCGGGCAAAAACTAGTAGTACTAATATAATATAAAATATCAACCCGATAAGTAAACCGGAAATGGCAAGTTCGGGAGGTTCCTGTTCCGAATCAAAGCGGAAGAGACGCCCGGGTGTCGCCACTGTGCGGAACGCCCGGAGGACACGGTGGAGCACACAATCGCGGTGTGCCCTGCTTGGACGGAGCATCGCCGTGCCCTCGTGGGGGTAATCGGCGGCGGAGACCTCTCGCGCCGGGCATTGGTCGAGGCCATGGTCCGGAGCGAGGAGGAGTGGCAGGCGGTCGCCGACTTCTGCGAAGCAGTAATGCTCGCTAAGGAGGAGGCCGACCGCATCAGGCAACGGCGCTCTCGCCGCCGCCGCCGGGATTCCGATCCCGATTTCCAGCCACCGTAGACGCGGGCTTGCGGACAGTGGGCAATGGGTAGCCCGCTGTCCGGCCGTCCAGTAACAGTCCGGACCAAGCTCAAGTCGTCGACGGCGCGCGCTGTTCCCGCGCGCCTCAAGGAGTTGTCAGCAACAGCAGGGGCCCAGCCGGGTCGAAGCCTACTGGGGCCAGCGTTATCCGAAAGGGCGCTCGAGCCCCGGTATGATATGGGTTTTTTAGTCAGTACGAGTCTGACACTATCTCCCGCTCTGCCCAAGAGCGGGGGTTGTCATAAGATGATTTTTCCCATAAAAAAAAAGGTCATGCGGCAAAACATTGGTTCAAGTGACCGTAGAATGTGCGATGCGAATCAATTCGCAAGTTCTCACAATACGCCGTACGAGTTTGGAGATTATACGATACGACGTCGCATCGCCATTTTGAACTTAGGTTCTAATTCCAAGATTATCTTTCTTCAATACTACTTATAAACATAATAAATAACTATAATTACAGTAAATTAAATAATAATAAAACCTCACGCTAATAGATAGATAGATAGATAGATTTATTCTTTATTGTACACCAAAATAAAAATTACATGAGAAACTTAAAATTTATAGGGTTTCACAAAGGGCTAATTACAACTAACTAAAATCAAACTAAAAATGGTATTGGGTTCGTGTGCTCACAAGTTGTTTAAAGATCTGTCGAAACGTCTAGTTGACATTTCGCGTGACCCAAGGGCTAGCTTTTACCTTGGACAGAGGATAAGCATTGCCATACAGCGTGGCAATGCCGCCAGTCTTTTGGGCATATAGTCGACAGAGATGTAGAAGAGTCTTTTGACGCCATATTTTAGTTAGTCTACGACCAGTGCGTATTGCCAGTGATGACATATGGCACCGAAACGTGGTCGCTCACAATGGGCCTCATCAGAAGACTTAAAGTCACCCAAAGAGCAATGGAAATGGCTATGTTCGGGTTTTCCTAGCGTGATCGAATAAAAAATGAAGATATCCGCAGGAGAACTAAGGTTGCCGACATAGCAAGAAGAATTGCCAAACTTACGTGGCGATGGGCAGGGTACATTGCTCGCAGAACAGATGGCCGTTGGGGCCGAAAGGTTCTGGAGTGGCGATCACGTACCGAATGACGCAGCGTTGGAAGGCCTCCTACAAGGTGGACTGAAGACCTGGTGAAGGTCGCGGGAAACCGATGAATGCGAGACGCACGGGAACGTTCGTTGTGGCGACCCTTGGGGGAGGCCTATGTCCAACAGTGGACGTGTATCGGCTGAAATGATGATGATGATGATGATTTAGTTTGATTTATTTAGTTTTAATTAACGTGGTGTTTTATTATTATTTTTTAATTTACTGTGATTCAAGTCAATACAAAGTTATCATCGCTCAAAGTGACCTGTTTTATAAAACATCGTAGATAATGAACCTAACACAGGGTGAATAACCCTTACCCCAATTTACATTTTAATAAAAGAGTTTTGGCAGAACTGCTGTGTTGTTAAAATTTGCAGTTAAATTATAATGGAAGTATAAATTATATTGAGGTTATTTATTCTGGTGCATAATTTTTATTTTTCGTGCTAGCGTGTAGGCCAGATTTACATTGTTTTACTAGGGCTACCCGTAAATTGTTTCCGGCTAGATTTTGGCAAGCCTAAGTGTTGCTGAAAAAAGTATACAGATAAATAAAATTACGTGTTTGAAATAATGATACTTAGCTTATGATGATGTTACTGACGCTTCGTCGTTAATAAACTAGTGCGCCTCACCAATGATTGCATCACAGCTTACCATCAGGTGGGATCGCAGTCAAGCACTAGTTTATCTCATTAAAACAAATACATAATTTATTTTTACCCGCGCCTCTAAGAGATCTCAGCAAAACCGTCGTGGCCCATTAGGGCCGAAGCCTACTGGAGCCAAGGGTTGGCTTCCTAAAAAGGAAACCCGAGGTCCTGGAACGTAAGACAAACAAGGAACAAGAGTGGGTTTTAGTCAGTAAAAGTCTGAAATGCCCTTGCGCTCCACTATTCTTTCATTTTCGAAGGGAAACCATCACAAGGCAACCAGACTTTGGAGATAAGTCCGGGGAGTGTGGGATATTTATTTCATTAAAACCTCCTTGGAGATTATTATCAGCATATAGAAGGGAATATACTAAAACGAAAAATATCATTGCAATATTTATTTGTAAATTAATTTGATTGCAGTTTTTTTTTGTTTTCTTTCTGTAGATGAACTGATTATCAAGTGAACTGTTCTTACCTGACCTTATGGTAAGTAATCTGGACACGGCAAGATCGGGAGGTTCCTGGTGTCGCTACTGTGCGGAACGCCCGGAGGACACGGTAGAGCACACAGTCGAGGCGTGTCCTGCTTGTGCATATAGAAGGGGCGTAGTTACGTCCAAAAAGACGATTCCAGAACCCCCTCTCGCTCTACCCTAGAGTGGGAAGAGTCATCGATCTGATATCCCACCAAAAAAAGTGAGATGTGTTTTCATTTTTCAAAACCAATAAATAGATTCCTTTGTGTTTCATAAAAGTCAACGATCTTTATTAAGAAACTAACTTTTGCCCGCTGCTTCGCCCGCGTATATAAAATTTATCTTATGCCACTCAGGAATAAAACAGCTTTCTGTCTGTGAAAAAATTTAAGCAATCGGACCAACAAAAAAAACAAACTTCCCCTCTTTATTATATTACTGTAGATAAAGAAAGAAAACATGAAACAAATCTTTCTTTCTTTGATTCAAAGAAGCCAAAGTTCTTTATAAAGAAATTGTGTTATTAAGCTCTATAAATAACTCTAAAGTTACGTATGTCAACCAACTCACGAATTATAAATCAAATGTAAATCCTAAAGCTCATACATAATTCAACAAGGTCAACTAAATTTTCAACTTTCACACACATAACGTATTTATAAACGAGAAAATATTACAGAGCTCTTGGCTAAATACCTAATTTCAAGTGGGTCTTCAGGGTTTTTTTTTGTTTTTAGTTGTGATGTCAACTTTCAGTGAGCTGTGGTGGCCGAGTTGTATGTATCCCTGTCAGGTACATTACTTTGTGTAATTTATTTCATCACCACTGCTCTCAAAACGGTGAAGGAAAACATCGTGAGGAAACCGGCATGTCCTAGACCCAAAAATTCGAAGACATGTGACATCCACCAACCCACACTGGGCCCGCGTGCTGGATTATAGCCCATTCAATCTCCTAGAGAGGAGGCCTGAGTCCCAGCAGTGGGAACATTAAAAAGGCTGATGATGATGATGATGCTTAAGCATTGGGTTTGGTATGCCCCTACGGTTATGCTGACATCAGTTTGAGGCACGGCTGGAACGCTACTCGCCGTCGACGACTCGGGTTTAGTCAGGCGGTTACCGGAGAGCCGGACAGCGATCTATTCGTTGCGCGTAGTCCGCATGCCCACGCATACCGTGCATGTTAGTCTCGTTTAGAGTCTTAGCGGCTGGGGTTTGAACGTGTCCGTTTGCTCACGAGTGCGGCTGTCTCCTTCGCTAGCATTACAATCGCAAAAAGAGGCCGGTTCTTCTCCATAGGAAACGACCAATTTGGAACCCATGTAGATGTGAAATAAAATATTTTGACTTTAACTTTGACTTTGAGGCGCTCATTCACCCGGCGTGAAAAGTCACCCCCGCCGATCGCCCCTATGAGGACACGGTGGTGCACCGCCCAGGCGATCTTTAAGCAACGCTTGCCTTACCGGTCTGTAGATGTGTCCAAAAACATTACACGAAACTCTAACGTGTCTAAGAATGTGCTTTAGCCTGTTAAATCCGGCTGACATTTGTAGATCTTTGACAGTCATTAAGGATACTCAGAAGGTAGAACATCCGGCGCCAGTCTTTTCAAAATACTGGTTAGCGATATGGTATTGCCAAGATACTAGGTTATGGAGGTCGCATAGCAGTGGTTCTATGTAAAATACTGCAATTCGACTACAAAAACAAATTGCCATCTACACTAATATTATAAAGAGGTAAAGTTCGTTTTTTTTTTTTGTTTTTTTTCGTTTGTCTCAGAAATACTGATCCGAGTGCAAAGAAACTACTTTAAGTTACTCATTGTAACATTAGCTTTATCCCAGTGAGCGAGCCTTCAAATTTGTTTGCAAAGACGACTATACTACAATCTCGTTCCCAAATAACATCAGCTATCCGTCGGTAAAAGTCCCGTCAAAATGGATCCAGTCGTTTTTGGAAATTAACCGGAACAACACAACAAAATTATTATATATATTATAGTATTTTAGTTATAGCTCTGAAATATATAGGTATTTTGACACTAAAATCAGACATTTAAATTTTATTTTCATTATTTATTTATTTATACTTTATGCACTAGTAAATACTGTCTATAAGTGGATTTCCATCCATCCATCTAAACATGTACATATGGAATGCAATAAAATATTGAGTATTGAGTATTGAGTATTAATGCCTTAGACATTTTCTACCAGTCGACCTTAGGGTGGTGCAGAAACAGAACTTGGTAGGTGCCACTTAAAGGCAAACCAACTAGTAATATTGATTTAAGTATATACGTTTTATTTTATAATTATATATTTATTTTGGTTTTAATTTAATAAACCAAAATAAATATATAATTATATAAATAAAATGTATAGACTTAAATAAATACTTAACTAAATACATACAAATAAACAAAATTATTATGAGAACCGAAATCCCCATATCAACATACATACACATAAGTATAGATAATGCAAAAGTTGCTGGTTATATTCTCAGTACCCTACTATTAATTGATCAGATCATCGACCGCTTTTAAGTTTTCTTAATCGCATAACTCATTGTAAAATCTGAAGCAAAATAAACGGAATATTTTAAGCTCTTACGGAGTATTCCGATTGAGTTGTAATATGTATGTTACGAGTCCTTTTGAAATCCATGTCAACAGAATGTTGTCATTGCAACTTCAATATTCATTTTAATTTTGTCAAAAATATCCGGAATTAAAACTGAATATTTAAATTGCATAATGTTGTATCTCGATACAATGTTCCATTTTATTTCAGCTCGGAATAAAATGAAACATTTCACATATCTACTTTTAGTAGGAAAAATATCATTGCAATTTTTATTTGAAAATGAATTTTGTTACAGTTTTTTTTTTCTGCAGATGAACCTGAACCTGATGACTATCTTCCTGATGATGATTATCAAGTGCACTGTTTTACCTGACCTAAAAAGCATCGAAAGAAGAAAGAAAGAATAATATTCTATTTGACACACACAGATACATACATCGCATATCCATCAGCACCATAAAACCTTAAGAAAATTTTTGAATGCATGCCCTTTAAGTGAGTGTATTGCTAGGCTCTTTATGAAGGAACCTGTTTCAACTATCTAACCTGAGAAGTACCACCACACGTACTTCTGACGTAAAACAGTGCTGCTGTATTGCAGATTGAAGAGTAAGGCGATTATCACACTGCCACGTATCACGCTGCATGTTGCGTACCAACGCACATACGCGCGTACTTGCGGGAGTGCAGATCTGAATCATCCTGCGGGTTTTTTTTTGCGCACTCACGCGTTTAGGTGCATTTTGTAAATTCACACAGGCTCTGACACATTGCATACAAAATCACGCACGGCACTACGAGACTCAGTTTGCCATACCTTGCGTGTCGCCCCGCAGCCACGCGCGTGAGTGCATGTCTGCATGAACGCGCGTGGATGCATATTCAGTGTGTTGACTATGCGTGTTTTCTATACAAACGGAGATACTAACAAGCAAAGTATCTAAAGGTTTTGTGTAATTTTTACTGTACTTAAAAAAAAATGTATTCCTAATTTAATTATCTAAATTTTTTGGTAAAAAGATTTTATTATTATTATTATTTTTAATAAACATATGCCATGTAAAGAACTCATTAGAGACACGGTAAGAAGTTTCGCTATAAACCTAAAAAACGGAAAAGAAGAACATCATAATTCCCAGACATAAATTGCGTAGCGTTCACAAAATAACGTTTTCATACACGTTTTGTGAAAAAAGGCAAGGTTCCACGTCAATGTGGCTCGTTACAGGGATTCAAGAATAAGTCGTAATATGAGCTGTGCCGAGGTAAGTATAGCAGGTTCGTTTATTTGATGAAAATATATGCGAAGTCAAACGGAAAGATGGAGTAATGTTCTATACATTACTCCATCTTTCCGTCTCACATTCACGAGTATACTACAAAACAAAGAGAGTAATTAGAATATAAATCATTCTGAAATGAATCATCATCACCATCGTTTCAGCCGATATACGTCCACTGTTGGACATAGGCCTCCCCCAAGTGTCGCCACAATGAACGGTCTTGTGCGTCTCTTTTAGTTTATAGGATTGTGTGAGGCACGAATAAACGTTTTTCTTTCTTTTCTTTCTTTTCTTTCTTTTCTTTCTTTTCTTTCTTTTCTTTCTTTTCTTTCTTTTCTTTCTTTTCTTTCTTTTCTTTCTTTTCTTTCTTTTCTTTCTTTTCTTTCTTTTCTTTCTTTTCTTTCATCTCGCATCCATCGGTTTCCTGCAACCCTTACAGGTCATAGATCCACCTTGAATTAATGCTTACATACTCTTGTTGTATGTAGAAACTGTGCATTTCCTATAAAATTAACTAATAAGTCATCAACAGTCGATTGCATCCCCATATCACTAGGACTCTAACTACTGGATTACATTACTAACGCTTACCACTCCGATGGGTAATGTGTAATGCTTTATTAGGCAAATTTGCGAAATGGGAGCGAGGGATATTATATTTTAGTAAATTATTATGATATATATAGGTTTACGTGAGAATCTTTCTCTATAATTGGTCCTATAATTGATTGCAATCTAGTCTAACAGAAAAATAAACAATTTACCTCTAACTTATTATTATACGTGATAGATTAAGTGTGTTAAAACTTATAATAGCTATTGCATTACTGCTTACCATCAGATGGGATCGCAGTCAAGCACTAAAAAATTTAAACCAATAAAGAAACAATAAAGAAAAAATTGCGTCCTTTTATTTATGTATACGAACAAAAGTTAGTGTTATATATATATAACATAGCATTAATCACTTTTATACACTAACTTTAAACACTAACTATAATTCTCTTTTGATTTGCGTAGTAATTAAGTAATACGATTTTGTTCTCTTCTGATATTTTCATGTTTGATTTTTTTTCTGACGTTCACAGTTTTCCTTATGAGTTTTCAGCAAAACGGTGTTTTTGTAAGCCTCATTTTTTGATGTTTCGTGTTCTGTCGACAAGCCAGAACGAAATCAAAACTTAGCAACATGATTCTCATTTAATTTTGTAAAAGCAGCTAAATTCTTTTAATAAATAATCAAATTAAACTCAACAAAGCAGTACCAGGGATAAACGAAACAAAAGCAACTCGCTTTTATAAATGTTACACATTTTATGAAGACAAAATGGGCGCATTATATTTTTATGTTAGCTCAACATTTTGAGTCCAACACGGCGCGACGCCAGTTAAATCATCTTTACTTCAGCTCAACTTATATTATGTAAATAAATGCTTTAATATATACGTACATAGTCAATTATGCAGAGTCGTGTTGACAAATGTTATTATACCAAATTACACGGGAACATTTGAGTCCGATGTCAAACAATAGACCTCAAACAATGAAAATACATGGCGCGGGGAATGGAACGCGCCCGCGATTCTCAACGCGCTTTCTTGTTGAAATTTTGGAATGGAATTTTTCTGTGGAAATATACGGGTTCGAAGAACGGATTTTACCGCTTGTTATTAAATATTGTTTAGTTTTAAAAATGTTTACGAAAAAAAATCAAAACAAGTTAGTTACGATAGGCAAATGTGGTGACGCTTGGGGGAGGCCAATGTCCAACAGTGGACGTGTATCGGCTGAAATGATGATGATGATGAATCAACCAAACCATAATATTTTCACAATTTTTGGTGACCTACTACGGACGCTGTTCATTCGTTCGTTCGTCCTATAAGGCCTGTCCAATTATAATTTCGGTATCTTCAAAGTTAGAGTGAATAGGTGAGGTTCACCCTTAATGATTGTATCGCTGCTTACCATCGGGTGGGATCGCAGTCAGGCACTGTTTTAAGTCACTTTTTTAAAAGGTTACTCGTGGTTCTAGAACGCGAAAGACAACTGAAGGAATATTATAAGTGTGGTTTTATCCACCCTAGACAAAAAGAAGTCATTACATAATGTCTCACTTCAAAAGCGTTGAGCGCTGAAAACAAACATACATAATCTCATGCTCAAACAAATAAAGATTCTCAAATCTTGAAACTCTTGTGAATACCGGGTACATACAATTTATCTTCCCGTATGTTTCCCAACAAACAATCGTATTAATGTAAGATTTGGAACTGTCGCCATGTACAGAGCGCATTTTAGCGAAATTATTGTTATTATATAGTAGTGCAGAGTCATAATGGCTGAAAGATGGGATCCTACAGCTCTGGTGTAATGTGGGGTTTAGAATATAAGGTGAAATGGATGGTTTTAGTAATTTGTGTTGGTAACAATAGTTTGCACGTTCTCAAGGTATGCTATGGAATAGGCAGTGAGCTTTAAACGTCTGACTGATCGAAAGAAAGGATACACACATTTTCTTTACGGTAAATGATGCAATCTTGACAATAACCTACAAATAATAAACATTCTATAAAAAAAAGTTGTAAAAGTTGTAGACTCGTCGCATTTTGCGTGTGGTCACCCACACGCAAAATGCGACGAGTCTACAACGTCTTTCAAAACTAGCATTAATCTATACATTTTTGTCCATATCAGCAACACAAAATAGATAAGTACAGAAGTCAATCTAAATACAAAGCGCGCTCGAGCAACGCACACATAGACACTGCTCACAGACAGGATGTCTCGGTCGCGTCTCGGATCACTCGTCGAACAGTTCCGGCTCAAACGCTCATTAGTGTGCGTCCACCGAGCGTAGGTATAAAAAGTGAACTACATATATGAGATTGCCTGCTCGCAAAGGAGGAGGTCGAACGCATCAGGCAACGGCGTTATCGCCACCGCCGCCGCCGGGGTTCTGATCCCGATTTCCGGCCAACGTAGGCGCGGGCTTGCGGACAGTGAGCATTGGGTAGCTCACTGTCCGGCCACTGTCCCGACCAAGCCCAAGTCATCGACGGCGCGCACTGTTCCCGCTCGCCTCAAGGAGTTGCCAGCAACAGCAGGGACCCAGCCGGGTCGAATCCTACGGAGCCAGGGTTATCCGAAAGGGCGCTCGAGCCCCGGTATGAAGGCTAGAAGGAACGGGGTGGGTCTTTTAGTCAGTAAGAGTCTGACACTATCTCCCGCTCCGCCCAAGGGCGGGGGATGTCAATGCATGATTTTTCCCACCATAAAAAAAAATATATATATGAGATTGCCTTCTGTACCTATCTATTTGGTGCCAGCAACCTCCGAAACAGTTCAATAAACCCTTGTAAGTACAGCCAAACGCAAACCGCTTTACTTATCTCCCTCCTTACTTGTATTGTCACAGTTACAAACTTTACATTAGATTTATGCTCGTACAGTTTGTGGGGTACGCAATAATTGCTAGGCTATGATTTATATTGTCCGCGGTGCAACACAGTCCTTACTGCGATGTGGCCGAGGATTTATGTTCCAAGTTAGTGGAGTGTTGTTTGTTAGTGTGTTGTGAAGGGGTGTCTTGTGGGTAAAGGCTGCTGGCATTATAGGAGCGACGTAATGTCTTTTTTTTAAGCTATTGCATAGCTTCTATCGCGAGCCTTGAGCGTGGAGACGGAATCCAGAAATTTTGTAACGAAAATACCCTAACACCCCCACTCATTTGTTTTTTGAGCGTGGTGACCGATAAGAAAACAAATGAGTGAACAATCAATAAAAATTCAATTCAATGTGTGAAAGTGTAACTTAAAACAAAGGAAAAAAAAAAGTGAATCATCAGTGATCTCTTTTTAACCCAAAGGTTGACTGGAAGAGAATGCCTTGTTGCATTAAGTCCGCCTATGTACCACTACTGTACATGAAGTTTAAATAAATAAATAATAAAAATATACTGCATAAATAAAATAAATAAATAATTATAATTGCATATGTTGATAAAAATGCTATGCAATAGCTTTACCGCGGCAGTCCCCGAGTGCCACACGTCTTTTTTTTATAAGATTTCAGACCTCAAAAAACTGACAGATGGGCAACAAAGTGATCCTAAGATCACTTTGTCGAGTCTGTCAAGACTCTTTATATATGGAACGCATAAAGGTACTTAAATTTTCAACCCCTTTAAGCTGCGAAAAAATCAAACTCCTGCGCAAGTCTGACTCGTACTTGCCCGTTTTTTTTATTGCATTTAAATATACTATAACACTTTAGAATGTGCTTCCTTTTGACATAAAAAAAAGATGAAAGTAAATCGGTCAAATTCAGAATTATTACTTAAAATCTTCTCAACTTTAGTTTGGTATTCGTCGTAATTGTTATACATATTTTAAGTTCTCTTAATTATAATGATTAGATATTTATCATAATATTTCTTAGTTTGATATATTCGTATTAACATGTATAATGGTATATTAATTTTATTATTACGAAGCCACTTAATTCAATAACATTTCATTATTTTTTAAATTATTTAATCTTTATTTTAGTCTCTCTTATAGAGGAAGCTGAATCCCAGCAGTGGGAACAATAAAAAGGCTAATGACAATGAATTACAAAAAAATTAACCTTATTATTATTATTTATTATTTATACTGGACCTATTTTGGTGCAGCCATGAGGCACACAACAACTGTATTTTTTTCTTTATTTTTTTTATTGCTCTTTTTGATTCTTTTACTTTTGATACTTTTTTTTTGTTTATTATTGCGTTTGGGCCTTGTGTTGCTGTACCAAATAAATTATTTTTCTTTCTTTCTTTCTTCCATTCACCAGCTAACAAATCATAAAACAAAACCAGGTTCGGTCTCCACGAGCGCGTTGAACTTCGTTGGCGTACGCTTTATAAAATTTCTTTTAAAAGTAGGTAAGCAATAACTAGTACTGCTGATATTTTTCTTGATAGGAACAACGTTACATAAAATGTTCTAGAAAGTGCATTCTATTAAATGAAAATAACGTTCTTATCTTTCTTTAGAAAAAGATTGGTTGTTCGATGCTACATAGGTACATTTTGTTCTGAACTAATAAAATAAACAAGAAGATTGAATTAGTCTTTTCTTATTAAAGTGTATTTTACTAACTTTAATAAGTTTATAGGCTTTTAGTCAAAGTAAGGCCATGTAAACCTCCTTATCGCATTATTTTATTACTAGATTTTGCCCGCGACTTCGCCCGCGTACATAAAATATAGCCTATGTCACTCAGGAATAAAGCAGCTTCCTATCGGTAAACAAATTTTAGCAATCAAACCAGTACTTCCAGAGATTACCTCTTACAAACAAAAAAAAAAACTACTACCTACTTTGGATTAAGGCTTCACACATTCTTCTTTTGCTTCCTACACACTATAGTCTACATTTCTTTTTGATTTCTCCTTTCTCTCAGGTCTGCTGGAAGAAATTTCTTTGGAAATAAGCAGTACCTTTGTACTAATGTTTCTTATGTATTATCTTTTTCTGTTATTTTTGTGTGTACATAAATAGTTAAATAAATAAAAACATAAAAACAAACTTTCCCTCTTTATTATATTAGTGTAGATTTTACATCTAACCTATACTGTCCCACTGCTGGGCAAAGACCTCCATCCATTATTTACAATGATCACGGTTCCTTGCTACCTCATTCCAATTCTTAAGAAAGCCATCCAGGTCACTTGTCACCTACTCGTAATATAAGTAAAAATATACATCTTAATAATATAAGTCGCAATGAAAAGAACTTGAAAAGACTAGACTAAGTAAGACAAAAGTATTTTATTTTCTGAAAAGTGCTAATAATATTTAAATAATATAATAGTTTTTTTCTGTAAATTATAGGTAGGTACAAAAAATTCAAATCTAGGAAATGTTATTTTAAGTAAAATCACAAATCGCATAATGATTGATATACTCCATTGTAAAAAGTAAATATAGAGATAGAGGAGAGGCTTGAGTCCCAGCAGTAGAAACATTTATAAGGCTTATTATGCTATGCTTAATTGCTTATGCTATTAAAATGATGCATCTATACACCACTAGATACCTCGGGTTCAATGACCTGTAGTTAGTAGTCGGCGTTGCGTACAAACTATCTACAGGTCATTGACCTCACTCAGCTGACGTTTTCTTAAAGAAATTAATTTCGTACATGCGTAAATTAATACAAGTTTTGAAAAAAAGGTACTTTATTTTTTATTATTTTATCTTTACAAATCGATAGTGTAAATCGATGTACCGGATCGACCCTCAATGGGATTAAAACGATTAAAATTTGACGGTGTATACTCATTACTGATTTGACAAATGAATATAGTTATTACGTATGTAAAAAAAAAACTTTACATTACTAAAAATAATAATAAATAAAGGACAGAAATATAATTTACCAAAACATGTAAACAATATACATACATTAAACTCCATTCTACAAACAAAATAGATTGCTAATGATTTCAAAATCCTTATCTGGATGGACAACATGAAACACTTGAAGTGGATTAATGGCTTCCAACTGACAGAATGGAATTTCAATTACCATTAGAATCAATTGAATAGCGCAAAATCTTGCCGGAGTACTTCGACGAATTTATACTACGGATTATTATTCCGTTTATTTTGCTTCAGATTTAACGATGAGTTATGCCATTAACGGAACTTGAAAGCGGTTGATGACCTTATCACTCAATAGTAGGGTACTGAAAACAAATAACTTTTGAATTGTATATACATCTGTAGCTATGAATGTTATTAAAATGTCTGGTTGTATTATCAAAATATTTTAAGCTATTGCATAGCTTCTATCGCGGGCGTTGAGCGTGGAGACCGAATCCAGAAATTCCGTAACGAAAATAACCAAACACCTCCCACTCATTTGTTTTTTGAGCATGGTGACCGATAAGAAAACAAATGAGTCAATTAAAATTCAATTCAATGTGTGAAAGTGTAACTTCCATTTATTAATACCAAAGAAAAAAAAGGAAAAAAATACTGCATAAATAAATAATTATAATTGCATAAGTTGATAAAAATGCTATGCTATAGCTTTACCGCGGCAGTCCCCGAGTGCCACACGTCTTTTTTTTACTAAATGTGTAAAATTTTCTTTTATTTAAACTTCAAAATTTTAATTATAATTTTTTTTTTTTGACGACTTAATTCTATAGTAATTATTAATATTCTCATATTGTATTTTTCATTTTTTTTTAATGTACTTTTGTCTGTATTTACAGTCTGAAATCTCAACACTAGAACAGAATAGTGTACATAATCATATTCTTATGTTCGCAAACAAAATAAAACAATTACAAAATAACCGTCTTTTAATAGGCAATAACTTCAAGAGTTATTAAAACTATGAATAATCCCTAAATCATGTAACGCGTTCACCCATATATTACAAAATAAACTAAGTACTTCCCAGTTTAAAAGCTAGCAGAATGAGGGATCACAAGCGGCAACTTACAGCAATAACATATTAAGTTAAAAGATTAAAATAGTGCCGTAGTCGCTGGCTGGTCGTTAATCATCGTTTAACTAACTACACATTCCGTCGGTTAAGTTAGCTGTAAACTATGGTTTACAGCTGGTTTGTTTAGAAGGCAGTTTTTGCTTTTAGATACTCTCGTCCGGTTTTTGATTTGCTGTTATCGTATTAAAGTCTAGTTTTCAGTCGAAATTTGTCAGTTTTTAAAGCTGAATTAAAATTTGTTTATTTATTAATTTAAACAATTTCCTTTAGAGAGAAATGGTTCGTTTATTGGTCAGCAGCTACCAACAGTCTTCGAGGGTAGTGGAATGATTCGAAAGAGTTAGGTACCGTGTCTCTGGAACGCAAGAGTAACTGTAAGAAAAACTGTCAGTCTGTCCTACAATATGTTTGTCTGTTAGATTGTTTTGGCTAATTTTCAAAACAGTTGAATCGATTTTGACGGTGCGTTCATTGGTACATAGCTCATATTATAAGGAGTGCTTAGGCGACTTTAATTTTATAAATAAAAATTAGGGTTCCACGTAAAAAAAAAACATCTTGAAATAGTAGCATTGTCTTGTTTCACGACTCACGTGGACATAGTGCCCACTAGTTAGTAAACAATTAAAAATTCAAAGTATAAAAACCAAAGTAACAACTAAAATACTAACTCTAAATAACTTAAAAGATTAAAATAGGGCCGTAGTCACTGGCGGATCGTTAATCATCGTTTAACTTACGACATCACATTCCGACGGTTAACTTAGCTGTAAGCTATGGTTTGTGTTTTGTTATTTATTTGTATCGTTGCTGGTTTTTGCTTTTGGTGACTAATGGGACTAAATTGGATGACTGCATTTAGTTGATTACATTTACTTCCTAAATGTTGAACTAAGTATCAAGTCTTCACAATAGTTATTTGAAGAGGAGGGAAGGCTTATGTGAGAAATGATATGAAAGAAAAAGTAGTTAATAATAACGTGACGGGTATTAGGACAGAATTGAAGAAAAAAAGAGTTCCGTTGACTCCAAATAATTTCATTTCATTTCATTTTATTTATTTATTCGCATACCATAATGTAATTATGGATGTTACAATAGGCTTAAAGCTAAGGAACATTTATGGACCATGTAAGGGCACAGCAACCTTAATAAAAATGGACTAGGTACATCACGAAGGATGATGATGTAATTGATGAAAACTTGTGACTCTAATCCCACCTGATGGTAAGGCAGTAATGCAATCGTTGATTTTTAGGCCCAGTAGATTATTAAGAACCTATTAACTCTAGTTTAGAAGACACCTAAATTAATATCGGACACGAAGACCGCAGCAGATAAATTGTTTTAGTCCTTCGATCTACGCAGTATAAACGACGAGGCGAAACGCTTATTCCGGACCGTAATCTCCAAAACAGCTGAACTAATTTTAACTTTCACTAGTGGACATTTTAGCTGATATTATAATGAGTAACTTAGGTTTCTTTTATTATCTATTCTTCTATATTATAAAGATGGTTTTCTTGTTTGTAGGAGGTAATCTCTAAAAATACTGGTCCTATTGCTAAAACTTTTTTCACCGCTTTTGTATCGGTTATCAGCTGCTTTATTCTTAAGTGACTTGATTAAATTGTATGTAGGTCCGCAGGTGAAGCCTTAGACAAAAGCTAGTAGGCAAAAAAAAGTTTGTATCCGCGCAAAAAAATCAACTTAAAATAGCATTAGCTTTTTTATTTAGGCTTCTGATGCAGATGAAGACACGGGACCAGCTAGTATTACAATAAGAAATTACCTAAATGACACACTTTCCCAAAATTATTTATTCTACAATACAATTCACATCAAAATGTTAAAACAATATCTCCAACGAACACGTAGATACGTTCAATAAATGTTCCAAGTAAGTCGTTTTGAGTCGAAAACTCGAAATTCAGTGACGTCACACATCCCCCGGGTGCTAGCACTGTCTCGGTGTAAATGACGCGATATAAGTGAGTAATACCAGTCCATTGCAGTTTATATCTGTATGCAGTTGCAGCGGGGCTGCAGGGAGCGTGTAGTGTACACGGACGTGTTGCAAATAGTCGTTATCTTGTGTTGTTGAGGACTTATGGGTTGGAGAATTGTTCGAGGTACAAATGGAATTGGTTTGATAAAATTAGAATATTAGACGCTTTGATTCAAAAATCCGACTTTGATGATTCAAATTCAGGCTGGTGATTCAAAGTATTTATTTCAAGTAAACCATTTACAGCCACTTTTGAATTAACACGAACTCCGTCAATCAGAAAAATCCAAAGCGGTCTCTATGGAATAGAATGTGCAAGAAACTATTTTGTTTTGTGTTAGTCTGTTTGCAAGTACGGTGAACTTTTGCTAAACGCAAGATTATGTTAAAGCAGTTAGACTATTGTTTTAAGATCGTTTTGTGGATGTTAGTGTATGTGATAAAACTAAAACTCCATGGGCACACTGAATTATACAAAGTATATTTCTAAATAACACTTCTTAAATTAGCTTTTGCCCGGCATTTTGATCAGCGTGAAAGAAAATAATTATCACAAGGGAATATACCACTAGAAGAAAAAATATTCTATACGCCATTTCGGGACATGGTGAAAAAAAACAATCCCTCAATTTCGCTTAGCCGTTCATGTTCAGCCGTGTACGACGTACGAACAAAGTTGCGTTGCATGATACGCAACAACTTGGTTCGCACGTGTGTACCACTAACGAACATCAAACACTGTGTTTATCAAACTTGTTTGCGGCGATCTATTTATAATATATGTTCCATATGGACAGTATTCTTCATGAACCAATGCGAACACCAAAAAAGTTTTCGCTACCTCAAAATCGGCCACTTCTAACGACGCCGCCAGGACTATTAAGAGCGTTCACGACTGTTCGCGAACTTGATTCGAACTATGTTCAGGTTCATGTTCGAATATGCCGTCTATACGTACAAACCAAATGTTCAACTTTAGTGTTTCTGTTCGCTATGTTCGTGTTGCCGTCCATACTTACAAACCAAATATTCAAGTTAAGTGTTTCTGTTCGCTATGTTCGTGTGCGTGGCTTTAAAGCGCGAAGGAGTAACAAACACACAGACATACCTACATAGAAACTATCGGCTATATAATATTAATATTATGATAATATATTATCAATAAAGTCATAATATTTGTATTGGTGTGGGTATTTAACAAGTAGATATCAACTATCGAGTGGAAAGGTCAATTGATGCTATAATAGTAACTACACGGGATTTGCGATCGCTTGATATGTCACAATGAATCGTTTGATTTATTTGTTAATTAATTTATAGGTTGTTAAGGACTAAATGAATTAGTTGGATTACTCGTTGATACCCGAGCTGCGAAATGGTTTAAAAAAGTCACCCCGGTCTTGTAACGCAAAGGGGAACTGAAAGAATACGTGTGGGTTTTAGTCAGTAAAAGTCTGATATTCTCTCTCGCTTCATTATCGTCAGCCTTTTTAATGTTCCCACAGCTGGGACTCAGGCCTCCTCTCTAGGAGAGGGAACGGGCCGTAATCCACCACGCGGGTCCAGTGCTGATTGCTGAAAGTCACATGTCTTCGAATTTTTGATTCTAAGATATGCCGATTTCCTCACGATATTTTCCTTCACCGTTTTGATAGCAGTGGGTGTGGCGGCGCGGCGTTTAGAAAAGTTTGATTCGCCCTCTCGTTCCACTCAGAGTGATAAAAGTAATTAGATGATTTCCCTCATTAGTAGTTTTATCCTAGATGATTGTCTTCGCAAAGTACCCTACAGCAGCTATGAACACTAAACTCAACATATACCGTCGGGGTCTCCTGCGGCACCAAACCAAACTCTATGAAGTTTTCGTTTCGAATGCAAGTAAAAATGAATTTAGTGGTGGTTAGGCGGAAGTGTCTTTGATGATACGTACCGAGAAGAGAAAGACACCAAAAAAATTGTGTTTCGAATTTTCGAGTCTAAGATACGTCAGTTTTCTCACGATATTTCCTTCTCTGTCTGTTAGGATCATGATTACAGAAAATCTAGTTAAAAATATAATTAAATTTAATCATTTTGTACTTGTTAACTTTTTATCCTCGTTGTTTGTAGTAGGTATATAGTAGTACCTCGTAGTTTGCTCACGTAAAATTAGTTTTGAATATTTTTAGATAATGAAAAAAGTTTAATTTCGTCGACACTGCTGGCTTATCACACCAGATTTTTGTTCTAAGTAAACAAAAAGATGAAAAGAATCAAAATTGGTATTTAAATTAGCTTTTTGGCTGGTCTAAGTATATTAGATTCACTAATTATGTGTCTGTCTTTCAGAATAAAGTTGTTGAAAGATACAAAATAAATTTCACTACAGCAACGAAATTAATAAGATAAGTAAACGTATGTACCTACAGTGTTAATTTTATGTTCCTAGTATGTCAGGTGCTTTAATATTTATTACAGAAAATCCTTAGATTATAGACAAAATATAAGATATCAGAAAATACTGATTAGAAAATAATTATGTGTGCGATATTATCTACACTGATGTTATAAAGAAGTAAAGGTTGTTTTATGCTATTGCATAGCTTCTATCGCGGGCCTTGAGCGTGGAGACCGAATCCAGAAATTCCATAACGAAAATAACCTAACACCCCCCACTCATTTGTTTTTGAGCGTGGTGACCGATAAGAAAACAAATGAGTTTTGTGTGAAAGTGTAACTTCAATTAAATCAAAGAAAAAAAAAACAAAGGAAAAATAATACTGCATAAATAAAATAAATAAATAATTATAATTGCATAAGTTGATAAAAATGCTATGCAATAGCTTTACCGCGGCAGTCCACGCACGTCTTTTTTTTAGGTTTTTTTTTTTTGTTTGTAATCCATGAAAGTGCTGGTCCAATTGCTAAAATTTTTTCACCGATAGGAAGCTGCTTCATTCCTAAATGACATAGGCTATACTTTATGTACGCTGGCGTAGTCCCTGGCAAAGGCTAGTAGATAATATCTTAATGAATCGTCTAATACTTTACCATTTCAAACACCCACTACTAAAGTTTGTTTCTTAAAACTAATAAGAAAATTAATAGCTAGGTTTGGAATTTAGTCTTCGTTGAGAAAGCACTTCAGTATTAGTGATAATAAACCTGAGTCTGCGGTAATTAAGAAAATGAATCCACTAGCTTGGCTCGTTACGAAAACATAATTATGAATAAATGCCATTAAAATTTCATTTTGAATAAATAAATAACTCTAAATTCTAATTGAATAGAGTAGTTTAATAACTTTTACTATTAACTAGTTTAAACTAACAAGTATATGCCTATGTTACTTTAGAATTATTACTAGAATTTTTAAAATCAGCCCAGTAGTTTTTCATTACAAATAAAAATACTTAAAAATATTAACAAATTATAATAATACTACAAGTATAGACTGGCATTTGTTAGAGGGTTTGCCGCATAAAAGTAAAAAAAAAATATAGTATAATAATGCCTATTTTAGTAGGAGGTGTTATATTTATGCGTCGTAGGTCAAGAGTTCAAACCTAATCAGGAACATTCTTTTGTGGTTATTTCTTCACCACTGCTTTTATAGCGGTAAGGAAAACATAGAGAGGACCGGCAGGCCCTAGAACCAAAAACTTGATAACATGTGACATCCTCCAATCTGGACGCGTGTGGTGGATTACGACCCACTCCTTCTCCTAAAGAGGAGGCCACGTGTCAGTAATGATATCATTTTAAGGCTGTTTTTTTTTTAATTACATCATTAGGCAGTTTAATTTAACTGATTAGAGGAGACTGGCTTATTCTTCACCCAAAGAATTAATTATATCAATGCTGCCATTCCCTGGGCATATTCTTGGATAACAGCGATGTGGAAGAGTAGTTCGAGGCTTGAGTATGTTTTGTGTTTTTGTATTGTATGTACAAACTTGGGTCTAGTATAAATATTTAGTTTAGTTATTATTTACTTATGTGGGGCCGCGGGCGGTATGAAAATGAGACCCAGGACTCTGGAATAAAGATTAAAAACGCACAGGAGTGAGTTTTTAGTCAGTAAAAGTCTGACACTATCTTCCGCTCCGACCTTGAGCGAGGAATGTTATTGAATGATTTTCCGATAAGAGAAATTTTGAGATGAATTATTTACTTAAGTACGAATTTAATAACAATTATGCTGTAGGATGATAATAATAATAATATTCCACAACTATCACACAACGCTGTCTAGTCCAAAGCTAAGCAGAGCTTGTATTATGGGTACTAGACAACTGATAAACATACTTATATATTTCTAAATACATACTTAATATAGATAAATTACACCCAGACGCAGAACAAATAATCATGCTTATCACATATACATTTGTCCTGGGTGGGAATCGAACCCACGACCTGCGGCATAGCAGTCAGGGTCACTAACCACTGGACCAACAGGCCAGTCAATGATAATTACCGGTTGGTATAAACATGCCAAATACTTAGACTATTCTTCACTTTATTATTATATTTCCCCAAATTTTTCCAAAGCATAGTTTTTAGTTTTCAACAAAGCGGTAACCAGTCTCGTTCAGTTGCAAGCAGCTCTTAGGTCACGTCTCCACACGACGTGGTGTACGTGTGCATTGCACCCAGAGACTGAGTCGAAATCCTCTGTGTGTGCTTAACCTATTACCCGTCAAACTGAAAAGCAGCATTGCTGGTTTGCGGTAGTATATTTTTTTTTAATAGAAATATTCACTGTTGAAGTTTCAATAGAGTTTTTATCTTATTTTATTTATTTAGATACTAGCTTTCCCGGCAATCTTCGTACCGCCTAATCCTAACTAATATTATAAATGTGAAAGTGTGGATGTTTGGATGTTTGTTACTTGATCACGCAAAAACGGCTGAACGAATTTGGATGAAATTTGGCATGCATATAGCCTTTGACATGGAAAAGAACATAGGCTACCTTATATCACGATTCCTTAAGTACCTAATGCCACGCGGGCGAAGCCACGGGCAAAAGCTAGTAGTCAATAAATGTAGTCTATCTTTTGATATAGTCAATGAAATGCGATGAAACAAAGTCTTAGTAATATATAAAGTTACACACAATTTTAATGTAAGTGGTATGGAAAAGTTACGGGGATGGCAGAAAGAAACACCTTTTTCATCAACTTATTAAAATTCTGTATTTTTATCAACTTTCACAACGTTCACTTTTTTTTCTATAACCTCCAAGTATATTTAGTTTTTTTTTTTTTTTTATCTTTCATTCGGACACATATCAACAAAACTTATTTCATTATCAAGTAGGTAAGTACCTATATATTTCGCCCACATGTATAAAAGTTATCTACGTCGATTTCATACATTTTACGTGATGAGCGCATAAAAAAAAATCTTCATTTTTTTTTCTGGGAAAAGTACTCAGGGGACTTAATGCTTTAGTTATTTTCTACCAGTCAACCTTTAGGTGATGCAGAGAAAAATAGTGGTAGGTGCAATAAAAAAGAGAGAGAGAAGACGAATACAAGAAAAGATAATAGGAATAAACCCTATTAACCTTTTGAATGTCTTATGTTACACAGTTCGACATAAGCAATTGTCTTTCTATTGTGTCTCTAATTACGGCATTCAAAGAGTGAATAATACATTAAAGCTCAAATTAATGAACTACACACATAACTAATATAGTCAAAAAATTAATCCAAATCGACAATTAGAAAACATTAACGCTGTGATGATACTACTGTCAACTTCATACAAATTAGCTCCTGAACAATTTTTTTATTGATATAAACTTGTGCTTGACTGCCCTTCAATCTTCAACCCCACCTGATGGTAAGTAGTGATACAATCGTTGATGATGAGACACACTAGTTTATTAAGGGCCTATTCACTCTAGCTTTGAAGACGCTTACATTTTCTCTTTGTAAACTGGTTTCCGCATTTAGTCCTCGGTGGACTACGTGGGCTATGGTGGCCTTCATTCCAATTAGCTTAACGCTCTCCAGAAGCAGATCAGTTTGCTCAGGGCGTCTATAAGTGAATTGGGTGTTCCCAAGATTCATGTTCTTATTTCACTGACGGCTGTGCACTCGAGGAGTACGTGCGCGACAGTTTCCTCTGACTCCATGCATGTTCTGTACAGAGGATTTAATAGAGCTCATATTTGATATTATACTTAGCTTTTTTTTTTTTAAAAAATGTTAGTTTTATAATTTATCGCTTTTTTGTTGTACACAGAGGCAGAGTCAAAAAGTCTTCTATATATGCTTAACCTATAACCCTTTTAACCAAAATGCAGTATTAGCTGGTTGACGTACAAATACAATGATATTTTGCATTGTAAATTGCTTAACTTGACTATAATGTTTCCTCATCTAGCATCTAGCCTCATCTATCATAAAATGACGAAAAAAAAATAATTGACGTGTAAAAGTGTTTTTTAAACCTATTTACAAAATAAATAATTATCATTTATCATTTATAATGTTTACTACATTTCAAAATTTTTTTTTTCTGTGACGAAGTTCTCCATTGCACCCATTATCAAAATCAAAGAGTCTCCTGTGTGTACTAAGCCTATAACTTGTCAAACTGAAATGCAGCATTGCTCATTGTCAATAGTGATGTGATGCAGTATCCAATCGCACGTGTCGAGTTTTGGTAGCCCCATTGTTTGGTGCAGCATTTAGTAGGCAGTGAAAATAATTATCAATTAACGGGTCTTACCGTTCATTTGCAGCTTTATTAAATATATTAGATAATCTTGACAAAAAGGAACAGTATAAATATTAATGCAATAACGAATTGTTTACCTAAAACAAAACATTTACCACCCGAACACAGAAACCCCTGCCAAACAGAATATTCAATCACATCAAACCCACAGTGAAATACATCCAAGACAAACATCAGAACCATAATTTATAAGCCGCCCAACTCCTCCTTTGTTCTAGCCGTCAAACTGCCAATCTATGCAATAAGCTAACCGCGCAGAAACTAAATTATTAACTTGTACTGACCCATTTTTGCAGGGTTACCGGTTGCCGTGTAGAAAAGACAGGCCAGCAGTAGGAAAGTCCACTCCATTTTAGCACAATAAGTCACAACACTAAAAATGAAAAATTAAATTGAGCAATTTTTTCCACGAGTGTACTTTATTCGTATCACATTTTTGGCCGTAGCACTTTTTGATCGGTGTCGTAGCTTCTCGTAGCGCGTGCTACGACGTAGCAAGAGTTCGTAGAGGCGACCGGTCCGCGCTACGGCGCCCAGACAACTGAAGCAAGCTACGGCCACGCTTACACTCGACTGTTATTGATTCTTAAAAATGTTATTTTTGGTGATTTAATGTGTTATGTTATAGATTGTGTTGTTTGTTGTTGTTGTTGACATTTTTTTTGTATTTATAAAACAATTTGTTTGAATTATTGTTTAGTAACTTTCTAAGCATACCGTATTTAATTAACGGTAATAAAAATAGTTGTTTAGTTATTATGTAAATTGTACAATCATACCGAACAGCATCGTTTCATACACAATTATGGACAACATTTTTTAAAAATAAAAGCATACTTTTAAAATATTAAGAATCTACTAAAATGTTATAATTTTGGATGGAATGAAATATTCTTTATCCATTTGCCTGTTTATTAACACCCACTGAATCGCAGTTCACGTTAAAATATTAAGCTCATTCAGACGTTTCACCAAAAACTTCCGCGTTTTAAATGAAAATACGGGATCTTGGGATCCGTCTAAAAATATATTAAAGTTTAAAATTAAAAAAAGAAAGTTCGCTGATATTTTGTTTACCGAGAGCAGTTTTTATTCGTCTTCAGCATTTTCTCTGCTTCTGTGAGAGTCCTGGGTTTACGTAAAGTACCGAAGTTGAGGAGATCTCTTTTATTATACTTATTTTTGTTATTTTTATTTCAATTATGAATGTTTTGAAGTTAAGTTTTTGTGTGTACAATAAAGAATTAAGAACTGAAGAACATATAGCATAGTATAAACAACTTTACAATATTCCCAATTCTGGGACTCCCGCCCAATGCGGGATAACAACAACCTCACTGAAATTAAATTAACGAAAAAAAAAAAATAGATTCAATTTGTAATATATCAATGACCTTTCTAAAATATGCAATATGTTATTTACTTATATTATAATTTAATTGTTTTAAACATGTAAATATCTTCTATTTCATCTAAAATATTTAAATAATTATATAGTCATCCCTCTTTTGTTTATTATTATATAGTGAATTAATTACAATAACAGTTTTTAAATGAAGTAATTCATTAAATCCCAAGCGAACGCATTCGCGCATCTATTGTCTCAAATTGACGGTATCTGAAAGGTAAGTTTTTTTTGGTGTATTTAATAATCTATATAATTTTTATTAATTATTTTTTTTTTATTTATAATTAATAATCTATATAATCTATATATTTTTTTATAATATTGTACTTATTTATTTTCTGTTTGCATTTTTATTAAGTTGCACCTACCATGTTATATTTCTGCGCCACCTTAAGGTCGACTGGCAGAGAGTGCTTAAGGCATTAAGTCCGCCTTTGTACATTTTTTTTTTTATTAGGGCATAAAGTTATAATAAATTAAATAAATTTACAGGCTTACTAGGTCCACTCCAATCCAATTGACAATTTTTTGTTGTTTACCTATGACATACAAATTTTAATTTATGTGATTTTAATCTTGATTCAATACTATTTTTTTTTCTTTTTTTTTGTCCTGAATACAATTTTATACATTAATACATTATTAGATCAAAATTTAGATTATCTGTAATAGCAACCTATGACAGTTTTCTTTTTCCTTTATTGTTTATAGATTTGCGCTTGACCGCTATCTCACTTGATGAAAAGAAACAGATAAAAATACCTGTGTGTAACATTAGTATAACTTTGTCATTGAACTATTATACTCACTTAAGAGTTATCAAAACAACTGGGACGCCACTTGATGTTCAATAGTTACTTCTACTTATGGTGCTGCAAATCCTGTGGCACCACAGATCTGTTACCATCTTAGTAGACAAAGCTAGAATTTTACAAGTAATAGAACACCGTTAACCATGCCCTTCAAATAGAAACGTAACGGTTCTTGGCGACAGGCAGTCGTGTCGTAACACTTCTCCTGAAGAGTTACACCAAGATGTCAAGCAAGAACAAAATACAATGATACAAAGTGAAACAAATCTATTTCTGCACGACCACTCTGTTAAGAGTGTACGACTAAGAAGAAGTAACAGACTATCTTTGGAATTTGTCATTTTAGATACTAAATTAGATTATACAGCAGTGGTGGCCGATTGGTAATGGTCTCGACTTACGGGTTGTAGTTCGCGAGTTTGAACCCAGCTAGAATCATTACTTTGTGTAATTTATTTCATCACCAATGCTCTCAAAACGGTGAAGGAAAAATATCGTGAGGAAATCGACATGTTCTAGAACCAAAAATTCGAAAACATTTACCAACTCGCGTGGTAGATTACGGCCCATTCCCTCTCCTAGAGAGGAGGCCTGAGTCCCAGCAGTGGGAACATTAAAAAGGCTGATGATGATGATGAGACACTATATTTAGAATAGTGCTATTACATTTTTCACCACAGACTTTACATCAAAAAAATCTCCCAACAAAACCAAATCTTTAAATATTTCGCTAAAAAATTCTCATTAAATTCTTCAGACATAATTTCAAGAATCAATATTAAAAGTGAACCGTGTCTGACATTCCAGTGGTATTACCTAAAGAAAGAGAATTTTTAATTTTAAAATCGTTCGCATTGCACCGCAGGCGACCTCGGAGCGGAATATTATAGCATGGCATCGCTTTATTAAATATCGTAGGACACTCAAATGAGTCAAATGAATGTTGATTTCAAAATTACATGAGAGATATTACATTTTTGGGACTGATTTATTATTTGAGTTTTGGAATGCTATTGTACATTTTTCTTTTGATTTTTTTTTAATTCTTTTTCTTATAAAAAGCTTGGATGAGCAACAGTGAAATGAGCGAAACCAAAGACTCTACCACGAGCTTCAATCCACTTGACAACAAACTAAACTGATAGAGGGATGACCATGTACCGGTTTTTTTAGGTGGTAAAATCATCCAATGACAACCCCGCTCTTAGGCGAAGCGGGAAATAGTGTCAGACTTTTACTGACAAAAAACCCGGTTTGTTCTTCGTTCGGCCCACTGAGTTTTGTCCCACATAAAAAATTCCTGGTTCGTACCTAACGATATGCTTCCTTCGTCCCGAAATAGTATTTTAATTATTTTGTTCTCGATTCGTCCTATTTTATATTCCTTGTTCGGCCCATTTTTTTTTTTGTATAGGCAATTTTGACTATTTTGTACACTCAGCCAAAAAAATGTATTACTATTTTATGAGCACAAATTACATACTAGCTTCTGCCAGTGGCTTCATCCGTGTGATAGCAAAAATATTCTCGAAGATGTGATGCATTATCTAGCGGATGGTACACTTAAATGTGTGGTGAAACGATTTAAACAGATGTATAACATTTAAGGTCATCTCAGCAGTACCAGTGAAAAAATTAATGTTGTGCCGTTAAAGAAATCTGTTCTCTCTTATTAAATTGCTAATTCCTCGTTGGAATCCCATTTCATTCAGAACTGATTATGAGAAGGCGGCCATGAATGGTATCCGTAAAATATTTCTGAACGTCATATACAAAGGTTGTTACTTCCATTTCCCTTAAGCTCTTTGGAAAAGAGCAGAAGCATTAAATTTAAATAAAAATAGAATATTTAGCTTTGCTTCCATCAGTATCATCATAACTAAAATTATCATGTTTTAAATAATATTTTTTTTTTCATTATTGGTAGGCTCGCGTTTGACCACTATCTCACCTGATGGTAAGTGATGACCATTTATTAAAGATCTGACCGTTTTATCTTATCTGATTATTATACCATTTCTCTGATTTTGATTATGATACTCAATAGTTAAGATGATTTATAAAAAAATTTTAGAATTGTTTTATTATTAGAAATCGAATTTCATCATCATCATATCAGCCGAAAGACGTCCGCTGTTGGACATAGGCCTCCCCCAAGCGTTGCCACACGCATCCATTAAAATAAATTTACTTAAAAAAAATACTTAGCCAACTATAATACTGTAAAACCGACAAATAATAATAACTCTAAACTAAATAAAACGAACTAAAATATGATGTTTGTTTTTAGTTGGTTTAGTTTTTTTTTATAAGGCCGTACTTAAAATTTTTGATATGTTATTCGAAAATTTCAATAATGTACTTACGTTTTTTCGTTGACTGTACTTTTAACGTATTTGGAATTCGGGACGAAACACAACTTTAATAGTGATGTGGGACGAATAAATATTTTTTTGGAATGTGGGACAAAACTTCGGGACGAACGAAGAACAAACCAAAAACCCACTCTGGTTTCTTCTTTGCCATTGTTCCAGAGCCCCAGGGAACTCTTTCGCATCACCCATGGCCCCAGTAGTTTTTGATGTACCGGTGGTGCAACGCCATATGTCTAGTGATTATGATGGTGGATCGGGCTCAGTTGAATTAGGTTATGCAATTCTGAAACTAGCATGTCCTAGAACTAAAATTCGCGAACATGTGACATTCACCAATCCGCACTGGGCCTGCGTGGTTTATTATGGTCCCTTCCCTCTCCTAGAGAGGAGGCCTGAGTCTTAGCAGTGGGAAATCTCAGTCCGGGCAGATTGGTTTTCGATTACAAGTAACAAAGAGATCCAAATGATTTCTAACTTTAGTCGAATCGTTGCTTGAGTATTTTTAAGTCCCGCACCTAAGTTGGCAAAAACGAAACCCTTACAGGATGACTTTGTTGTCCATCTGTCCGTTTGTCAAAAGTTTTTTTTTTCAGGAATCCATGGAGGTATAAAGCTACAATTAATATCAAATATACTCGAAGCAGTGAAAATATCAAACTTTTAAGTCATCGCAATCTAAAACCAAGTTTATTTACGTTCCTTATAGGTGCTTAACCTTTTGAATGTCTTATGTTACACAGTTCGACATAAGCAATTGTCTTTCTATTGTGTCTCTAATTACGGCTTTCGAAGAGTTAATTGAGTACTCGTTAAAATTAACATCTTGTAAGGTACTTCCCGTTGACCTACAATTCTGAAAACAAACAAGCAAGGACTTATAACAATCAAAGGAAAAAAAATCCGAGAACTATAAGGTAGTTACGTCACAAAATAATGACTTTATTGAGATTCGGATAAACTTTCGAGATTCAATTCTGTAATCGAACTCCTTTACAAGTTTTAATGAACGGTTTTTTCCACTCAAGAATAAAATAGAATAAGCTTCATTGTTTTTTTTATTATTATTATTGAGAGGCTTGCGCTTAACCACTGTCTTATCTGATGGTAAGTAATGATGTGGTCGACGATGGAACACGCTTGCCAAGAAGTAACCTAATCACTCATGACTTAAAAACCCAAAAAAGTAACACAACTTATACACAAGCGTTTCGCCTCGTCGTTTATATCACGTACATCGAAAGACTGGAACAATTTGCCTGCTACGGTCTTCCCGTCCGATTATAATTTGTGTCTTCAATGCCAAAGTTAATAAGCTCTTAATAAACTAGTGCGCCTCACTATCAACAATTGCATCATTGCTTACCATCAGGTCACAAAATAGACAGTTACAGAAGACAATCTCATGTATGTACTTCACTTTTTATACCTACGTTCGGTGAACGCACACTAATGAGCGTTTGAGCCGGAATTGTTCAAAGTCAAAGTCAAAAGTTTTTTTTATTTCACATAGGCCTACACTTATAAAACGTCAGAAGCTAGTGCACGGTTCGAAATTGGTCGTTTCCTACGGAGAAGAACCGGCAAGAAACTCCATGGCTAGTCTTTTAAATTGTACTTACAATATTTACATATAACAGTATTAAAAGGTATTATTTAAGAACAGTGTAAACCGGTCTATATTGTACTCAAAAGCACAATAAAAATAATCATTTAAAAAAAATGAGTCAAAATATGAAGTAATCTAAGAATTCGTGGAGTCTACAGTGTTCTTCCATTTACATTATAAAAAGAGGCTATATAAAAAAAAAAAACGAGTGTTCCGAGACGCGACCGAGACTTCGTGTCTGTGAGCGGTGACTTTGTGTGCGTTGCTCGAGCGCGCTTTGTATGTATATTGACTTCTCTACCACACTGGTTTATATCGGATAAAAAATAAATCTTTAATATATGGGTACAATGGCAGTCTTATCGCTGACAGCGATATCTATCCGACAACCTTAGGATAGATCATAAGTGAAAGCAAAGAATATGCCAATGCATACTCGAGCATTTTACTGCCATATCTGCACTGGTCCTAACGTAGTATCAATATAAGACATCTCAAACAAAGTGCTCGTCTATATTTAACTTCTAGAAAAGGGAAAAGATTTTCTTGTACTTACTCTCGTATATTAAAAAGGTTGTTTGTAATGCTTCTTATAAAGCTATGTTAGTTCTTCGTATATGCATTATCATTTGTTTTAGGTGGGAAATCATCCAATGACGTCTCCCGCCCTTAGGCGGAGCGAGTGTTTGTGTCAAACTTTTACTGACTGAATCCCACTCCTAGTTCCTTCGTTTTCTTTCATTCAGTAGGCTTCGATCCTGCTGGGCCCCTACGGTTTTCTGGCATCTCCTTGAGGCGCGCGTGAACAATACGCGTCAACAAATTCAGCTCGGTCCAGACGACCGGACAGCAAGCTACCCATTACCTATCGTCCGCAACCCCACGCCTGGGTCCGGACGGTTGCCGGACAGTCGGAAAGCGAGTCAACGGCGATGTTGACGTCGCCTAGTCAACGACTTGGGTTCGGTCCGGGTGGCTCCCGAACAGCCAGAGGAATGATAAAAATACCCTTAAAGGCTTCTTTTATCATTCTTAATTTGTTTTCATTCGAAAAAATCCTGCTAAAAACACCACCTTTTTTTTAGAATAAATGTTCAATGGAAACAAGAAAACATACCGGAAGACGCAGCGTTGGAAGGCCTCCTACAAGGTGGACCGATGACCTGGTGAAGGTTGCGGGAAACCGATGGATGCGAGACGCACAGGAACGTTCGTTGTGGCGACGCTTAGGGGAGGCCTATGTCCAACAGTGGACGTATATCGGCTGAAAGTATGATGATGATGAGTCCTCATATTATCGATACCCATCTTATAATACTAAAGCGTTTATCAAACTTTATAATCAATACACTTGTCGTATATAAGGCAATTATTATTACCGTCTTTATGAAGGATACAATGATCTGCTGAATCATGATACCGTTACAGGCAACAACTGAACATCACTCAAATGTATCCCGCTATAAAACTTCAATTATATCTATATTATTATATTTTTTTATTCCCTTGATTATACTCGTGATGATCGACAAATGACTACTTATAGATAGATGGTAATGTCTGATAATGGCGTTTTTTTTTTTTCGGGCGGTCATCGACCAAACCTTGTTTTTTTAATACAAAACAGTATAATAAACCAAACTTACTACAGCAGGTATACCTCTAAACTCAGTCCGAACTGAGTTACGGGAGCTTGAAGTTGGCTGGTAGGTAGGCCATTTTTGTTTTATAAACACAAGCTAAGTGAGAAGTTGCAAAAAATTGTTTCTTTGTAATTGTGTTTTCAACCTGTTATTATTAAAACTATTATTAACCGGTTAGGCCTCGGTTTCGAAGTCAGCAGGTGACGCGGACGACGTCCTCGCCAATTTCACAATTCTGTGTGAAACGAGTTTGGTACTATTTATTTTTTGAAGAAAAAATAAGTAATAGTAAAATATTAAATACTTGTGCTTAAAAGACAAAATTATCCTTTAAATCTAATTAATAAAATCAGCAAACTTCTAGCTCTTGTAACTCAGTTCGGACTTAGTTTACATTACACATTATTCTGTAATTAAAAAACAAGGTTTTATCACTATGGTCACTTCCCGTACTAAATCCGGCATTGTCTTTTAGTTTTATGGATACATAAAGTATACTTTATTTGAAGTTTATCGGAATGTTTTCAAGTAAAATTCTGTGACTATTTTAGTTTTTCGTAAATTGATTCCTAGTCGATATCGTGATGTAAAGTTGGTGTAGTTTCGTATCACAAGTGCCAGCTTAACTAGACAATATGTGGAATCATTGAAACTGGCTTGATCTCCCTAAAATAGAGTTGAGAGTTTTATTGTAGTGTCAACTACCTAAGCAAAGTATGCCAAGTAGACTGACTGGATACATTTTCTACCAAATACTACAAAAACATAAGTTAATGGTTGAATGTGCTACATCCGTATTTTAATAATTAATCGTACCTTTATCTTTCTTAGTAAAGTTTATATTAATAAATAAAATAAAACAAAAATCTTATATTTCGTTCAAAGCCCATATTTGGTTAGTATCACACATCTTAAAAACTAGTGTTAGTACCGGAAAAAATAATTTATACGCCGCAGGCGCACGAGATCGTGCATTGTGGCGACACTTGGAGGAGGCCTATGTCCAACAGTGGATGTCTATTAGCTGAAATTTATCATTTTAATTTAATTTAATGCATGTTTCTGCTTGTTTTAATAATTTTATATGTCATTTTCAACAAATTGCCATTGTAATTGTTTGATATATAGTATATATTTATTTATCCAGCGGCATTAGGTACTGCCGGCAATCTTACGGATAAGGATAATGCAGTGGGCTTCAATATTGTAAACTCTTTTGTACTGTCTTTTTCTTTCAATATGTATATTGTAGCTGTTTATTGTCCCATAAATAAATGAATAAATAAATGATGATGATGATGATGCCACAGGCGTACCCTATGCTCCAATATGGTCTTTAGGATGATGTTGGGGCTGACGTAACCTGTGCATGATGAAGGCGCATCGCTTGCGCATAATGGTATGAAAACCATCAATTTTTGCCTCAGCGAACATGCACTGCAGT
Organism: Mythimna albipuncta; assembly: GCA_929112965.1. NCBI lineage: Eukaryota > Metazoa > Arthropoda > Insecta > Lepidoptera > Noctuidae > Mythimna > Mythimna albipuncta. Next base: position 21,524,309 of record OV815963.1, read on the forward strand.
AACGCGGCAACCCCATCAACAATACCCTATAAGAGATAATGTCACTATGAAAGATATTATCGTTAAAAACTTATTACGCAAGAAAACATGACACATATCTAAATGACAGTACCTTTATACGAGCAGTGTACGACTGTACGTACGTATGCGTCAATCGTAAATACCGATGTTTGTTTGTTTATGTTTTTGATTTGATTGCGTTTTTATTACTGCCGATAAAAAAGGTTAGGTACTGTACAACAGCTGTATCTGCAGTGGCATTTCATGAAATATTGATACTAATAAAAACTGTTTTTTGATGATTTAGTATCGGTTGTAATATTTGAAACTTTTTTTTTATTCCACGAAATGATTAATATATCTAGCGTACCTACAGACATACTAAAACTATAGTTATTATTGTAAAAGCAGAAATGTAATGAACAGGCTTTTGAGTTATTCAATGAATTAGGTTTATTCTTAGAAGCAGTATTTATAATAACTTAAACTTCGCCTAGCAGCTTCATTGACATTAGGAAACCATCTTTTTTTTACATCAAATTCATACACCTATACTTTATCAATACTAATAAATACAATAGAGAGGTAAAGTTTGTTTTTGTGTTTTTTTTTGCTCGTAGGAGGTAATCTCTTAAAGTATTGGCCCGATTGCTAAAATTTTTTCACCCACAGAAAGCTGCTTTATTCCTGAGTAACATAGGCTATATTTTATGTACGAGGACGAAACCACTTGATTTGCACTCATAATTTAATAAAACAATAGCAGTATTCGACAGTCGACCTCTTTCGATATTACAATATAATTAGTCTGAAAAATAATAAATTTTATAATTTAACCTATAGTGAAAACATTGGGAACCTCACAATCAGGGTGGTAAGTCTCCTTTTTGAAGACTAGCTTGCTGTCCGACCGTCCGGTGACTGTCAGTACCGAGTCCAAGTCGATGACGGCGCGTAGACCGGTCAAACGTAGTTTTAACTGACTTCAGTCAAAATATTTGCCATAATTGTATAAACAGACTTATATTATTCCTACTGCTAAGACTTAGGCCTCCTTTTTGAGTAGTGAGGTTGGGCCGATACCCACCATGTGACCCAGTCAGAATACTTATGAAGTTAAAACATACTGTATTATAAAAAAAAAAAAAACTAGTTGTTGTAGTTGTCGTGTATAAGTAGCTAGAATTACTAGAATTAAATGTTCTGGAAATGGTCATTTAAAAGACTAGCTTTTGCACATAAAATATAGCCTATGTCATTCCGGGATAAAGCAGCTTTCTATCGGTGAAAAAATTTTACCAATCGGACCGGTACTTCCAGAGATTACCCCCTACATACAAACTTACAAATTTTGCCTCTTTATAATATTATAATTATAGTATAGATCTACAATCTACAAATCTAAGAGGTTTTGAGTATTGGTTAGTATTTTTAGTTGTAACTGGTCAAGATACTAAAGATGTCTCTAAAGACATCAAGAAAAGTAATTTTACCAATTAAAAACCAGACTATTTTATTCGATCAGTAGTTTTTATGACCAATAAGTTTTTTTAATAAAGGTATTATAATACTTTTTAATTATGGAGCCAATCGTGCAAAAACGCCAACTGTCGCTTACGTTGTTCTTCCTAAACAAGGTCATTATATAGAACGAATTCTTTTTGCGAGTGCTATTAAAATAGAGCTCTTTCAGACCCTTTAATGTTTTGAATGACTTGCGTTTCATTGTAACAAAAGCGATTCCAATGCCAGACGTAGAAAATACATAGTGGTTTCTTGCTGTGCCATTTTCGTGTATTCTTTACTTGTATTAAAATTTGTCAATGCTATCTTAGTAGTGATGTTTTTTTGAGGGTACAATTTATTATAAAATTGTTCAAATCTCTCAAAAACACATAAATCGACCTTTATTATTTGCAGGATTTACTGAATTTTAAATTATTTTTTTATGTATTTTATATATTTCTCGAAAATAAGGATAGATTTGAAAATGTAAGTAAGTCCCCTCTTTGAGGCGTGGCTGGAAAGACCTCACGGCGTCCTTACCTTCCGCATGACGCAGGTACTCACCGGACATGGTTCGTTCGGGAGTTTCCTGCACTCGATTCATGCGGAAGTGACGCCCGGGTGTTGCCACTGTGCGGAACGCCCGGAGGACACGGCGGAGCACACAGTCGAGGTGTGCCCTGCTTGGGCGGAGCATCGCCGTGCTCTCGTGGGGGCGATCGGTGGCGGAGACCTCTCGCGCCGGGCCTTGGTTGAGGCCATGGTCTGGAGTGAGGAGGAGTGGCAGGCGGTCGCCGACTTCTGCGAAGCAGTAATGCCCGCAAAGGAGGAGGCCGAACGCATCAGGCAACGGCGTTATCGCCGCCGTCGTCGCCAAGATTCTGATCCCGATTTCCGGCCAACGTAAACGCGGGCTTGCGGACAGTGAGCAATGGGTAGCTCGCTGTCCGGCCGTCCGGTAACTGTCCGGACCAAGCCCAAGTCGTCGAAGGCGCGCGCTGTTCCCGCGCGCCTCAAGGAGTTGTCAGCAACAGCAGGGGCCCAGCCGGGTCGAAGCCTACTGGGGCCAGGGTTATCCGAAAGGGCGCTCGAGCCCCGGTATGAAGGGTAGAAGGAACGGGGTGGGTCTTTTAGTCAGTAAGAGTCTGACACTATCTCCCGCTCCGCCCAAGGGCGGGGGGGATGTCAATGCATGATTTTTCCCACCAAACAAAAAAAAAAAGGATAGGTTTGAAAATATCTCGCAGGGAAACTGTTGGTTAGGTTCAACAAGTTGTTAAAAGATCTGTCGAAACATCTATTTCACGCTTCGCCTGACGCAAGGGCTGGCTTTTACCTTGGACAGAGGATAATCATTGCCATAACTAAACATCTCCTCATATACTCAGCTGTTTCTTGTCTCATTCCAGGAGCCATTTGGGGTAATTTATAAGCATGATGACCCGTGGAGCAACCGTTCGTGACATGAACGTGAAACTGAATGCCGTGCTGAAAGAACTAGAAACGTCAAGAAATACTTGCAATGACCTGCTACGGGAAAGGGAGGAAAGCGAGGTGGAAGTCATGAAGATAGTTGATAAAAACACTCAACTGAAAAGGCAACTTGCTGAGCTGCACACCCAGCATGTGGACATACTACACCAGCATAACTATCTCCGTCAACTGGTGTCAGAGTTTCAAGAATGCAGAGACACCCATGACCAGGCACTGAATCGCATATCAGGCCTTGAAGCGGAATTGTCCAAGGCTCGCAAGACTATATCCAGCGTTGAAACTTTGAGAGCGAGTGAACAGGTTGCTAACACCAATAACCTCTTCGACAAGCTGATTGGCAGTACCTCCGAACGTGAGTGTAAGAAACCCACCGTTACAATAGACTTAACTGGGGATGATACCCTAACTAAATGTCCAAGATTAGGTAGTCACAATAAAATTAAGAAATATATTAAAATCAATAAGAACATTAAAAAGTATAAGAAACTCCTGAAGACACAAAGTGTTTATAAATTTAATATTGAACTCAGACAGCAGCGTTTTAATTTACAAAGACAATTAAAGGAATGTAATTATAATTTGGAAAACAGCAAAATCATGTATGACTTTGAAATACAAAACCTACAAAAGGAATTATTTAGTAGGGAGAATACGATAAAGGATATATTTAGTAAATATGAGTCTTGTCAACAAATGTTAAGTGAGCGCATGCAGGAGGCTTGTGAGTTGGTGGACTTGGTGAAGTTCAATGCAGAGAGGTACGAGTCTTTGACTAATAATATCACCTGTAGTTGTGCACTCGCTCCGCCACCTCCCACGTCTCAACACGAAATTCCTACATCTTATGTTGTACCTAAAAATTCAGACACAATAAATCCTTATCAAAGTAACATTCTTATGTATTCAGATAGATTAGGGACAGGTTTTGGATCTTTATTAAATAACCGTTGCAAACATACCGTTATCAGTCATTGTTATCATAATCTACATTTTAATGAGCTTATTTACAAAATAAAAAATACTAAAATTAATGAGCAGACCACAGTAGTGCTTATGATTGGAAATAGTCTTAGTGTAACTAAAAGGGACATTGTTAGTGGTATTGAAACCCTGCTTGAATTAAAATTAGGTAAATTAATATTATGTGCATTGCCTTATTCAAACAGTCTAAATGATCATGAAAATGATTATATTTTTAGCCTAAACAACTTAATGCATATCCTGTCATGCCGTCATAGTGACCGTTTATTGTATTTTGACACTAACAATTTTGTTAGTGATTTTGTTTTGATACGGGAACATATGTTTCTTCCCAAAAAAAGTCGACACTTATTGGCTACTTTGCTAGCTTATAATATACACATTATACACGCAGTTAATGATAATTTAACTGAGACTAGGTTAAGTGACGAATCAGTATTATCTAGTGTATCTAATAATACTGTTATTGATTCTTCTTTTTCTTTAAACTATTAGAAACGACAAAAGGGAAGCCTAATAATAACATTTCATTATACCATCAGAATATAAATCGCTTCTCTGGCAAAATTCTAGATGTAGAGATGTTAATAGATAAATATCATATGGATATCCTATGTTTTTGTGAAACTTGGTTAAAACCAGATAGAATGATGTTTAATGTGAATAGTTTTTTAGTTGCCAGTGCGTACAACAGATCATCAATAGGGGGTGGTACCTTGATATTATGTAATACTTCTTTAAGATATAAGGAAAGGAAAGATATCACTGCTTGCTCTGTTGATCGCTTATGTGAGGTAGCATGTGCAGAGATTGAAGGCCAAACTTTCTTATGTGTGTACAGACCACCTGCATCAAATCTAGCATCTTTTTTGATAATAATTGAAGAAATACTAAATAAACTTATTAAAGACAACAAATTAGTTTTCGTTTGTGGGGACTTAAATATTAATTTACTAGTAAATTCACCAGATAAATGTAAACTTTTCTCTTTGTTTAGTTCTTTTAATCTAAAATGTATTTTTAATGAGGCAACAAGAATAACACCTACCTCAGCTTCATGCATAGATAATATATTTACTAACTGTGTTATAAAAGACTCATCCATAATTAGTGGCGTGAGGTCTGACCATAGTGGTCAACTTGTATCTTTCGAATTAGTCAAAAAGCTTCAATTAGATTCAACTGCAGAGCTTAGACCGCTTACTAAAAATAAATTAAATAATTTTAACAACAATGTCGTCAGTAGTCTCTCAACAGCCAATTTTGATTCGAAAGACCCCAATGTAAACTATGGAACATTATTTTCTACAGTATGCCAAGAATTTAATAAGGCGTGTCCAGTCAAAAAAGTTCAAATCGGTAATAAATCCAAATTTAATAAATGGGCTACTGCTGGAATAAGAAAAAGCAGAGACACTTTATATCAGCTATATCATGAAAAATCCTTGTCGTCTGATCCTAATTTGCATAACCATGTTAGACTCTATTCAAAGATATTCAAAAGAGTCTGTGCCCAAGCTAAATCTAAATCAATAAGTAAGATAATTGGAAATTCTAATAATAAAATAAAAGCTGTCTGGAAGGTGATAAACAAGGAAACTGGAAAGACAAGCCAACGAGATCGGAATGAATTCTCACTAAAAATTGATAATAAAATCGTCTCTGATAGGTCAAAAGTAGCTGAGACGTTCGAAAACTTTTTCACCAACATCCCAATAGAAGTTACGAAATCTCTCCCTTCTTCGTCTTTGTTAGCTGAATCTTTTTTAAAAGAACATTTCACTAAGGATATACCAAACTTTGAATTTAAGCGTATTTCTGTGGATACAATAATGAAAACATTCAAAAGTCTTAACATAAAAAACACTGAAGACTTATGGGGTATATCCGTTAAGATTCTTGGAGAAATTATTGAAACAATTGCTCCTGTCCTGACAGGCATATTTAATCAGTGTTTAGACAGTGGTACGTTCCCTGATTTAATGAAACACAGTAAAGTAGTACCAATTTTTAAATCAGGTAGTAAGAGCGATCCCTCTAATTATAGACCAATATCTGTGCTTCCAGCATTGAGTAAAATCTATGAAAAGATCATGCTCGACCAGATGTTGTCTCATTTTAATTTAAATGGGATTCTGCATAGTCATCAGTTTGGTTTCACGAAAGGAAGGTCAACAACAGATGCAGGAGTGAAACTCATCAGTCACATTTTGGAATCCTGGGAGAAGTCCCAGGATGCTATTGGCATATTCTGTGACCTCTCTAAAGCATTTGACTGTGTTGACCATAATACTCTGATCTGTAAATTACATCATTACGGAATTCGTGGACGAGCTGCTGATCTTGTTTTTTCCTATTTATCTTACAGGCAGCAAAAAGTATCCATTAATGGGGTGACGTCCTCGGGGTCTTTAGTAAAGATGGGCGTGCCTCAAGGTTCAATTCTAGGCCCTTTCCTTTTTTTAGTTTATATTAATGACCTTCCCTTCATGATGGCTAATTTATCCGATATAATTCTATTTGCTGATGACACCTCTCTTATTTTTAAAGTAGACAGAAAAGATGGGGATGTCTTGCATGTCAACGAGAGTCTGGCTGTCCTTTCGAAATGGTTTGCAGCTAATAATCTCTTATTAAATGCAACTAAAACTAAATGTATAAAGTTTTCATTGCCAAATGTCCCTCAAGTTGACGTCAATCTAATTCTTGACAGCAAAAAACTAGATGTTATTACAGAAACAGTGTTTTTAGGTATAACTATCGATTCTAAACTGCAGTGGGGTACTCATATAAGAACTCTCTCGGGAAGACTAAGCTCAGCTGCATATGCAGTAAGAAAAATAAGGCAATTGACAGATGTAGCCACAGCTAGGTTAGTTTATTATGCTTATTTCCACAGTATTATGTCTTATGGCATTTTACTGTGGGGACCTGCAGCTGACGTAGACTCAATCTTCATATTACAAAAGAGAGCAATCCGGGCTATTTATAAAATGGGCCCTCGCGAGTCCCTCAGAAATAAATTCAAAGAAATCGATATACTTACTCTGCCTTCTCTTTACATCTTGGAAAGCATTTTGTATGTACGTAAAAACTTAGGACTCTTTAAAATCAGAAGCGATTTTCACAACAAAAATACACGTAGTAAACACGAAATTGTCTTACCCAAATGGAGACTAGCTAAGACTAGCAAGTCATTCTTAGTTAACAGCATTCGCTTTTATAATAAGCTGCCAAAGGCGGTAACAGAACTTAGTGAGGGAAAATTCAAAAGTCATATCAAGCGTGTCCTAACCGAAAAAACATATTACAAGGTTAAAGACTATGTCGAGGACACGCTTGTTTGGCAATGACTACCTCTGCACATGTAGCCCCCTGGTAAATCATCAATATTTTGTCTATTAACTGCTCCACCTTTGTTTTAATAATTATATATACATTTTTTTTTTCTCTGACACATTGCTTTTGCAATATTTTTATTTTTATTTCAACTGTCATAAATTTGTTAGTAATTTATTTTGCTAATATTTTATTGATAGTTGTAATTATTATATTATTCCTGTTTTTTTTTTTTTATATATAGCCTCTTTTTGTATTGTAAATGTGAGAACACTGTATACTCCACGAACTCTTAGACTACTTCCTATTACGACTTACTTTGTTTTTTACTGAGAAAATTTTGATTGTGCTTTTGTGTACAATATTTGACTGGTCTACACTGTTCTTACATAACATTTATCAATATTGTAAAACAACCACTTTTTTAAAAGAGTAACCATGGAGTTTCTTGCCGGTTCTTCTCCATAGGAAACGACCAATTTGGAACCGTGCACTAACTTCTGACGTTTTATAAGTGCCCATGTAGGCCTATGTGAAATAAAAATATTTTTGACTTTGACATACAGAATGGCAATGCCGCCAGTCTTTTGGGCACATTACCAGTCGATAGCGATGTGGAAGAGTTTTTTGACGCCATATTTTAGTTAGTTGTAATTAGCGTAGGGTTTTATTTTATTTTTTAATTTACTGCAATTATAGTTATTTATTTGTTTATTTCAATTCAATTCAAATATTTATTTCAGATAATCATCCATAAGTGTTAGTAGTAGTACAAACTTAGCCTAATGTTAGTATTTAATTAAATAATAATAAAAAACAACCAATAAAACATTGCACGAACAGTTAAATGGTTCATTAATTTATTATGATAAGTGTGTTTGGACACTTATCCACTTTTGTAAGAGGGGAGAGTTCCACCTGTCTGAAAACACATTCAGAATGCCATTGCATGAGGAACGCAGTCGCGTCAACATGGAAGCGCATCGTTTTCGCATGATCGCGCTGAACCCGTCAACATAAGTAGTAATATTTTTTAGGTTTCTTCATTTATTTTTTTGTAATTCAGTGCGGTGTATTTTTAGAAATTTTGAAAACTGTAAGGGTGAGTTTCACCATTTAACTATAACTATAACCAAACCTTAACCAGCCGTGAAACGGCCGCCTATAGGTCAATTCGACGATTTGACAACTATTAACGGCTTTGTTATCGTTATAGTTAAAAGGTGCAACTCACTCTAAGTGTTTTTGGTGTTTCTTTAGGACTTCCCTCTTAAGGCCAACGCTGCGTTAAGTTGGAGCATGCGACGGCGTTCGCACGGCTATTCGTCGCGTGATGTCGCGCGTGTAACGTGTGCGACGGCCCCCGTAGCGTAAACCGGATTATTACCTGTACAGTGTCGCTATTTCAACTTTAAAGGTGTGCATAGAGAACTTTAACTTATTATTACCTAGCAAACCGGCGCGAGGCGAGCCGTGCGGGCACCTAGATGACGCACTTTTGTATGGGACCGCGCGGGCGTCCGCGTAACGCAACGTTCGGCCTTAGTAATAAAAATCGGTCTTCGCAGCTTTGCTTACTCAAGGAAAAAAGTAAAAAAAAAAATTAAAACCCGACTACGACAAAAAAAAAAACAACGCTAAAAAAGTATGAAACAAGATTTTCAGGATGCTGGAATAAACAAGGTAACTTCTTCTTCTTGTTTTCGTGTCGATGCTCTCAAACTATACTTATTTGACCAATACTTGGCAACCTGTACAGCTCTATTGTTGGCCTCGTATAGATTTTGAAAACTGCAGGTATTTACGCAGGATGGGCAGCATAGCAGATCACGCATGTCTCTTGGAGAGGTTCCACACTGGCACTGTGTTAGTCATGGGTTAAGGAAACCCCATTTGGCCAGAATTTGGCAATAACAAGATAACTGGAAAAAACAAGAACAGAATTAAAAGAAGAGCCGTAGTCACACGTTATTAAAGTGTTTTGGTTTGTACCTATAACGTATAAATACAAATATACATACATAGCCTGTCAAAATCCTAACCCTCATTTGGCTATGCCGTAGTCAGGTAAAAATAGGCGAGATGCTAAGACAAAAAATGAAAGCAGTGTCATTTATAATTAATTTTCCCAACTTGTTACCATTGTAATTAATTAGCTAAACAAAGAAAAGTATTAAGGTATACTCACAGGTTGAGCCATTTAGATCGATGATACCCAAAGTGATACCAAAAGTGTTATTGACCCCAAGGGGTCGATGATGACCTACAAAAGGTTTACGTGAGCGAGAAAAGAATTATGGTTCTGTGGGATGTAAACACTACGAGTACGATAATCAATAATCAATCTGCCTGCTGCGGTCTTTCCGTCCGATTGTAATTTGAGTGTCTTCAAGGCAAGAAAGAATCGGACAGTGAGCAATGGGTAGCTCGCTCTCGGGCCGTCCGGTAACTGTCCGGACCAAGCCCAAGTCGTCGACGGTGCGCGCAATTCCCGCGCGCAAGGAGTGGTCAGCAACAGCAGGGGCCCAGCCGGGTCGAAGCCTACTGGGGACAGGGTTATCCGAAAGGGCGCTCGAGCTAGGTATGAAGGCTTGAAGGAACGGGATGGGTTTTTTAGTCAGTAAGAGTCTGACACTATCTCCCGCTCCGCCCAAGAGCGGGGGTTGTCATAAGATAATTTTTCCCATCGAAAAAAACAAGAAAGAATAGGTTCATAATCTAGTGCGACTCACCATCAGAGATTGCATCGCTGCATACCAGCAGATGGGATCGCAGTCAAACACTAGATTAAGTTAATTTAAAAAAATCTCACAGAAGAATGCCAAGATTAAAATTGTATTTTTATTGATAAAGAAAGAATCAGTTATTGGTGACTCGCACAAGATAAACAATAATAAAAAGGCACCAATATTAATAATAATCTATGCATAACTTACAACTTATAAAAAAAAAAAAACTTTGGTAAAATTGTTCACTGTCTCGTTGTCTTTCTAAATGTGTCCCTAATTACGGTATTCGAATGGTTAAGAGGCACAATGCCACAAACACACACACAAATAAGGCTTAACCAAAAGCAGAAAAATAGCTTACTTTTTATTAGTCTTCGATTTTGACTTACAATAACCGAAATTCAGTCGGACGAAGTCGCGGGCTTAAAGCTAGTCTGATATCATCTATAAGCGTATATAGATATATCCTAATTAGACTGCCCCATACAGCTGATAATCTACTGAGCACATTAGTACCATGTGTTACTCCAATAAATTGCGACTGCACATAATATCTAAATAATTGCTATCTCATTATCTAGTAGTGCAAGGGGCTGTAAAGCTAACTTTAAGCTCCCGCGTTTGTAGATTTTTCTGAGGTGGGGAAATCAAAAAATATATTTTTTAAATACACTAACTTGAAAACCCCGCTCTTATCCCTACTTGCTTTTAGGCACTTTTAATTTTATCGCATCAGGCTGGGCGCTATGCTACACCCTAGAGTCGCGCGTCAGCCCCCGTTTATTTATTTCTCCGTAAGCTACTGCAGCACTCGGATTTATGACGCCCGAGCCGTGGGCGAGGGTGCCTCGGTCACAATAACCAACTTTCTGCACTTGTATAAAAATGTACTAGTCTTGATGTGGGTGGATTGAGGGGTCTTCTATAATAAACTGCCTAGTCATATTCAACAACTAAGCCTTAATAAGTTCAAATCATTTGTAAAACGAAAACTTTGTCAAAAGGCTTTTTACACTGTAAAAGACTATATTCAGGACGAAAAGGCTTGGGATTGACCTGCTTCAGTACCTACTGCAACTGTTGATATTTTTATTTTTCTTCTTTTTGTGTTTTTTTAATTATTTTTATTTTCAAATGTGCTTTTTTTGTGTATAATCTGCAAACACAAGTTGAGTAGTCGAAACGTCAACAAATTTCGCATATATTAGTACAAAGAAAACATCAATAAACCACCTTCAGAAAACAAAACAAAATCAAACAAAATACTCAATATCTAGCTGACTGAGTTCTGACACAAAATCCTGGAATTTCCACCCGTACTAACCCTCAAAACATCTTTCTTTAAGATAATGTACCATCGCTTATTCCCGTACGTGACGCACGAAGAAATTTTTATATTCCTTAGGAGCAAGCGTTTTAGTAACACCCTAAAATTTTATTTGGTGTTATTGAGTTAACGGATTCCGTATGTGAAAGTTTTAAAGAGTCGTGATCTTGGGTGATAATGTTTCTGAATTGGTGGCAGTAGGCACGCCCCCTATAATCAAAGACTTACTAAAACATAATGGAGGTATTAGATTTTTTAGGTCAAAATCATCCAATGAGTTCTCCCGTTCTAGGGAGAACTCACTCACACTAGGAGGGTAGATACTCATACCAGGAGGGTGTGTCAGACTATTACTGACTAAAACCTCTTTGCTTTACTTTCCAAAATCCCAGGTGTCTCTCATCCAATTCGTCGACGGCGTGCACTGTTCCCGCGCGCCTCAAGGAGTTGTCAGCAACAGCAGGGGCCCAGCCGGGTCGAAGCCTACTGGGGCCAGGGTTATCCGAAATGGCGCTCGAGCTCCAGTATGAAGGCTAGAAGGAACGTGGTGGGTCTTTTAGTCAGTAAGAGTCGGATACTATCTCCCGCTCCGCCCAAGAGCGGGGGTTGTCATTGGATGATTTTTCCCACCATAAAAAAGGTGTTTCTTATAGAAGTCAATCTATGGCCTCAGTAGGCTTCGGCCCTGCTGGTGCCCTAGTGTTTTGCTGACTTGCCTTTGAGGCTCAAGTCGAACAAAACGCGCCGTCTTCGACTCGGGCTCAGTCTGGATGGTTACGGTCGGACGGCGAGTTATCGAATCCTTTGCTCGTCTTTCGCAAGCCCATACCTATAGCGGTTGGATATCAGGGTTGGAGTCCCCGGCGGCTGGGGCGTGAGGACGTCCCTTCCTTCATGTGTGCATGGAGATATTGGTAAGTGTGGTATAATGGTATAATAAATAAGTTTATTAAAGTCGTCACAAAAATACTTTCATATTTTTTTCCTTTTCGTTTCCCACGGCTTGCGGATACAACTAGTGTCAAGTTTAGAAAGTATTTACTTTCAGACAGTAAATATAATAGACTAGCTTTTGCTCGTGGCTTCACCTGCGTGCATAAAATATAGCTAATGTTACTCGGGAATAAAGCATCTTTCTATCAGTGAAATAATTTCAGCAATCGGACCAGTACTTTCAGAGATTACCTCCTACAAACAAAAAAAAACTAACTTAACCTCTTTATAATATTAGCACAAAATAGGTAGGTACCGAAGTCAATCTACATACAAAACTCGAGCAACGCACACATATACACCGCTCTCAGACACGATGTTTCGGTCGCGACTCGGCTCAGTCGTCGAACAGTTCCGGCTCAAACGCTCATTAGTGTGCGTCCACTGAGCGTAGGTATAAAAAGTGAAGTACATACATGAGATTGTCTTCTGTATCTATCTATTTTGTGATATTAGTGTGATAATTTTAATGACAGAAAAAATAATGGATACCTACTGTTTTGTGTAATAAGTCAATTCTTGGGGCCATTGGTTGTGCCAAAGAGAACCCCGTTGCCCAGGAACAAAGGCAGAGAAGGAACAAGGGTGGGTTTCCCTACACCTTCCCGCTCCGCGCAAAAAAACGAGAGAAGTCATTAGATGATTTCCCACCTTAAAAAAAAAGTGAATTCTAGGATCTATCATTAAAATGACAGATACTTAAAAAAACATTTTCAGTCAAATTACGAACAAATACTCGCAATGTAGCGTCTATAACAAATAGCTTTTTTGACTGTGCGTCCGGCGGCAGATGACCCTTGGAGTCTCTTACTAATGTACTAATCTACACTAATATAATAAACACGTAAAGTTTGTTTTTTTGTTTGTAGGAGGAAAGGAAGGAGAGATTACTCTGGAAGTACTGATCCGTTTGCTAAAATTCACCGATAGAAATTTGCTTTATTCCTGAATGACATAATGCTATATTATATGTACGCTGGCGAAGCCGCGGGCAAAAGCTAGTTATAAATAGTAACCTATCCACCTCGCTTATCTTTTCATAGCTTATCTTATACTGGCTTGACCCGTTCTCGCTCGTGTAAACACGAATGGCACGTACTCGTGAATATGGTACTCAAGTAACAGCTGATGTGGTACCTACTCTGATTTTTTGATAGTCTGTTTATAAAATTCAAATTGTTATAGCAACGCCCTTTTAGTAGTAGATAATAATTTATAGTTAACATTGAATTAAGCTCGCGCTTGAACACTATCACACCTGCAGGCCTAGCAAAGTTGCGACCGTTTCGTTTCGATTCTCTTTCGTCAATCGCCTTAAGTTGGCCACGCCTCCAATTCCTTTGTTCTGACGTCATCTCAACGGTCAGTCACGTGGTCAGAACAAAGGAATAGGAGGCGTGCCCGATTCGAGGCGATCTTCGAAATTAAACGGTTGTATTTTGCTAGGAAGGCTTTTTTTATGGTGGAAAAAATCATCCAATGACAACCCCCGCTCTTGGGCGGAACGGGAGATAGTGTCAGACTCTTAGTGACTAAAAGTCCACCCCGTTCCTTCTAGCCTTCATACCGGTGCTCGAGTTCTTTTTCGGATAACCCTGGCCCCAGTAGGCTTCGACCCGGCTCGGCTAGGACGGCTGATTGTAAACGGTGATGTAGCCGGCGTTAGAGCTCGCTTGCCTATAATTATCTGACCTTTTCACTAAATACCCTCAGGTAGTAGCTATGAAACACAGACCCTGGCAACAAATTCCACTCATTAGTTGTACGCACATTTAATGTACAGTGTACTCAAAATGCTGTGTGAATGTGGGTGCGATAACATTTTTTTTGTTGTAAATATAGGACTTTTTCTAGTCTTGGTGAGCTCACTCTTATGTCCAATCTCACATGGAAATATGATAATTATATAGGTGTGGTCTACGACGATGGAGCGAGAGTTTTTCATTTGAGGAGAATTTTTTACCGTTAGAAAGTTGCTTTATTCCTGAGTGACATAGGTTATATTTTATGTACGCAGGCGAAACCACTGGCAAAACCTAGTAATAATATATTATTATTATTTAGAAGATAAGGGGCTATGCATCACCCACAGTGTAGGGGATGTAGTCACTGCGACCTAAAAGATCTATTGTGACTCGCCACCTTGTTAGAGTAACTCTTTTAGCCCGGAGGCTTCCAAGAAATTTAGAATACTCCTAGCTTTTAGAGTTTTAATCTCCTCCGGGCGAATAATGTGTCGGCCCAGATGGACACTGCGTTTGTGAATAAGGGGCCCGCATTCAAACAAAAAGTGCTTAGGCGTCTCCCTCCCTAGGTATAGAAATATATTTACAAAAAACATCAACCAATTTCAACATTACATATTATTGTATAATATTATTTAATACATTATTTTATTTGTCTGTATGTTTTTTTTTTTCCAAATCTGCTTTCGCCTATATACTGGAAGAGGTTTCTGTAGAAATAAACATTACCTTTATATCTATTTTTCTGTTTCCTCTTTGTCTTTTCATTATTTATGTATAAATAATTGTATAATTATACCCACACGGAAACAATTTTAAACAAAAAAGTCGGAAATGTTCAAAATAACTTTTTTTTTTAAGTCGATTAAATACAAAAACGCTTCATTCGATTTTTCCTAACGTCAGACGTGACACACACATCACGCTTCACATTCACAGAGACATTCAAACTTCATTCGGCAAACATCGATTTCGTTCGTATCTTCGTTCGTAAAATTTCATGATTGTAGGCACGCATTCTACTTTATAGTTATGTTGGCATTTATGTGGCAGCCCGTTCCTTAAGTTGGTAGTCTTGTAACAATATTTTAACATGTGTAGTTAATGTGGTAGTTATCATTCGTTTATTGTAGACTGATGTTTTGAACTTATTTTTTTTTTTTTTTGTTTCAGGACATATTTGGCATCATTTCGAAACTTAGTTTTAAAAAGGAAAAAGAGATTATTTCTTTTGTTCTATAGTTTCTTTCAAAAATATAAACTGTGCTTTATTATAGCCTTGCGGTACTTTGTGCGGCCGAGCGTTCTATTTGAACCTTTCAAACGATTTTGGTCATTTCATGTTATTATACTTTGAAAGTGCTCGCCGCGTCGCTACATTTCTTAATCCTTTTTTTATTAAGGTTTCAAATCATCTAATGACTTCAAATTTTACCAGCGTACCAGACTTTTACTGAGTAAAACTACACTTATATTCTTTTTTTTTATGCGGGAAATCATGCAATGGCTTCTCCCACTTTAGGGTAAAGCGAGAGAGTATATCAGACTTTTATTGACTAAAATCCATTGTTATGTTTTTTCTTTGCTCCTTCATTCCAGGACCCTGGGGTTCTCCTTCACACAACCCATGGTAACAGTATGCTTCGACCGTTTTGCTAACATCTCCTTGTGGCACGCGTGGAACACTACGCGCTGTCGACGACTCTGGCTCAGTCCTTATAGGGTGAGCGGACGGTGAGCTACCCAATGCTCGTCGTCCGTAAGCCTGAGCCTTACGGATGCTGGATGCCCTACTTAAGTGATTATCTTTATCAATTTCAATTAATCAATCAAACTATTCCCCCTCTTAGTTCAGAGACAAACGAAAATAAATCTTAAATCATCCACCAAAAGCCGTGACTTATGAAGACAAATAATAAAACAGTGGATGAGGCGATGAGGGCGCAGGATGTACGGATATAAATCAGACTCGCGCCGGAACTGCGATCCGATGATGTGATTATAGGAAAGCTTATATGAAGGATATACGGGGCACGGAATAAGTAATAGAAAAAGATTCAGAAGGCCAGCTGTCGCATGAGCGGCCACACACAAATATATACCTATATATATATTTTAATATGTACGTATTCGTGAGTAAAAAGTGTCTAGGCAGACGAACAGATGCACAATGAATAGATCCTGTTAATAACACTTAAATACAAGTAAAATAACAGATTTTTTTTACCAACTCAGAAACCCTGAGAAATGATAAGTTGTAAATAAAATTTTTAAATATAACTATTTACAACTTATCATTCATCGGTCTCTGATATAGGTACGTAATCATTTCAAATTCTACTAATTCGCTTAATATAAGTATTGTATTTTATTTTTTCTTTTTTTTTTAAATCTGTACTCTACTCTCGGCATAATTCCTGTAGCGTAGTGTATTCACAAACTTGTAAACTCACATACGCAAGACTCAGACCCGGAACACCTATCTATAGGCCATACAAATATTTATTCCGTGCGGTAATCAAACGTATGACACGCAGCGCAGCAGCCGATCGCTCAATCACTACACCTATCGTGCCGTCAAAAAAAGATGTAAAAACTATTTAAAACAAATGACAGTCGTGAATGCTTGCATTTACAACACGTGAGGTGTTCTAATTGTCTATGTGTGCGTTGTACGGACTTGACCTTCTGTATATCTATCTATTCTGTGTACGGGGTATATTCTCATAGCGAACGTTGTTGATACAACGGTAATACGGGAAATCGAGTTAGTCGCCGGAAGTGTTACATATTTTGCTTTTTTCTCTGTCCTCCGGATACAAGATGAAAATAATAAATTGAAGGTGCGAACAACTTATTAAATGGGCAGCTGGATGTTTTTATATAATTGCTTGAGTGGTGGATATGACATAATATTTACCTGTTTGTAAATAAGCTCATAATTTTGACATGACAGTTTTTTGATCTATAAATAATGATCTAAGATCCGATAGAATAAATCTCTTCCCTCATCTGTTACTTGATTATGATAAATATTTTATGCTAGATAATAATAATAATAATAATAAATCATTTATTTGGACCAACAAAGTTTTACATACTATAAACCCACCAAACTGCGTAACAGTTTGTCGGCGGGATTAGCGCTTGTAATGTAATACAATTAAATTATATCTAAATTTAAAAAATACATAAATAAGTTATTGGGTATTTTCACATCTTGCGGCTACTGTCTTAAGGAGAACCGTCTTTAATTTATTTTTCAAATGCATTCAATAAGACATTTAGAATAAGTTGCCAAACTAAATCTGGTGCAAATGATGTTAAACAAAAAAAATTATGTTAAATTATTTTGTGCTATATTTATTATAATCGAATAACAGCCAAATTTGGTCTGTGGGCATTATCTTAACACATCGAGTTTCCTCCGTGCTTCAGAAAAAACGTTAAACAATTGGTCTCACTGCCCAGAAGAGCCGAAGCCTGCTGGGGCCATGGGTTGGCTTCTGAAAGTAAAACCACCTTAAAACAAAGTTTAGCAAAATCGAGCTCAAAGGTGGTGGTTACGAGCGAAACAAACAAACAAGCAAACATACATCGTCATCATCCTCGGCCTTTTTAATGTTCCTACTGCTGGAACTCAGACCTCCTCTCTAGGAGAGGGAATGAGCTGTAATCTACCATGAGGGCCTAGTGCAGTGAATGTCACATGTCTTCAAATTTTTGGTTCTAGGACATGCCGGTTGCCTCACAATGTGGAAAACATTTTTCACCGTTTTGAGAGCAGTGGTGATGAAATAAATTACACAAAGTAATGCGCCAGGCTGGGTTCGAACCCGCGACTCGTAATCGGGATCATTACCACTCGGGAACTCGCTGCTCTCAAACATACAGGTCAGGAATCTAACAAAAGCATATTAAAAAGAACTTTTTTCATGATCAAATTTTAGAGAGCAAAATATTCTTCGATTCTTACTTTGATCTCTCAACAACTCCTCATAACATTCTTTAAAGATTTGACCTTCAAATATTCACTTGTCCGTAAAGAAATCGTTCAAAGTTCTGTAACTGGACTGAGAATTCTTTAGGCTGGTCATCCGTGAAATCTGAACGGGTATATAATGCAACTTGAATAGAAATTCTATAAATTCTATATAAGGTTACTATAGCAACGAAATCACTGATAAAAAGATCAATCCGTGACTGGCTGGAATGTCGTAGTTGAATAAGTCAGGTACCCTTTTGTATAGAAAACTTACTAATGCCAGCGGCTCCACTCGCGTGATAGTACGAAATTATCCCAAGGGAAATCTTTTACGGGATATAAAGTATCCTATGTGATATTTCAAAATATGATATACTTGTGTGCTAAATTTCATTTAAATCTGCCAAACCATTTGAGAGTGAATATTTTTGCTAATATTCGTGTTTTTTGGGGTGGGAAATCATCCTGCCTAAATAAATTACCTGGATTTAGAAGAAATTACTTTTCGTGCTCTAGGGTGGAGCAAAATAAACTCGAGTGCGTTTCATTTTCTTGCTGACCCACTCCTATATTTCTTCTGTGCCTTCGTTCTTGGGGTCCTCTTTCGCACAACCCTAGCTCCAGTACTTCGACCTTGCCCCTACGGTTCTGCTGACATCTCCTTGAGGCGTACGTGAAGCACTAACCATAAACTTTTGTCTTGAGACACACTTTGTTGGATGAGAAGATACCGCGTAACTTCCCAAATGTTGCCGAATCAAGTCGGATACGACAATTAATTGACTTGTTTTTCGAAGTTATGCCTACCATTGGTTGTCTTTTGATATAAGAGCATATTGTATTCTTATATATGAGCACTATGAGCAGCCTATGAAAATTTATGATAAATTATTAGATTAAAATAAATTAAATAAAGAAAAAAAAAATATTTTTTTTACGATATTCCGCAATATTTTTCTACATCAAAAACCCTTTAAAACTAGGCAATTGTCTACTCACCTAATCTAAACCAACCGAGCTTCGTAATTTACCCCATTTAGATAACTCAACAAACAACCAAGCCACGGACCACGGATTCAAAAGAGCATTCTAATTCAACCACAAACACGCCTAATGAACTGCTAAGCGAATTAAACATGCAACAAAATAGAAGTCGAAAGTAGTTTCTTGCAACTAACGAACAAGGATGATATACTGATTCTCTACAGCCTGCTGTATATGCTGACTGTAGAAAATAGCTATTACAATAACAGGAAAAACAGTAATAGTCATAGCCCCTCGTGCTTGGGCGAGTTAACGTTTTTTAATAAAATCACAAAAAAAACTATTTCTGCTATTTTCCAGGAAAAATGAAGATATAGAAACGAAAATGAACTAGAATTAATGTTGAGATGAGCTTCTTTTAAGTCTCTTTGGACTATCGTCAACTAAATGAAGGGTGGTCTTCCACGCTTGCACTTCATCGCAGGCAGTTCAAAGACAAGCTTCACAATATGATTATCTGGGCGTCTTTGCACGTGACCATACCACCAAAAGCGCTTTTCTTTGACTTTATCGGATATCGGAGCAACTGTCTATCATAATCGGAGGTGCATGTAAGGTTATATAAAATAAATTTGAGTTTGAGTTTCACTCAACACCTAGCTTTTCTGCCACCACCTTTCACACACACATGCAATAAATAATTATCAAACTCTAAGGTTGACAGCGTACTAGTTGCACTACGGACCGTTTCTGATTCAATTAGTGCGGGTAACGAACTATAATGACGGACGTAGGGCTGCGACGTAATGGCAAACGGCGAGGAAAGGACGATGTATAGGGATGGAAGTAAAAGGACTTACGTGCTGAAGATGGGATTTTTTTAGGTGGGAATCATCGAAAAATATCTCCCACCCTTGTGTGGGGTGGGAGGGTGTGTCAGACTTTTACTGACTAAAATCCACTCCTAGTTCCTTTGTTGCCTTTCATACCAGGGCCGGGTATTCCTTTCATATGCAAACACATGGCCCCAGTAGGATTCGACCTTGCTGGGCCCCTTCTGTTTGCTGACATCTCCCTGAGGCACGCGGTCGACGACTTGGGCCCAGTCCGGACGGTTACCGGACGGTCGGACGGTGAACTATCCATTCATCGTCTGCAAGCCTGCTCTTACGGTGGCCGGAAATCGGGATCGGGATCCTGGCGGCTGAGGCATTAGGGTTACCCCGCGCGTGCCCTTGCGGTCGTTTTCTTTGCATTGCTTCGCAGAAAATGGCAACTACTACTGTTCTCCTCGCTTTAGACCATAGCTTATATCAAGTCCCCGGCGTGAGAGATCTTTACCGCCGATGGGATGGTAAATGCCTCTTGTCGTGTTGAAAAGGAAAATCATTAACAGCACGATTTCAAACGGCATCAGAGGCTGCAAATTTTTTTCACCGATATTTCTATCGGTGAAATAAATTTGCTGCTTTATTCCTGTGTGACACAGGTTATAATTATTTTATGTACGCGTGTGAGGCCGCAGGCAAAAGCTAAGCTAAGCTAGTAAAAAATATAGAGACTTTTTTCTAACGACATGAATAAATATTTTTACTTCAGATACAATTAACCTCAATAATGAACTGCGTAACTGAACACTTATAAGAGATAGTTCGGTAATGACCTTATTGTGCTGAGAAAACACGCAGTAGGATTAATACTCATAATATAGGGTGTCTCAGTAAGAGTACACTTTTTCATTTTAAAATAAAAACAAGTATTTTATGATTGAGTTATGATATTTTTATTGTATTGTAAAGAAGCAATGTTCCGATTATTCCGCAAATGACCCCCACGGCTCAAGACTTTTGCACAGAGATGTGGCTGTATCTCCCCGATGACGCATTGGATTTCCGATTTGAGCTCAGGAATTGTTTCGGGTTTATTCGCATAAACCCGAGATTTCACAAGACCCCATAGGAAAAAATCGCACGACGTTAAATTGCACGATCTTGGTGGCCAGTTGACATCAGAATTGCGTGAGATAATGTGTTCTGAAAATCGTTGCTGCAATAAGTCGATTGTTTCATGCGCGGTGTGGCAGGTTGCGCCGTCCTGCTGAAACCACATGTTTTCCAGATTCATGCCATCCAGTTGAGGCCACAAGAAGTCCGTTATCATATTCCTGTAACTTTCTGTAAGCGTAACTTTCTCCATTTTTGTAATGAGTTTTCACAATTATAACGCGTTTTTCTATCGAAAAGCGCTCCATTTTTAACAATCGGAATTTACAGAGGTGACAGCTGTCAAATTTCAGAGTTGCCACTTGCATGAGAAAAAAAAAGATTCCAATTTTAAAAAGTGCACTCTTACTGAGACACCCTATATTATGTTATTATGAGAATACTTTGGACCATAATAAACTGGCCTCTAACAGCGCCTTTGCTCGCGTAAAAATGAAAACTTATCATAAGAGAACAGTAATACCATCGTGTCCTCGTGGGGTGATCGGCCGCAGCGATCTTTCGCGCTTTGGTTCATGCCATGGTTTCGGAGCAAAGAGGAGTGCCAGGCGGCCGTCTCCTTCTGCGAAGAAGTAATGCTAGCAAAGGAGGCGGCCGCACGCTAGAAGGGACGTCCCTCATACCACAGCCGGGATTCCGATCCCGATTTCCAGTCACTGTGGGACGACGAGTAATAGATAGCTCGCTGTTTGACTGTCCGGTAACCGTCCGGACCCAGGCGCGGGCTTGCGGACGATGAGTGATGGGTAGCTTGCTGTCCGGTCAACCGGCGCGCCTCAAGGAGATATTAAATTCAAAAAAAAATTATTTATTTTTTATTTTTTTAACATCGTAACTATTTCTTTTGACGAGCTTAAGTTGTGATAAATATTAACGTGACTTTTTTAATATCGACATTACTAATTGATAATTATAATCATTATTGACATTATATTCAATCGTGATAATGACAGACACAATTGAAAGACAATAGGTGCGCGAACGCCGGCGTTCGCTTGGGGTTTAATGAATTATAAATAATAGAATATAGAAATATACTTTTGACATTAATTGTAATCGCTATTTCACTGTTGACATTAAATTTATACTTTAGAAATTTATATTGTTCATAATTTGTTCTGAAACTACAATTCTGTAATTTGTTATAATTATCTTTGTCTTGCTTTGTAGTAGGTATAAGATTCATATATATTAAATTCACATAAGTATGTATTTTTATCATAAATTTTCGATACAATGTAAAAGTTGTTTATGAAATAAATAAATCAATCAATCAGCAAATAGTAGGGGCTCAGCAGGGTCGAAGCCTACTAGGGCCATGGGTTCTCTTCTTCTTCTTCTTCTTCCTGCCCTTGTCCCATTTTATTTGAGGTCGGCGCAACACGTTTGTTTCTTCCATTTTGTCCTGTCACTCGTCACGCTATCACTAACTCCCTTTTCTTTCATATCACTTCTCACACAATCCATTCATCTTTTCTTTGAACTCCCTCTCCCTCTCCATCCATCCACATGTAAATTCATAACTCTTTTAGCAACATGCTTTTCATCATTTCTCTTATGAAAGGAAAACCCGACCTTGGTATGAAAGGCAACGACGGAACTACAAGTGGGTTTTAGTCAGTAAAATCTGACATGACAGAGCGGGAGATGTCATTCGATGATTTACCATCAAAAAAAAGTCTCAAGAGAAATTAGTTCTGGGATATTCTATATGCTATAGCTTTTGCCCACGCGGCTACGCTCCCGCTCTTCCCTACTCCACCCTACTATACCCTACTCTATCCTACTATACCCTACTCTATCCTTCTCCACCCTACTCTACCCTACCAAACTTCACATAAACCATCTACTAAATAGTCCGAACAAAGCCTGAACTAAAATTATAACGAATTTTTATATGTATATAGATTCAAGACATGGTCTACTCGTCGAATTATATTCAACAAGTTCGAAGCATTGTGCTAAAATTATAGGGGTAATCATCATAGCGCAACTATTTTTTAGCGCAGCCAGCTAAGCGCATCTAAATGATTTCCGCAACCATTAGTAGCGCTTACAAACTCAAATTAGTTATAATAATAATAATTTATTTTCACAGTCTCACATTATAGAATTTGTAGACATTCGTTAGATAAAAGGTTATAAAAATAAATAAAATAAATAAAAAAGCCATTTATTCTACTACACAATTACATAATTAATTTAAAAAAATTGCATCGTTATTCCATTTAAAAAACATATTTTAACTTCAAACTCAATTCGGTATTGACCCCTAAAAATTTAACTTTTAAACATTATATATTACAAATCATAAAAATAATACAATACAATCATAACAATAATAATAAAAGAAAAAAATAATAATAATATCACAAATATAATACAATAAAATTTACGCTAAATGTCCAAAATCTATAAAAATTAATTAATTAAAATATTGCATTTATAAAAAGTGTTATTTTCAATTATTACTACCTAATTAAACTCAAAATATGTAGTAGTCGCCTCTTTGGCGTAGGCCTCCCCCAATTCCTTCCAGTACTTTCTATCTCTAGCTTTGGTCATCCAGTCCGGTCCTAGCCTTTGTATGAATAGGTCTGCCCATCTTTTCCTTTGACGTCCTCGTGACCTAACTTTATCTCTTGGTATCCATTCCATGATTTTCTTGGTCCATCTGTCGTTTTGCATCCGACATATTTATATGACCTGCCCAGTTCCATTTCAGTGCCCTCACTCTTTCCACAATATCCGTCGTCTTGGTCTTTTTCCTTATCAACTGGTTACTTATTTTATGCGATAGGCTTATCCCCAACATACTCCTTTCCATCTTACGTTGACATATGGCTAATTTGTCTTCTTCACATTTTCTTAACGACCAGCTCTGGCAACCATAAGTCAGACACGGTAATATTGCTATTTCGAAGAGCTTTCTCTTGACGCTTATGCTGATAGATCTATTTTTCATTATTTCTTTTAAGCCCCAGTATTTTTTCCACGCAATTGCGATTCTTCTATTTATCTCCCTTTCATTTTGATTTTCAAATGAAACCAATTGGCCCAAATAAATGTATTCTTTTACGAATTCTACATTTTGTTCATCGATAGTTATAATACCAGTTTCTTCACTGTTCGACAGTATTTTAGTTTTTGTGATGTTTATAAACAGGCCTACTTTCTTACTCTCTTCTGTCAAGCTGTTTAGCATGGTAGATAAAAGGTTATAATAATTTAATTAAGGTAATTTTTAACGCCCTGGCTCCCAAACTATTAGGTGTATGTTCCTGTGGCTTGGAAGGCACAAATATGTTTATTCCTCAAAACACAACCACGTAGGTTTCATACACTCTTTTATTCTCGTTGTAAATTAATTTTGTAATTGGTAATCCCACAGTGTCAACTTAGTAAGTTGGCCACCCCTGGTGTACATATAATTTTTTTGCAAAAAAAGAAAAATGATTTGATAATATTTCGACGTTTACATTTCAGTGCTGTCATCTACGAAGCATTCATTTTCACTTTCTTGTTTTTCCGCTAACCGGAAAAAATACAGAAAAATCTTCAAGGTTCTCACGTCTATTTCCTGAACCGTTTTCCTTTAAATGTAGTGACACGAAACTCCCAAGGTAATTAAGATAAGAAATCTAAAAGTAAAGTTAGCACAGCCCTATTAATGTTTCAAAGTAGGGGACTATTATCAAAGCGATTTTCCGTTCGATAATTGTTCCATATTGAATTTTAGTTGTCGCTAGGAAAGGTTAAAGGTTCTTTATGTCGAGTTTGGTAGCTAATTTGTGTGCACTTTGCAGTTGAGCTAAGTGCTGTTTAGTTATACTGAAAACCATTAGCGATGAAGAATGAAATATAGGGGTGCTTTTAGAAGTTCGTGTGTGTAGGTTAATATTTATCGGTTCATGTTTGATAATTAGGTTTTTGGTAGGTAAGTTGAAGCTTTTAATTGTCTATTGAGCAGCCGTTGGGGCCGAAAGGTTTTGGAGTGGCGACCGCGTACCGGAAGATGCAGCATTGGAAGGCCTCCTGCAAGGTGGACCGATGACCTGGTGAAGGTTGCGGGAAATCGATGGATGTGAGACGCACAGTACCGTTCATTGCGGCGACACTTGGGGGAGGCCTATGTCCAACAGTGGACGTATATCGGCTGAAATGATGATGATGATAATAATAATAATAATAATGTTTTGATAGCAGCGAAGACCTTGCCGATACCCACTCAATCTTGTACTGTGCGGCTGCAGCGGCGTGTCGTGTAGCTCACGTCAAAATTCCAAATAGTGACAGAGCTACACGACCAGCTAAACCAGCCTGGCAGTGCAGAATCGAGCGTCGTATCGGTGAGGCTAGAGCGCTCATCGGCAAACTTATCTGCTTCAGGGAGGGCAACACTCGCCCTAGAGTGATGCGCTTTGTGAAGCGGGCGTTCTCGGGGACAGATGTTAGTCCTCGAGATTATCTACCCCGTATCACAGAGCGTATCGACTTCCTGAGGCAGAAAGTCTATGCATGGGCAAACCGTATACGACGGTACAAGCGGCGAGTGGAGCGGTACACCCAGAATCGCGCGTTCCAAAGCAACGAAAGGTGGGTTTACAGGGCTTGGGAGCGACCGGACCAAAGTGTGATTGATACGCACCTACCGGATGATAATGCCATGTATTCATTTTGGCGCAGCATTTGGTCGGTGCCTGTCAGTCACACTGAGGGTGATTGGACTCGGGAGGTTGAGCGAGAGTGCGAACTTATACCAGAAATGGGGGCAATTACCATCAGCCCCCAAGATGTAGCTCGGGCAGTCCGTCCGTTACCAAATTGGAAATCTCCAGGGCCGGACGGGCTGCACAACTTTTGGCTTAAATGGTTTAAAAGTTCGCACGCTCGCTTGGCGTCCCAATTCCAATCTGCCTTAGAGTCAGGGTCGCTACCCCAGTTCCTGACGACAGGAATAACCCACCTGCTCCATAAATCGGGTAGTACTGCGGAACCCAAAAATTATAGACCGATTACGTGTTTGCCGACGGTCTATAAAGTTCTTACATCCATCCTGAGAGCTAAAATTAATAGTCATATTGAGACAAATTCCATCATGTCTGCTTCTCAGAATGGATGTAGGAATGGGTCCCGTGGTACTAAGGAGCTGCTCTTCATTGATGTTGCCATTAGCCAACAGGTTCGTCGTTCTCGAAGAGATCTGTCGACATGTTGGATAGATTACAAGAAGGCCTATGATTCAGTGCCGCATACATGGCTCATGAGGGTGCTGGAGCTATATAAAATTGATGTAACTCTGCGCACCTTTCTGATGTCGTGTATGGGGCAGTGGAGGACGGTCCTTCACTATCCAGGGTGTCGACGGGTTTCGGAGAACAGCGAACCGTTAAGGATCGAGCGTGGCATATTCCAGGGTGACAGTCTGAGTCCACTGTGGTTTTGCCTAGCTTTGAACCCTCTCAGCACACTGCTGGAGGGTTCGGGTTTAGGCTACCGGTTGAGAAGAGAGGGTCAGGTCATATCTCACCTTCTTTATATGGATGATCTGAAACTTTTTGCTTCCAACAACTTGCAACTGATGGAGCTACTGAAGGTAACTGAAACCTTCAGTAGTGCCATCAGAATGGAATTTGGTTTGGACAAATGTGCAGTCATGCATGTAAAGCGAGGAGAGATTATGGAATCTGTGGGAACCCAACTCTCAGGTTCCATACACCTCAGATCCCTCACCTCAACCGAAACTTACAAGTATTTGGGTATGTCGGAAGCGTTGGGAATCAATGCTGCTGACGTGAAACAATCGTTGAAGGAGCGCTTCTTTGGCCGCCTGAATAAAGTACTGAAAAGTCTTTTATCGGGCGGGAACAAGGTGCGCGCCTTCAACGGTTGGGTCATGCCGGTTTTGATGTACTCTTTCGGTATACTCAAATGGACTCAGACGGAACTCGACGCCCTGGATAGGAGAGTCCGCACTCTGCTTACCACAAATCGGATGCATCACCCACGATCATCGGTGATGAGGCTGTATATCCCGCGGAAGTGTGGGGGTCGTGGCTTTTTAAATGCCAAGATCCTGCACAACCGTGAGGTATGCAGTCTCAGGGAATACTTCCTGGAAACCGACGTGGGGATGCACCGAGATGTGGTGGCGGTGGACAAAGGCCTCACCCCGCTCTCCTTGGCCAACGAGAACTGGCGCAAACCTATAGTAATGGATACTAATGAACGCAAGGAAGTATGGAAGGGCAAGGAGCTTCACGGGCGCTTTTACCGGGCCTTACATGGGCCCGATGTAGATCTTTTAGCGTCCGTATCCTGGCTACGCTTTGGTGATCTCTTTGGAGAAACCGAAGGTTTTGTCTTTGCAATTATGGACGAAGTTATGATGACGAACAACTACCGGAAATATATTGTGAAGGACGGTACGGTTGACATCTGTCGGGCATGCCACCGGCCTGGAGAATCAATCCGACACATTATTTCTGGGTGTTCTCATTTAGCTAATGGAGACTATTTGCACAGACATAACCTTGTAGCCAGGATAATCCATCAGCAACTTGCTCTTAAATACAATCTTGTTGAATCAGAAGTACCGTACTATAGGTATGTGCCCGACCCAGTTCTCGAGAATGGCAGCGTCACATTGTATTGGGACCGATCTATCATCACTGACAGGACTATTGTTGCCAATAAGCCTGACATAGTGGTGATAGATCGACTGGAGCGTCGCACAATGATTGTTGATATAGCGGTCCCTCATGACGAGAACCTCGTGAAAGCTGAGAAAGATAAACAAACTAAATATCTTGACTTGGCTCGCGAGGTTGTCGACATGTGGGAAGTGGATAGAGCAATCATTGTGCCGATAGTCGTGACGGCCAATGGCTTAATTGCCAAGAGCCTCGACCAACATCTGCGGAGGCTCTCGTTAGGCAGTTGGATCAAGGGCTTGATCCAGAAGGCAGTACTCCTAGACACGGCGCGTATTGTCCGGGGGTTCCTCTCTCAGGAGCCCTGACCGCCGGCAGCTTGGACCCTGTTCCCGATGCCGGTGGGCTACTATTTTTTATATTTTTAAATGTTTTTTTTTTAAATATAATTTTTTGAAGAAATATTTAAAAATATGATGAATATGTAAATATAATAAATGAATGGAATAATAATAATATTTATATTTTTAAATGTTTTTTTTTTTAATACATCTTTTAATGAATATTTAAAAATGTAACAAATATGTTAAAATGAACAATAAAGGAAATAATAATAATTTATTTTCTACATAAAAGTTGTACAAATTTTGAGCAATGAATACAAGTTTAATACAAATGCATAAGAAATATAAGTGCGCAACTGCGCCTGAGCTAGGCCGAGCCTGTATTTCAGGACGCAGTTCTCTTCCCAGAAAAGGAGTTATCAATACAACAGCATTTGCGTGTTTCGTTTATATACTTTTTTATATAACAATATATTAATCTGCAATCGTAATTGTGAGTAGTGTGCATGCATGTGTTTCGTGTGTTTGTGTGTGTAATTTTATCTCAATGCTTTAAGAAGGTCTTCAGTAGTTTGGTAATCGCATGTGAGTAGAAACTCTAATAATTTAGTTTTGCATTCTTGTTTGCTTAGTGTGTAAAAATTGAGAGTTGTGTTTAATTTATTGTAGAGGAAAGGACCATTGAAACAGAAAAACCTATGTGTAAACGAATGTTTAAATTGACGGGACTGGGGTACTACAGTGTTACGACGCCGTTTAAGCAGATTATTCCTGTCCAGAGGGGCAAGAGAGTGTTGTTTGAGAATTACAGTTAATATATAAAGTTGACGTACAGTGGGCAAATTCCAGGACTGATACAAAAGATGTGTAGGGTAATCAATGGGTCGGAAGGAGCTGACCTTTAGAATGGCTCGTTGTGCAATCTCAAGAGGAAGTAGAGTGGTTTTGGAAGCTCCACCCCAACTTGAAATGCAGTAAGTTAAGAGCGATTCACAAAGTGCCTTATAAACTTTTTTTAGAATAGTAATGTCTGCCACATGGCGTAAGTTTCTGAAAACGTAAATCAATTTTCGAAGTCTAGATTGAAGCAAGGAAATGTGTGCACTGAAATTCAGTGTTGAGTCGATTAAAACACCTAAGTATTTTGCTTCAGATCTTCTGATTAAGCAAGGGCAACTGCAAGTAGGATCATTTAAAGAGGGGACATGATTGGGATGTGACTTTAAGATAAGTTCAATGGGGGTGCATTAGAATTTCGTAAGTAAAATGGCATGTATAAAGTTTTATCCGAGTTTAGAGTGAGGACATTTTGCTTCAGCCAGTTAGAAACCCTATTTAAGCCATTCTGCGCCAGCATAAAGGTGTTTTCCCAGGTGTCAGCAGAAAATAGCAACACAGTATCGTCAGCATAAGAGATGATGACGCCCTGGTCTAATTTCATTTCACATAGCTCATTAAGATACACTAAGAAGAGCGTAGGTCCTAGCACCGAGCCTTGTGGGACACCAAAAGAGATAGATAGGTCAGTGCTAATATATGTGTCCACTTTTAAACATTGCTTACGATTGCTCAGGTAATCTTGAAACAGTTTTAGCTGTAAGCCTCTCACACCCAGGCGTTCCAACTTAGCTAGAAGACGAGGAACTGACACAGTGTCAAACGCCTTACTAAGGTCGAGAAAAATGCCGAGTGCTTTGTTACCATCGTCTAGACTTCGGACAATATGATCAGTAAGTTTATGCACCGCATCCTCTGTTGACCTTCCAGAACGGAAACCAAATTGTCCGGAGGAAATTAAACTGTTTCTTTCGAGATACCTAACAAGTCGACAATTAATAACTCTTTCCAGAATCTTGGAAATAGCTGGTAGTATGGCAATTGGCCTGTAGTTGGAGACACAAAGTCTATCTCCCGCCTTGAAGATAGGGACAATGATAGCCTTCTTAAGAACATCCGGGAAAACCCCTCGGTTTAGGCAAACATTGAATAAATGAGTAAGGGGTGAGACAATGATATCTTTTATGGCTTTCAGTATGCTGCTAGATATTTTATCATGTCCGACTGCACTAGTATATTTTAAGCCACTTATAAGTGAGAGGATCTCGCCCTCATTAGTGTCTAGCAATACAAACGAGTTTTTAGATGTGTGGTTCGAGATTGGAAAATCAAAAGGATCCTGATCTATTGTCTAACAGTTTAGAAGCTTGTTTGCCAGTGAACTTCCAACGTTAGCGAAATAATCATTAGCTTGATTGACAGATGTTTGAGGGCAATCACCAAGTAGATTGTTAGCAGCTGATTTTGATTTATTAGTGTTTGTTACTGATCTGATGACTTCCCAGAGTTTTTTATTGTTACTACTGTTTTTGTCTAGTTCGCTTTTGTCATGTTGTCTTTTGAGTCGTTTCAGTAAATTATTACAATGGTTTCGATACCGGTTGTAAGTTAGTTTCAAGGTGTTATTTTCAGGTGCACTTTGTGACGCTTTGTGAAGGCGATCCCTATTCTGTATACATCTAAGTAATCCCGGAGTGATCCAGGGTCTAATGATGCGTTTTTTACGGGGGATTTTAACAATTGTGGTATTGTCGTTTATAACTTCTTGTAACATTATTACGAATTTATCCATAGCTTTATTAGGATCGTCAATATTAGTAATGTGACTGAAGTCTACATTCATCAGTTGTTCACGAATAGCGGCGACATTATGTTTAGATACGTAAGATAGTGGATTTTTTTCTTTGTAAGTCTGATAAAGGCATACTAATACCGCGTTGTGGTCTGTAATGGTAGAATTCAAAACAAATGTTTGAGACTTGAGCTTTGTTTTAAGAAGAACGTGATCGAGACAAGTTTTACATTGCCTGGTGGGAAAGGTATGGGCAGGTAAGAATCCTAGAAAGGCCGTAGTGGTTAGGTATTCAAGTGCTTTGACGTAATGATTGAGCGATTTTAATAAAAGCTTGTGAGGTTTCGGAATCTTTTTTTTTAGGTGGGAAAATCATCCAGTGACATCCCCCGCTCTTGGGCGGAGCGGGAGATAGTGTCTGGCTTTTACTGAATAAAAACACACTCCTGTTCTTTTCTCGCCTTCGTCCCAGGGCCCCAGGTTTCATTTCGGGGCTCCAGTAGGCTTCGACCCTACCGTTTGCTGATTTATTTATTTATTTATTTATTTATTTATGGTTTTACTTTAACAAAAAACGGCTATTCGCCAATTACATTAGTTAAAGACAATATACAAAAAATTCACACACTCATCTCACAAAACTCCAGACACACTGACATGATCGTCTTCCATTCGTCCGCGAACACATCACAGTCAGGGTGCGTGTCCAAAAGAGTGTTGAGCGCAGAAAGAGTGCGAGGGACAGGAGACTGGGCCCGCGAAACAGTGTGACTCGCAGGCACAGCGAACAAGCTATGTCTCCTGATGCGGCTGTACTTGACTGGGGCACATAGTTGAGACAGTTCGGCATGCAGCTCTGGAGTATCAATTTTCCCATGAAGGATTTTACACATGGTAATTATTTGCTCATGTTTTCTTCTGACTTCTAGTGAATTATACCCTACACAACCTAAAAGAAACTTAGTAGGGTACATAAAGGGATAGTGTCCATAGATACGCTTGTAAATATATCTGAGGTAAGCTTTTTGCACTTTCTCTAATATCAAGGCATATTTTTTCTCATGTGGGTTCCAGACGCACGCACTAGACTCAAGCTTACTTCGAACAAGCACGTTAAAAATCGACTTGATTGCGCTTGTATTCTTGAAATCTTTAGCATTTCTCAAAATGAAACCCAAACGCCTAAATGCATCTTTTGCCACTGCTAAAATATGATCATGGAAGTTTAGTGTATGATTAAATGTGACACCTAGATCCTTTACAGCAACGGTTCTTGTAATTGTGCTGTCATTGATTTTATAATTAAATGAGACTGGGTAACGGGCTCTGGTAAAACTCACGACGTAGCATTTTGACGAATTGAACTCCATTTTGTTATTTACACTCCACTCGTATGTAGCGTTAATGTCGCGTTGCAGATAACTGATAACTCCTTGAGGCGCGTAGAACGATACGTGCCGACGACGTCTTGGGCTCGGTCCAGACGATTACCGGATGGTTGGACGGCGACCCATTGCACTTTACAGTTGAGCAAAGTGCTGTTTAGTTAAACCGAAAATCATTAGCAATGAAATATAGGGATGGTGTGTCTCGGTTTGTTCATTAAGTTTTTGGTAGTTAAGTAGTTAAGTAGAAGCTTTTGATTTCTATTGAGTGATTTTCATAAAAGCTTGTAAGGTTTCGAAGTCCGCCTACGTTTTTTCGGTATTGTGTTTTCCAAAAAGTATTTGAAAATATGAGGAAGATATTTTATTATGTTTGGATTTTTAAACGTAAGTTAGTGAGCTACACAGTGTTCATCGTTCGCAAGCATGAGCTCGCGCCTCTGTCCAAAAATGAATTTATTATAAAATTTTAAGTTTAAATTAAAAAACCGAATATTTTCAGTGTTTAGATTTGATTGTGATCAAAGATCTTTTAGAGGCTCCACCCGTGATCTCCAGACGCTTCATAACTTGAAGTTTTTGGTTCTAGGACATGCCGATTTCCTCACTACGTTTTCCTTCACCGTTCTGAGAGTAGTGGTGATTTATTTAAAACTGTTTAAGTACCTATTCTTTAAAAAAAAAGGTGCCCCAGCCTAGGAATAACTCCTGTCTCAACTCATATACACAAGACATCAAAACTGTGATCTGGATCACCAATCTAAAGTTCATGTTCATACAAATATTTGTCCCGTGCGGGAATTGAAGCTGCGATGCGCAGCGCAGCAGCCAATCGCTCAACCACTACGCGAACCATGACGTCGAACCCGGTTTGAACCCGCGACCAACAACTTGTACATTGGAGCCCCCTGGGCCACTACTTCTCTCCATAAACAACACAGACTTCCACACTTATATAGGTAGAACATTTTCTTACACTTACAGGTACCAAACTGTAGGGCCCAGCAGGACCGATGTCCGCTAGGGCCACAGGGATTTTCTGAAAAGGAAACCCGTAATCCTAGAATGCAAAGGCGGCTGAAAGACACAGGTGTAATTACACAAGTCTGACACGTCCTCTCACTTCACTCAGACTGGAAAAAGTCATAGAATGATTTTTCACATAAAAAAAAAACACCAACAGGTGCGTTTAAGAATTAACCAAAGAAATTCTAAATAAAAAATATATCGCATAAACAGCAGAATAGCCGCTCGGCAGGTGGCGATACGGTTTATTTCAATTAAAAAATTGGTCATGGATCGCGCAGCTAAGATTGCAAAGGGAGTGTTTGAACCCACCCTTAACTACTTTAATTAACTTTGAATTTTTATGCCCCAATGAAATTATATGACTCTGATAATTGCCGTCGCTTTGCGTACTAACAGTTTTATTGCTGATTCAATTTGTGTTGGTCTTTCTGTGTTTTATTTTGCCTTTTTATTTTTTTCTTGTCTTTTACTGGGGTAAATTCAGTCAGGGATCAAGAATGTA
The DNA here is from genome assembly GCA_929112965.1 of Mythimna albipuncta. NCBI lineage: Eukaryota > Metazoa > Arthropoda > Insecta > Lepidoptera > Noctuidae > Mythimna > Mythimna albipuncta. The sequence continues at coordinate 21,557,937 of OV815963.1, forward strand.
GTCACATTCGACAAAAATGTGTGTATTTCTTCGTCGAAGGGTGTCAGTGTTTCACGACTGCTCTATACCTAAGATTTCTTCTATAGATTAAATCTAAAGGCAAACTTAGCCCATAGAATAGAATAGAATAAACTATATTGAAAATGAATGTGACCGTGGCATCACCGCGGGCCCTAACAGAATACCAGCGCTGCGTTATTTATCTTTTTAAATATCGCAGCATATGCTGAGTTGGGCGCCCTTTTGGCCTTGCACAGATTTTAAAGTTTTCTTTTTTTTATTATTTTTGATTTCTACTGTATGTGTGAGGTACGAATAAAAGTTTTTTCTTTCTTTCTTTATATTGCTCACCAAAACAGTAACAAAACTTTAAAATAACTGAATCAAATTTTTGACTCTGAATGCGTAGTATACGTGAGCGCAGTTTGTCTTTAGCTTTAATCAGTTCTAAATCATTCACCTGCTTCTATAAATTAATTGTGAACACTTTAGTTTTGATAAAGCGTGACGTTTTTGACTCCTGACCGGACCATCTCTTTTTAAAAAGATATGGTATTTAAAAAGTGGTTCTTATTACAAAAAATACCAGAAGGGTCAATAAATAATTTATTAGAGTACAGTATTATTACTTTTTATCTATTAGAACGCACTTTTTGCATTTGAAAACCATGAGGTCTCAATCATATCTCGCTGTCTGTCACATAATGTTCAGAAACCCTTAAAATTGGACATGACTAAGTTAATCCCTGGGAGTCCTCCCATAACATGGAACTTTTACTCTCGCATTTGAAATATGAAAGGCCATAGACTCATGGCATCAACTTAGTCCTATCCGATTTTGATGGTTTCTAAAACACTGTGCTTCATCCGGTTACCGTCTGGACCTAGCCCGAGTCGTCAACGGCGCGTAGTATTTATTTATTTATTACTAGCTATTGCCCGCGGCTTCGCCCGCGTGGCATTAGGTACTTAAAGAATCGAGATAAAAGGTAGCCTATGTTCTTTTCCATGTCAAAGGCTATATGCATGCCAAATTTCATCCAAATCCGTTCAGCCGTTTTTGCGTGATTATGTAACAAACATCCACACTTTCACATTTATAATATTAGTTAAGATTATTTATTCAGTCTTCATAATCTACAAAGGTGGACTTAATGCCTTAGATATTCTCTACCAGTCAACTAGAGTGGTGAAAAAACACAATGGTGTGGTAGGTAGGGTATGGGTACGCCTGCTAGGGTCAAAAGGAATTTCTGACAAAAAAACCCATGTTCCTAGAACGCAAAGGGCAATTAAGGGACACATTTATTATGCGTACAGCTAAGGAGTGGAATTCCTTGCCGGAGTCTGTGTATCCTGATAGCTATAACCTAGGGGCCTTTAAGTCAAGAGTGAATAGGTTAGGTTAGGCGAGACGCACAGAAACGTTCGTTGTGGCGACGCTTGGGGGAGGCCTATGTCCAACAGTGGACGTATATCGGCTGAAATGATGATGATGATGAATAGGTTGCTTATAGGCAAGCGAGCTCTATCGTCGGCCACATCATCGCTTTCCATAAGGTGAGATAGAAGTCAAACGCGAGCCCATCAATAATAATAATAAAAAAAACAGATATAGTTTTAGTCAGTAAAAGTCTGGCACGCCTTCTCGCTCCATCCTACAGAGTGAGAAGTCATCAAATAATAGGATAGTTGACGTAAAAAAAAAATAATTGGTCCGTCTTTTAGATTATTAAAAAATAAGGGAGATGTATTTTTAATATGTAAACTAGCTGACCCGGCAAACTTCGTACCGCCTAATAGTTACCTTTTATCTAAGCTGTCTACTCTACCTACTCTACCCTACTCTACCCTACTCTACCCTACTCTACCCTACTCTACCCTACTCTACCCTACTCTACCCTACTCTACCCTACTCTACCCTACTCTACCCTACTCTACCCTACTTTACCCTACTCTACCCTACTCTACCCTACTCTACCCTACTCTACCCTACTCTACCCTACTCTACCCTACCCTACCCTACCCTACTCTACCCTACTCTACCCTACTCTACCCTACTCTACCCTACTCTACCCTACTCTACCCTACTCTACCCTACTCTACCCTACTCTACCCTACTCTACCCTACTCTACCCTACTCTACCCTACTCTACCCTACTCTACCCTACCCCACCCTACTCTACCCTACTCTACCCTACCCTACTCTACTCTACTCTACCCTACTCTACCCTACTATACTCTACTCTACCCTACCCTACTCTACCCTACTCTACCCTACCCTACTCTACACTACTCAAACCTAAAAAAAAAAAAATTAAAAAAAAAAAAAAAAAGTATCCTATGTCCGTCTCCTGGTTTTAAGCTACCTCCCCACCAATTTTCAGCCAAATCGGTTCAGCCGTTCTTGAGTTATAAGTGGTGTAACTAACACGACTTTCTTTTATATATATAGATTAAACCAAAAATGACAAAGATATAGCCCATTAAAGTTTCGTGTAACGTCACGCCGTGCTACATTTTTTCGCACGGGGTGACGTCACACATAACTTTTTTGTTTAATTTACAAATAAAAAAATACGTGTCCAATATTTTTTTTTATAATCTAATATACGGACTAATTAAAATGTAATTATTTTGACCCTTGAAACTACTCTATTACCCACCTCAAAAGAAGTGATCACAACCGTTTCAATATTCAAATACACTTCAAAGCAGCTTGACTCAATTATACTACTTGTGCCAATAAAAATAAATACCTAGTTCTACTCTGTATAAACGAATGAAAAAACCCTTCACAAAATGAAGCCCGGAACTAGAAAAAAAAAAACATCAAAAGAATTATAATAAACCCCGGGTTCGCCTGCGGAAATCCGGTACCCATAATAACTAGGGTACATTATAACTTCAAATGGTAGATTAACTTGACCTCAACTTTGAGGATATCGTAAGGAATTTCGATAAAAAGGATATTTTCTGAAATGCTTTTGAAATGTCTCGCAGCCTTTCGGAGAAAAGTTTTCTGAGATCATGTGGGTAGATATATATTTATTTAACTTCGTATGTACCTACTATCAAGATTGGGCAGGAATATTTTTTTTTAGAGTTCTGTACATCTTTTCAGCTGAAAGACGTCCACTGTTGGACAAAGGCCTTCCTCAACCGTCGCCATAATGACCGGTCCTGTATTTCTTGCATCCATCAGATTCCCTCGACCCTCACCAGGTCATTGGTCCTCCTTGTGGGAGGCCTTGTAGCGCTGTGTCTTCTGGTACTTGGTCGCCATTACAGAACCTTTCGCCCCCATCCACCATCTGTTCTGCGAGCAATGTGCCCTGCCCAAGTACCCACTGCCACTTTAGTTTGGCGATTCCGTACTCAAAATAAAAAAAAAACAGTACCTTATTGCTATCACCTCGCTGTTTGAATGTCACCTCTACCACGAATAACCTTTACAGAAGTCAACCCGTGGCCTTGTAGGTTTCGGCCCTTCTGGGCCCCTACAGTTTTCCTGTCATCTCTTCGTAACTCAGAGTAACCGGCCGAGACAAGACATCGTGGAACACTTCGCGCTTCGAAAACTTCATCGTCCAAATGGTTACCGGACGGGCGGACAGCGAGTTATCCATTACTCGCCATCCGCAAGCCTGCGCCAACGGTGGCTGGTAGTCGGGGTCAGGGTCAAAACGGCTTGGGGTGTGTGGATGTCCGTTCCCTCATGCGTGTGGCCGTTTCTTTTGCTAGTATTACTACTTTGCAGGAGGCGATCGCCCTTTGAGCGGTTTCACACATTCACACAGGTATGTGAACATACTTATCTGAAACGACGGCTTCGCTTCCGTGAAAGTTTGTGTCTCCATCAAATTCTGGTCTCCCTTACATTACCTATGGGGGGTGAATATAAGAAAATTCTTAATAAATCTTTCTATATATCTTAATAGAGAAACCGCTGTGTAAAATTTCTACTTTCTTGTTAAAGAAAAAGAAAGAAAACATGTTTATTGTTGTTTGTTTGTTTTAAGCTATTGCATAGCTTCTATCGCGGGCCTTGAGCGTGGAGACCAAATCCAGAAATTCCGTAACGAAAATAACCTAACACCCCCCACTCATTTGTTTTTTGAGCGTGGTGACTGATAAGAAAACAAATGAGTGAACAATCAATCAAAATTCAATTCAATGTGTGAAAGTGTAACTTCAATTAATATCAAAGAAAAAAAAAACAAAGGTAAAAATACTGCATAAATAAAATAAATAAATAATTATAATTGCACAAGTTGATAAAAATGCTATGCAATAGCTTTACCGCGGTAGTCCCCGAGTGCCACACGTCTTTTTTTTCCTTTTTTTTTTTGTTTTGTTGTTTAGAGGGCTCATCAACGCCCAGTATTTGGTCTGGTAGTTGCTTCCGGACTGTATGTACTGTAATGGATTATTGTTCTAATCATACGGAAAATTCTAATATTTCAGTGCAGTATTTTGTATTTTTGTTCCTATGTGGTGATATAGATAAACAACCAACCATAGTCACCCTCAGACATAATCCATTACGTATCCCCATAATATCTTCTTTATCCTGACTACTAACAAATGTCCTTTCAACTAAAATAAACCAAGACCTAACCTTGGCTGAGTCCTAGAAAAAAGCGGTCGAAAGAGACAAATATGAGTGCCATAACTCATCAGGCCAAAACTGGCATTTTGCCAGCAAAACAGGCAGAATGTAAATTCAATACTGTACGAATCGAAGGCTCTTGCCAGACTGCTATGGCATTATTTAAATCCGTTCGGACACTCGTATTGGGAAGTAGACATTCATATTAGTTGTATCCAATATTTGGATCTTTATTTGAAGATGTCTCTATTTCAAATTTTGTTGAGTGTACATCAGGATATTTGAGAGTTTGAGTTTCAGTTGTACTGGAAATATGGTGCGTTTGAGCTCAACACAATACTTTCTTTAGTATAATTTGTCTAAAATGTCAAACGACTTGGAAATTTTTACATTACATACAATATTCTTTTTATAGATTCCTATTAGTTTACAATGATCATCTCTTTGCAACCTTGGTTGTTTAACCAGTGTTGACTCTATCAGATTTCAAGAATTTGATTATTTGATTAGATTACCCAAGTTATTTGAATTTTTTAGACAGACTATACTACTATACATTTGTTTGTTCCGGCTAATCTACAAAACGGTTAGAATGATTTAATGGAACTTTCACTAGTAGATAGTTAATGTTGTAAGGAATAATCTACTTTTAATTCCGAAAAAAAAAAAAACGGTGTAGATACCGTTTTTTTGCAAAAAAAAACTTCTCGCAATTGAGTCAAATTTTCATTGTGCGGTTTTACAAGTCTAACGGACCATTCACGACCTTGTTACTGTGAGCGGTGAAATCAGAAGTATGAAAATGTTTGAAGCACGCCATAAGACGCTGCTCATAGCGCCGCGTGCCCGCTTAGCGATGCCGACCCACTCGCCGCTAAGACCGAAGTCGTGAAAAGAGGGGGACTTTTTAGCCAAGTTACAACCGTTTTTCTTGCTTCGAACGCCTCGAGTTGGCCACGCCCGCGATCCTTTTGCTCTGACCACGTGACTGAGTGTTAAGATGATGTCATTCCTGTACATTTGAAGTATTCTACTAGCGTTAACGATTGCAAATTATCAACTTGTCTAGGGGTACAGGCCGTAACGCGGAAGAACTCGCGGGCACTAGTTATATTTTTTTTTTCAAATCAAATCATCAAATAACTCTTTCCAGTATAAGTGAAAAGAAAGACAGAGAGAGAGAGAGAGAGAGAGTGTCTGACTTTTACGGACTAAAAACCATCAGTGTTCCTTCAGATCCCTTTGCTTGCCAGAACTGTGACAATCCTCGGTAATCCCGCAGTCTAATCGTTGCGTCGTCTAACCAGCACCTTATTTAAAAACTGTAGATTTTCAAGCCAAAACACGAGACTAGTTAAATGCGTACCAAACCTACCCTCAGTTATTCGAATGTGGGTTATGCATACAGTTCCGTCCTTTATGCAGCGAATGGGGTTTTAACCTTTCAATTGTGATAATTACAGACACAATTGAAAGACAATAGGTGCGCGAACGCCGGCGTTCGCTTGGGGTTTAATGAATTAATGGCGACAATACACGGTTTGCGAGACCGTTTGAAACCGCTTATACATAGTAATGTTTTAGCGACGAAGTGGAGTGTTTAAAAAGATAGGGATGCCAGAAGCTTGCGGTTCTATTAAAATGGGTGGTTATAGATAAATACAAGGATTTCAATGACTCTAGAAGCTGAAAGGTTCTGGAGGGGCGATCACGTTCCGGTACCGGAAGACGAAGCGTTGGAAGGCTTCCTACAAGGTGGACCGACGACCTGGTGAAGGTTGCATGAATCTGATGGATGCGGGACGCACAGGATCGTTCATACGCGACTTACGACCTACAACTCATGTAGCTGCTCGAAGTCTAAAAAGAAAGAACAAATCCTACAAAAGCATAAAACTAGGATTAAGTTAACCTTTCATTTTGGGCAGTATCTTGACCAGACAGACATCCCTACTTTAAATAATAATATCACCTACGTTCCATTTGTCATGATAACCATAAAAAATAACCTTAAAAAAAGTCCGAGCCTCGAAATATCTAGAAATCTCCAATACAATCCAATTCTAATAAAAATCGTCGGCAATTTACAGAAATCGCATAAAATCATGTTTTACGATGGCCCACTGCGTATATTCTGAATTTAATCCCTAAATTTATACCGGTTCGGAGGAAAAGGAAGGATATTTCTATGGGACACCCTGTATAGTTTATGTGTCCAATTGGAATCATGATCAAAGTGGCTGTTATCGGACTGGTTCGATTCGATTCGGACCGACTGAAGGCTGGTAAAATTAGGGTAAGGGTAGGTATATTGGTAAGCCAAGCGTTCTATAATTAGTAAAGTAATCAAAGTCAAAGTCAACGTCAAAGTCAAAATCATTTATTTCAATTAGACCATTTGCAGACACTTTTGAAAAGTCAAATGTCGGTCAGTCCAAGAAAAGTGAAGCTAAATTGCACGTTCCAAAATGTAGGTCTCTATGGAGAAGAACGTGCAAGAAACTCCATGGACACTCTTTTTAAAATATATTATGAGTTACATAGATCTTGGTGAGCACAATGTAGGCAGATACGCAGCAGTAATAAGTTGTTATTTTTCTAATTAAATGTAATTAAAAACAGAAACCGAATTAAGCCACTGGCAGTCAAGAGATGACCAGCCTCAACCGTTGGCACCCGTTCACGGGCATGACACGTGCATCAGCCCCACTCAGCTCACCCACTTTAAAGGGAACCGAATGACCCAACAACACGTGCTACCATCAGCAAGACATTTGGGTGAGGTAATGACAATATTTTAGTGCCCATTCCCTCTCCAAGAGAGGAGGCCTGACTCCTGAGTCTCAGCAGTGGAACATTAAAAGGCTAATTATGCTTATACATATGCTATACTATATATATGTCCATCAAAAAGTGAGGCCGCAAGGGTCAGTCCTGGCAGGCATTGGCCCTGCTAAGCCCCTAGGGTTTGCTGACATCTCTCTGAAATTCGCGTAAATCGCTAAGCGGTGTTGACGACTGGGGCTCGGTCCGGTCGACACCCTGGCTTTTTTTCTGCCTGAATCCAATGCAGGAACATCCGGAACTTACTGAGTCTAGTGAGGACCTGCATCATGAGGAAGGTGAGGACCCTACTTAACTCTTTGAATGCCGTAATTAGAGACACAATAGAAAGACAATTGCTTATGTCGAACTGTGTAATATAAGACATTCAAAAGGTTAAGTTACTGTTTTGTTTCTGACCTTCAATGATTTAGTTGTTTTGGATCTGAAAGAACTCGATAATATATTTTATGAGAACATTTACTTTTCAGTTCACTAAACTCACACCAGCTACCCTAATCCCGTTGAATACAGAATCTACGGTCCCCATAGTCCTGCAGATAATAACTACAATATTCTTCTACCCTTGGTCAGGGTAGTCATAATTTTGCACAAAATCTGCCGTAAACAAAGAAAAAAGATTGCGTTTAAACCCAATATACGGTTACTTGTAAATTGGTGGTGAGCATAGACCGATGAAACGCTTTGGTGGACACTACTAGAAATACTGTGGTCAAAACTTACTGATGACGTGTTAAAATGGCAGAAAGAGGGAAGGAGCTATACACCTTTAATAGCTCCATCTCTTTTTAATTTAGTTCAGTTTGTATTGTAAATGGATCGCGTTAAAAGGTCGTAGTAGCACTGTAGATAATTTAAGTCAGTGAGTTGCCAAGGTTGTATGATTTTTCAAAGAATACTGCCCTGGCGCATGCCGATCGAGCGGTGGGCCAGTAAAACGCAAAATTGCTGCCCTGAAATCGCACGACGGGGCCGCGGCAGACCAAGAAGGAGATGGCGGGACGACTTGGATGTCTTCCTTGGGAATTGGAAGGAGGTGGCTCAAAACCGGGAACTTTGGAAGGAGTGGAGGGAGGCCTTTGTCCAGCAATGGGACAGTATGGGCTAGAAATAATAATAATAACTGCCCTGGAGGCATTGGGATTCAAAGAGTACTAACTGAAGGAACACAGATGGACTTTAGTCAGTTTAAGCCTAATACTCCATTTCGCATCACCCCCGCTCAGGCCTCCTTCCTAAGAGAGGGAAAGAACCACAATTTACTATGCTGGCCCAGTGTGGGTTGTAGATGTCACAGGTTTTCGAATGTTTTATTTTTTTACAGCTAACAATACAAAATATAACGCTGAGGTAGATCACGATGAGCCATTTACAAGCTCCACATATGGGAGTATCGTAGAAAGATACAGTTACAGAAGTAGGTAATTGAGATATACAAAGTTTAGTAAGATGATAATATAGAAGACAATAATGTAATGCAATTACAAAACATTGTTTGATTCTAAGTTTCCTCACAATGTTTTCTTTCAATGTTTTGAGAGCGTATGTGATTAAACAAATTACACAAAGTTAAACGACTGTATTGCTGTTTTGGGAATACAGTCACTGTGCGTACAGCTAAAGAGTGGAGGTTTCCTGTCGGAGTCCATGTTTCCTGATAGCTAGAACTTACGGATCTTTAATCCATCAGATAGCTTCAATATGAGACGAGATTCGCTTGGGGTTTAATGAATATCAAGAGTGAATAGGTTTCTTCCAAGTAAGCGCGCTCTATCGACGACCACATCGTTACTTTTTATCAGGTGAGCTAGTGGACAAACTCGAGGCGATTAACAATAAAAAAAATTTAAACAACACGACCTACAAATCAGCACTTTGTGTTGTTCATGATATTAGGCTGGTTGTGCTATACTTAATTATATTTATTATTTATCTATCTATGTATATAAAAATGAATCCCTATTTCCTTGGTCACGCCATCACGCGTGAACGGCTGGACCGATTTCGCTAATTCTTTTTGTTGTGCTCGTTATTGTGAGGAGAAGGTTCTTATGGAAAAAAAATGAAAATTAGGGTAGTGTAGGATAGAGTAGGGTAGTGTAGGGTAGAGTAAGGTAGAGTAGGGTAAAATAGGGTAGAGTAGGGTACAGTATGGTGGAGCAGGGAAAAGCGGGGACGAAGCTGCAAGGGCAAAAGCTAGTTACTATATACAAAAGTCGGCCGTCATAAGTTGACTTTTCACCTCAGCACAATTTTGTAGCTCTAAAGTAAGGGCGTTCTCTGCTCTATGGTACCGAAGGACGCCACGGCTTACCTTGTCATAATTTACGCTTTTTCATTTTAATAAAGATACGGACGGTGGATGAACGAAAAGTGGATAAGATTATCATTATGCTGGCCATGTTTTAAGGTAGACAGATTAATGATATTATTTTTTAAACGGCAGAGTATAATATAACAAACTGGATCTTGTTTTCATGGTGGTGTGGGCGTGTATTTCGTTTAACAATTTATTCTTTGCCTATATTTCAAATGATGTTGGAAATGTCGAATTAGGTTAATTGGACTTCCCTTTTTGTTCAATATTTTATTTTAAACAACCAATCTTCCAAAAAAAAGCTTACTTGTGGAAGTAGCATCGAAATTGGTTATGAAGTAGCCATTTGCATTTTAAACATAGGTATGAGAAAATGTGATAATGTATTCATAGGGTCACCGTACACGAGTCACTGGCCATAATCTCAAAACTCTGCCACCGGTATATTTCCTATAGTTCTCATAAATTTTATATGGATTCGCCGCACACGGTAAACGCTGGTGGCCGTCACAGGCTATAGCTTTTCTGACTCTGACGCCAAGTGTGCGGAGCTTTGAACAACATTTATGAAATTGTCGGCCGCAGCCTGTCGTCGCGTCTAGTCGTCGAGCTATCGCTGTCGCTTGTCGCCTAGTGTGCGCGTAGGGTAAATCGCCGCTTCTCGCTTCTTGTGATCCGCACTGGCTACTAAACGCCGATACAAAACGCTATCTGTTCAGAGCAATACAACCGAATAGCTAAGCACTTTTGCTTTCGTACATTTTTATTTAACTAGCAAACGTAATTATTAAAGTCAATACGTATTCGGTCGTCGATCGCGTAACTCAAACCATACCAAAGCGATTCAAACCATCTTTTAGGATAAACCAGCTTATCTTTCTTACTTATAACTACTTTTATCTGCATATTTAGTTGTCCAAACCATAAAACCATAATCAAACTAAAGTCGTATCATTTAAACCGAACCAAAATCAAACCATAACCATCAAATAAACCAAAGCCATTAAAAATCAACCAATCAAGAAAGTTGGTATTGCGCAGACAGATACCAAGTTTCTACACTGTCACACACCAAACGCGCATTTAAATCTTCTTCGACAGAGTCCAATATGATACTGCGAGAATGGGTTAAAAAGAAGCAGCTGCCGGACACAAGTGGCTGTCGCGGGCTTCAACTTCCCTTGTGGTCGCTTCTAGCTTCTCGTGGCAGCATTTGTCACCGTGACATGTGGCCCAGGCGCAGCTACACTTAGATCGCCCATTCATTAAGGAATGCTATAGGCTACGAGTATATTATAAAATGACGCTATACCAACTGGAACGTCGCAGTAACGTCAAAAGTCAGACGAATATACTTTTTAATGTGGGCACTTTTTTTTTTCTTTTTTTCATACAATGATTTCTCTTGTTCTGAGGTGGAGCTAGAGTGTGTCAGACTAATAACATAATAATAAGCCTTTTATTTCATTCCCTTAATTATAATACATTTCAATTAACAATAGATCACAGTTGATTATTGATACATTATAATTGATTGTAGTTGATTAATACATTATAATTAAATTGATTGTCATTGATTTATTGATAACAAGAATTTTGAAACATGCATTAGACAATTAGATTAAATTAAAATATTTCATGTAATTTACAACACTCAATTAAAGGGAACTCCTGTGCGGGTAAAGGCCTCCTTCAGACTAGACCACTTCTCTCTATCTTGAGCTTCCCTCATCCAGCTTGCGCCAGCGATAGCTCGGATGTCATCAGTCCATCGCTTGAGCGGGCACCCCACATGACAGACTTACTGACTAATACCACATCTACATTCCTTTTATGCCTTGCGTTCTAGAACTACGGGAAAGAAACCCATGGCCCCCGTAGGCTTTGGCCCTGTTGGGCCCCTCCGCTTTTGCTGATAAACTTCTTTGGGCTGTACATGGAACACTACACGCCGAAAGATATTTTGGAAGCTGCTGTTTATTGTCTATCCAAAACTGACTTAAAATCAATACAGTTATTTTCTCATGTTTGCACAATCCTCTAAAATTATTGATAGGCTTGCATTTAACTACTATCTCACCTGATGGTAAGCAATGATGTGGGCGACGATGGAGCACGCTTGCCTAGAAGTGACCTATTCAATCTTGACTTCAGGACCCTTAGGTTTTAGCTATTGGGAAACACAGACCATGGCAGGAAATTCTACTCCTAGCTGTACAAATAAATCTTTCATTCACAAACGCTTTGTACGTACGTACATACAAACGTTTTGGGGACCGATTACCCATACGGGTAGGATATCCACTATGTACCGATGGCGCAACGCCGTACGTCTAGTGGTCCGATGATGGAACGGACTTGGTGGAATTCAATTGTGCAATTTCCAACGCACGCTCCCCGAAATATAAACGATAGAAAACCTATCTCCTTCAATATCACAGTAATGCCTTGATCACACGCACCGAGTAAAAGGGGCGAGACAGTAAAATGTTGCTCGGCTGAGACAGTGATGTAGGCGAGTTGTAGAGATAAGCGCGCGGCCGAGCACTCGGTGTTTTGTTTATCCTCCTCCTTGCGTCGTATTCTTCAATGCTGAGGATCGTGACCTCCCTGCTTCATCACTCTACTTTTTATGGTGTTTTCCATTTATTCCTGTCTCTGGCAGTGTGAAGGGCCTTATACAAGGTGTCGTTTTGAAGCCGCAAAATATTTCAGGAGGTAATTATGTTAGTGATTCTCGACCCGAATCAATAATAAAATGAGTAGGTAATTATTTTTTATTTTTTCTTATTTATGGAAATCGGCATGTGTGAACTACGTTTCTTAAAAAGCAGCCAGTCTGATACCTGCCTTATAACCGCGCTTTCTTTCACACACACAAACACGGAACAATAAAGGGCGTTTTCACACACACTACTCGCAACGATAGTTTCATAAATAATGAATACATTATTTCAGGAGATGATAATCCAATCATCATCCCGCACGCCACACCCTAGCCACGCCCCCGCGGCCTTATAATCGAATTAGTTTAGTATAATTAAAAAATAAAATAACAAGTATTACTGATTCAATAATCAGGTATCGTTTTTTCACATGATTATTTATGAGTTTTATTACAACCTCCTAAAATATTGTGCAGTTTTAAAACTGCACCTTGTATACTGTGGACTCAAGAGTTTTGTTCATACGTACCGAGTATTCGGCCGAGAGCACCGTCTCGCCCGTTTACTTAGTCCATGTGATCAAGGCATAAGGTAAGTTGCTAATAAAAATACATTTATTTCCCTTACACGTTACATAACATGGCAGTCCCATCCCCTTTAATCGATCGCTCATAGCTTATCCGAGTTCCGCCTCAGGTGAAGCAGATGTCCAAAGTTTCCTACCCTTGTCAACTCAAATTGTCATGTTTATTTTTATTTTTTCTCTTTTGATGGTAAAAAAAATGTTTTGTGATTATTCGCTGTTAGGGTACCAGGTGGTATGTGTGTGTTTATATTTTTTTGGTATTAGGTCTGAGTGTGTAGTATAAATGCTGTAATCCCTGATGGACGTGTCCATATACCTGAATTATTCTTCTTTTTCATTTTAATTTGAACTTTGTTTACACCGGTATATATGTGGACTTAATGCAACAAAGCTTTCTCTACCAGTCAACCATTGGGTTAAAAAACCCGGCAAGAGTGAGTCGGACTTGCGCATTGGGGGTTCCGTATAAAATTGCCTATGAAATCAGTTCATTACCGAATTGAGTTAAGGAGGTTTTTCTGTTTTTTTTTCTTTGTAATACGTCACAAAAAAGAGCATTTTATGCGTTTCGATTGCGAGGCAATAAATTTACTGTTTCCAAATTTATTCCTATACATATGCTATTTCGTTTTAGAAACCTGGGTCAACCGGAAGTATGAATTTTACTTCTCTTGAGATTATCGAAATATAACATATATTTGCGATATAAACGGCCTTATTTCTTTTCCTTTCTTTTACAGCTTCAAAGAACCACATACCAGAATATACGACTTTAATTTCAACTCGATACCTCCACGCTTTCTCGAATCAAATGATCTTGACAGACAGATAGACAGACGATCAACTAAATGATCCTATAGGAGTTCTGCTTTTCCTTTTGAGGTACGAAAACCTAAAAAAAAATCAGCGAAAAAAAAAAAGATGTAAGACGCAATATCTTCCTAATTAAAAATAACCTGTCCCTGCTCTCCCTCAGACAGACATCGCGTGATCATTAGTCGTAAGCTCAGCCATGACGTCACGATGTTCGTTAAGCCACTGGCCTTTGCGTGTAATAAGTAAATAAATCTAATAATCTCTGATAAACCTCCTTGGATACCGTTAATGAGGCCTCTTTTATGTTTCTTACATTAATATAGGGAGGAATATGTGAGGGACATACGCACGTGGATAGACTTGTAATTGATTTATTTTGCTTTAACATTCTTACAACATAGCCCACGTCATAAGCACAATTATGCCGTGGGCTATGTTGTAAGAATGTTTTTCTTCTACTAAGAAAATAAATAACAATAAAATATAATGATATATAATTAATTTAGGCTCTTTGGAACGTGCAATTTAGCTTCACTTTTCTTGGACTGACATTTGACTATTCAAAAGTGCCTGTAAATGGTCTATTTGAAATAAATGCTTTGATTTTGTTTTTTTTTTTATTTTTGAGATGTTTCGCCTTATCGTTTATACCGCCTACATCGAGGTAGGTACTGGAGCAATTTGCCTGCTGCGGTCTTCGCGTTCGATTATAATTTAGATGCCTGCAAGGCTAGTGTGAATAGGCTCTTAATAAACTAGTGCGCCTCATCATCAACGATTGCATCACTGCTTACCATCAGGTGGGATCGCAGTCAAACACTAGTTTAAATCAATTAAAAAAATAATTTTAGCATAATTATGTTTTAATAAAGAATACTTTATTATATTTAAAGTATATCTATAAGTAATGTATTTATTGTGCACACCGACCACAGTGTTGTTTTTTTTTAACCCAAAGGCTGACTGGAAGAGAATGCCTTGTTCCAGTAAGTCCACCGATGTAAAAAAACCGGCCAAGTGCGAGTCAGACTCGCCCATGAAGGGTTCCGTAGCAGCAAGTAACATAATATAAAAGTTCTTGTAATGTGTTGTAACTTTGATCGATGTTTTAATAATAGTGTATTTTTTTCGGTTTATGACGCATTAAAAAAAAAAACTACTTACTGGATTTCGTTCAAACCAATTTTCGTTGGTAGTTTTTATAGTAATGTACATCATATATTTTTTTTAGTTTTATCATTCTCTTATCTTGGAAGTTAGAGGGGGGGGACACACACATTTTACCACTTTGGAAGTGTCTCTTGCGCAAACTATTCAGTTTAGAAAAATATGATATTAGAAACCTCAGTATCATTTTTAAAGACCTATCCATAGATACCACACACGCATGGGTTTGATGAAAAAAAAATTTTTGAGTTTCAGTTCTATGTATGGGGACCCCCAAAATTTATTGCTTTTTTTCTATTTTTGTGTGAAAATCTTAATGCGGGTCACAGAATACATCTACTTACAAAGTTTCAACAGTATAGCTCTTATAGTTTCGGAAAAAAGTGGCTGTGACATACGGACGGACAGACAGACAGCATTATATGTAACACATAATATGATTTAAAAGAGTGTCCATGGAGTTTCTTGCACGTTCTTCTCCATAGAGACCTACTCTTTGGAACGTGCAATTTAGCTTCACTTTTCTTGGACTGACTGACATTTGACTATTCAAAAATGGTCTATTTGAAATAAATGCTTTGATTTGATTTGACAGACATGACGAATCTATAAGGGTTCCGTTTTTTGCCATTTGGCTACGGAACCCTAAAAACCGATGTTAATAAACAACAAAATAGGTTTTTTTTAAATATTACTAAAACTAATAAGGTTCTGCCCGTAACTTTACTCATTTGAAGGTAGAAAATTATTCAAAAGGCCTACTTCTGGGATAAAAAGTACCTATGTTAGGACATAGGATACTTACTTTTTAAACTTCACCAACAAACATATACATAATTTTCGCCTTTAAAATATTACTGTGATTTTTTTGCCTAGTACACAGCGACATCTTTCCCTTTACTGTCCTTTATGCCTCCCCCATCCCAACTTCTAATTTATTTTTTTCTTCTTTTGATAGTTTAGTTTATTACTTACGATTATTTATTTTTTATTTTTTATAGGTTAGGTACATTTGCCACATGCTAATCGAGCGATGGGTACATAAACACAAAATTGTTGTCCCAAAATCGCGAGACAGAACGCGACATACAACAAAAGACATGGCAGGACAACTTAGATGTCATCCTTAGGAGTTGGAAGGAATGGATGGAGGCCTTCGCCCAGCAGTGGTATAGTTCAGGCTGGATAAAATAATAATAATGCATTATATTGATACATCGCTATAATATATTTCATACTTCAAGTACACGTTAATGTTTAAATTAAGAGTAGGTGCACGAGAACCAGCTAGAAGTACTTAATTAGATCGACACACACGTGTATAGATACCGGCACGAATCTTGAGCGCTTGGCGAAAGAGTGAGGATCAATTTGTGCATCGTATATATCGTCAAGCCAATCACTGTAACTACAAAGATGTACTCCTAGCTCCCGCGTCTCACTTCATACCACTAAAGAGACCCAATACTTCACTTCTCATTCAAGTCTGCGCGATTTCAAGTTCAAGTCAGCGCTCAATATCCGTGCCAGTATCTGTAACATTCCTGATTTGTACTAGAACGACGTCTCGTGCCGTGTGTAGTTATAAGACTACAAGTTTCCATTTAAAATGTATTGAGACCGACGCGCCCAGATCGGTGTGTGTGGCACACGTGTGTGTAATGTAGTTCTAGCTTAATAGAAAAAGTACAAACATAAATGTTTCTACGCCTAAAACATATTATCATCTCAGTCTTTTCATACAATATAATAACGCTTTCAGGATGCTGTTGTAGTGCGTCGGGAATGTTTGCTACGGCTCATACGGATGGCTTTCACGCCATCATGCGTAAGAAAGCGGTTTCCTTAATGCAACGCTTGCGCAACAGTCGTAACTGCATCCTGAAAATGATTGCTGATAGGCCGGATTGCTCCATCCAGAGACACTGGGTGGAATTAGCTATCGTTACTAACAATACTAATATAGTATATAAACACTTTCTGTTACTAATACACTAACAAATTATGAACTATTTATTGGCTCTCAAAAAAAAAAAATATTTTTATTTATTTTTCCCAACTAGCTTTTTTTTATGGTGGGAAAAATCATGCATTGACATCCCCCGCCCTTGGGCGGAGCGGGAGATAGTGTCAGACTCTTACTGACTAAAAGACCCACCCCGTTCCTTCTAGCCTTCATACCGGGGCTCGAGCGCCCTTTCGGATAACCCTGGCCCCAGTAGGCTTCGACCTGGCTGGGTCCCTGCTGTTGCTGACAACTCCTTGAGGCGCGCGGGAACAGTGCGCGCCGTCTACGACTTGGGCTTGGTCCGGACAGTTACCGGATCCCAACTAGCTTGGGTCAGCTTCCAATTTAGCCAGATGAGGCTGAATATCCGTTTTATAACCGGAACGGATCTTGAGCGCTCGGCGTCACAGTGGCGATCGCTTTACGCATTCCATACATTGGCGAGCCAATCGTCGTCGTAGATACATGCAGAAAGGACAGGGAACGAATCACGAGTGACGTCTATAACACGATGGTGCGGCGAGCCAATCACTGACACTCCGCGCCCCCGCGTCTCACTTCGTACCATTAAAGAGACCGATTATTTGACTTATGCGCAACTTGAAGCCAGTGCTCAAGATCCGTGCCGGTAATTGTACATAGAGTGACTGGCTAACAGGCCTTCGCAACCCAGTTACTGAGTAACACGATACTCCTTGGATAGACTTGGTCAGCCAGTCTACGCTCTATCAAAAAGTTTATTTGTACACACAGGTACAATATTAACATATTCCCGATTTCCGGCCACCGTACGCGCATGCTTGCAGACAGCGAGCAATGGGTAGCTCGCTGTCCACCGTCCGGTAACTGACCGGACTGAGCCCAAGTCGTCGACGGCGCGCACTGTTCCCGCGCGCCTCATGAAGCTGTTCGCAACAGCAGAGGCCCAGCTGGGTCGAAGCCTACTGGGGCCAGGGTTAATTCGAAAGATGGTTCAATCCCCGGTACGGAGGCAACGAAGGAACAGGAGTGGGTTTTTAGTCAGTAAGAGTCTGACACTATTTCCCGCTCCGCCCAAGAACGGGGGATGTCATTAGATGATTTTCCCACCACGAGAAAAAAACATGTTACAAAATATTTATATTATAAGTGTCTCTGTGATCTGCCACAGTAAGTGGCATACAAATATTAACAAAATAGTTTGTTATACTTATCTTACTGAACATTATTCAGTAAGTAAACACATTACTAATAATATAATATTCCACAACTATCACACAACGCCGTCTAGTCCCAAGCTAAGCAGAGCTTGTGTTATGGGTACTAGACAAGTGATAAACATACTTATAAATTTCTAAATACATACATATTATAGATAAATTACACCCAAACACCGAAGAAATGATTATGCTCATCACACAAACATTTGTCTTGGGTGGGAATCGAATCCACGACCTCCGGCATAGCAGTCAGGGTCACTAACCAACAGGCCAGTCAAACTATATTATACTAATGCATACCTTACTATAATAAGTGGATACTAATTAAACATTTTAAATAATCCTGGAAATTTGGCATTTCTTAATATTTATGGATCTATTACATAGGGTCTATCTAATAAATCAACCGACTTGGGTAATTATAATAATAATAATAATTTAATGAAATGTGATGTAGTCAACACTGGTTCAATAATTAATCAAGGTTGATTAAGAGATATTGATTATTATTTACTTATAGAAGAACCTTATAAAAAGTATCGAATATAAGTATTTTTTTAATAATTAAATATTGCACAAAATTCTCAAGACGGTTGACTTTAAAAAGAACGTGCTATGCGTGCGTGGAAAAAAGTAACGTGCTATTTCACGTTTTTTTTAATGCTTAGGTTTGGTTGCTTTTTTTATGTATACTACATATCTGATATCGACGAACAAACAAATACCACGGACCCAGTATATGATTGCGGACCCTCTAGTGGTGAAATTTTTCGTCGGCTTAAAAATACATACTATATACGCCTCATAGTGTGTTTTCATAATACCGGACCAACCAGAGCCAACGTTGTCTGGGGCCAGGGTTACCCGAAAGGGCGCTCAAGCCCCGGTAAGAAGGCTAGAAGGAACAGGGTGGGTCTTTTAGTCAGAAAGAATCTGACACTATCTCCTGCTCCGCCTAAGAGCGGGGAATGTCATTGGGTGAATTTTTCCCATCATAATAAAAAACCGGCCAAGTGCGAGTCGGACTCGCCCATGAAGGGTTCCGTAGCAGTAAGTAACATAATATAAAAGTTCTTATAATGCGTAATGTGTAAACTTTGATCGATGTTTTAATAATAATGTATTTTTTTCGGTTTATGACGCATTAAAAAAAAAACTACTTACTGGATTTCGTTCAAACCAATTTTCGTTGGTAGTTTTTATAGTAATGTACATCATATATTTTTTTTAGTTTTATCATTCTCTTATCTTGGAAGTTAGAGGGGGGGGGACACACATTTTACCACTTTGGAAGTGTCTCTCGCGCAAACTATTCAGTTTAGAAAAAAATGCTATTAGAAACCTCAGTATCATTTTTGAAGACCTATCCATAGATACTCCACACGCATGGGATTGATAAAAAAAAAATTTTGAGTTTCAGTTCTATGTATGGGGACACCCAAAATTTATTGCTTTTTTTCTATTTTTGTGTGAAAATCTTAATGCGGTTCACAGAATACATCTACTTACAAAGTTTCAACAGTATAGCTCTTATAGTTTCGGAAAAAAGTGGCTGTGACATACGGACGGACAGACAGACAGACAGACAGACATGACGAATCTATAAGGGTTCCGTTTTTTGCCATTTGGCTACGGAACCCTAAAAAAGAGCCTACGTTGTAACAAAAAATGTTTTACTTTTTCTTAATGTCTTACTTTGCCTCAACCCTTTTAGGCATTCAATACAATGCTTATGCGTTTTCCACATTGACTAGGTAGGAAGATTAAGACTACGTTAAAGAGAGGTTAACCTTAATCTATTGTTTTTTTCTTGTAAAAATAAACAAGTATAACAAAAAATACAAAATTGTCTATACTGCGCTCCAAAACGCAGATCATTGACGTATTTCAGAAGGCTGCCCACCTTAAGTGGGACTTGGCTGGACATGTCTGCCGCAAATGCCGATCGAGCGATGAGACAGTAAAACGCAAAGTTTGTGCCCTGAAATTGCACGGCGGGGTCGCAGTAGACGCAGTGCCCTTGTGGGGGCGATCGGCGGCGGAGACCTTTCGCGCCGGGCCTTGGTTGATGCCATGGTCCGGAACGAGGAGAAGTGGCAGGCGGTCGCCGACTTCTGCGAAGCAGTAATGCTCGCAAAAGAGGAGGCCGAACGCATCAGGCAACGGCGTTATCGCCGCCGCCGCCGGCGCCGGGATACTGATCCCGATTTCTGGCCACCGTAGGCGCGAGCTTGCGGACAGTGAGCAATTTGCCTTAAGCAGTTGACAGCAGGGACCCAGCCGGGTCGAAGCCTACTTGGCCAGGGTTATCCGAAAGGGCGCTCGAGCCCCGGTATGAAGGCTAGAAGGAACGGGGTGGGTCTTTGTCAGTAAGAGTCTGACACTATCTCCCGCTCCGCCCAAGGGCGGGGGATGTCAATTTATTTATTTATTTATTTACATCAATCAACATTGGATCATAGAATTACATTAACAACAATAAATATATATATATATATATAATAATAATAATAGAATTTAATAAATAATTGAAATTAAAATAATATTTGAAAATTATTGAGTACGTGAACCATGCAACAGTGATTCAGGTACTGACAGTCGACACGTTCGGCAAAGGCTTTCAGGATACTATTGCGGCTGGCCCGCACCCCACGCACCAGGGATGTGCATCGCTTGCGTATGATTGTGTTTGCATGATTTTTTCCCAGCATAAAAAAAAAGCTTAAGTGGGACTTGGCTGGATATGTCAGCCGCAAATGCCGATCGAGCGGTGGGACAATAAAACGCAAAGTTGGTGCCCTGAAATCGCACGGTGGGGTCGCAGCAGACCAAGAAGGAGATGGCGGGATGACTTATATGTCTTCCTTAGGAATTGGCCAGAAGTGGCTCAGAGCCAGGAACAATGGAAGGAATGGAGGCAGGTCTTTGCCCAGCAGTGGGACAGTATAGGCTAGATATAATAATAATTATTGTCGTGACCGCCAATGGTCTTATTGCCAAAAGCTTCGACGACCATCTGTCGAAGCTGTCGTTGCGCGGTTAGATCAAGGGCCTGATACAAAAGGCAGTACTCCTCGATACGGCCCGCATTGTGAGGAAGTTCCTGTCTCTGGAGCCCTAACCACCGGTAGCTTGGACTCTGCTCCCGACATCGGTGGACTACTGTTTTTATATATTTTTAAATAGGTATTTAAGAAAAATAAAGGAGATTAAAATAACAAAATAGTCTAAAGTAAGTTAAAGAATCATCGGTTGTCCCAGCCGTTGTTACAATTTTGTTTGCGATTTGTAGACCTGTAACAAAAAAAATATGATTTATCAATCATGATTGATGAAAGAATTTACAGGAATTTATGTACCTAACTATTGAGTAATGAGCTATCAATGCAGTCACTCGAAAACCCTCTCTTATCCCTACCGCTTTTAAGTACGCAAATAACTGTTTTTCGTACTAGTGCAGATAGCCTATCGTTTGACCACTATCTCACTTGATGGTAAGCGATGATGTGGCAGACGGTGGAGCACGCTAGAAGAAACCTATTCACTCTTGCACCACAATTTATAACATTCATCGTATCAGGCTTGGTGCTAAGCGATCCCCACAAATCGCACGTCAACCCCCGTTTATTTATAACTTTGCGAAAGTGCATTAAAAAACGGCGTTTGATACACGTGATAAATGATCTTTATTTTGCAAGTAGGTTTTATAAAAACACTTTTACACGTCAATTTTTTTTTTTCGTCAATTAATGCTAGATGAGGCCGGTGTTTCCTAGCTGACTACCCTGAGAAGAAACACCGAAACAAACTCAGGGGTCAAAGTCTCTTTTAAAGTCCATACAGCAAAACATGTAATGGTCAAATCATATGATAACCGTGCAGATTGAGCCTGAGATGTTCTTTTGAAGAAAGAACCACAGAGTTCTAAGTGGACCTATCCAGTCAGTGCAAGCGTGGAAATGTGTCATAGCAGCTCTTTAACACTTTCGCCTACATCTCGTGATGAAAACTTTTTCCACTTGTATCTAGTTCTTGTAGAGTAGTAGCGGTTCAAAAGAACAGATCGTATAAGAAACAGTATACTTCGTTCTAAAACACGAATCGCAGACGTAGGTGACTCAGCCGCCAGATTAAAATGGAACTGGGCAGGTCACATCTGCCGCATGCAAAGTATCTACTGACTGGACTCCGAACAGCAGGAGCCGGCGACGCGGTAGGCCCAGAAGGAGATGGCGTGACGATTTGGACTCTTACCTTAAGGATTGGCCAGAAGTGGCTAAAGACAGAAAAGAGTGGAATAACGGAAGGGAGGCCTTTGCCCTGCAATGGGACACAACGGGCTCATAATAAATCTCAAATCAAAATGTTTTATAATCATCTCGTCTTTCAATTTGAAATCTGTAAGTACTAAATTAATAATTAGCTATGTCGCTACCTAATTAAGAAATTCTGATTAGATCTCAAGGCCTAATAGTAATTAGTAAATTAACCGTGTATTTCGTTACTTTTTAGTATATTTACGATCTAAGTAATGTAATCATAAATTCTTAGATTGGTATCTGGATTTTTAAAATATAATTTAGGAAACATTCTTTTTAAGTATTACTTAGTAAGCTTCATTAATTTTTCAGTTAACTATAGAATTAAGCGCAGAAGAACCAAGGTTACCAACGTAGCTTGAAAAATCGTCAAACTTAAGTGGCAATGAGTAGGGCATATTGCACGCAGAACAGATGGTCGATGGGGACGAAAGGTTCTGAGGTTGAGACCACGTACCGGGGCGGAGCATCGCCGTGCCCTCGTGGGGGCGATCGGTGGCGGAGACCTCTCGCGCCGGGCCTTGGTTGACGCCATGGTCCGGAGCGAGGAGGAGTGGCAGGCGGTCGCCGACTTCTGCGAAGCGGTAATGCTCGCAAAGGAGGAGGCCGAACGCATCAGGCAACAGCGTTATCGCCGCCGCCGTCGCCGGGATTCTGATCCCGATTTCCGGCCAACGTAGACGCGGGCTTGTGGACAGTGAGCAATGGGTAGCTCGCTGTCCGGCCGTCCGGTAACTGTCCGGACCAAGCCCAAGTCGTCGACGGCGCGCACTGTTCCCGCACGCCTCAAGGAGTTGTCAGCAACAGCAGGGACCCAGCCGGGTCGAAGCCTACTGGGGCCAGGGTTATCCGAAAGGGCGCTCGAGCCCCAGTATGAAGGCTAGAAGGAACGGGGTGGGTCTTTTAGTCAGTAAGAGTCTGACACTATCTCCCGCTCCGCCCATTGGCGGGGGATGTCAATGCATGATTTTTCCCACCAAAAAAAAAAAAAAGACTACGTACCGGAAGACGCATCGTCGAAAGGCCTCCAACAAGGTGGACCGATGACCTGGTCAGGGTCGCGGGAATCCGATGGATGCGTGACGCACAGGATCGGTCGTTGTGGCGACGCTTGGGGGAGGCATATGTCCAACAGTAGACGTCTTCCGGCTAAAATGATGATGATGATGACAGAATTAAACCGAAGGTAGATTAGTTTGGGTAGGCATAGTTATCGGCACGGATCTTGAGCGCTCGGCGTCAGAGTGGGGATCGCTTTGCGCATTCCATACATTGGCGAGCCAATCGTCGTCGTTGTTAGGTACATGCAGCAAGCGCAGGGAACGAATCACGAGTGACGTCTCTGACACGATGGCGCGGCGTGCCAATCACTGACATTCCCCGCCCCCGCGTCTCACGTCGCACCACTAAAGAGACTGAATATTTGACTTCTGCGCAACTTGAAGCCAGCGCTCAAGATCCGTGCCGATAACTATAGGTATAATAATACCTACCTTCTCATGATTTAAAAAGATAAACATTAGTCGCGCTAGGAGGTCGGTATTGGCAAACTAGCTGAACCGCAATGGAAATAGATCGCCCAAGAACGTTTTTTTTTAGGTGCGGAATCGGACAGTTACTGGACGGCCGGACGGCGAGATACTTATTTTCTGCCTGTGATTATTCTGATTTCAGAACCTCCTACAAACAAAAAAAAATAAACTTTACCTACCTCTGTATAATATTAGTGTAGAGTATTAAACGTAAGAGAGCAACCTTGTAAATAAACCTATACTATTTATTGCATTACCAAAACCTATTTATATTAAGATGAATGTTTCCTGGGTGGCCTACAAAAATCAAGTTTTCGAAGTTTTTTGGTAATTTGCAGCTCAGTATCAGATAGTATATTGTTAAGAAAACTTATATTTGTAGTAATAACATGTATGTAAATTACAAAACAGTATAAAGTACTGGTGAAAGAATTTGTAAAATTGATTTAGTAAAATTTTCAAGTTATTACCAACCAAGATACAAATCTTTGTTCTTTATAATATTTGTATAAACTAGCTATTGCCCGTGGCTTCATCCGAATAAAGCAGCTATCTATCAGTGAAAAAGTTTTAATGATTCGAGGAAAACATGATTTGAAATATAGGAATAATTGCCAATACTATCTAAAAGTACAGGCGTCAAAACTTACCTTGAGCGCTTTCACAGGAGAAGAGTGAGCGAAGCGAGCTCTTCTAGCATAAAAGCGAGTAGAGCAAACACCCTCCACCAAGAATAGTGATCGAAGCGAGCCCAAGTGCCAGGTGCCCAAGTTGTACAGACGAAAGTATTTTTTCCTAAAAAATTACACATTGATAACTTGGTGATTTTTAATTTAAACGTTAGAACACTAAGAATTACTCCTGTACCATAGGCATTTTCTTATACACACGGTTGCATATAGTTATTTTTGTTGATTTAAAAGTAGATATAGTGACATAAATTAAGAAGAATGTGTTTAAACAGATTAGGTATATTATGGAGATGAATAATAAACTATATTATTATAAAGAAAAATTAATTAAGACAAAGAGCTAAGTGGCCAAAATACTACAAGACTAACAAAACTAAGATATTAAGAGGCTAAGATACTTAAAGACAAAGTGACTAGAGACTAAGAGACAAAGTGACTATAGACTAAGAGACTAAAATACTAAGAGTCTGTGAGACTAAGAGACTGAGAGACTGAGAGACTGAGAGACTGAGAGACTGAGAAACTGAGAGACTGAGAGACTGAGAGACTGAGAGACTGAGAAATTAAGAGACTGAGAGACTGAGAGACTGAGAAACTAAGAGGTTAAGAGACTAAGAGACTAAGAGACTAAGAGACTAAGAGACTAAGAGAACATAAACAGGTCGCAATACAAATTATATTTAATTACTTGTTTAGCCTCTTCCATGATGTCTTATTCAATAAGGCTTATCCAGCTTTCCCGTTCAATAAAGCCCAACTCTCATATTTTAAGAAATAAGTATGTCTAGTAATTTTGCTTTGTTTCGCTTTCTGAGAACTCGCTTACGTTTTTCACTTTCTAAAACATCATAGAATTGATATAATAATATATGTATGTACTAACGCTCTCTTCAGTCGAGTCATATGTAATGTAGACTGTACACCTTGAACTACACTATGTTAATAGAAACGCGTAAGTGCCACGATACTCCTGGCGCTTATGACATTTTAGTCGCGAAAAAAGTATACACACGGTGCTGCTCGCCAGTTCTGTTACTTGAACTTGGCTTGATACGCTACCGCGTGTCTAGATCCTCTAAAAGCTATCTAAGCTCTAGTTCTGCTAAGCGACATTATGTCAATGTAGCGCTGCATCGAACTTTTGTTTTAACTTATCAGTATTTTGACAAATAGTTTTCATGAAAGGGTTTATCTGTCACTAGAATATAAGTCGATGTACCTATCAGTAAGCTTAGTCAATCTACAGCTGTGTGTGAACAAAGTATTTCAACTATGTGGGTAGGTAAATAATCGGTTCGTACGCGCTGTGCTTACACTTATGAATGCTCATTTCATGTTACAATTACCGTCACGGATCTTGACGGCTTTAAGTTGCGCAGAAGTCAAATTTTCGGTCTCTTTAGTGGTGCGAAGTGTGACACGGGGGCGGGTAGTGTCAGTGGTTGGCTCGCTGCGCCTTCATGTCATAGACGTCACTCCTGATTCGTTCCCTGCGTTGCTGCTTGTATCTAACAACGATCCACACTCTGACGCCGAGCGCTCAAGATCCGTTTCGGCAATTGTACCTTGCATACTACTTTATGAAACCAAAAGAATTGAAATTCGATTGTGCCGTCAAATATGTTGGTCATACCGATCCACTCCCACACACGGTCAAATCTGTTTGATCAAACATGTAGCTTCATACCGATTAGACGACAGGTTTGACCGTGTATGGCTGGCATAACATAACAATTATATCTATTTACCAGTTTTTTTATTCATCAGATTTGAATCATATTTGAGTTCAGACGGCACATTTAACACAATAATTTTCCACGCATCCGAGAACGCATCCTGAAAATTAAAGGCTATTAAATGCTTTAAAAATTATCAAAACTATTAATTAATTAATTAAGAAACTTGAATTTACCAGGTGAAAAAATCCATGATATTATATTCTACTCACTACCAACCATTGGTTAAAAGAATTTGATGAGCGATTAGTTTAGATTACGCCTGTTTCTACCAAGGGCAGTCGCCCACAGCGACTTTTTATAGCGAAGCTGACGCGCGTTCGCATCGATACAGTCGCGATTCTATAGCGCGTTGGATTTTTTTCTATAGCGCTTGCAAATGTGACTAACGCGCGTTAGTAGCGTTGCTACAAAAATTCATCGTGGGTGAGGGGCCTTATTTACGTTAAGCAACACGTATGTAAACGATTGTTTAAATAAGAGCGCGTAATCGGATTTTCAACCTTAAGCCCAGAACCGACAGTATAATAGCGCAATAATATTTAGACATTAATTTACGCGTTACCTACTGCACAAAATAGATAGGTACAGAAATCAATCTACATACAAAACGCGCTCGAGCAACGCACACATAGACATCGCTCACAGACAGGATGTTTCGGTCGCGTCTCGGATCACTCGTCGTACAGTTCCGGCTCAAACGCTCATTAGTGTGCGTCCACCGAGCGTAAGTATAAAAAGGTGAAGTACATACATGAGATTGTCTTCTATCTCTTCTATTTTGTGCCTACTGTTAGTGAAAATGAGTATAAGGCCACGGACCCCAAGTCAGCGAGCTACAAGGCGATGGCTGGAGCGGCGCGGAAACACAGACTCGTTTTTGAACCTAACAGGCAGATCACAGAGCGTTAGAGCTGTAGTAGTTGTAGATAGTTTGTTCGTGAATAAAACGTAGAGGCCCAACCACGAGCACTTAACGCGATCCATTTGACGACCTAAACGGATATAGGCTCGCGCTTGACCGCTATCTCACCTGATGGAGAGCGACGATGCGGTCGACCATGGAATGCGCTTACCTAGAAGAAACCTATTCACTCTCGAATTAAAGATTTCCGAATTCCACTCCCTAGCTGCACGCACAATGAATGTGTTCCCAAAACGTTTTGTGCATGTAGGTGGTATATCTAACATATACCGGTAGCGCATAGTCGTACGTCTGGTAGTCCGATGATGGAACGGGCTAGGCGGAATTAGGTTGTGCAATTCCGACGCATACTCTCCGAAATACAACCGGTAGAAAACCGACAAGCTAGCGACTCTGCGTCGACGCTCAAGACTTTGAAGCCTCGACTCGACGAGTGTATCATCGCCAATTATCCTGTTAAACCTATTATTTACTAATTTTTTTTTTTACTTTTTTTTGTTACTCCTGTTAACTGTTAAATCGATGTAGATATATACAGTGTATAGCTCGATGTCTCCCTTACACGTCTAACATTTTAAGACGTCATGGTAAGGCGTCTGATCACTCATATCGTCGCCTTCCCCGCTAACTGTCCTATCACACAAACTAGCGTATCTGTACTGATATTACCTACGTGTTCAAAACATTATTTTGAATAAGTTCTCTCTAATCGTCGTATCTGTGTCATTCACCATTGAGAAGATATTCACGTATTTTGTTTTGCGTAAGTATAAAAGAAGGGCAAAAATATCCTCACTACATTCTTACCTTAGGGCTTCAGGGCCACTACTAACTAAAAGAATATGCCAAAAGTTATATATAACACTTTTCATTCATTATCCAATAAAGCTACAGCTAACGCAATTACAGGAATATGATTTTCACGCCCGACCGAAGCGGTCACCCTGGAAAACCATCAATTGTTAGTTAGGACCTGTTAGCAGGGAGGGTGACGATATGTGTGTTTTTGTTCACGAAAAAATAAATAACGGCGACATATACTTGATACAAATTTCTTCGTAATGTTATATTTATTGTATAACAATCCTATAATATTGCGCCAAAGTAAGCGTGCAGGCACCGTTAGACTGGTGTGCATCACTCGTACGCAACTCCTCACGCCATTGCCTTTAAAGCCATCAGTTCGATATAAATCTATGTATTGAAAAGCGCTGCCGCCCGCTCCGCTACCGCCATCCACTCGCACCCGCCGACTTTGTGTCCATGGCCTAAAATTCTTCGAACCGATATTAAGGCCCCTCGCCGAAGATGACTTTTTATAACGATGCTGTCGCGCGCTGCTTTCGCGCGTTCCGTAAGCGCGCGTCAGGATCGTTACAAACGCGCGTTAGTCGCATTTGCAAGCGTTGTAGAAAAAATGCGAACGCGTTAATAGCGTGCTACAACATCGTGACTGTATAGATACGAACGCGTTGCAGCTTAGTTACAAAAAGTCGCCATGGACAAGGGGCCTTAGGTTCATGTTCATACTGCTTCAAAATAATGTTAATCGCCAAAAATTGTCAGTTCCCCCACAAGCGCTACAATCGGATATTACAGTTTCTTCTCTATAAACATTTTTGAATTTACAGAATATACAATTATATGGTACATGCTCGTACATGCGTGGCTACGGTGAATATTCGAGTTACTTATTTAATACCAATTATACCTTATCTATGTAGGAATAAAGTTTATTTAAATGTAAATAACGCAAAAGGAATTTTATTTTTACACTGATAAATGCAATCACAGCATGAGCGCATTTTAAAAACTATACAATCTATTGCAATCTTTCAAGAGAAGATAATACTTATGAATAAAAATTTTACAAAATGAAACAGATTTTTTTTATTATATCTAATAAAAAAAAAAGATAGGCTAAATGTATTCCACAAATCTTTTTTTTTTTTGCATATATCCATGTCTTACAGTAAAAGTTGTTGATTTACATTAGTTTCACCCCCTGAAATTTATAACCAATGAATACAAAGTCAACCCATATAACGAGCCAATTTTGACAAAAAAAAAACAGCTTTTCAATTATTATACTTTTTAGTCTGACTCAAAAAAAAATACAGTATATAAATTGTATCTTAGTTACCTAATACCTAAAAAAAAATTGATGATGATAAAAAATCAGGAAAATAAACAATGTTATACGTACCTATATAAATGGGTAATAGAAAATCCTTTTCTCGCAGCCAATAAAAGATTAGATCACGGCCACCTCGATTCATCATTCCCTCGAATCTCGTAATTCTTTTGTCTCAGATAGCGATAACCCGGCCGGGAATCTCGGAGTGAGCCCTGCAATCCCTTACATTCCTCTAGCATTCACCCCTCGTCATTCACACGCATCATTTCGCGAACAACTCTTGAACAACATGAGGAAATGTCAGATATTTGCTA
Organism: Mythimna albipuncta; assembly: GCA_929112965.1. Taxonomy (NCBI): domain Eukaryota; kingdom Metazoa; phylum Arthropoda; class Insecta; order Lepidoptera; family Noctuidae; genus Mythimna; species Mythimna albipuncta. The sequence goes on from OV815963.1 coordinate 21,587,807, forward strand.
ACGTTAACTCTGGCTTCAAACTGTGTAGGTACACATTTTGTAACAACCTTACAAATGTCGTAACTATAAAAATGGAAATCTTTCTGGGGGCGGGTGAAGATTCCCGAGCTGCGATATAGCTTAAAAGACTGACCATCACCACGACTCTGGAATGTAAAGACCTAAATGGAAACTGAAGGAACACGGATGGATTTTAGTCAGTAAATGTCTGACACTTCCTCTCCCTACACCCAGAACTCGAAAATTATTTGATTGTTTCTTACACTCGAAAAAAAAATGGGGTGTAGACTATATTAATATATAGATTGTTTTAGACATCATTCTGTATAAAGATTGATTTAGGTATTTATGTAAGTAGTTACCTAAATACTTACATAGATACCTTACCTTACCTAGTTTATACATCTCTTGCTTATAGGTACTTACATAAATTCATTGCTGATACCTATAAACCCCCGTTTTCTTTCTCATACTTACCTACATAAATCCCTTATATCCAGGTCTGTGAAAATTTTAAAAACAATAGACAACTCCCTTTAGGAAAGCTGTTTTACATCAATTGTTTATTAATTTTAAATATATAAACAATAATAATTCATACGAGTATATTACATTTGACTAGTAAGAATTTTGTTTCCGCTGGTTGTTTATTTTTCTATTGTCCTTTCAATTTATGTTTTTGCTCGCAACTGTAAATAAAAAAATGAAAATTAAATTTTTACTCGAACTGTGTACCCATAAATAAAAAAATTAAAAAGACAGTGTACACTTTGTGAGTTTGTGCATACTTCAAACAAAAACCTACGTTTAATTTTAAATGGTTAGTATTTAACTATTTCTCAATTTATTTCTGATTAATATTACCTGTGCACTAAATTGTTCATATTTCGTGTTGTTTCAATGACTGTACATAAATATGTAAGATTTTAACGTTCGAGCGAGTTGACGACAGGAAAAGAAGGTAGAAGGTGCCAAGTCGCGCGGACTCGCGAGTTTCACAGTAGTGAGTTGAAGAACAAGTAAAAAAACTCCAAAACCAAAGTGGGGGGTGTGCCATAAACTAGCCTTACCGAGTCAAGGTGCACCAAGTCCCTTAATAATTGTAAAAAAAACCATTAATATTTGGTGAACAATTAAAAAAATAATTTGATGCAAAATTAAAAAAACATATTTTAAAGCTTTCATACTATTTTGTAATGTATACCTACTTCTATAAAACGAATATTGTAATTAAATTAAGATTATTATTTTATGATTTTTTTCAAAAATAAATAAATAAAGAATATGTGAACATGAAACTCAATCATAATTTAATATGTAAATTAAATGTATAATTGAAACAGCTATAAAACAATAAAAAAACGGAGAATTTTTATATTTTATATAATATAAAACAAATTCGCCATGCTTTTGTCTGTTAATTCGCTAATCTTTAAACTGCGTAACGGATTTTGATGCAGTTTTCAGTAATAGAAAAAATAAGGAGCGGAGAAAGTTAACGTACATAATGAACTTCCAATCGTGCAAAGCTGGGCTAGGTCCCTAGTTCATGTATAAAAAGTTGAACAGCATCCGTAAACCGACTTTTTTATTTCTAATGCACAAAACTTTACTGGCCACTATTAAAAAACCACACTTACTTTCCTCAGCCTCTCCTCTCAGTTCCTCACCATCTTTGCTTTCTTTACTATTCATAATAATAATTATTATATAATATTCCACAACAATGACATAATGCCATCTAGCCTCAAGCTAAGCACAGCTTGTGTGAAAAGTACTAGACAACTGTTAAAAATACATAAATATTTCTTAATACATACATATTATACACAAATTACACCAAGACACAAAACAAATGATCGTGTTCATCACACAAATATTGGTCCTGGGTTGGAATTGAACCCACTAGCGGCATAGCAGTCAGGGCCACTAACCACTAGACTAGACCAACAGTTTTAAAAACAAGAAGCAGATAATGTTATCATAATTAAATCTAAACATTCATCTTATTTATTTAAAACTAAAACGGATACAGTTGATATTGTTAGAATGTTATATAATATGAAACTATCAAATCATATATGATAGAATAATAGCATTGTCTGTTTAAATAACAAACACGCAAATCGTTACATCATGGGCCTTTCAAAGATAATCTAATACTAATAAAAAGGCCACGTGAATTAGTTAGGTATAGTCTGTCTTATAAGTTTAACGACTTGAGTAATTATTAGGATTTAATGAAATCTGATGTAGTCAACACGAGTTCAATAATCAAGGTTGGTTAAGAGATAGAGATCATTGTTTACTAACAGAAGAACCTTTAAAAAAGTATCGAATATAAGTAGTTTTTAAATGATTAAATATTATACAAAATTCCCAAGTCGGTTGACTTATTAGACCGACTATATAATCCTGTTTTTGATTCGTAAAATTGTTATTAATTTCTAAAGGGTCAGTAGTTAAAGACTTATCGTCGTGTCAGTCAAACTTTCGGTAGCTGAAAAGGCTTGTCGTCATGAGTGTCAGAGATGAAAGTTCCTGTCGACGAAATGTCCATAAATAAAAAATTCTGCTGGGGAAACGAAAATAAAGTAATCTTCCTGTCGAAGAACAGTCCAATGATGAATCTGTCGTAGGAAAATGTTTGTAGAATCGTGAACAACAGGTTCCAACAGACTTTGTTCTGCCGAAAAGCTCAGTTGCTTCCAGAAAAAAAAGGACCCGACTATATCACCACGTACAGAGATCAATTGTGCTTTTAAATTACTTATGACCTCTTTCAAATATACACAGAAAGTTTCATTCAAATCGGTCATGCCATTTAGGAGAAGATAAGTTAAAAACACACACAAAAGAATTATGTAATATTATTTTTATATAGTTTATTCAGAATCAGTAACTGATAAATAGGGTGACTGGTAATTAGTGTACGATACTTAAACACGTGATTTTGCTCATGATAACCAACAAATTTTACAATGGGAACAAACCTGAAATCGTGAAAAAATAATCAGCTGTTCAGTACATTTATGTTTGCCTAATGTACTAAACAGCTGATATTTATTTCGCGATTTCGGCTCTGCTCCTATAATAAAAATTGTTTGTTATCATGAGCACAATCACGTGTTTAACCCGCGCGCCTGAAGGAGTTGTCAGCAACAGCAGGGGGGTCAGCCGGGTCGAAGCCTACTGGGGCCAGGGTTATCCGAAAGGGCGCTCGAGCCCCGGTATGAAGGCTAGAAGGAACGGGGTGGGTCTTTTAGTCAGTAAGAGTCTGACACTATCTCCCGCTCCGCCCAATGGCGGGGGATGTCAATGCATGATTTTTCCCTCCATAAAAAAAAATCACCTGTTTAAGTATCGTACACTTTTTTACACCATGTTATATTTTTTCTAAAAATATTTAAAAAGGTTAGAAGTGGGACACCACCGACACTAAGTACAACACAGGTCACGGCAGGTCATAGCAAAAATTAAGAGCCTGCAAACAGCTGGTTGCAAGAACAAAACAATCTGTCAGTTGCCTGGATGGCCGTATATTTTTACTGACATAACGACCTTGTGATTTTTCATGATACAGTTATTAAATTTTGTACATAGATTCTTTATACAAAAATACTGGACACGTGTTTTGGGGTTTTTCATGTACTAATGTTGTATATGTTTTTGCCAGATCGTTTAAACGTTAAAGTTTCATGATATGTCAATCCACATTTGGCCATACCATCAGGGGCCCAAGTCTGCTATTTTTATAAATTCGTTATTCCAACACGATCACATTGTCATTTTGCTAAAAATTCGTAATTTGCTAATTCATAATGATCGATCATTGACCGGTCAGTGGTATCGTAATAGAGTTTTGGTAGAATGATAATATCGAGCATATTAAAACCAATAACTGCACAATAACGTTCTAATAGTAGAACACTGATAAATAGATAGATAGATAGATAAATCCTTTATTGGTTACAGCACAAAACATGCACCAAAATACATAAAGCACACAGATTATAAAAAACTAAGCACATAGACAACAACAAAGGAAAGAATTAAAAAAAATAAAATAATAACACATGTAGGTACTGATCAAATAAACTGTCAAAATTTTAGCAGATTACCGCATACGTCAAATATTTATTTGTCAATATGTACGAGATTACTATTCTATGCCACTTCTTTCAATGGAGTGTCAGTGGTTGACCATTGGAAAATCATAATGACGCCATTATATTAGTAGATTACCAAACTTGTCAAAATCAATAATGATGACATCAATGATAGACCATTCTGATACTATTGTAATAGCAGACTTGAGGCCCAGAAGTCGTATTCTTCACTAAAAATACTTATAGTACACCTAATATTAACGCAATTTTCACAATTATAAGTGACTTGGGCACCCCGACTCGGAAAGGTTAGGTTAAAAGGGGATGATGGGGTCTAGAAATGAGTGTCAACTCCCACTTAGGGTCGTTTCTAGTGCAGAGGTTGGCCATTGCTAGTCAACGTAAGATCGCAGTAAAGCCCCTCATAAGTAAGTTTGTACGGAACCCTTAATGCGCGAGTCCGACTGGCACTTGCCCAGTTTTTTCCTTTGATAATTAAATAGCAGAACACTGTTTGCCAGGCCCGACTTTTTTTTAGCGCAGCATCGCTATTTAGTCGCATTTACAAGCAGTATAGAAAACTATATTTTCATAGTAATAAAAAACTAGGCAAGTGCGAGTTGGACTTGTGCACTGAGAGTTCCGTACAGGCTAACTTCTGGAAATAGTTTAATTCCTTAATCGAATCTCGTAGATTTTTTCGAATCGATTTTTTTTTTTTGTGACCTACCTAACTACAATTTTTTAGTTCTCTTTATACATATATTTGTATTATAAGACTTAGTTTCATGCTAATAAACAAGGTTTTAGTTCATCGGAAAGTACCCTATGAATTTTGATTCCTTTGAGAATGTCGAAATATACTTTTGTGCGACATAAACGGCCGTATCTTTTTTTTTTTTTTTTGTTAAAGATCAATGGAAAGTACCAACCTGATGAGTTTTGACTGTATATCGTACTTCTCAAAATTAAGGCTCACTAGCAGCATTTCTTTGTTTGCTGGTCGATATCATTCAATCTGTGTTTCCTAGTGCGTTCAAGCGGACTAGGAAGCAATCGATGTTTACCACTATAATATGGTGTCGTGAAGTGGATTGTATCCAAGCCTGTCAAGCCTTGCCGCTCAAGTAGTTGATCACGTAGTCGCTTCCTTTGTCTCTCGTTCTGATACCCGAAATAAATAGAACTTTCTGTATTTGTGGTTTTGTGTACTGAAAATTAAAAAAACTAAAAAAAAAACTGTGAAAATTTTTAACGACATCATCAGTTTTAGGACCAATGCACACCTTGTTTTTCAAACGCACCATGACGCGCGTTTTAAAAACGTGCATTCACGGCGCGCTTTTATATTAAGGCTCTTGAACCTTCCCTTGAATATCTGGCCGAAATTAAATGGACACAACATCATACCCGCCTAGGTGACAGTATGAGTTTCTGTGCATTTACTAGCGGCCAGCTGCGCCCGGATAGAGCCCCGCTGACTTTTAAATCCATTTTTTTGGGAAATATTTATTGATTTACATATGCTATGTTCACTTTGATAATTCAATTTTTATATGTAAAAATGTTTCTAAAGGTTCAAGCCGCTTCGAAGGTAGCAATATAAATGATAAAATGATAAAATAATCTAATGCAATTTAAATTAATTTTATTTTATTATTAACCTTTCAATTTTATGTAATTTTGTAATACCTGTACGTATAATTTTGTAACTGAAATGAGTCTTTGATACTTGAAAAAAATAAATAAATAAAAAAAAAAATAAGAAGGAGTAGGGAAAAGTTGGGAAATTGCCAAATATTTTTTTAGACAAAATAACTAATTGCACGAAGAAATCAATAGTTGACAGTGTTATTCAGGAATCTATAATAAACTTATATTTTTTTCGGACCTATTAACCTGGCCGTTACCGAGGAGTAGGCTTCTGAAAGGCACTGTTTTATGGCACTCCTCGGGCTCTTGGGCCTTAAAGGTCTACAGACTGCGTCTGGCTCACGTGTGTATTGCGTCTATATCGCTACAAATGCGCGTCTACGATGCATTTAAAGCCGCGTAGAAACATCGCGAGGCGTGCGTCACGAATGGTTCGTCTCGCATGCCTCGGGTTGTGTGGACGTGTGAGCTCAAATTGAGCATTCGCGTCATATGATCGTTGCGAACGCCGCCTCAGTACGAGCCATAGGTATTGTTTGCATTTTCTACTGACTAAAAAATTGCGTGGTGGATTTCGTGCTCAGATTGAGCATGTGTCGTTCGGGACTTGAGGCATGCATGACGAACAATTCGCGATGCACGCCTCGCGACGTCTGTATGTGGCTTAAAATGTGGTGTGCGTTAGCCCTAATATAGCCGAAAAGTGAGGCAAAAATCAAAATGGGGTAACTAGGTCAAATGAAAGCACACCAAAATCTACAGGCCCGATCATGCATGGATTACTACAGACATTATGGGCTAGTGCTGCAAAATGCCACCTAGCAGCTTTTGACTCAGTAAAAAGACCTCTTCGCACAAAAAGGCTAATTGCAAATCCAGATTTGGTTAAATCCAATCTACAAAGCCTAGACGGGCGTGCTGTAGCCAGCCTTTTGGTATTTTACGGGATGCACTTTCGAAAGGTTGCGTGGGAATTACATGGCATGATTCTGCCTTCACCTTTCTATCGGACAACGGACGGTACGGACTAAGCGTTTTGCCTAGTTATTTATACAGCGCACATTGAAGGACTGGAACATTTTGTCTGCTGCGGTCTTCCCGTCGGTTTATGTTATTTAGATGTCTTCAAGGCTAGAGTGAACAGGCTCTATCGCAGTCAAGCCTTAGTTTAGATCATTAAAAAAAAAAGAGTTCCAAGTGCAACTTACAAATCAGATGTGTTTTGGTCTTACCTTTCAGAAATTGATTTTTTCCTTTAATTAATTTTATCCGAGGAGGCGATCTCATCACGAGAACCCCCCAGGCACCCCGAAATGCTTTCTGAAAAACATAACTCGATAAACTCAATAAAAGTATAAGAACCGAAAAAAAAAAAACAAAATAATAATAATTAATTAATCAATTGCTTTATTTGTTTGGTTTTTTTTTTGTTTAACAATGTAAATCAGTAACAATGTAATATTGTTCAATAATTAACCCCTCGCGCACGGGGGTGTTAATATTACGTAATTGCATGTTTTTACAGTTATCTTAGTTTTTTTTTTAGTTATCGGCCAAATAAATTTCGTACAAACGTGCTTACGGAACGAAAATTAAGCATCTTTCAAGGTCATTCAAGTTGTATAGACGTATGTACAATCGGCGGTCGAGGGGTTAAAATACGCAATTTTATTCTGACTAGTTTGATTTTGTATTAAGCAATTATCACAGGTTCATTAGTTTTATTAAAAAAATAAAGTAATTTTTTTACCTGATCTTACCTGACTGGAATGTTCCATACAATATGTCTGTCCAAAGCCAGCTGCAGACTTAAAGCTAAGCTACCCTAACCTTGTTTAACGTAATTTTGGTCCTTAAGTAGCTTATTTTTAATAATTTGCAATCCACTGACATCAATATCTTCCTTCTCTTGTCATATGTTACCTGATGACGGTGCAACATGTTTTTTTCTTCCATTCTGTTCTTTCAACCGTCACGCTATCACCAATTCCTTTTTCTGCCATATCACTGCCTACACAATCCAATCTTTTTTTTTTTAGAGCATTACAGTGTCTACGTAGTTTTCACAGCTAAGCAAAACTTCTAAGTCAAATAGTACATTTTGATACAAGTACACTTTTTTCAATATACTTACGGAGGAATGAATAAACGGATCTTGACGCGCGGCACGTGGAGAACCAAATACCAGGTATCAAATAATAAGACACAAACAAAATTGATAAATAAATTATTCACAAATTAGCAACATTTAGTTATTTGAAAACGTTTTCGCACAATATATACACACTTTAATAAAAAATAACGAACGTTAGGTTTAAAATCTGGGCAGACGTTACGTGATGTAACGTTAGGTTCAATTTTCTGTGATAGTTATAGTAACAAGTAACAAAGACTCGTCATATTACGCATTTTATACCATTTTTACTAACGTGGAGTCTCTCAGGCTACTTAAAAGAATACTCGTGGGACCTACCATGAATAAGACTTTAATTGCTACGATGAAATAGTACAAAAAAAAGATAATCCGAGTGACGCTTCAATCTATTTCAAATATCGTAACCTACCACAGCTTAGTCTTTTTTATTCCAAAGGTTAAGTGTTAGAAAATGCTTTGTTGCATTCAGTTCAGTTACTGTATGAAAAATTAAAATAAGTGAATAAGTTGGTTTATAATAAGGAAATAATCTTTGAATTGGACCTGAACACAAAAATAATACTACGCTTTTTTTAAACGTTTTCACTAACGTGGAGTCTCACTGGCTATTTAAAAAAATAGTTGACTACCCCCTACCATGAATTTAGTTTTTATTTATAAAATAGTAATCCAAGAAAATATTAAAGTAAATATAAACGATTTTTTTTAAATAACCTTCTTCTGGTAGTTTTGTTTGTTGATTGTATAAAAAGAAACTCTATTCCTTACTTCTATTAAATTCGTATTAAAATAAAAATATATATATTTTTTTACGATAAATGGTATTGTTTTTATTTCATATTTATTTATGCATGTTCAATGTCATAACTAACTTAGTTTAGTAATTTTCTTGGTTTAATAACTTTACTTGTCCGTAATATGTAATAGCAAACATGAATGCATTTTTTTTATTTGCTAAATTAAATAGTTTAGTTTTGATAAACAAATATAAGATTTATTTTTAAAATCTGTATCTACATCGAAGTTATAAAGCTTGAAAGTGGCTAATACAAAAGAAAAGGGCGTAAATATCATCAACAGTGCTTTCACGAAGGAGATAGATTTATTAATCTATCTATACACCGTTAAATTTTAATATTTTTAATCCCGTGGAGGGTCGATCCGGTAGTTTGTACGCAACGCCGACTACTACGTTCAGCTGACGTTTTCTTAAAGAAATTAATTTCGTTAATACGAATTTTGAAAAAAGGTACTTTATTTTTTGATTTTATCTTTACAAATCGATAGTATTTCATGTACCGGATCGGCCCTCCACGGGATTAAAACGATTAAAATTTAACGGTGTATATAGTATAAAAGGAGAAACTTACTGACTGACATAGAATATCAACGCACAGCGGAAAGTACTAGGACTAGGAAAGTGAAATTTTCCACAAGCCTTCCTTTTATGATATATGTGAGTACTAAGAGAGGATTCTCCAAAATTCTCTCCCTAAAGGGATAGAATAGAGTTCCAAAGTTTGTATCATGAAACCAACTTTTACGCAGGCTAAATTGCTAGCAGAAGTTTTGATATTGCTTTTAATTTTAATATTCTATCGTTACGCCATTAAACTTGAACACACCATTTCTTCGAGAAAATAATGAGTAGCATCCAATAATTAAAACGCATTGGTGTTCGAAAGATCTAGAATGGAGGTACGTACCAAGACCTAGCAAAATATCGAAACATCCACCATAAGTACATAACACTATTATTATTCAAATAATAATAGTAGGTAGGCATGTAGGTAGATAAGGGAAATAGTACTTTAAGCTGTTAACAATAGAATCAAAATTCGCGTGACATTGACTCTTGGTGCATCGTGCAATAAAAATGATTTATGGCCTCACGACGCGACTCTATTGTTCTAGATTGATCTTGAGAACTACCGACGTATTTAGAATTTTCTTTGCTCCGCATATAAATACGAGCCCCCGACCGGAAGTGAGTCCGTTTTGATTTCGACTGCAAACAAGACAGGTTACGGCATTATTTTTAGTTTATGTGAAACCCGAATACAGTTTGTTCAGAATTAGTAACAGAATGGATTCCAATAGATTTTAAGTTGAACACTACCGACACTAAGTACAACACAGGTTATGACTGGTCATAGCGGGTCTTTAGGTGCCAGCAAACAGCCCTCAGTCGACTATATATTTTTGCTAACATAACATGCTTATAATTTTATGATTTTTGTTTATGATACAGTCATGGAATTTTGTACATACATTCTATACATAAATATATTAGACACGTGTTTCGGGTTTCACGTATATTACTAAAACTATTGTTGTATAAACCATATTATTAAAAGTTTTATCAAAATCAACAACCACGCTAATAAGATTTACATGCTATCATATTATGTCGGGATGTATCCTGCATCAATAGGTACTACATATTGTTGTAAAATATTTTTAATTATATTATTATTGCAAACAAAATCTTTCTCACTTTTGTACCCAAAAATGTATGATATTCCTGTAAAAAAGGAATTAAAAAGAACAAAATATTTATAAATTTTACTGGAGTATATTTTAACACTCTTGGTTACAATGGGCTTGACGTATCCGTGTAGATAAAAACCCCTTAAAAAATAAAGAATAAAAAAAAACACTCTTGGTTGTTTATATTATGTTTCTGCAGCTGTAATACAAAAAGAGAATTAATATTTTGTTATTGAAATGCAAATTTACGCCAAAAATTTTCATGTATTGGTATACAAAAACCTAAAGTAATTATTGTAACAGTAATGTTTTTATATTTAAGTAGGTGCACTGTTCTATCATTAAAAAAGGTTGTCCTACACTAGAAATCACTGCTGTGTTGTGGGTGTGTTCATAAACTTGTAAACTCGCATACAGAAGAGAGGTTATACAGAAGAGAAGAAGAAAGAGAAGTTCCGGGTCTGGTAGACTCGGAACAAATGTCCGTACGTCATACAAAATATATGTTGTATTTTTTAATTATAGTCGGTACGTACTCAATATTTTAGCGAGGAGTTCTTTAAAAATCGTTTATTCTTCCACTCCCGACGGAAAACAGGGGTGTTATAAGTTTGTCTGTCTGTCTGTGTGTTGGTCCGTGGCATCGAAGCTCTCAAACGAATGGACGGATTTTGATACGGTTTTTTTTGTTTGGTAGCTGACCTAATCGATATGACTCTTAGTTACAATTTATGAAGATTTTTCCGGACATTCAAGATCATCAGCTCGTGAAGCAGCGCTAGAACTGGTAGGTGACTGATGAATTCTATGAATACTAATAAACTCGTCAAGTCTAGGCTCGTTAGATTTGTCTTAACCATTTCTATACATTTCACGTGATGACAAGAACCTGATGCTATAATTGGAAAGTGTTTTCTCTTTATAATATTATATTTATTTATTATTTATTATAATCTTTATTGTACACCAAATAAACAAAAATACAGGACAAACATTTAAAAGAATAAGTGCACAATGGGCGGTTTATATTATATGTAGGTAGGTACCTGATTGGTTTCCAATTCAAATTCCATTCCATTCATATTCGGGGCAAATCACTAGTTGATAATATTTAAGAAAATATAATTTAAGTAGTTATCTCAATAATTGGTTCCGCGAATAATTTAGAAAGTGGGAAACAAAAACGAAATTTGATATTTTAAAAAACCCCTGACTAAAAAATAAAGTAAAAAATAAGTTAGTAAATTACTCTTTCAGCCTTTGAACTTTGTTAAAAGAATCTACAATTTTTTTTTTTTTGAGTCCGGGGTTTTTTTAATTATTAATTTTATTAACTCATTCTTTCTTCAACAACATCAAAAAACATAAACATTTTTATATGTATGTATTTTTTTATATATTTAAAATAAATACCTACTGTTAATTAGTAAAAAAAATACTTTTAACTGCAATAAATTGGTAACTCTCTGGTTTTTTTTTTTTTTATTTAGGTTTGTTTTTATTTTTGTCTACCCTATTTTTACCTATAACTAGTCTGAGAGGTATCCACGATCAATTTTATAACATCACTAATGAAATGTATTAATTTACTAATCGCAATCACCGTCTATATAATTGTTGGTAATTGTTGACCATAAAAAAATCTCATTACATTATGGCTCGAGGGTCTATTTTTCGGTTTTTCTAGAAAAGGAATCGTCACCTTGCTACGACTTTTTCTGAACTCGGTTATGTTAAACAACAATTTATTATATTGCTTGTTTTGTCGCGATAATGCTTGGTCAGGTTGTCGCTCGGGTTGTTGCACGATATATGATTCGGGTCGTTTCATTGTGTTATTACTACCAAGTTTTCGCTGAGGTTGCCGTTCCAGTTTTAGCTCTTGATGTTTTTGCTGAGGTTTCTGCTCGGGTTGTGGCTTAGACGTCAACTCGGGTTGCCACTTGCGTGGCCACTCGTGTGGTCGCTTTTGCTGTTGGTTTTGTTGTTGCTCGTGTTGCTGCTGTTGCTTGAGTTGTCGGTCGTGTTGCCTCTCGAGTTTTTGCTTTAAGTTTTGAGTTCGTTCAAATATTCCATTAGGTTTCCGCTCAAGATGCCATTCGATACGTCGTGTAGGTGGCAATGCTAATACTTGCTCAGGTTGCCAGTTTATCTGTCGATCAGGTAGATATTCAGTTTTCATGCGGTTTGTCGCATACGTTTTGTAGGCAACAGTTGTTGTCTTGAGTTCTGTAATAGAAAAATATAACGAAATATTTAAATCACCGACTTACCTAGCGCCCCAGTATTCAGTACATGAGGAGGTATCGTTTTGGTACCTGGTGGTGGGCTGCTGGTGGTGGGACAAGTAAAGACTGGTTGTACGGTAACTTTAGACATAGCTCTACTTTAAGTTATGATTAATGTCCAATAAAGCATTTTTTTTAAAGGAAATGTTTGAAGGTGGAAATCTTTACGGATGTCCTCCAGTCCGGACTCAGCTGAGAGGTCTTTGAGACTCATACTAAAACCACCCCGGTGTTTTCTCGCAGACTTATGTTAGGGAACTGTAAGTGTGGTGTGACTTCCTTTGACTATTAAAGTGATCTCCTTAATAGGAGACACGCGTTCGGAAAACTACACTTCTCTATTTCAGGGAGCTAACTGATAATTATTTACATAAAAAAAACTAGACGGGTATTTCAGATTTCGCATATGCTAAAAATAAGTTTGCAGATACTAACGCTTCTATAAATATACTCGATGTTCCGTTATACTTACAAAATTTCACTTCGTATAGTAACATACTGAGGAAATTAAAGCATAATAAGCATTAACATAATCAGTTTTTAATGATCCTAATGCTGGGACTCAAGCTTCTTCTCTAGAAGAGGTAATGGGCCGTAATCCTCTACGCAGTCATAGTGCGTCTTGGTGGATGAATGTTTTCGAATTTCGCCCACGACAACGACATCATCGCAACTGACGGACGCGCTACAGCGTCGCTATAAACAGTCGCCGTGGAAGAAGGCCCTTAGACATTTATTTGAGGCATGCGTAGTACAATATTTTGTGGTTGGCCTGTTGGTCTAGTGGTTAGTGACCCTGACTGCTATGCTGGAGGTCGTGGGTGCGATTCCCACCCAGGACAAATGTTTGTGTGATGAGCACGATTATTTGTTCTGTGTCTGGGTAGTTGGTAGTTTATCTATAATATGTATGTATTTAGAAATATATAAGTATGTTTATCAGTTGTCTAGTACCCATAACACAAGCTCTGCTTAGCTAAGGACTAGACGGCGCTGTGTGATAGTTGTGGAATATTATTAATAATGAATTATTAATTAATAGCATAAGCAGCCTTATAATGTTCCCACTGCTCAAACTCAGGCCTCCTCTCTAGTAGAAGGAATTGGCCGTAATCCACCACGCGGGCCCAGTGCGGGTTGGTGAATGTCCCACGTCTTCGAATTTTTGGTTCTAGAACATGAGTTTCACGATGTGTTCCTTCACCGTTTTTGAGAGCAGTGGTGATGAAATAAATTACACAAAGTACAAGGTCGTCGTTAGTAAGCACGTGCCTTATGGCGGTAACTGATTCGAAAAATGTCTCAGTATTACAAAATAATTCTTATGGCCACAAAATAAGAACTAATTAATAAAATATATACCTGTCAAAATATACTTACAGTCCTTATTGTGGGTGACGAGTGCCTATTGTATAAATAAAATTAAAAAAAAAATATTTAGAAAAAAAAAAACATTGAAACTCTCATATTTTATGCGTGTTTAAAATTTTGTAATGGTGAATTACCTAAATCTACGTATTATGTAGTGTTTAAGTTCAAGGGGAAATGTATAAAATCCGTCCAGCTGGAGTCGGGGCAAATTGCTCGTATGTGATCAACACACACACCTACATACAATTTATCATTTTTATAAAATGAGAAAGGTTATTTCAAATCGCATCTAGTCTAAGCTATGGAGAGGCCCAGCAGTGCCGATGCCCGCAAAAGCCATTGAGATTTTCTAAAAAGAAAACTCGTGGTCCTAGAACGCATAGGTCAACTGATGGAATGTAAGTTGGTTTTAGTCACTTTTAGTAATTTCCCATACTAAAATTTTCATCATCATCACCAGCCTTTTTGATGTTCCGGGTGTGTTGGGACTCAAGCCTCCTCTCTAGTAAAGGGAATGGGCCGTAATCCACCAAGCGGGCCCAGTGCGTGTTGGTGAATATCACATGTCTTCGAATTTTTGGTTCTAGGACATGCCGGTTTCCTCACGATGTTTTCCTTCACCGTTTTGAGAGCAGTGGTGATGAAATAAATTACACAAAGTAATACCGAACGCGCGACCTACAACTCGTAAGTCGGGGGGACGTTGCCACTCGGACACCACTGCTCTCGACTAAAATTTTAATGAATTATAATTATTTTTCTGCGCATATTTGACTGCTGTTGTTATATAATAAAATGAAGTTATTTATTTAGTTTTTTTTTTATATAGTAAGGGCATTTTAGCCCTTACGAATGACATAATACCACAACTTGGTACAGCAAAGGGTCCAGCGCCCATTCTCTGTTTAAATTTATTTATCGATAGATGTACAAATAATAGCATAATATTATTCTTGCTTAAGCTACAAGATTATTTAAATTCATTTCTTAATATTTACATCACAATTATCTATGTTATACTTACTGCGAATCGTAGAATTATCTATAAAATATTACCAGAAAAAAAATTAATTAAGTGAACTTAAGACGTGTGGTTTACTAAAGTAAGCACATGTCATTGGCTAAAGAAACCAGTATAAACTGGACTTGCATTCTATTGAGACCAATAGGGTCAATGTTGAATAAATTATCATTGACTGTGACTTCTTTTTATCTATTTTACTTTGCTGGGAAAAGGCCACCTCCTGTTCCTTACAAACTATTCTGTCTTGAGCAATCTTTGGTCAAAGCCCATGAACATGATCTTGTAGGAAGTAAGATTACATGTTTGTAAAAAAATATTACGAATATCATTTAGAATTTCATATTTAGAAACGCATTAAAATAATTATGGGATACTAACTAACTGTCAGAGTTATAAAACAAAAATGTAAATAAAGACCTATCTTTGTCAAAAAATAATACTTGATTTTACATCTACGCTTATAATTATAATAGAGAGGTAAAGTTTGAAGTTGTTATATTGTTTTATTTGAATGAGGTAATTAATCTATGAAAGTACTGGTCCGATTGCTAAAATTTTTTCACCGATAGAAAGTTACTTTATTTTTGAGTGACGGGCTATATTTTATGTATGTGGGCGATGCCGCGGGCAAAAGCTAGTATTTTATTTTTGCGCGGTGGTTCTGGCATAAACCAATAAGTCTCAAGGTATCGAGGTCTAATTGATTTGACACAGGTACATACTTCATCGTAGATTGATTTAAAAAAAATCAATCTCATGCATTTTAACTCGATTACGCAACATTGCATCACGAGTATATTACTCGTAGAGAAATTTGAAGCTATAAAACGACCAAATGTCGAGCCATTTTATCTGAAGAGGGAAATCATCAAAGAACTTCTCCCGCTCTAAGTGGCATGAGAGGGAGCGTCAGATTTTTTACAGACTGAAACCCACCCGTGTTCCTTCACTTGTCTTTTTAGTTTCATGTTCGCAGTAAATCTTTCGGTTTATATTGTGCACTGGATCCTACCCTTCAATAAGTTCACTTTGTGTTACCTACTCAAAAAGGTTTGATGGGAGAAAACTCATTGATGAATTAAGCTCGCCTTTCTACGTGAACTGTCTGTATCTCCGTATGTTATGTAATTTCTTTCTGTAGAATAAAGAATTAAGAAAGCCATAAAAATACTTACTTCCACCAGGGCCAATTCGAATTATTTTGACTGGCTGTTTGATAGCTTCCTCCACTGACCCCCAGGCTACACTGAAGGCTCTCTGAAAGGATGTAAACTATAAAAATAACAAACAGGTCATATGTAATTTAAAATACTCTTCAGAAACCGTACTACGAGCTTTTAACGCAATCTATTTGACGACCTAAATTGAACCGTTAAAGGGGATGGAGCTATGCAACATTAGTCTTATTATATGTAAAACCCAAAACACATGTCTAGTATTTTTAAGTAAAGAATCTATGTACAAAATTTCATAACTGTATCATGAAAAATCACAAAGTTATAAGTTTATGTTACCTAGTTGTCCACACAAATGCATGGTCACCGGGCCATCAAGGCGAGTGCGGTGGTTATTTTGCTGCCGCACCCAGCTGTGTGCTGACGGCTAATGCCTGCTATAATCTGATATGACTCAGTGTCGGTGATGTCCAATTTGTAACCTTTTTTTTTAAGTTTATTTGGGAATAAATATAACATGGTGTCAAAATTATTGGAATCAATTCAGTTACAGATTCTGAATAAACTATTTTCGGGTTTTGCATAAACTAAAAATAATAAAAAATATAAATTTTGTATAAGTTCCATAACTCCATTCCTCTTTGACACTCGCTCGTTTGTCATTTTATAACGTCATGATAAAACTCTTGTACGTTGAAAAGAACGAATAAAATTGCATAAACCATGAAATATCAAACATATTTGTGACAATTTTAAAGAAGAAACTAAATTATCGAGTTGTAGTGCTTATCCCAAATTAAAAAATGAAAACCCATATTCACACTTACCATTTACCATGAAGCGCATTGGATATAAACTGCTTTTGAAAAATACACATTTAATCTTATAACCATATGATACCATTTCCTACTACAACGCAATTTTTTGACGATATTTTTTAAATAAAGAATCTGACTTAGAATATAGTGAAACCACTATAAACTAAGTTCTATGACACCGATACTATACCTTATAGCCACAAAATATCACGAAAAATAAACGATTTAAAAACAGTGTATAGAAATAGTGCTTAGTGCAAATCAATGAAACTAATAAATATTTCCATTTTAGAATAAAAATACCCCACACCCATCACCAAATTCAAATACTAATATATCGAATGCCAAGTCATCGAAATTTAGTGTGTCCGCACACGGGCCAATAAAAAAAGCCGCTGCAAAAAACGCCGCCACAAAAAAACGCCGCCCTAAAAAAAAGCTTGAAGCGGACACAAAAAAAAAGCTGAAGCGCGCCAAAATAAAAACCACCTAAAAAAGAAGCTTGAAGCGGCTTTTTTTTTGTGGCCCGTGTGCGGGGACACATATATGTATAGCATAACGATAAATAATGGTCAATAAATCGAACAATTGCGTTCTTTATGATTGATCAATAAGATTTTGAGATTCGATGATTTGGCAATCATTATGACATAAGTACACACCCCATGTCTTGTTTTCTAATATACAATTTGTCAAAAATAAAACGAAAATCGGATTAGATACTATTATTTAACCTGCTTACGTACTATGTGTATATTATTAAAAATAAAAACCTTTAAAAAGGTAACAATATGTAATACCAGCTCTTTCCCGCAGCTTCGCCCGCGTACATAAAAATAAATATAGCCTTTGTCGCTCAGGAATAAAGCAGCTTTCTATCGGTGAAAAAAAATTTGTAATCAGACCAGTACTTTCCTTGTACCTAAACACGTGATTGTGCTCATGATAACAAACAATTTTTATTATGGGAGCAAAACCGAAATCGGTAAAAACATATCAGCTGTTCAGTACATTAGGCAAACATAAGTGTACTGAACAGCTGATTTTTTTTCGCGATTTTTGGTTTGTTCCCATAGTAAAAGTTGTTGGTTATCATGAGCACAATCACGTGTTTAAGTATCGTACACTAATTGCCAGTCACCCTATACATTACTTCTGGTATTTTCTTTCACAGTTCTACTGATCATGATACAAATTTCTTTAGAAATAAGCAATATCTTTTTACAAATGTTTAAAATGAATGATGTTCTTCTGTTATGTGTGTGTACATAAATAAAAATTATAAATTAAATAAAAATAATGGTTTTTAATGAGATTTTTGTATTAGTTTATCTAAATGTGAATGAGTTTTGTGTGAGAATGTTACCTGAAATAAATGAATTGTATTAAAATAATGAATATCGAAAAACCTTTTGTATGAAATCTCAAAAAAATCTGCTATTGCCGATACTTTCATAGGTATATTGTCAAGGTCTACAAACATAATTATGTAAGTATGGGAAAGAATGAGTGAATGAGGTTTTCAATAACATCTTGTTTGATAAACACAACGTAAACGAATTGTTTTCTTTTTTCGCAAAAAAATCGAAACTAACTTGAGTTATGCCAAAGTGGCCTTTGGCATAACTCAAGTTAGTTTCGATTTTTTAGTTTTATAATTAAAAATTAACAACAAAGGTAAATATGCGCCAGTAGTATATGATTTTACATCAATTTATAGTGTGTTATTATTATTTTTGGAATAAAAAACATACTATAAATATATTTATTATTTCAATCACCATTTTATTATTTCTATCATCTTTAAATAAAGAAAAGAAAGGACTTTTTAGTGCCATACAGATTATCCCATAGTTCCATATTTTAAATTTCCACACTAAAACCATTCGCTATATTTAGTAAAGTATGCATGCATTATGCTAATTGTTTTAATATTATCAATTAAATTAAATTTAAAAAATTGAGTACATATTTTTTCTGTACCAAACCGCTTTTTTCCAAATATTTAAATAACTGCACAGTGTAAACTCTAGTTTGTTATTTAAATATTTCACAGACAATTAATAATCGTGTTAGAATTCTTACTAGAGTCTGTCTAATAAGTTAAACAACTTGGGTAATTATTAGGATTTAATGAAATCTCATTTAGTCAACACGGGTTCAATAATCAAGGTTGATTAACAGATAGAGATCATTGTTTACTAACAGAAGATCCTTATAAAAAGTACCGAGTATAAATATATTTTAAATGATTAAATATTATAAAAAATTCCCAAGTCGGTTGACTTATTAGACAGACTACACCCCTTCTAAAGGACTAGTAATTGTTTAAGATGCTTACTATCCCTTCTAAAGGACTAGTAATTGTTTTAAGATGCTTATTATCCCTTCTAAAGGACTAGTTATTGTGTTAAGATGCTTACTACCCCATCTCAAGACTAAAAAAAAAACAGGAAGACTTACCGAAATCTCATTAGGTAGGTTACTCAAAAAGTCCACGAATGTCCCATAACTGTGGTCCGTGAAACACACTAGTACCACCAAAGATATGGCGAACAAAGATCTCATTTCACTGTTTATCAACCATAGATACCATTCACTTCGGCAACTGAACGAACAATGGTATCCGACTTAGTCCTTGCAAATTAAAACAGCATAACTTCTCTGATATTTGTGTTGGCAATCTAAACATCACCAATTGGTTACACACGTGCATGTTCTATTGTTTTGGTATAAAAAGATAAACAAAGATACGTTCTATCACTGATAGTGATAAGCCAAACTGCCTTTATTAAATATTTTTGTCTATACGGATGCAGATAATGTACCTTTTTTAACCGACTTCCAAAAGGAGGAGGCTCTATGTTCGGCTGAATGTATTTTTTTTATGTATATTCATTGATATCTCGGTCAATTGTGGACCGATTTTGAAAATTATTTTGTATTGGAAGGTTATGTTTTCAAGTTGGTCCCATAGAAATTATGTTATGATCTGAATATAAACTTCGAAGATATGGAACAGAACTCCTCATAGGATAACAGCAGAACTGTCGTAACAAGTAAATTTGCTTTGTTTATGCATGTAGTCGATGACTGACTGAAAGAAAAGAGATAATGATTAAGCCAGAAGGTAAATTAATATAATCTGGCCGTGTTTGAAATAGGGTAGTTTTCAGGGTCTACATTACATTTTATTTAGTCTGTATTTTAAACTATAAAAAAAATATTAAAGTTACGTGTGACGTCACCGCGTGCGAAAAAATGCAGCATGGCGTGACGTTACACGTAAATTTAATGGGCTATATCTTTGTCATTTTTGGTTTAGTTTACAAATAAAAAAATACGTGTCCCTTATTTTTAAATAATCTAAAAGACGGACTAATAACATGTTTTAAGGCAACAAGCCTATTGTTAGAATAGTTATGAGTTAAACTCTGACTATAAGATATTTTAATTTGGGTGAGAGGTACTTTTTTGTGGTGGGTAACATAGCTAAAAAGTGTAAAATAAGAAACTTTTTACAAAGTCTTTTCACTAATTTTATAAGTGAAACTAACTGACTTATTCATTCATCAACTTTTGTTTGATTACCTCAATCTGCTTGCTGGTTTATTGTTTACGTAAATCAATTCGTTTCTTGCAAGATAAGCGAAATAAAAGACAAAAACAGTGTATGTAATTGTTGCGGTAAGTCCCCTGTTTCAGGAGTAGTTGGAAAAGCACCACGATGTCCAAACCTTTCACATGACTCAGGTCCTTACCGGATGGTCCCAGCAGGGTTGAAGCCTACTGGGGCCATGTGTGATACGAAAGCGATCCCCGGGGCCCTGGCACAATGGCAAAGCAGAAACAGGAGTGGGTTTTTAGTCAGTAAAAGTCTGACACTATCTCCCGCTCCGCCCAAGAGCGGGGAGTGTCATTAGATGATTTTCCCACCTAAGAAAAAAAAAGGTCGAAAATGGCGAATTCGGGAGGTTTCTGTTTCTGATTCAGGCGAAAGAGACGCACAGGTGTCACCATTACCAGTCATCGATCGCGTAAGCTTGCGGACGACGAGCAATAGTGATTGTGACTCCAGAACACAAAAAGGGCAACTGCAGAACAGGTACACAAGAACATACGTTTTACTCTATGGAGATGAGAAATCATTAAATGATTCCCTCATTTGATAAGAAAATATCACATCTCAAAAAAAAAAAATGATAATATTATTATGTAGGTAATTAAGATTTGTTTATAATAAAATAAAACTAGGAAATGAAAGAGTAGTAATAAAATGATTTTACTAACTCGCAAAAAAAAATTCGTTTACACTGCGACCCAGAAAAAGGGTGATAAACAACCTACACATATGCAGAAATACGATTTCATTGAGGTTGGATGTGAAAAGTCACTTATTTTTGCTTATTTTACATACGGGTGAGAAACAGCACTATGAAAGCATAACTAGCCATAGAATCGGATTCTAGTGTTACTGGATGCGGCTAAATACTAGCATCACAAAATAGATAGGTAGAGAAGTCCATCTATATACAAAGCGCGCTCGAGCAACGCACACATAGACACCGCACACGAACACGATATCTCGGTCGCGTCTCCGATCACTCGTCGAACAGTTCCGGCTCAAACGCTCATTAGTGTTCGTCCACCGAGTGTAGGTATAAAAAGTGAAGTACATACATGAGATTGTCTTCTGTATCTTTTTTTTTTGCTAGCGTTTTACATGGAGCAACTGCTTCTCAGACCTCCACAACCCGGTAACTGGGCAAAACAATACTCCTTGGCTAGACTGATGGTCGGACTTTCTGGTGACCTTCCTGTAACGACTGTCAGAATGTATAAAATTCAATCTGTGAAATGAATGTGTGACTACGTTATATTTATTGAATAGGTACCATTGTGGTCATTTCTGTATGATCAATAAAAAGAATTTCAAAACCTATATTTATTTATAAATATTACCAATAAACTGCCTGTCAACACGGCCTAGAACGAAGTACATATGCTAAATATTAAAAAATCTCACACACAAAAATTTGAAAAATGTCTAAAGCTGTAGATGCTCTAAACTGTGCCCGTAAACTGAAGTGGACGTGGGCGGGACACGTCGCTCGAATGACAGATTAGCGCTGGACCATAAGAGTGACAAGATGGAGAGGCCCAAGTGGAAAACGCTCTAGGGGAAGACCGCTTACAAGATGGGCGGCCGAGATCGGTAAGACGGCTGGCCCAGGCTGGATGCAAACTGCTCCAGATAGAGATAAAAATGGGCTTCTTTGGAGGAGGCCTTCACCTGCATAGAGGTTCTTGCAGACTAAAATAAAAAAAAATATTGTAATAGTAGTTTATAGTGTAGCAAGTAAGACACAATAGTTAAGCAAACATTTTTTTTATTTGTTAGTTATAAGTGCCATTGTTACATTTCGTTTTTTATGCAAGAAATATAAGGCTTCTTTTATTTTATTTTATTTTATTTATCACCAATAAAACTCTTTGAAGTTTTCGTTTCGAGTGCAAGCAAAAATGAACTTAGCGGTGATCAGGCGGAAGTGTCTTTGATGGTACCTACCCCCAAAAGTCTTGCGCGACTTGTGACTTGTCTGGTTTTAATTTTAATTTATTTATATACGTAAAAGGAGAAACTTACTGACTGAAATATTAACGCACAGCCAAAATTACTGGGACTAGGAACATGACATTTTGCATAAGGTTTTCTTTTATGACGTAAGCGAGCACTAATAGTGGATATTCACCCCCTAAGGGGAAGGATGGGGGTCCAAATTCTATATAGAAAATCCTACTTTCACGTGGACAAAGCCGCTGGCAAAAGCTTTTTTTTTATCTAATGGTAAGCAGTGATGCAATCGTTGATGGTGAGGCGCACTAGTTTATTAAGAGCCTATTCACTCTAGCCTTGAAGACTCCCAAATTATAATCAGATGGGAAGACCGCAGCAGGCAAACTGTTCCAGTCCTTTGATGTACGCGGTATAAATGACGAGGCGAAACGCTTAGTCCGGACCGTAGGTGTTTCAACAACGTAAGGGTGGATACTTGCTGTGCGTCGGTTTGTCCGATGGTAGAAGCAAGCTGTTTTATATTTTATTGTTTTGTCTTCTTTGTACTTGTGACTGTTTAAATTGTGTGAATGGCTTTGGCCGTTCTGTTTAAAGTAAAGTAAATAAATTAGACCTCGTAAAAAAAAAAAAACTGAAACTTAAGATTACGAAGACGTACAAACGTAAGATATGACAAACTTACATGATTTAAAGGTTCTCATAATAACGACCCCTTTTTCCTTTTGTCTTTCAAGGAAAAAAGGAGAGGTTTTTCATACAGTCTCATTTTTCTCCCGAATCGAGATGAGGAAAAAGTACGAAATGCTAAAAATCTTTCATGTCACAGTGACATTGTATCTGATTTTATTGCCAAGATATGTTACAAGGAAATATCATGGAAATACTACGTTGTGATTTCTGAAATATGGTGGAATAGATAGATATGAGTACATAGGAATCACCTTATATTTACGAATAGCCTGCGCGAAAGTAGAAAATTGACCTAAGGAAATATTAAACATATAGGTATGTCGTAAATTTTAATTTCCCAATCATTCTTTCTTCGTCACTCAATTCTCGTCAATCATGCATTTTTCGACCAAGTGTTAGTCTATTTTTTTTTTATATTTGAGGCCGACTTTATCGACAAAAAAAAATAAATCGAGTAAATTTTTTTTTTTAATGAGATCCATATTTCTAATTTTTAAACGCCCAGTTTTTAATAATCATAAAAAAGTTTCCAAAACTAATTCTAGCAAGTTGCATCACATTGTAATTTTAGTTTGAATTGATAAACATTACAAATATACTCCACCAAGACAAAACTCTTCGCAATCGAGTCGGACTCGCACTTGACCGAATATAACAAACTGATATAATGAATAGAAATACCGTTTAAATGTATTTCATTGTGTGTACCTGTGTGCCAAATAAACGTAATTTCTTTCTTTCTTTTAGTTTATGCAACGTGACACACATTCCATTCCCTTAGACCTGAGCCAATCTTGCACGGCATACCCACAAACATAAGAACTGGGTCGCTTTTGAGATGCAAGTCTATTCACGATGTATTTAGTGCCAGCAACATGACGTGGCAAGGGAGGGGGCATTATGAGGAATGCCTTACCTTAATATACAGCCCTATTTTTATTAGTACAAAAAATGTGGCTTTAAACGTACCCGTTACTGATCATATTTTTGTCTTCACTATCATTATCATTTCAGCCGAACGACGTCCAGTGTAGTAGAGGATACGATTAAGAGACCTTGACCGGTCTGTTTAATAGATGACACGTATTTTATGACAAATCTAGTATATTAAATATTATAACAATAATGGGTTTATTGGAGCGTGAGCTGTTCTAGATTTATGGGTCCCGACTGTCTCAGTTACTAAAGACTTAATTTTTTATTTAATTACCCTGATAGTATTCTTCATAGTTTCAGATTACAGTACTTCTTTTTGTCTTTACAGTTTTATTTTTATTAGGTACGTAGATTGGTTCGTTTTTACGCAGTCCGGTTTTTTTTTAAATTATTAATTTTATTTTAGACTTTTTAGTTATGAGTATTGTTGTTAATAATTATTTATAAATAAATAGTCACTTGAATCGAAAAGTGATGAAAGAAAACTATTGAAGATATTTAAATACCTATTCGACGATACCCCACTTGACATATTTTGTTGATTTTCATTTTTTTCATTTTCACAATGTGACGTCTTTTTAGGGTTCCGTAGCCAAATGGCAAAAAACGGAACCCTTATAGATTCGTCATGTCTGTCTGTCTGTCTGTCTGTCTGTCTGTCTGTCTGTCTGTCTGTCTGTCCGTCCGTATGTCACAGCCACTTTTTTCCGAAACTATAAGAGCTATACTGTTGAAACTTTGTAAGTAGATGTATTCTGTGAACCGCATTAAGATTTTTACACAAAAATAGAAAAAAAGCAATAAATTTTGGGGGTCCCCATACATAGAACTGAAACTCAAAAATTTTTTTTTCATCAGACGCATGCGTGTGGGGTATCTATGGATAGGTCTTCAAAAATGATACTGAGGTTTCTAATATCATTTTTTTCTAAACTGAATAGTTTGCGCGAGAGACACTTCCAAAGTGGTAAAATGTGTGTCCCCCCCCCTCTAACTTCCAAGATAAGAGAATGATAAAACTAAAAAAAATATATGATGTACATTACTATAAAAACTACCAACGAAAATTGGTTTGAACGAAATCCAGTAAGAAGTTTTTTTTTAATGCGTCATAAACCGAAAAAAAATACACTATTATTAAAACATCGATCAAAGTTACAACACATTACAAGAACTTTTATATTGTGTTACTTGCTGCTACGGAACCCTTCATGGGCGAGTCCGACTCGCACTTGGCCGGTTTTTTTTTTATGGTGAGAAAAATCATCCAATGACAACCCCTCCTCTTGGGCGGAGGGGGAGATAGTGTCAGACTCTTATTGACTAAAAGATCCACCCTGTTCCTTCTAGCCTTCATACTGGGGCTCGAGCTGCCTTTGGGATAACCCTAAAGATCAATTGCCCCTTGAAGGTCATTACGATCATACAATACTTTCATCATATTAATGTTATAAAATCAAAAGTTTGTATGTATACAGGGCGTCCCATGACTTTGCCATTTGGAGGGAAATTACTTTAAATACTGCAGATAGACTTTACTGAATTAAGACTTTATTTTCATTTTTCAACAGTACAAACTGCATTCAAAGAATGTACAGTTAACGAGATCGTTGACTCAGGGTCTAAACAGACGGACTGCATCCGAACTGCACTATATACCCGCCCGCCCGCACGCTCCTCCCTCCCGCGCATGGTGCAGATCGGATGCAGTCGGTGTGTAGTTCACACGACTGAATCAGACTGCACGTTTGGTTTGCAGTCCTATTGCAGTCGTGTCAAACTGCATTCAAACTGCACTTAAACTGCAATTTGCAGTTGGAATGCAGTCTGTCTGTTTAGACCCTTACCTTTACCATTAGTTCTTACAAACAGAATCCCGATCGGAGTTTCTATTTTACATAAGTATTCTATAAATCTGTACCATATATTATAACGTCATCATACTTTTACACTTAAAATTACAAACAAACAGAAAGTGACAAATAGAAATCTATGCAAAGTCATCGCTTGTGCCTTTTAACGTGTCAAGATTTGGGCTAGTCTCAAAATATTTTAATTCAACATGATTTATTAAACTAAAACCCGACTATGTTTATGTAAACTAATAAATATTTATAAAGAAGTTTACCTATTAACATATTTTTGATCTAGATTTTGAAAAAATCAAATGATAATTAAAATAGTTTAACTAGTATTTTGAAAAATTCTTTGTGTTGGAAAGGTTTAAACTTCATAACAACACGCTAATTGCCCCAGAGCCACGGTAAACTCTTTCGAACAAGACTGACACATGTTCAAATTTGATACGCAATTTATGGATTTATTCCATGTTAATACCACTGGTATTTGTTTGGACTAATATTTAAAAAATAAGACCTGATGAGAAGAAGTAAAAAAAAATAAGAAAAAGAAAAGAAAACTAAGAAAACCAATTTATTTTGATTAGTTTTAACTGAGTTGAACCATCGACTGAACCAAATAATTCACGTTGCTGGTATTCATTCGGAATTAAAAATAAATCACTACATAGTATAAAACAAAGTCGCTTTCTCTGTCCCTATGTCCCTTTGTATGCTTAAATCTTTGAAACTGCGCAACGGATTTTGATGCGGTTTTTTTTAATAGATAGAGTGATTCAAGAGGAAGGTTTATATGTATAATAACATCCATTAAATAGTGGAGAAGTACTGTTATTTTTGAGGTTTCTAATGTGATGTCGTAAATAATTATATTTTTTCCGCTTAACCCTAGGCTGAACCCTACGAGTTTGATCAAAATAATGTACTAAGTATTGTACACATTGAAAAGGTCTACAGAAAAGTCCGTGATGGTATATGTCTATCTCTTATGGATAACCCACAATAACTTTTTTTTGTCATTTACTTTTTACGACAAATAATGGCTAATTTTCGAAGCGATTTTAACCAATACAGCATTAATCCTTAACCAATTAAATACCTTGAATACATTGTTCATTTAATATAAATATGGCCCTTTACACCGTATGATTTAAGTGAATATTTTCGAAGATATTACAGATTTAAAAATTGCGGGACGTAGCGTTTGCGGCGGTACCGGCCGGCCGCCCGGTGCGGCAAGAGCATTGCACCCGTGCGAAGCCGAGGCGGGTCGCTAGTAAGATATAAGTGGGGCACATCAATTTATCTGCTACAAAATAACAGAAAAAAAATATTACACCAACAGATACTCATAACACACCTACTTAGACCGCCAAACTCTGTTATACCGTAACCCTTAGAGGTAGAAACTATAATAATATTTCATTTGTACCCTCGATCAAGATTACCAACAGGCAGAGCGCCTCTACAGAAATCTGCGCACATTCATGTTCCTGAGGGCGTGACGCAGCGGTTTGCAGTCAGTAAGTCGGAGTGTCGCCGCCACTACTTGAGGTGAGATTTGTGCTGAGTCACGCGGCCGAGGCACACCGAGTTGAACCGACGTTTTTTTTTTTCGATTTTTTGATAAGTTGAAGCATAAACGATGCTTCTATCTGTAGTGTGACAGTAAATTTTAGAGACCGTTGTATAAAATCTACAAGCTGTTTACCCAACGTAATTGATTGGCCTGTTGTTCTAGTGGTTAGTGACCCTGACTGCTATGCCGGAGGTCGTGGGTTCGATTCCCACCCAGGACAAATGTTTGTGTGATGAGCATAATCATTTGTTCTGTGTCTGGGTGTAATTTTAATTTTATATGTGTGTATTTAGAAATATATAGGTATGTTTATCAGTTGTCTAGTACCCAAAACACAAGCTCTGCTTAGCTTGGGACTAGACGGCGTTGTGTGATAGTTGAGGAATATTATTTATTTATTTATATTTATTATTAACTTAAAAAAGAAGGAGGTTCAATGTTCAGCTGAATGTATTTTTTTTTTTATGTATATTCACCGATTTTGAAAATTATTTTTTTGATTGAAAGGTCCCGAAGAAATATTATTATGATCTGATCATGAATTTCAAAGATATCATCAGGTGGGATCGCAGCTAAGCACTAGTTTATACAAATTAAAAAAAAAATCTTCATAGGATTACAAAACTGTCGTTACAATTATAGGTTATTGCTTTGTTTATACGTGTAGTCGATGACTGACTAAAAGAATCGTAACCGTGTTTGGGATTATTAGAATTGTCATGAGATGCACACTGGCGATAAGGTATTTTGAGGGGTAATTTTTAGTACCATAACTAAAAGTGTAAAATAAAACGTTTACAATAAAATATTTTTAGATTTCTAAGTAAAAAAAAACTAAAAAGTGTAAAACTGTTATTTTATTTTAATTTTTAATTATTATTGTATATTTATTGTAGAGTTTTCGAGTTCTTGTTAGGTAAATAGATATTATATATTGCTTATTCAGAATAAACAGTTTTCATATTTGTTTTTTTCAAATGATGTTATCATTTGATATCTGTCATAATTTTTAGTTTAATAGGTTAAAAGAGATTTATAAAATTACTGAAGATATATGTTAGAGTGAAGTTCAGTGGAAATTTTAATTAATCGCAAATTGATTTCTAGTGAATATTGTAATTTAAACATAGTATAGTTTTGTACTCAAATAGGTAACTAGATAATCCGATAATATGTAGAATGTTTAAAACAGGTGCATTTTCGATAAAATGGAGCTGAAAATTTAACTGTCGTAACAAAATTGATCACTTCAGCAAAGCTTGCCGAGAATGCGGACTCGATATATTTGCTAACAAATACTGTAAACATATTAAAATATGTATCTGCATTGAACCGATGACCTGTACCCCTAGCCAAGTTGGTAATCTGCAATAGTTAACGCTTGTGGGAAGCTTCAAATGTACGGCAATGACGTCGCCTCAATGCTCAGTCACGTGGTTAGAACAAAGGAATTGACGGCAAGGTCAACTCGAAGCGTTTGATGCAAGCGAAACAGTTGTAACTTGGCTAGGGGCTAGTGAGAGTCTCGGGAAACCGATGGACGCGTGATGCACAGTCGTCATGGCGACACTTTGAGGAGATCTATGTCCAGAAATGAGCGTTTCTGGTCAATAAAGATGATGATGATGATTTTAAACACATTTTTTCTAAACTTGAAGTGTCTAGTTAGCCTGTGGGCTAAAAGCATAAATCGAGCGAAGACATAAGAAAAAATAAGTCAAAACTTATTTCTGGTATAAGTCTGTGTATCAGTACCGAAATCGATGATCACTTTAGTGAATTTACTTTTTCTTTAATTTCAGTAAACAAAAAATTTATGGCTCGTAATAATGTTCATGATACTGTGATTATTTGTTTGTCAAATATACTAATGTCAACAACACAGACTGTGTAGTTGGAAACCGACAGAATAAACAAAAACATACATAATTACCGCACACTCAAAATAGGGAGCTATTTTGAGTTGCTGATGTTCGAAAGCAAAATATTCGGACAGTGTCCGAATTGATATTTTCTTTTTAAAATTTGTTTCACTGACAATTTGGACGTACTCTGTTTTGTGCAGTCAGATAAAAAGTTTTAAAATATATAATCAAACAAGAAATAAATAAAAGCTTTTTGAAATGTACTAAGCATTACCAAAACTATTTTAGGCTAGATTTACGGCTTGCTGCCTTAAAACCAGCCCAAAATAGTTTTTATATATTCGGGTAATATCCTTGTTTATTTTTATCTGACTGTACATAACAATTTCAATAAATTTAGCAGTGATTCGAATACTGTGTCCGAACATATTGTGTCCGACTCCCCATTTCTATACCACACTATATTATGATTACACTGGCATCATAAATCAAACAAAAATAGGTATAACACACAAACACGTAACCCCACTGTATTTCCAACTCCAACAAACTTGCCCTTAACTAGTCGGGAGGTGACTCTCACTTTTGAAGCGCCCTCTGGTCTGAAAGGGCGATATTTTCCTCACAGCGAATGAATGGAAAACCCGCCACAGTTATGAGGCACTTCGAACGAATGTACTTTTGTAAGGAAAAATTGAGAACAAGTTTTTGTTGTGTTTCTTTGCTAGTGAAAAGTTTTATGGTGAAATAAAATCTAGCTTTGGAAATGCGAGCTTTAAAACAAGCTAAGATTTTGTTGAATATAAGCACCTACTTACTAGCAAAAACATACATAAACTCACACAGTTTACTGTACTTATTACACATTAAATCTATACATATCTATACATCTATGGATATAAATAAAATTGGAGTGTCTGTTTGTAATATTGAAATAACTGCTTTTTACTACATGTATATGAATATGTATACGGCGCATATATCAAAATAACATTTTTTGTCTGTCTGTCTGTCTGTACGTCCGGGCTAATCTCTGAAATGGCTGGACCGATTTTGACGGGACTTTTTTTAGATGATCTAAGGCTACTTTTATTTCAGAAAAAAATAAAATTCAATATCCTGTATTCCACGCGAACGAAGTCGCGGGCACAGCTAGTTGTAAATAAATTATACTGAATTTAGTAAAATGGAATGTTAGGAAGGTAATGATAGCGTGACGGGTGACTTAACACTTCATTTCATTATTTTTAAAATACGTTGCCCTACACTAGGTTCCTCCTGTATCAGTTTTCATATTTGTGAACACACCCGGCGTTCACAAACATGAAAACTTATTTAAACAAGATATCACTGAGACCAGTGGTCATGGCGACACTTAGAAAGACATTTGTGCCCAACAGTGGACGTCTTTTAGCTGAAATGGATATACAAAAAAGCCTGTTTTTTTATCTCATATACATAAACTAGTGCTTGACTGCGATCCCACCTGATGGTAAGAATTGGAAATTAATTGAGTTGAATTAAAAATGAATTTATAAAATAACTGTTTATACATTAAATAAATCTGTCACTCTGGCTAGGGTTTCTGGAAACTCTTATTTACTAGTATAATAAGAGGAAGCAGAAGCCTTCCCATACAGCCATATGAAGTAGCGGTTACGACTTAAGTCGACATTTATTGTGTCGTAACGGAATTTATTTGTAACATTGTTCCGTAGCGTAACGTCGCCGTGTCGACTTGTGAGTCGACACCGTTTCGAAAAGTGGGGAATAATCGTAACAGAATAACAGTAACTTTCAGTCACATTGTGACGTCGCCGTGTCGACACGTCGCGACTGGTCGCGACTTTTATGCCCTCACTTGCATCGTACATTCAATCATTCATTTTTTCGTTGCGTTCATTCTATACTTGTCAATTTTTATTGTAATTCGTTCGTTTTTGTGAATGTCATCATAGACATAAATCTTCGCCGCCATCAGAAAAAAATGAAAGTATTTATTTACGTATTTCTGTGATAAATGCATCATAGTCGATCGAAAATCCTCTGCGAAATTAAATGTATCGTGTAGTTTGATGTCACTATAATAAATTAACCGATGCGCCCTTCTGATTTAATAAAATACTTAAAATATTTTTTGTTAATGTGGTTGTTTTCAGTTAAAAAATTACAAAGAATCGTATTTCCAAGCATTGCAGAAGATTTTATTGATACGGCCTATACAAATTTAACCAAAATATATTCTAGAATACTATAATAATAATATAAATTGTGTAAAATGATGTGGATAATTTTGTATCTACTTGAAAGATGAAACCCAACACAATGTTTCGTAACTGTGTTTACATGTTTCGGCATTACGTTACAGTGTGACTGTTTTAACAAAATGGAGTTTTATTATTTTATGTTTGCAGTGGTTCTCAACATGCTGTAAAGTTAGTTTTATCAAAAAAATTAACTAGTGAGGAAGTAACTGCCGTGCCTGAAGGATGGGTCGTAGGAACATACCTATACTGGCCTCGTGCACTTAAAATAAACTTTCAAAAATCGTAGCTTATGACGTGGGAAATATGGTCCTACGAGTGTTTCTCAAATAATCTTGTATATTATAATATTTTTTCAATAAAACTTGCTTTGGTGCTTTGGTTGCTTATGACTCATAGTTAAAAAATAAGTAAATAAATCAGGTAGTAAGACTGATCCCTCTAATTAGAGCTCTGCTATAATTATAGAGCAATATTTGTGCTTCCAGCATTGAGTAAAATCTATGAAAAAAAACATGCTCGACCAGATGTTATCCCACTTTAATTAGAATAGGATTTTGCATAGTCATCAGTTTGGCTACACGAAAGGAATGTCAACGACGGATGCAGGACTGAAACTTATCAGTCACATTTTAGAATCCTGGAAGAAGTCCCAGGATGATATTAGCATATTCTGTGACCTCTCAAAAGCATTTTACTGTGTGGACTCTACTATACTCTGATCTGTAAATTACATCATTAAGGAATTCGTAGACGAGCTGCTGATCTTGTTTTTTTCAATTTATCCTACAGGTAGCAAAAAGTATCCATAAATGGGGTGACGTCGTCGGGGTCTTTAATAAGGATAGGCGTGCCTCAGGGTTCAATTCTTGGCCCTTTCCTTTTTCTAGTAGTTTATATTAATGACCTTCCTTACATGATGGCTAATTTATCAGATATAATTCTATCTGATGACACTTCTCTTATTTCTAAAGTGGATAGAAAAGATACGGATGTCTTGCGTGTCAACGAAAGTCTGGCTGTTCTTTCGAAATGGTTCGCAGCTATTAATCTCTTACTAAATGCAAATAAAACTAAATGTATAAAGTTTTCATTACCGAATGAAGAAAAATAAGGCAGTTGACAGATGTCGCCACAGCTAGATTAGTTTACTATGCCTGTTTCCACAGTTTTAAGTCTTATGGCATTTTATTGTGGGGATCTGCAGCTGATGTAGACTCAATTTTCATATTGCAAAAGAGAGCAATCAGGGCTATTTATAAAATGGGTACTCGCAAGTCCCTCAGAAATAAATTCAAAGAAATCGATATATTGTCACTGCCTTCTCTTTATATCTTAGAAAGTGTTTTGTATGTCCGTAAAACCTAGAACTTTTCAAAATTAGAAGCGATTTTCATAACATAAATACTCGTTGTAAACACGAAATTATATTACTCCAATGTAGATTAGTCAAGACCAATAAGTCATTTTTAGTAAATGGCTTACGCTTTTATAACAAGCTACCAAAAGCGGTGACTGAACTCAGCGAAGGAAAGTTCAAAACACATATTAAGCGTGTCTTAACCAAAAAAGCATATTACAAGGTTACAGATTATGTCGAAGACACGCTTGTTTGGCAATGACTGCCTCTGCATTTGTGGCCCCCTGGTAACTCATAATATTGTGTAAATGTATCTATTAACTGCTATTAATGTATCTATTTTTTTTTTCTAACACTTTGTTTTTGCAAAATTTTTATATTATCTGACTCCAACCACCTTAAACTCGTTAGGTAGTTATTTTGTTAACATCTCATTTATTGACAGTTGTAATTATTTTAAAAAATTCTAGCTTTTTTTATATAGCCTCTTTTTATAATGTAAATGGAAAAACACTGTAGACTCCACGAATTCTTAGATTACTTCATATTTGACTCACTTTTTTAAAACGATTATTTTTATTGTGCTTTTGAATACAATATAGACCGGTTTACACTGTTCTTAAATAATATCCATTAATACGGTAATATGAAAATATCGTAAGAACAACCACTTTTTTTAAAAGAGTAACCATGGAGTTTCTTGCCGGTTCTTCTCCATGGGAAACGACCAATTTGGAACCGCGCACTAGCTTTTGATGTTTTATAAGTGCCCATGTAGGCAGTGAAATAAAAAACTTTAGAATTTGAATTTTGAAAATATCAATAATTTTATTAAATACAATAGCACACTTTGAGAACCCCGGTTGTTTTCTGTTTGGTCAAATCCAACACTACAGTATCGTAACTGTTACTACACTTGTGTAACTCCAAAAAATACTGTAGTTTAGTTTCGACATTGTGTCGACAATTTAACTTTAATATTTACACAGGAATTCAAAGTAAACACAATGTGTCGTAAATAATTTAAGAAAAAAATTGTCGTAACTTGTTGACACAGATACAACACTTATTTACTGTAACATTTTTCAGTACAAAGTGTTGATATCGTTCCTACACGCTGTAACCAAAATCCGCATCGTTATTAAGTTTAGTAACAGTTACGACATTGTTACCTTGTCTTGCTAATCTGTGACTATTTGAGAATTTTGCGACCGAAAATGGTTGTATGGGTTAGCTCAGGCTTTCAGCTCTAGAGCTAAAATTATGATGATGAAATGGAATACGAAAAAATCTATACTGAGTTAAGTTTAACCTCTCGTGTGCCGTTAACGTTTAAACACTACGGTTTAACTAAATAAAAATTGAATTAACAGAAAGGGTAACTGTTGAATTAATCATAATCATCCTCGTCATATCAGCCGAAAGACGTCCACTGTTGGACATAGACCTCCCCCAAGCGTCGCCACAACGTTGAATTAATACATTAAATAAATCTATCACTCAGGCTAAGGCTCTGTATTTTGTAAACTTTTACCCTAGAGTACTCTAACTTGACGTAACTTCTGTTATGTTTTTGTTAAAACGTGGACATTGAAGTTGTTTAGAAGTTTTAATCATTTCTAGAATTTTCTTTAGTATGGCACTGTTTCCTTTTTGTGGCCAATAATAAAAAAAATAATAAATAATTTTGGTTGACAAAAACTATAGAACGATATCTGCCGAGTGAAATTTAAAAAAAAAACGAAATTTAAAATATTTGATTTTATTTTAAACTAGCTTCTGCCAACGAGTTTCTCCAAACAGACTTTGGACTCTTGCTTCGTCCCTTTAGAGGGTGAATTTTAGGAAATCCTTTATTATCCGTTGGATGAAACATACAAAGAATCTATATGCATTTCAGTGTTCTAGGTACAAGAGTTCGGGCTTGGTCAATTAAGATACAAAGGCGAGCTAATCTCATCAATGAATTTTCTTCCCAGCAAATCTTTCGAGTTACAGAAAGAAATCTCTTTGAAGGGTTGGACCCAGTGTACAATACCCGATATGTATAAATTCAATATAATCTGTCATCATCTCAATATGACGAAATCAGATCTGAGAGTTTACTTTCTGACTATTTTGCGAAACTAAAAACAATCGCAAGAAAAACATCATGAGGCCATCGAATTTCATGAAGAAAGAGGCTTTTTTTGTTTCCAAAAATGATTGGTATTCATTCATATATGTATGGATCTAGTACAATAGTACTTATTAACATATTGTACTCCTTTTTCATTTCGAAAGAAAAAATCCCTTTCTGAATAAAATGTTAACTGTCGTTTTTGATATTTTTAACTATGCATCAAAAATCTTATTCTTCATTAAAATACAAATTGTACAAAAAATATTATTAGATTTTTTAAGATTATTATCAGAATTGAAGCACCCCGTCTCATACGTAAGAAGGGGATGGCGGGGTCTAATGAGCGAGCGAATCGAGCGAACATAGTTCCCGCGATCCCCTTCGTGGTTATTTTTTTAAACCATATTTTTGGTAGAATACAAGCAAATTTTTAGTTGAAAACTGGAATAATTGAAGAACAATTTTGTTAAATATTATCCTTAACTTACCAACCACTAGTGTTAGCACCTGATCAATGAATCTAAATGATAAATACAATACACAGTCTATCTAATCCTTCCGCTGTGGTTCGAACAATGACAGGTCATAGCAAAATATTTCCACAATCATTTATCATAATAATTGGTATCTATCCATTCTTTCTTAGTCACTAAAGATAGTTTACGCAGCTGCAACATAAGCAAAGCTAATAATTTTTCCATGTCTGAGTCATATTTTACTATGGAAAAAATACGCATTTTGTTTTTCAATACACTTACTCTAAACCCGCTCTCACTTACTTTATACCGATGTAAATAACTTTTATACATTAAAATTATGTGTAACTTGATCTACATTCAGTCAAAAAAATATCGGGAATGGATGATTTGTTATGGTTCCAAATTCAAATTTTAGATTTTTTTGTTGTTGCTCAATTGGCACAACTGTTTTCCATTTTGGCGTGGAGTTTGAGTTGCATCTGTTATTTATATTAAACACAGTGCTATTTTTAATTATATCATATCTAGTATTGCGAGTTTCATAATGGACAAAAACCTCGAACAAAGAGTTTGTCTTAAATTTTTCATCGCCAATAGAATTTCGTGTTCCGGTGAATCGACTTTATCAAAAACACGTGCTTATGATAAAAAATGTGATAAAATAAATTTGGATGAATAACATAATTTTTGTGTATTATTTATCTTTACCCGGTACTTTCTTGACAGAGTAGTATTATATAGACTTTGTTTCATCGCAATTGGATGACTATATCGAAAGTTTGAGTACATTGACTGTTACTCGATACGATGTTCACTGGGCCAGGTAGTACGAGAGTAAATATTTTTAACCCGTTGTATGGCCGGAACTCGGATCCACGCGGGACACAATAACTTTTTAATTGTGTCTCTAATTACGGCATACGAAAGGTTAAACATAAATTCTAATCAAAAGTCAATAAAAACTGCCATTATTACTTTTTTCAAAACTACCCTTCTTCTTCTTCTTCTTCTTCCTGCCCTAGTCCCGTTTTATTTGGGGTCGGCGCAACACGTTTTTTTTTTTCAAAACTACCCTTTTTTATGGTGGGAAAAATCATGCATTGACATCCCCCGCCCTTGGGCGGAGCGGGAGATAGTGTCAGACTCTTACTGACTAAAAGACCCACCCCGTTCCTTCTAGCCTTCATACCGGGGCTCGAGCGCCCTTTCCGAAAACCCTGGCCTCAGTAGGCTTCGACCCAGCTGGGCCCCTGCTGTTACTGAAAACTAACGGAGGCGCGCGGGAACAGTGCGCGCCGTCGACGACTTGGGCTTGGTCCGGACAGTTACCGGACGGCCGGACAGTGAGCTACCCATTGCTCACTGTCCGCAAGCCCGCGTCTACGTTGGCCGGAAATCGGGATCAGAATCCCGGCGACGGCGGCGGCGATAACGCCGTTGCCTGATGCGTTCGGCCTCCTCCTTTGCGAGCATTACTGCTTCGCAGAAGTCGGCGACCGCCTGCCACTTCTCCTTCAAAACTACCCTTAAAATACGTTAAAGTTCTATGAAAACATTATCGCGAACAAAGTCGCCGGCAAAGTGCTAGTTCTCAATAATTATTAACAAAAGTGGGGGATGTCTGTCCCAGCACCAATTATGTACCACCTCGGACTTGGCCGTACAACAACATAGGAACGCTTTTAGACGCTTGAATATTTTAACACAAGTCGTGGTGAAGACTGTCATTTTCAACTGTGGTATGTCATTTTGTAGTTAGGTACCTACCGCTGGCTTTGTTAGTCTTTACTCGGGCTGGGCGTGGAGTAAATTGTGCAGGGTGATTTTTATGTAATTGTTGGATAAAAAAATAGATAGGTTCAGAAGACAATCTCATGTATGTACTTCACTTTTTATACCTACGCTCGGTGGACGCACACTAATGATCGTTTGAGCCGGAACTGTTCGATGAGTGGTCCGAGACGCGACCAAGATATCGTGTCCGTGAGCAGTGTCTATGTTTGCGTTGCTCGAGCGCGCTTTGTATGTAGATTGAGTTCTGTACCTATCTATTTTCTGGTGTTGTCGCCTTTTTTTTTGAGGTTGGAAACCATCTAATGAGAAAATTCATTACACCATACACATCGGACAATTTTTATTGATGCTTTATATTATATTCTCTATAGAGAAAAAACAGTTTTTAAAAGATATAGTACGATATAATATTCATATATGCCACTATTTTCAATACAAATAGGTTAAAAGAGATTAATCAAATGACTGAAGGCAAAGAATCTTAAGAGTGCAATTCTGTGGCTATTCGCAAATTGAATTCTAGTGAATATTGTAATTTAAACATGTTATAGTTCTGTATCTCAAATATCTAGATAATTGTATAATTTATATTGTAAGCGGTGTCTGGTAAAATTATACAAAGGCTTCAATTTCCTGAAATCTTTTAATTACGTGACTATTTCTAGTTTTACATAAATATCATAAATAATATATTTCAATTCAATAACAATAGCCACCGACGCTATCCATTTGCAGTTGAATATCTGTTAGAATCAACTAAATAATAATTAATAATGGACTTTAAATTATTTATCAAATGTACAAGTATCGCTAACAATATATAGTATGTACAAAATTACTTAAACTTAGTATCGAAATTGATGTACACTTCAGCGAATTTATCTTCTCGGGAAAACGTTGTGCCCAGCTGGGTCGAAACCTACCGGGGCCAGGGTTAGTTTCGAAAGACAACTCAAGCCCCGGTATGAAGGCTTGAAGGAACGGTAGGTAGGTTTTTAGTCAGTAAGAGCCTGACACTATTTCCCGCTCCGCCCAAGAGCGGGGGTTGTCACTGATGATGTTCCGACCATAAAAAAAAACGTAGGAAAAAATTCAATGACTTCTCCCACTCTCGGGTGAAGGGAGTGGGTGTGACTTTTATTGACTAAAACGTACCTACGTATAATCAGTTGTACTACCTAGTGTACAACTTTCTTTGTGTTCTAGGCCCACAATATTCCTTTTGAAAATTTTCGTAGCCCTAGCGAACATTTACCCTACTGGCCTTCTTTTTCTAATTTGCTGACATTGACATTGAGGCGCACGTGGAATGCTACGCGCCGTCTCTAACTCGGGCTCGGTCCGTACTGAATGACTACCAATTATACACATAAAAATATACATATATATATTCATATAAATATACATACATTTACTTTTATATATTTCAAAAGACGATTTTCATCCGTCACTCACCCTAAAAGGTTCAGTTGAAAACCAGCGTCAGGCAACTGCTACGGTTGTCTGACAGTATGCTGAACTGAACCTATTTGGCACTACCGTGAGACACAATGTTGCTGTTTGTTTTTATTTTTTATTTTGTTTTAAGTTTTATATTTTATTAATGTTCCAATACTTGTTTTGTTCATTGTGTGCCAAATAAACATGTTTTCTTTCTTTATTTCTTTCAATTGCTCGTCGTAGCTTGTTTGTATTAAATTATACACCTAAATTAGTCTTTATCATCATCATCATCATTTCAACCAAAAGTTGTCCACTGTTGAACATAAGCCTCCCCCAAGCGTAGCCACAACGTGGTCCAGTGTACTTTCATCTATCGGATTTTCTATCGTTCCCATCAACCATCTGTTCTGCATGCAATTTTATTTTTTTATTGTGCTTTTGGGTACAATATTGACTGGTCTACACTGATCTTACATAATATCTATTAATACTAATATTATTTTAATAAATCAATTATTATATAATATAATTATTAATTTCTTTTATTATTTTAATTTTTTAATTTTATAATATCTATTATTACTTATATAATTTTTGTTTATGGTGTACAATAAAAAATCAATCTATCTCCTCCTCCTCCTCCTTAGTCATTCACTCTTGAGTGGTCGTGGTTGACGAGGCTCCCGCGACACACAACCACTTTAAAAAAAAAACTAACCTTGAAAATTCTTGCCGGTTCTTCTCCATAGGACGACCTATTTGGAACCGTGCACTAGCTTCTGAAGTTTTATAAGTGCCCTTATAGGCCTATGTGAAATAAAAAACTAGAATATCTATATTTTTTAATTAGTCTCTATAGCTGTAAAAAATAAAACATTTGTGGTCGCCTGACATTATTTCATTACAATCAATGGCATTGACCGAACAATCCAGAGTCGTAGGTATACAGGTGTCTAGCAGGTGGGTTATGTTTATCAACTGACCATTGATTTAATATGGAACCCATTGATATCAAATGATCGATATGCTAGATATATCTAAAACACAATCGTACCTATTATAAATATTTTATTCTATTGATTGCAGGCCCAGAAGAGGCTTGACGCTATTAATGATCTTAGATTGCATAACTTAGCATAGTCGG
This sequence comes from Mythimna albipuncta, assembly GCA_929112965.1. Lineage (NCBI taxonomy): Eukaryota > Metazoa > Arthropoda > Insecta > Lepidoptera > Noctuidae > Mythimna > Mythimna albipuncta. Next base: position 21,628,003 of record OV815963.1, read on the forward strand.
CCTTATTTATTTATTTTTTTTTTATGGAGGGAAAAAATCATGCATTAACATCCCCCGCCCTTGGGCGGAGCGGGAGATAGTGTCAGACTCTTACTGACTAAAAGACCCACCCCGTTCCTTCTAGCCTTCATACCGGGGCTCGAGCGCCCTTTCGGATAACCCTGGCCCCAGTAGGCTTCGACCCGGCTGGGCCCCTGCTGTTGCTGACAACTCCTTGAGGCGCGCGGGAACAGTGCGCGTCGTCGACGACTTGGGCTTGGTCCGGACAGTTACCGGACGGCCGGACAGTGAGCTACCCATTGCTCACTGTCCGCAAGCCCGCGTCTACGTTGGCCGGAAATCGGGATCAGAATCCCGGCGACGGTGGCGGCGATAACGCCGTTGCCTGATGCGTTCGGCCTCCTCCTCTGCTTCGCAGAAGTCGGCGACCGCCTGCCACTCGTCCTCGCTCCGGACCATGGCCTCAACCAAGGCCCGGCGCGAGAGGTCTCCGCCGCCGATCGCCCCCACGAGGGCACGGCGATGCTCCGCCCAAGCAGGGCACACCTCGACCGTGTGCTCCACCGTGTCCTCCGGGCGTTCCGCACAGTGGCGACACCCGGGCGTCACTTCCGCATGAATCCGGTGCAGGAAACTCCCGAACGAACCATGTCCGGTGAGGACCTGCGTCATGCGGAAGGTAAGGACGCCGTGAGGCCTTTCCAGCCACGCCTCAAAGAGGGGACTTACCGCCATGATTGTGGCGTGCTCAAGCATAGTCGGCCTTATATTGTTTCTACTGCTGGGACTCAGGCCGCCTCTCCAGGAGAGGGAATAGGCCGTAATCCACTACGGGTCCAGTGCGGGTTCACATGTTTTCGAATTTCTGGTTCTATGACATGCCGGTTTCCTCACGATGTTTTCCTTAACAGTTTCGAAAGCAGTGGTGATGAAACAAATTACACAAAGTAATGCCTGGCTGGGTATGAACCCGCGACCGACCTTCAACTCGTAAGTCGAGGGCACTCGGCCACTACTGCTCATATAGCCCCTGATTATAGATTGGAATAAGGTAAATATAATTATTAGGTCCTTACATATGAAAGTAGCGTTTTGTCGTATTGACCACTTTGATCTGAAATATCTCCTCTTTGGTTAAGAATTCCAAATTCAAATTTATAAATTCATTTAGCTGGTACATTTGAGTTTTGAAAACAGTCATTCATTGGTTTTTTCCTCATTATTTTTTTTTTACGTCGCTTACCTCTTTACCGCACAATGGAAAATATGAAATATCGGTATATTTACGAGTAGGTACGAGTTCTACCGTAGCACCAGTGCTGCAAAAACAGCTCGAAGGATTAATGTTGTGTACGGCGCTGGTGTCGCAAAAGAAAGCACGGTACGTTTTTAGTTTCAACGTTTTCGTTCTGGAAATTTCGACCGTCAGAACCAACCTCTCGCGCCGGGCCCTGGTTGAGGTCATGGTCCGCAGTGAGGAGGAGTGGCAGGTGGACGCCTTCTTCTGCGAAGCAGTAATGCTAAAAAAGGAGGCGCGAGGCAATGGCCCATGCACTTCAGCCACCGGAATTCCGATCCTGACTTCCAGCCGCCGTAATTGCGGGCTTGCGGATGGTGAGCAATGGGTAGCTCGCCGTCAGACCGTCCGGTAACCGGACACCGGGTAATCCGGACCGAGCCTAAGCCGTCGACGGCGCGTAGTGTTCTACGTGCGCCTCAAGTAGTGGTCATCAACCGCAGGGGCCCACTGGAACAATGGTAAAAAAGGAACAAGAGTCGGTTTTTAGTCAATAAGCGTCTGACACGCCCTCCTGCTCCGCCCAAGGGCGGGAGATGTCATTGGATAATTATCACACCTAAAAAAAAATATTGAAGGACCTTTTTTTCCGGTGGGAAAATCATCTAATTGGGCGGAGCGGGAGATAGTGTCAGACTTTTACTGACTAAAAACCCCCTAAAACGGTTCAGGTACAGTCACTGCAACTTTTATGTTTATTATATATATTGTTAGCTATTGTATGTTTGTCAAAATCAAATCAAATCAAAATCAAAATCATTTATTTCAAATAAACCATTTGCAGGCACTTTTGAATAGTCAAATGTCGGTTAGTCCAAGAAAAGAGAAGCTAAATTGCACGTTCCAAAACGTAGGTCTCTATGGAGAAGAACGTGCAAGAAACTCCATGGACACTCTTTTTAAAACATATTATTATGAGTTACATAGATCTTGGTTACATATTTCTTGTCGCTTCTAACTGTCCTTTTACTGTACTTTTTTATTATTATTTTATATTGTAGTATATTGTGTTGCTTGTGCCGAATAAATGCTATTCTATTCTATTACTGTTTCTTCGTTGCCTTTCGTACCATGGCTGAGCTATCTTTCGAAATAACCCTGGCCCCAGTTGGCTTCGACCCAGCTGGGCCCCTGCTGTTGCTGACAGCTCTTTGAAGCGCGCGGAAACAGTGCGCGCCGTCGACAACATGGCTCGGTCCGGACAGTTAAGTACCGGACGGTCGGACAGCGAGCTACCCATTGCTCGCCGTCCGCAAGCCCACGCCTAGTGGCCGGAAATCGGGATCGGAATCCTGGCTGCGGCTGGGGCGCTGTCAGCGCCGCCGTTGCCTGATGCGGTTGGCCTCCTTCTTTCTAGCATTACTGCTCGCTTCATACCATGGTCGTACCAAGGCCTAGCGTGAGAGATCGCCGCCGGCGATCGCCCTCACGAGGGCACGGCGATGCTCTGCCCAAACGGGGCACGCCTCTATTGTGTGCTCCACCGTGTCCTGCGGGCGTTCCGCACAGTGGCCACACCCGGGCATCACTTCCGCACGGATCCGCTACAGGAACCTCCCGAACTTGCCATGTCCGGTGAGAACCTGCGTCATGTGGAAAGTGAGGACGCCGTGTGGTCTTTCCAGCCACGCCTCAAAGAGGGGACTTACCGCCATGTATATGTAAGGAACTAAGGACCTAATATTTATCTAAAATATGATGAAATAACTAACATAGAGTTGATAATACTGCCTCTAAAATCCTGGAATCAATAACATAACGACTAGATTCTACATATATTAACAAAACATACTAGCAAAATAAACATTTTTCCTCGTCGGTTATACCGCGTACATCAAAGGACTGAAACAATTTGCCTACTGCGGTAATTTTATATTCACATCATATGTTTTCCATTTTATTATATTTTTTTTTTTATAAATTACTAACTTTTTTTTTTTGATCGTGTGAATTTGTTGACAAAACTATAATAACAATATGGGGAATAAATACACTTGATCCTGCAATAATACAGTTCATAACTAGCATAGGAGACAAGAAATTTCATTGATGTGTATAAAAACCTTAATACGTCATTAAATCATCACCATCACTTCAGCCAATGTACGTCCACTGTTGGGCATAGGTCCCCCAAGTGTCGCCATAATGAACGATCCTGTACGTCTCGCATCCATTGGTTTCCCGTAACCTTCACCAGGTCATCGGTCCACCTTGTAGGAAGCCTTCCAACGCTGCGTCGCCACTCCAGAACCTTTCAGTCCCAACAGCCATCTGTTCTGCGAGCAATGTGCCCTGCCCATTGCCACATGAGTTTGGCAATTCTTCGTGCTATGTCGGCAATCTTAGTTCTCCTGCGAATATCTTCATTTTAGATTATTAAATAATTTATTATTATTGTTGAATGATTTCCCACCTGTAAAAAGGCTTATATTACTATTTAAACAGGGGCCGTCAATCAAGATAGCAATTAGGGCTCAACTCGGACTTCGCTCGGGAACATGGAATCGCTTTCAAACTGTTTAATGTTTTATTATTTGCCGATAGGGTAAAGTGAATGAATCGCCGTCATTTGTTTGTTTGCTTAACTTTAGTTTGTCTGGTATTTAGCCAATGGAATTCTTTTTAACCAACTTTAAAAGACGATGTTCAACTATTTTTTTTATAATATGTTTGTTAACCTTTTGAATGTCTTATGTTACACAGTTCGACATAAGCCATTGCCTTTCTATTGTGTCTCTAATTACGGCATTCAAAGAGTTAAACCAGGTACACCAGTAGCCCGATTCACGTAATCAAAACCGTAACTATATCGTAGCGATTTAGTCGCTCAGACCATTACCGCATTCACAACAATCAATCGAGTTTGAACGAAACCGATTTTAAAGTCGTTCGGACGAAAAGTCGATTTAAAAAAAAATCTGCATTTTATTATCCTGGTAGAATACTTATTAATGTAACTGGAAATAAGTCATTGATACATCGTTTAGATTCGAGCCAGTTGAGTTATCGTTCTATCCAATCCCGATTACATGAATACCGATTTTGGATAGGACTATAAAACTTCAACGATATTTGGCTTGTTTGATTTTACGTGAATCAGACTTACAGGTAACGTACCTCACTTGCAAAACGCATGCCAGCCATACCCGGTGTGTAAGCATGCATGTATGCAAACGGGAGTGGATTGGTATGACCAAAATGTTGTCATACAATTAATCCACTCCCACATACGGTGAAATCTGTTTGATTCAATCGGTAGTGTCATACCGATTGGACGATAGGTTTGACCGTGTATGGCATGATATGTATAAGTTACAACCGTTTCGTGTCCAATTCCTTTCTCCAATCGGTAACGCCTCGGTGTCAGCAATTGTAGAAAACGATAAGTTGGTAGCCATATTGAAGCGCCTGAGTCGGCCTTGGCGCTCGTTTTACAATGGCTTTAGAAAAACGGCATTATAACAAAGGATTTAGTGTTGAACATTGTAGAAACGATAACAATTCATTCTATCATTCTGAATGATGTGAACTCTGCTACGAATTTTCTATTCGTTTGTTCTAACCATGTGACTTTAACGTTGAGATGATGTCATTTCCATACATTTGATTAGTTTTCGACTAGCGATAAAGATTATATAATCAACTTGGCTAGGGGCGTTGGTTAGTTTATAAATACGACGGCCATGTAAACAATAATAATAATATTAATTTATTCAGATAATACAATCCATTATTGTTAGTAAAGACATACACAACTTATAAGCTAGTATTAGTACATATACCGTAAAAACTTGCATTATATAGTTTATGTAACTTTAAATGCGTGTCTTAGTTTTGCAAGTGAGGCAAGTTACCGACTGGGACTCATCTATACATCTATACATATAAATAAAATTGGAGTGTCTGTTTGTAATATTGAAATAACCGCTTTTTACTACATGCATATGAATATATGTATATATACGGTACATACACCAAAACAATATTTTTTACAACTTTTTTCTGTCTGTCTGTTTGTCCGGGCTAATCTACTGCCTGGACCGATTTCGACGGGACTTTTTTTGGCAGGTAATTGATGTAATAAGGAGTAACTAAGGCTACTTTTATTTTAGAAAAAATAAATTCAAAATCATTGTAGTCCACGCGAACGAAGTTACGGGCACAGCTAGTATGACTTATGTTTACTGATTTCTCAAACAATGAAAAGGGCTATGGTAGGAGTTTCCTTGCGTGATCACATTTGGAATGAAGATATCCGCTGGAGAACCAAGGTTACCGACATAGCTCGAAGAGTCGCTAAACTTAAGTGGCAGCGGGCAGATCGATCAGATTGCTCGCAGAACAGATTATCCATGGGGATGAAAGGCTCTGGAGTAGCGACTACGTACCTAAAGATACAGCATCGGAAGGGCTCCCACAAGATGGAACAATGACTTGGAGATGGTTGCGGGAACGCGATGGATTTGAGACGCACAGGACCATATGTTATTGCAACACTTGGGGAAGGCTTACAATGGACGTCTTCCGGCTGAAATGATAATAATGTTTACCGATTTCTCGGTTAATTGTAATTGTGTGTTGTGAGAGCACCTCTCTGAGTGAAGCGAGAGAAAGTCTTATTTTCAAACTTTTACTGTTTTTAATATCGTGCGGATTTCATCACGCATGTGGGATTACTCCGCGAAAATTTCAGAATACAAAAAACGCGTCGCGCGTGCGTATTCCTCGAATAACATTAAATACTTGTATGAAACGGACATTTGCGAAGGTTGCGCGTGCGGCGGAATCTCGCATGTGTGATTTTGATCTCGCATGCGAGATTCCACCGCACCATACGATATTAAAAAGATCATACGATATTAAAAACGCACCATACGATATTAAAAACACCCAAAAACCCACACGTTAGGTTACCCTTTCGTTCTAGGGTCACAGTGACTCTTTCAATCAATCGTACCGAACAAACTGATCCAACAACACGTGTGTCTAATAAAATGGTCGACTACTAGACTGTATGTCATCAAAGGGTATTTTTAACCTCGTATAGTTTGTAACGACTAAGGGTTGAATCGATTACTTGATTGAGGCTTTGTCATTGATATTTCTATTGTATATTCCCTTTGTTTTGAATATGTTGCGTGTTGGAAAGGGCATTAATGATCATAGAGAATTGGAATAACACTGTATGTAAGGATGTGAAGGTCATTTACCTTTTCGAAGTATTTTTTTCATGATTTTTACCTGATATGTAGTTTTATATTTACAATTCTCACTAATATTACAAAGGCAAAACTTTGTATGCTTGTATGTAGTTGTTTTTAGGGTTTCATACCTTAAAAGGAAAAAAAACAGAACCCCTATAGGATCACTTAAGGTGAGTTGCACCATTTAACCATAACGATAACCAAACCATAACCAGCCGTGAAACGGCCGCCTATTGGTCAATTCGACGATTTGACAACTGTTAACTGCTTTGTTATCGTTATAGTTAAATGGTGCAACACCACCATCGGTGGTGGTGGTGGTGTGGTGGGTTCTGTTTTTTTTCCTTTTGAGGTACGAAACCTTAAAACAACTACAAAGCATACAAAGTTTTGCCTTTGTAAGTTAGTTTTCCGAATATCTATTTCTCAAGACCTTTTATTTCGAGAACACGTGGGGGTATCGAGTTGAAATTAAAACCATATAGATACTCAAGTTGGCTGTTCCTTGACGCTGTAAAAACTATGACTCGTTAATTGGGGCCACATCAACTGAGGTTTTTTTTAAAAAAATGATATAAACCATGCTTGACTGCGATCTCACCTGATGGTTGCAATCGTACCTACTCTAGACTTGAAGACACCTAAACTATAATCGGACGAGAAAATTGTTCCAGTTCTTCGATGCACGTGGTATAAATATCATACCATATCTCTACTTATAGATCTGAGCTTAAATGGATGCCAATTCGACAGAGAAGAAATGTGCGCGCACTGACTACACTTTTCTCTCTGCTCAACTCTCCCACGCCTCCATCCTATCTCATAACTCACTTTCAATTTCTTTGTTCTTCACACGCAAGGAATCTGCGTTCTTCAAACAATCTCCTTCTGCCCTGTCCTTCTCATACTTCTGATTTTGTTCATTCTTCCTTTCATATACAGTCCATCCTTCTGTTGAATGCGCTTCCTCTCGATATCAGGACGGCCGAAAGTCGGTATGCATTTAAATGGAAGTTGCGGAATCATTTTCTACACCAATAGCAGAATCGTCTCAAAACTTCTGTCCTTACTTTATATAAATATATATATGTAGTATATATATTATATTAAATATATATGTATGTGTATTTTATCTGTATTTTATCTATAATAATGTATATTTTTACTCTTGTTTTAATACCAAAATTTTCTTTTTGTGCGCCTACCATATTGTCTCTTCACCACCCTAGGTTGACTGGTAGAGAATGCCTAAGGCATTAAGTCCGCCTGTGTACTTTTTGTTGCATAAAGGCTAAATAAATAAATAAAATAAATAAATAAATAAATAAATGACGAGTCAAACGCTTGGTCCGGACCGTAGAGATTTCAACAACGTGCGGGTGGATATTCACCGTTCGTCGGTTTGTTCGATGATAGAAATGAGACGATGGAATCAAGTCATGCAATTCCTGCGCACTATCACCAAAATGCATCCTGTAAAACACCGAAGGCTGGCTACCCTATGCCTGTGATCGAGAATTTGTAGATTGGACTTAACCAGATCTGGATCACCAATTTATAGCCGCTTCGTACGCCTTTCTACCGAGTCCAAAGCTGCCAGGTGGCATTTTGCAGCACCAGCCCATATCTGGATGTAGTAATCCACACGCAAAGGTATCAGCGGAATATTATTATTATTACTATAATAGTCTGTCTAATAAGTTAAACAAATTGGCTATTAGGATTTAATGAAATGTGATGTAGTCAACACGGGTTCAATAATCAAGGTTGATAAAGAGATAGAGATCATTGTTTGCTAACAGAAGAACCTTATGAAAAGTATCGAAATTAAGTATTTTTTAAATGATTAAATGTTAAATAAAATTCCCAAGTCGGTTGACTTATTAGACAGACTATATGAGCCCGTTGAGTCCCACTGCAGGGCAAATACCTCCCTTCCGTTATTCCACCCTTTTCTGTCCTTACCCACTTCTGGACACCAACATAATAATGCAATAAAAAAACAAACGGGCCCACTCACTATCGCCTTAGATAAATTACTAAAATAGGTCCCCCTATTAACATAAAAGAATAAAACTTTATCCGAACAGAATTTATTTCAAATATTCCGTAATCAAATAAATCAAGTCAAAAAAGATCTTACTTAAACATCGAGGAAGAAGCCAATTTACTTAGAGACGAAGGTCTAAAAAACAGCAATTACGCTAAGTGCCCCTCTGGACCAAGACTAAAGCCTTAATAAATTATTTTTACATAGAACCTATTAAATGTGTTCGGCTTTCAATATTCAGGAATTAATTGCAGACGCGAATATTCTAATTAAATGTTAGAGGGAGATGGGATGAGAGTGAAAGAGAGGGGGAAACGTCAACGACACCTGCCTCTGATTTATTTTGTTCGAAAGAATTTGGATTTTGGAGGAAAAACGGGCAGTGTTTGTACAGACTAGTGATTATCTATTAATCTTTGTGTTAAGGTAAAAATGAGACGTTGTACTGGGTTGTTTTTTAATGGTTTTGTACCTGACGTTGACAAAATTAATGGATTAGACGCGGCCGGTTTTAGGCTTGCAGGTTTGTGAGGTAAATAGTGATAGCGATGGAGGTAGAGAAGGATGATACTTTTCTAAGATGTTGAACCGATTATGAAAATTCTTTTAATGATCATTATTCGTTGAGTACCACATGGTTTTTTTTAAGATGTGCCGGTTGGCGCAGTGATTGAGCGATTGGCTGCTTTGCTGCGAGTCGTGGGTTCGATTACTACATGCGAGAAAGCTACATGTTTCCACTGGTTTCGAGTATATTTTTCAAATTTTTTTATGGTTTTATTTTGCGACTATATGGAGACCAATTAAATTTTGCGACTTTACTGACATAAATTAAATCGTAAAACCAAGCCTAATTATGTGTGTTGTACTTTGTATATGTAGTGTTCTAGTATTGTGTGCGTATGTATTATGTATGTAAGTTTTGTTGTATGTTATCCTTAGTTTTTAAGTAAATTATGTCGAAAACATTTCAGTCTTATTCCACACACATATCTACTACGTTATTATTATCATAGGACACGTTTAAACACGACTTTATTTACTTAAATCAACCCCTATAATCAATAAAACAAACGTAACCATCCAAATAAACAGTCCCCGACAACACTGATGCGCAACAATGTTCCAATTTCATTGGAAATTGATTCAATACTACTCTACTAAATGTAAGAGCGAGACACAGCTATAGAAGTAGAATAGCACTATCCCTTTCTAACATTGAATTCATGATGGTTTTAAGACGTCTTAGTTGGGCCACGTCTACCCGCTACATGGCTACGAGATTGCTACTGACGTAGCGGTGACGTCATCACGGTGCTACGGCGTAGCAATAGAACAATGCTTTGTTTCACGCTTGCTAGCTGTGTTTATGCTTGGCTGGCTATGGTAGACGCATGATAAATTGAAACAATGTCCATTGATCTTTTTTCTAATCTCTGTAAGTAGGCAAAAATTAACTATGAACTGTTTTTCATAACTCGAAAATGTAAAGGATCACGATAGATGTCACATCAAGACAACTTCATGTCTTCATATCTATTTTTATGGCTTCGTACCTCAAAAGGAAAAATCGAAACCCTTATAGGATCACTTTGTTGTCCGTCTGTCTATCTGTATCGAGCAAGCCCAAGTAGTCGACGGCGCGCACTGTTTCCGCGCGCCTCAAGGAGTTGTCAGCAACAGCAGGGACCCAGCCGGGTCGAAGCCTACTGGGGCCAGGGTTATCCGAAAAGGCGCTCGAGCCCCAGTATGAAGGCTAGAAGGAACGGGGTGGGTTTTTTAGTTAGTAAGAGTCTGACACTATCTCCTGCTCCGCCCAAGAGCGGGGGATGTCAATGCATGATTTTTCCCACCATAAAAAAAAGGGACCCAGCCGGGTCGAAGTCTACTGGGGCCAGGGTTATCCGAAAGGGCGCTCGAGCCCCGGTATGAAGGCTTTAAGGAACGGGATGGGTTTTTTAGTCAGTAAGAGTCTGACACTATTTCCCGCTCCGCCCAAGAGCGGGGGCTGTCATTGGATGATTTTTCCCATCCGAAAAAAAGGCCCCTACTGTTTTGTTGACATCTCTATGAGACACGCTTAGAACAGTCCACGCTATCGATGACTCGGGCTCCATCCAGATAGTTACCGAACGACCGGACGGCGAGCTACTCATTACTCACTGTTTGCAAACTCAAGAGCCAACCTATGCTGTCATGATTCTACCAATTTCTTGCGAATGTATTCACGTGCCTTCATTTTAAAGGAAAACCAGCTAGTCACCATCCTGACGTTCAGAGGGAGCGCATTCCCAAGGGCGACATCCCTTATCTATAAGGGATGTCTCCCTAAGGGATGTCGCTTTCACACATGTGTCTAAATATACCTAGAAAAAAAATCTTTCTATAAATCCTCTACTAATTGCCCAAATCGTCACCCTCCCTGCTAACTGCTATAACTAACAATTAATATTTTTCTAGGGCGTTTTGCGATCGGGCGTTACAATCATGTTCTTGTAGTTGCGTTAGCTGTAGCTTAATTAATTAATTAATAAGTTTTTTATATTGCTGTTGGCTTATTGTTTGAGTTAGTAGTGGCCCTAGAACCCTAAGGTACGAAGGTAGTGGAGAGGAAGTTTGAAAGTGGTGCCAGTGACTGAAAAGTTGAAAGGTAATCGGTTGTCTTGGTATGATCATGTGAAGAGGAGGGATAAAGCGCATATTACTAAAAGAGTTTTGAGTATACATGTAGATGGAAGGAGTGGGAGAGGAAGGCCGAAGGAAAGATGGATGGATTGTGTGAGAAGTGATATGATAGAAAAGGGAGTTAGTGATAGTTTGACGGGTGACAGGACAAGATGGAAGAAGAAAACGTGTTGCGCCGACCCCAAGTAATATGGGATAAGGGCAGGAAGAAGAAGAAGCACTACACAAAATAAAATACGTGATTATCTTTTAAACGGTAAAAGATACAGGTTCGACGATTGGAGAGAACTTATACGAAACAATGTTATAAATACACAGGTTATTTGAGATACGCCAGTTAGCGAGACAGGACTAGAGATGTACCGTTGCCAGCAATATGGGAATATTGCTGGCAATATTGCCACCAATATTCATACTTTGGGCAATATTGCCACCAATATTCATACTGCGGGCAATATCGCCACCCATATTCATACTTCGGGCAATATTGCCACCAATATTCATACTTCAGGCAATATTGCCTCCAATATTCATACTTCGGGCAATATTGCCACCAATATTCATACTTCGAGCAATATTCCCACTTCACGGCAATATTGCCGACAATGGTACTTGTCGTGATGGGACAGTTAGCGCGGAAGGCGACGAAGTGTGAGCGTGCACTTAGCAAGGGGGTATATTTCACAAGTTGACAGTATCTTTTTGACATGTCTGAGGGGATACACGGGGGACAGCCGGGATATAGGGGTCGCGTAAACGTGGCGGCATCGATTATTTTTATCGTACCCAAACGTTTTTAAACATATAGGGGGAAATAAATATAACATAAATTGGGGGATTGAATATTTATGGTACAGGTGAAGTATATTTTCAAAAAGTTATCGCGGCACTAGAAGGTAAAGGGTCAGTAAAAGTCTGATTGGGTATAATTATCAGACTTTTACTAACTAAAACACACCCCAGAGCAGAAGGAGTCGTTTGATAAAACATAAAAAAATAGGCATAGTTTGTTCAGGACATTATTGAAAACTATCATCATCATCATTATTTCAGCCGATAGATGTTACCACTGTTGGACACAGGCCTTCCCAAGTGTCGCCAAAAAACTATACTCTGTTCAAAATAACGTTAGACTTTTTTGAAAACCTTTTATTTCTGTCCGTTCAACCGACTTTGCATACGTATGACAGATATAATAATATAAATATTTGATTGAACCACATTGCTTTTAATGGTATCTTTATGCCTACCAAATAGAAGTTAAAACCGGTTAAACAGACAGTTATTAACAATAATTTAACTGCTTTTGCTATTGATACGAGAAGAACCAGTTAAAAAGAAGACCAGACAGTAAAAAGGGTTTCTTTAAATGTCTATCTTTTTTTTTTTTTATTATTGATAGGTTCGCACTTGACCGCTATCTCACCTGATGGAAAGCGACGATGCGGTCGACGATGGAACGCGCTTACCTAAAAGAAACCTATTCACTCTCGACTTAAAGATTCCCGGGTTGTAGCTATCAGGAAACACAGACTCCGGCAAGGAATTCCACTCCCTAGCCGCACGCACAATGAATGTGCTCCCAAAACGTTTTGTGCGTGTTGATGGGATATCCACCATATACCGGTGGCGCATAGCCGTACGTCTGGTAGTCCGATGATGAAACGGGCTAGGCGGAATTAGGTTATGCAATTCCGACGCACACTCCCCGAAATGCAACCGGTAGAAAACCGACAGGCTAGCAACTCTGCGTCGATGCTCAAGACTTTGAAGCCTCGACTCGACGAGTGTATCTTAACGGGAATAGAGTATAGGGCATAAGTAACGTGTTTTTTTGGTATAAAAAGTAGCCTGGTCCTACTTCATCGTAAGCTACACGCTTTCAATTCATAATATATTTATTTTTATAGTATCAGCATTTCCAAAGCTGCTTTTGAATGTGAAAATAGTTACATAGATTATATATGATGAAATGGTGAAGGAGCATTATCTAACACTTTAGTTCTTCTTCTCCTTTCTAATTGTAAGTATATTTTATATTTATTAGTTTATTTTTTTAACATTGTTTCTATAAGTTGTTGTACACTTTCAGCCCGAAATCTTGTTCATTTCGTTTCAGTCCATCCAAAGTTTGTCTGGTAGAAATTGCCCTGTGCAATAAGACCGCCTATTGTACACTTATGTTTGTTAATTATTGTCCTTTAGTAATTTAAGGTGTGCAATAAAGCTATATAATAATAATAATATTATATACTCTTTTTTATACATCATGCGAAATTAAAGCCAACAAGAAAATCAAAGCTTTTATTTTTGCGTACCTTTCATTTTGAATTGACAAAAAATACCACTTCATAATGTAGTTCTAAATTAATACTATTTATAAAGAATAGATTAGATTTTTTGTTTTGTTGTCGTTTTATGTTGTTGTTTGTTTATATGTTACGATTTAACTCAAAAAATACTGGGAAAGGAAAGAATTTGGAAAATCGATTCCAAATTCTTTCACCATTAGAAAACTAGTTTATCATTGAGTAACATAGGCCTACATTTTCTACATTTGGCGCTGGCAAAAGCCATTCTTGAATCAATTTCAAAAGTAATAAACTCATTTATTTATTGCAATTTTATTAAGGTAACGCCACAATTCATAAAAAGCATCATCATCATTTCAGCCGAAAGACGTCCAGTCTTGGACATAGGCCTCCCCCAAGTGTCACCATAATGACCGGTCCTGTGCATCTCGCATCCATCAGATTTCTGCAACCTTCACCAAGTTATCGGTCTATCTTGTGGGTGGCCTTCCAACACTGCGTCTTCGGGTACGTAGTCGACACTCCAGAACTTTTCGTCCCCATCGACCATTTGTTTTGCGAGCAATGTACCCTGCCCGCTGCACTTAAAGGCGATTCTTAAAAAAACATTACATAAAAATTAATGTCAAATCAATCACCATAAAATGATCACAGCATTATCCAGACACCACAAAACCGAACACAATCACTATAAAACGAAACACACAAACCTCAATGAAATAAGTAGCTAGCATCAAAATCCTCATGATTATCTAATCAAGAAAATGTCAAGACGATAAAACCAACTGACCTTTCAGCCAGCTCTATAACTTCATTAATACCAATAACCACCCTAACCAATTTATATTGACCTTTACGAACAAAACATTCGAGTATGACAAAGAGATCTGTGTACCCTGGTTTATGACAAATGAAGTACAGTCAAACAGGGTATTTGATACGCAACCAAAAATATTTATACTTCTACAAAATTTCCAATGTTTTATTTAGCACACTTAAGAGAGCTGAATGTCTTCTAGAAGTATTTAAGCCTAAAATGATGATTATGACTAAAGAGAGCCAAAAGGGATATAAAATAACTGACTACTCACAGGATATTCACGTCACAAAAATATTTGTTTAACAAATTAAGTAACAGCATAAATTGGCCACCTATTTAAATCTAAATAAAGCCCATATCTCACTGGCATCCTAGTAATATATACGCTTAGCATTATAAAACCCACCTTTGTTCATTGTTTGCCTCACCTTCAAGGACCTCGGATTTTGCTTTTAGAAGCAAACCCATACAAGGCCCTAGTAAACTTTGACCCTGCTACCATTTTGCTGACATCTTGAGGCACGCGTAAAATACTACACGCTGTCGCCGACTCGGGCTCGGTCCGGATGGTTACCAGACGGGTGTACGGCGAGTAATACACGCCTACGGTGGTGGTGGAAAGAGGCAATGTCTGTGTCCAAACAATGGGAAAATTATACCCTGATGCCAAATAGCTTGTCCTTCGGTACCTAAAACCCGGTAAGAAATAATCCAAGATTGGTTGTAAAACAAACGCAAGGCGCTGAGTACAGTAAACCTATAGCAAACGATACTAATTTGGTGCAGATAACGATGCGAGACACGTGTAGATAATACGTCAATCTTGTACGACAGATAAACGGAGTACTGAGCCAGGTTCTAGTGATTGACAGCGAAATGGGGGCCAGGAAAACTGAAACGAAACAAAAAGGCCTTTAATTTCTAGTAGGTAACTAACTGATTCATTTAAATAAGTTATTGTATTTGCATCTATGCTTACATGTAAGGCTCTTATTTTGAAATGGGTTTGAAATTTTGTTTTTACACTTATTAATATTATAAAGTAGTAAAGTTTATTTTTTTGTTTGTAGAAGGGAATCTCTGAAGAAGTGTGCCGATTGCGAAAATTTTTTCACTTATAGAAAGCTGCTTTATTTCTGAATGCTATAGGCTATATTTTATGTATGCTGGTGCAGCTGTGGGCAAAAACTAGTCGTCAAGTCGTAGGTAGTCAATTAGTCTTTCTTTCACCGTTAAAAATAAAATACGTCATCCCTTTGAAATGGATCAATAGAACAGAGCCACGAGAACATGCAAGTTATCCATCTACTTGTATACCAAATAGCTAGTTCTACTGTACCTAACACCCTTAAAGAAATAATCCCCGATGGATCGTAAAACAACAGACAGAAAGAGCTCGATATCACCCTAATATTATAAAGGTGAAACTTTGTGTATGTGTGTGTATGTTTGCTACTTCTTCACGTACGAACAGATGAACCAATTTGAATGAATATAACATAGGATAGTTTTTATCTCGACACACATGAGAGAGAGCTAAGAAGAAAGAATACAAATTTCGTCGATTACGTTTGTTTTTCTTGTAAAATGGAGCTAAATAATTACCAACACTCCGAGGCACATTCCTGATGAAAAAACCTAAAAACAATAGCTGAAGAGGATATCAAACTCAACAGAACTACAGCAAAACGATGTATTGAATATCTAGACTGGAGATCTAATAGAAGTGGTTATATCGAAACCGAATTTGGGACAGAAGTTTAAATTTCGTTTGTCAGAATCGAAAACGTAGGTACAAAATAAATCAGAAGTTCAAAACTCTCTGTAGTATCTCTGATCCAGACTGACAAAGCATTCATGACCTAAATATCGGACCAACAATATAAATTCTCATCGGCACTCCCCGCGGTATCCTCTCGTTTCATGGCCCCAATGACGCAAGGCTATCCGCTTGTACCTATCGCCGATCAAGCCTGATTGCGCATTACCATGTCAAGCACACGGCTAATGTCTGCTCGTTATCGGCCTTGCGATGCGTAGCCATGTAGGATATGTATACGCGTGTAGATTGGCACATATTAATCAAGGGTTCTCTTGAAGCTTAACGTCTGATGCGGAGTTTGCTGTGGCACTTTGATTTGTCAGTCGGCCATATTAGATAGTACCTACCTATTTAAGCGGAATTATTTTCTAAACCAATAGCAGAATAGACTGGTTACCGTAAATAAATTAATTAGTCCGTCTTTTAGATTATTCAGAAATAAGAGACACGTATTTTTTTATTTGTAAATTAAACCAAAAATGACAAAGATATAGCCCATTAAAGTTACGTGTAACGTCACGCCGTGCTGCATTTTTTCGCACGGGGTGACGTCACACGTAACTTTAATGGGCTATAAATCTTTGTTATTATTTGTTTAATCGAAAAAAAAGAAAAAATACGTGTCCCATATTTTTTATAATCTAAAATACGGACTAAATAAAACGTAATTATTTTGACCCTGGATACTTCCCTATTACTTTTACATCATGAATATTTAATTATCCAGGGTTATTTTTAAAACACTGGCAACCTCTTAGAACTATCACTATAACAACCACTTTTTTTCTATGACTTTTAAAAATTTGTCATAATTATTTTAGTTCATCAGATTATCATAAAAAAGTAATGTTAATTGTTAGTGCTTTACAAACAACCCGGTTTATATTTAAATTACAGTAAATATATGTATGTATGTTTATTTTATTTATACAACATTAGTTTTAGTTAATACGAAACACGTGTCTATGTACAAAATTCCATAACTGTATCTTGAAAAATTACAAAGTTAAAAGCTTGTCACGTTCCCTGGTTCTACGCACAAATACATGATCACTAGGCCATTCGGGCGACTGTGCGCTGGCAGCTGATGCCCGCTATGACCTGCCATGATCTGTATTGTCCTTAGTGTGGGCGGTAGCCAACTTGTGACCTTATAGAAATATTTTTGGGAAAAAATATAACATGGTGTTAAAATAATTGGAATCGATTCAATAACTAATTCTGAATACACTATATTCAGGTTACTGAAAATAATGTTGTATAATATTTTTTTTGCCTTTGTTTTTTTAAATAATGTGTATTTTTTTATGCACCTGCCTAGTCTGTCCACTATCCTGGGTTGACTGGTAGAGAATGCCTAAGGCATTAAGTCCGCCTTAGTACGAGTTCAGTACAATTCACGAATGATGGCGGCCGTAAAGTTAGCCTTTGCGAACGTTCGCACATACTACAGTCTTTTCGCACACGCACGTCGCCATTTGGTTCCTAAAACACGTTACTGGGCAGCCTTCTGCGCAAACTTCACGGCCGCCATCATTCGTGAATTGTACTGTACCCTCAGTTACATGAAGATGTAATCATTAAATATAATAAACCTGAAGAAGATTTTATTTAGCACATTACGTAAAATGTGTTTTTTTTTTAATTATTTAGTGTCTACGTATGTTACCATGATTTACCAGACTTAAACAATTATTCCCTTGGTATACCCAAGGGAATAATTGTTTAAGTCTTATCAAATGAAAGTAATGTCTGTACTAACGACTGCAAAAAAATCGTCACAATTGGAAACGAATTGACTAGATTTTTTACGACAATATTAACAATAATGGCTTAGTTTATTTTCTGGCGTGACTTCATGGCTTTTGATCGAACTTTTAATGTTGCTACTAATATAAATCTTAGTCAAGAAAAATAACATGCTTTGTTTTATGTATTGATAATAAATACTTAGGAAATACATTTCCGCATTAGATAATAAACATAAAAATAACTGTTTGTAGTAGTAGAATACAGTGGCTAAATAAAATGACACAATGTGACAATGTGACTACAATAAATACAATATCGAGAATAACATCATCAGAAAAAAGCATGGCATTAGACATTTCAACTGCCATTCAGCATAATGACTTTTAGAAAAAGAACTTGTCGTTCGTACAAAAATGAGTATTTAAAATACGTAAGATATTATTGACATAATATACGTAATCTCATCAACTTTAAACTGGAATATCTTTAATATAAGGATTCTATTAATAGTATTGTCTGAGAAAAAATTGTTTGGAAATTTAATCTATATTTTGTATATTTTTCATGTTCAGTTGACGCTAAAAATATATGCCAGCAAAATTTTGCCATGATCCGTTCGCTTTTATAATATTGCTATTAAAGTTTGCTTTGATTTTAATATGCAACGAGAATGTGTTGTGTATTCGCTACCGATTTACGTAGTAAACTTTAAGCAGCTTTAAGATGTACAAGTTAATCTTTCTTTTGTGTGCGTTCCGACAACTTTAAGTCATCAACCTTCAAAGAAAAGCCGATTCGTTCTCATGTAACTTAAATGAGTTTAAACTGTCAGGTAGATTTCCGGCCACCATAGGCGTGGGCTTGCAAATAAGGAGCAATGAGTAACTCACTGTCTAGCCGTTCAGATCGACGACTTGGCTTGGTCTGGACGGTTACCGGACGATTGGATGACTACTGATGATAACTACCCATTTCTGACTTCAAGCCCGCGCCTACGGTGGTTGGAAATCGGGATTGGGATCCCGGTGGCTGGGCGTGACAGTCGCCCCCTCACACGTGTCGTGCGGCCTCCTCCTTTGCTAGCATCACGGCTTTGCAGAAGGAGGCGACCGCCTGCCACTCCTCCACGCCCAGGGCCCAGCAGGACAAGAAGCTACTGAGGCCATAAGTTTGCTTCTGAAAGAGGAACCCGTGGCCCTGGAACGCAAGTAAAAAGAACATAAGAGTAAATTTTAGTTAGTAAAAGTCTGACACGCCCTAGAGTAGTAGAAATCACTAGATGATTTCTTATCTAAAAGAATGTCTTTCAGGGGCCCACTCGAATATACACATATACATAACATTTTATCCAAATCGGAAAAAGCCGTTTATGACGAGTTAGGTGACAAACACACGTAGGTACAGAAGAATTGTAAATTTAAATATATAAATTTCTCTCTCGCCAAGATGTTTCTTTCTATGGCGGCCGTACACTGTACAGCTGTGGTGTACTTTGACGCCGAACTTCGTCCACTGTTAGATACAGGCCTCCTCTGTCATAATAAACGGTCCTTTGCGTTTATTCAGTAATTTTAATATAGTTTAGTTTAAGATTGAATCCTTGCTGGCCGATCAGCATCTCACCGTCGACGACGGCTGGTGCTGAAAATCAGCGCTGTGGATCTGTCCAACACGAGCCCCAGCATTATGCTGAGCGCTGGCCGTTTTGCGCGGATGTGACACATATCCTATTTACTTGCTAGTTATAAGTCGTTATTGTTTAATTTTTACTAGCTTTTACGCGTGTACTTAAAATATATATCCTATGAAAAAATTTTTGCAATCGGACTAGTACTTTCAGAGATTTATTTATTTATTTATACTTCATGCACATAAAAGTACAGAGTCGGACTTAATGCCTTAGGCATTTTCTTCCAGTCAACCTTTGGGTGGTGCAGAGAAAAACAGTGATAAGTGCAATAAAAGAAAGAGATAAGGTGATTCCAAGAATTGATATACTATTAAGCCATATTAGCGCCTATAAACATAAAAACAAAAATAAAAACTTTATTGTAATAGTGTAGATTTGTTTTATGATATGCGTCATGTTTGATGCAAAATAAACTCTTTTTTTTTCTTTCCCTGAGTGAGCCACCACGGCTATTATTCGTTATATTGGAATATACAACGAGCTTATGAATTATAACCCTACCAGCTCTGATAAATGTGCTTTGCTTAAAAGCTTATGGAGATTTTCTTAATGTTGATTTTAGGGGGTAGTTGCGTACCCACATAGTGTTTGCATTGGTCGCTACAATATTTGTTTAATTTTAGGTCGGATACCGCGTTTTAGGATTAACGAAATAGACCTTTTCGCACTTGTGTTGTTTTTTAATTAAAGTTTTAATGGTTTTGTGAAAGCATTTCTTAGCAATTTATTTTTAATACGTAAACATTATTTAATCCTATCGATATTGGTAATATTGGCTAAAAAAAACTGTACCTACTTCAATTCTATTCTTAAACTATTAAGTTTATAGAAATGAAGTAGGTACAGTTTTTTTTAAACTGTACCTACTATTATTTTAAATCTTTTTATTAATATTTGACTATTAAAATTTGAACAAAAACTACAAATGACAAAATTATATTAAAATGAATTATTTATTATTATTATTATTTATTAAAAACTTTTAAAAATTACGAATATTGAATCGACCTACAGCCCTTGACAACTACCCTGTGCAGCTTGACGGCAGGGGAGCCCTTCGCATGGCAGGAGTGGTTTTTAGCCGGTAGGAGTCCGGCACTACCCAGACTGCCTTCCTGTAAGGTAGTCTGGGTGTCCATGGTGAATTTCCCACTCCCGCCACAACAAAAAAAAAACCTACTTCAATTTATTTTACAGTTTTTCATCCGGAGGACACAGTGGAGCATACGGTAAAGGTGGACCCCGCCTGGGCAGAACACTGCCGTATCCTCGTGAGGATGTTCGGTGGCAGCGATATCTCGCGCCAGCCTAGGTTCAGGCCATGTTCCAAAGCGAAGAGGAGTGGAAGGCAGTCGCCTGCTTCTGCGAAGCAGTGGTGCTAGCAAAGGAGGAAGCAGCACGCGCGAGACAATGGCTCTCGCGCTCCAGCCGCCGGGATTCTGATACCGATTTCCAGCCACCATAGGTTCGGGCTTACAGACGGCGAGTAGTGGGTAGCTCGCCGTCCAACCATCCGGTAAGAAACCCGACCGAGCCCAAGTCATTGACGGCGCGTACTGTTCCACGCGCGCCTCAAGGAGATGGCAGCAAACGTAGGAAACCAGCAGGTTTGAAGCTTACTGGGACCATGGGTGATGCGGAAGAAATGCCCGGCCCTGGAAAGATGGCAAAGAAGAAACAGGAGTGGGTTTTTAGTCAGTATAGTCTTCTAAAAAAAATTACGTAATCGTAAGCATCTCCTTTTTAAGAAAATTTCACTCTCACTGACCAAAGCTCGTTCTTCATCTACCTAAAAAAAAAAATTATGCTGCCAGTTCTCTGGGCATATCACGAGCAAGTTAATAATGAAATGGCCAATTTTATAATCTGGCAATAACATTATATACCTCAATAAAATACAACATTCCCAGAAGCACTGTTACCCTGGTTTAATCCAAGCACAGTTAATAATAATATTTATTCAGGCAAACCACATAAACCATCCTTCCTATAAAGTTCTCACTTTAAAACAGATCACCCATGGGTTTAATTAAAAACTTCCAGAACCAACATTGATACAAATGAATCCCTCGATCCTAAACAAATGTTGGACATAAGTTTGCCGAAGGAAAGTTTGATACGCTTAGGATCTACCAACTACAATATGTCATTGTTTTTGTTTGGCCAATGTTGGTCCTTTGAGACAACTTTTGGTTTTATTATTGTAGATAGGCTCGCGTTTGATCACTATCTTAAATGATGGTAAGCGATGATGTGGTCGACGATGACGCTGATGACGTTCGGCTCTCAAGTCAAGTCAAGTCAAGAGAGTCAATCTCTTGACTTAAAGACCTCTAGGTTAAAGCTATTAGGAAATACAGACTCCAGCTTGGAATTTCAGCATAAACAACAGAAGCAAATCAGTCTTTTAATGTTCCCACTGCTGGGACTCAGGCCTCCTCTCTAGGAGAAGGAATAAGCCGTAATCCACCACCGGCGCGGATTGATGAATGTCACATGTCTTCAAATTTTTGGTTCTAGGACATACTGGTTTCCTCACGATGCGATGCACGATCCTTAGCTGTACGCACGATCTAAGTGTTCCTAAAAAGTAAAGAATAATAAAAAAAGTGTAGTATAGAATAATAAAAAAAAAATGGAATAGCAAAAAGTTGATCTTGTTGTCTCACACCTCATTAGCAATGAGATTTTAAGTCCAGCAGATGATAGTTATTGATAGAAACACTTAGCTGTTGCCATAGACTAACTTTATTGTCAAGTTAAATTACATAGATAACATACATAGACAACTAACATAGAACCAACAGCATTAAGACAATGGCGCTAGTAGTATTAAGAATAGGATTTTATTTGATATATTTTATCAGCTATTATTATGAAAAACACGTCTATCCATAATTTAAAAATCAACCAGCTACAATATTTGTTTCGTTATTATATTGCAATTGTGGTCATTGAGTGTTAGATTCTGTCTAAAATATCAAACGACTTGGGTAATTATTAGGCTAAAATGAAATCTGATACAATCAACGCTGGTTCAATAATCAAGGTTGACTAATAAATCTTGATCATTGTTTACTAATAGAAGATGTTAGTTTTACGTAATAATAATAAATAACCAAGGACGCGCGAGGGTTTAGCAGCACCTGCACGCTTAGCCAAATTGTTATTCTGCAATCGTTAACGCTGTCGAAAAGTGATGAAACGTATGGAAATGCCGTCATCTCAACGTAAAGTCGCATGGTCAGAACAAACGAATAGACAATTCGTAGCCAAGTTCATATCGTTTAAAATCGTTTCTACAATGTTTAATGCTACATCTTTTGTTAGACAAACGGTACATTGTAGAACGAGCGGCCGACTCTGGCGCGTCAACATGGCTACCAACTTATCGTTTTCTACAATTGCTGTCACCGAGGCGTTACCGATTAGAGAACGGAATTCGACACAAACTGGTTGTAACTTGGCTAGGGGGGCTGATTGTAGGCAGTGATGCAATCGTTGATGTTGAAGCACACTAGTTTATTAAGAGCCTATTCACTCTATACTTGAGGGCACTTATGTTTTCGATATTTTAAAGACTTAAGCTTTTTGTTAAAAATCAAAAGAAATATTTATATCTTACTGAAGAAATAAGTACCAAAACTCTTGATTAACAATAGAAAACTACTTCGCTTTAATAAATTCCACTTTCCACAGCGAATCGAATCGTTCTTACGCCAGTGGTGAAGCTGAGAGGGCATTTGTCAACATTCTAACAATACTTTGAACAGGGGAATGCTTTCAAACGATATTGCTTTATTTATTGAGCTGTTGTACTGATAGACTAATAAATTTCAAGATGGTTTAAATTTCTATTGGATCTGTCAAGTGGATTTAGTATAGTAGAGGACTTAAATGTAGGATTTTATCATGAAAATGGGTTTTTTTTTTGTGAGTTGGGAATTGAAATTTTATATAATATAATAATAATAATATAATATTCCACAACTATCGCACAACGCCGTCTAGTCCCAAGCTAAGCAGAGCGTGTGTTATGGGTACTAGACAACTGATAAACAGACTTATATATTTAAAAATACATACATATTATAGATAAATTACACCCAGACACAGAACAAATGATTATGCTCATCACACAAACATTTGTCCTGGGTGGGAATCGAACCCACGACCTGCGACATAGTAGTCAGAGCCACTAACCACTAGACCAACAGGCCAGTCAAAAAAAAAAAATTATAAAAATTTAAGAAGTAAAGCTGTTATTTTGTTTTCAGGAGATAATTTGTAAAATAATAAAATTGAATTAAGTTTATTGTACTCCAAAATATTAAAACAACATTCATACAAACTAGTCAAGTCTAGTCTACAAGTCTTTGGGTAAACATTGGGTATATTGATTATTATTATTTGTTTTTTTTTTCAATGTGAAATTATTTACCTAAATTTATAATAAAATACTTTTCATCCATTAAACAGACCGGTGAAGGTCGTTCTTAATCGGATCTTAGACTATGAATAAATAAATTATTATCATTTTATTGTTGTTTTTTTTTCTCTTTCACTGGCACTCACACTCAAATATCTGCAGGACTGCCAGCTCATGATATTTTGCACACGTCTCGGCAATGTACTGAAAACTTACACTCAAACGTCTGCAGGGCTGCCAGCTGATGATATTTTGCACACGTGTCGACAATGTACTGAAAACTTACACTCAAACGTCTGCAGGGCTGCCAGCTGATGATATTTTGCACACGTGTCGGCAATGTACTGAAAACTTACACTCAAACGTCTGCAGGGCTGCCAGCTGATGATATTTTACACACGCGTCGGCAATGTACTGAAACAGCATATATAGTACATTATTTATCCAAGAGACATACTCCCTGCATAAAACTACATTACGTGGACAAAGCCGCCAACAGAAGCTAGTATTGCCTACATACATTTGCAGATACCTCAACCGTAGTCCCACTGAACTCCTTTCAAGACAAACTGATGTAAATTTCTCAATGTGCCATCAATTAAAAGTCGACGGAAACGCTCTAAGAACTAAGACAAGTTGACATTATTATACAGTATGCAAATGTCTTCTCTTTCGAGCAAGTACAGTCAAAAGCGGTGCAGTCGTAAGTTTTTGAGGCTTCCAAGTTACTTGGCCTAAGTTAAATAATTAAGCCTTTGTCACGTTCCTGTTACGCTTATATCTTGTGTTTAGCGTAGTGTCGAGTCTAAATTAGGACTGAATAATACTATTGAACCCGACCCAAGTCGTCGACGGCGCGTATTGTTCCCGAGCGCCTCAAGGAGTTGTCAGCATTAGCAGGGGCCCAGCTGGTTCGAAGCGTCAAAGCCTACTGAGGCGAAGCCTACTTGGACCAGGGTTAGCTCCGAAAGGTAGCTCAGCCCCGGTATAAAGGGCAAGAAGGAACGGAGTGGGTTTTTTAGTCAGTAAGACTCTGACACTATCCCCCGCTCCGCCCGGGGATGAATTCTATGTCATTTGGGTGAATTCTACCCACCAAAAAAAAAAACGATTGAACACACCTTGGGATAATTTTCCTAATCCCTTTCCTGTATCTACCTTATTTAAATTCACCGCCACTCGCACCGGCGGGATGAAGATGGCTACTTCCAATTTCTATTGTCCTTAAGTACGTTCTTAGTAGGAAACTTAGGTAGCATCCCTGGGTGGACGCAGTACCCATTCAACTATGTAGGTCCCTTAAAACACTTATAGTCAATCTGCCCCAACACGGTACCTCAGAAAGTATGTTAAAGTATTGGCCGAGGTATCCGTGACCAATGTAGACGTGCCCTTGGGGACTACGACTATAGGGTAGCTCGCTCTCCGGCCGGTCGTCGATGGCGCGTAGTGTTCCAAAAACAGTACAGTAAGGCCAATCACGGGTATTTGTGAAAGGAAGACCCGGGGTCCTAGAAAAAAAGGGCAAAGAAGGAACATCCGTGTCGTTTTGTTATAGTCATTAAAAATCTGACACATCGTAGAGCTCCACCCCAGAAGGGAAGATGTCATTGGATGATTGAATCGCACTTTGATGAAGTCGGGTCTTAAATAAAAACCGTTATTTAAAAACGTGGCCCTGTTACACGCTATCACGTGTTTTTTTTTTCTAGATTAGATATTTTAAAACTACAAAAACGTCTCCGTCTTCCAAAATATAATAAAACACTTAGATTTGCTATAAACATGATAAATATCCCGCTTTATCCGGCACAAATTGTCTCACAGTCTCAAAGTGGCTTCTCAAATACACAGAAATGCTTTTATCTCGATATTTGATACTTACACTCCCCTCCGGCAACCTATTTCTGTATTATACCCATAGAAAGTTAATTTAAGCATTTAATGACGCATATTTTTTATATTTTGTCTGTAAATTATTTGATTTTAGACCTAGTAATCATGAATCATCTTTTATGCATTTATTAATATTATTGTGACTTGTAAATTTTAATTAATCCGGCGCCATCGGCAGCGACAACTTTCAGAATATTTTTTTTGATTTTTATTTAAATCTATTGCTTGAAATAGTGGTGAAGTGTGAGGCTTTCAAAAAAAAATTACTTCGCGGTTGATCCTTCAATCGCTTCGCACAAAGCTAGGTAAATAGGCACATTTCTGCAGTTGAAAAAAAAATTCTAGAACGCAATTCCAGTTTCAAATCATTCGCACCATCATATTGGCGTTGATAATTCTGTTTAAACGATCACCGGCCAGTATCAACCACTTTGTATAAAGCTGGGTAAATATACATCTGTAGTCGAAAAAAAAAACAAACATTCTAGAACACAAATCCAATTTTAAAAAAGTAGCACCATTAGAAGTGCATTAGTAATTCTGTCTAAATAATCACCGGCCAGTATCAACCAATTTGCGTAAAGCTAGATAAATATACATCTGTAGTCGAAAAAAAAAAAAAACAAATTCTAGACACAATTCCAATTTCAAAAAAGTAGCACCATTAGAATGGCGTTGGTAATTCTGTCTAAACAATTGCCAGCCTGTATCAACCACTTCGCACAAAGCCAGGTAAATAGACAGCGGGTGAATCCGACAATACCGCGATCCCGGGATGCCGGGATCACGGCCGCTAATTCAATTAGCAGGACGCGCGCCCACTATTACGGGATTGTTACGTCACCGAGATTTATTTGCTTTAGTTACCTCTGAACGGTGAAATGTGCTGTTTGTTAGGTCGTGTGTTAGTGTGATTAACATGCATCTCTACTGATTTTTTTTTCTAAATGTGGGGATTCTAATGTTCCTTGGTTCATTATTAACACCGTGGAAATTACAGACACAATAGAAAGACAATAGGTGCGCGAACTCCGGCGTTCGCTTGGGGTTTAATGAATTAAATCCACGACGAACTAAAAAATGAATACTGTTTCGAAGGAAATATAAAGACACTCACAATCAGGGGCCTAAGTCTGCTATTTTTATAAATTCGTCATTCCAACACGATCACACTGTCATTTTGCTAAAAGTTCGTCATCTGCTAATTCATAATGATCGATCAATGATCGGTCAGTGGTATCGCAATAGAGTTATGGTATAGTGATAATATCGAGCATATTAAAACCAATAACTGCACAATAACGTTCTAATGATAGAACACTGATCAAATAAACTGTCAAAGTGTTAGCAGATTACCGCATACGTCAAATATTCATTTGTCAATATGTACGAGATTACTATTCTATGCCATTTCTTTCAATGGAGTCTCAATGGTTGACCATTGGAAAGTCATAATGACGCCATTATATTAGTAGATTACCAAATTTGTCAAAATCGACAATTATGACATCAATGATAGACCATTCTGACACTATTGTAATAGCAGACTTGAGGCCCTGGAGAGGTGGAAATGCACCCTAATGATCGGCGATGTGTAGCGGATGTGTCCTTCAGAGACCTTTTTCGTTCCATACCACAGTTCAGAATGTATTGAAAGAAAAGAAGAGAAAATTCAAGGAATGGCAGCGTGTAGAGCCAGGAAACGCTAGTTTAAAAGCTGAAAAAAAGAGTGAGTATGACATTTTAAAGAAGAAAGCGAAGAAAGCCGTGGCCATAGCAAAATCAAAAGCCCAGGACAAATTATATGACACACTGGACAGTCCTGCAGGCCAAAAAGAACTATACCGGCTTACTAGATTAAGAGAGAGAAAGACGAGAGACGTTTGCCAGGTAAGATGTATAAGAGATGAAACAGGAATGGTTATATCGGATGATGAGAAAATCAAAAAGAGGTGGAAGGACTATTTTGAAAGACTGATGAATGAGGAAAATAATTGGAGTAGTGTGTTAGAGAATAAACCAGTGAACGTGGGGTTAGTGAGAATGGTTAGTATGGATGAAGTTAGGATAGCAGTAACTGGAATGAAGAATGGTAAAGCCATTGGTCTAGATGGAATACCAGTTGAAGTGTGGAAGTTATTGCGAGTGGATGGATGGACGTGGTTAGCTTTATTCTTCAATAAGTTGTTGCAGGAAGAAGCCATACCTGATGAGTGGTGCAGCAGTTCTTTGGTGCCCATTTTTAAGAACAAAGGTGATGTGCTTGAGTGCAACAATTATAGAGGAATAAAGCTTATGTCGCATACTATGAAAGCCTGGGAGAAAGTTATTGAAAGGCGACTGAGAGAAGAGAGTGAAATTTCACAGAACCAATTCGGTTTTATGCCTGGTCGGGGTACAACAGATGCCATTTTTGCTATACGCCAGCTGTGCGAGAAATACAGAGGTGCGCATAAAAACTTGCACATGGTATTCATTGATCTCGAAAAGGCATACGACCGGGTACCTCGTGAGGTTCTGTGGTGGGCCCTTAAGGAGAAAGGTGTGCCTGGGAAGTATGTGCAGTTGATCCGAGCGATGTACGGTCGGTGCAGTACCCAAGTCCGTTCTTCTGTGGGCACTACTGGAAGCTTCAATGTGGCTGTCGGCTTACACCAGGGGTCGGCCCTCAGCCCTTACCTCTTCCTGATGATAATGGACGCTTTGACGTCGGACATTCAGGAAGAGGCTCCCTGGTGTATGTTGTTTGCCGATGACATTGTGCTGGTTGCCGAGAGTGGCTTAGAGGTCCAGAACAGATTGGAGGTGTGGTGGCACAGATTGGAGAGTGTTGGCCTGAAATTGAGTAGAACCAAAACGGAGTACTTGTTCTGCGATTTCGGCGGTCTCTCCAATCCAGTGCCCTTAGCTCTCGCCGGAACGCCCATACCGATCTGTTCCGACTTTCGGTACCTCGGGTCCCTCGTCCAAGGGGATGGTGAGGTGGACCGGGACGTAACACATCGGATCAACGCAGGATGGATGAAATGGCGACAGGTCACGGGAACAACTTGTGACCCACGGATGCCCCTCAAGTTGAAGGGTAAAATCTACAAGTCCGTGATAAGGCCTGTCATACTGTATGGATCAGAATGTTGGGCTGTGAAAAAGACGGATGAAAAAAGATTGCATGTAGCGGAGATGAGAATGTTAAGATGGATGTGTGGTGTGACGAGAAAGGATAAAGTGAGAAATGAGTATATTAGGGGAAGTTTGAAAGTGGCGCCAGTGACTGAAAGGTTGAAAGGAAATCGTTTGTCTTGGTATGGTCATGTAAAGAGGAGAGATGAAAAGCATGTTGCTAAAAGAGTTATGAATTTACATGTGGATGGATGGAGAGGGAGAGGGAGGCCAAAGAAAAGATGGATGGATTGTGTGAGAAGTGATATGAAAGAAAAGGGAGTTAGTGATAGCGTGACGAGTGACAGGACAGAATGGAAGAAAAAAACGTGTTGCGCCGACCCCAAATAAAATGGGACAAGGGCAGGAAGAAGAAGAAGAAGAAGAAGACCACAGTAACTCTCTAAAAAATTCCAGCCCTACATACATTATTTTGTGGTTTTTATTCAAAGTATGGTGTAGGCCTAAGATTTATAAGCGGAGAAAAAAGAAAAAACTGGCTGTCATTGGGAAGTCGGGGTAGGCTGCGGTCTCTCCGTCCTACTTTATCGTGCTACTCGACGAGGTGCTCATTCTTTGAAACAGTCATTATGAAGACCTCGTGTGACATGGGCGTAAGGATTGCCTCTCCCACACATTTTTGAATAACCTGTATTATTAAGTTTCATTTTTGTGTTTCTGGATTCGCATTAAGTCGTACCAATGTCAAGGCATTTCTGGTCTTTGTCATTTAACTAACTTCATCTCTCCAACTGACCTACTCCTTGCTAATTAAAAAATGGTAAATGGTTTAATTTAATACAAGGTAAAAATTCTGACTGAAAATAGACATAATTATTTTTAAATAGTATAAAAAAGGAATATGGCTCCATACCCATTACTGAACATATTTGTGTAGTCAAAAGTAAAAAAAAAAACACAAAATAGTCCGCGATAATTTATTTTATTTAATAAATGCATAATTGAATCAATCACTCAAATAATTGCTACTAGAAAATACTACGGGATTTTTTTTTTCCATTTTGATCGTCATTCATTCATTAATAATCAATAACCTACATATATAATATTTCCTTAAATTGAGTGACAACTTTGGATATAAAGAAACACTAATAACTTTACTGTTTATAAACATATATTCAGACTTTACTAAAATAATGACAAGACCTTTTTAATAGGTCATTGAGTATTTGTACTAATTAAAAATATGGTGTAATAGCTTTTGCCCACGCGGCTTCTCTCCCGCTCTTCCCTACTCCCCCCTACTATACCCTACTTTACCTTACTCTATCCTACTCTACCCTACTCTATCCCACTCTAGCCTACTCTACACTACTCTACACTACTCTACCCCACTCTACCCTACTATACCCTACTCTACTATACCAAGCTTCACATAAACACTCTACTAAATAGTCTAAACAAAACCTAAACATTTGCTTTGGATAAGTGAGCCCGTTCTTGAGTTATAAAATTACAACAAAAAGTGGCATTGATTTTTATATATGTTTATATAGATATCTGTGGACTGAAATCAGTCAGCCAAAAAGATTAGCGAAAAAAGCAACAGCAATATTTTTCAATATTTTATTTCTGATTAATAAAAAAGAAGTGCCGCCATCCATAGCAGCAAAAACAAGCAAAATGATTTGCCTTAAAAAAATAAAATATCACCAAACCACGAAAATAACATTGATAAACTCAACGAACTGTACCCACGGTTCTCCAAATTTAATTACTTAAAAACCCGTATGAACCTTCATTAAAATGCATGAAAGATGTAACGGATATACATCGGTATTCCGTGCCGCTGATTGTGATCAGATTCCTGTCACAATGTAAATAAATCTACAGAAGAACTGGTGAGAGTAAGGTTAGTTATAATAATATTTGTTCAAAACTTATTCGAAAAACCACTCTTATCTAACCGTCTTCTGATACACAATTGACTATTTTTCACAATAGTGCGGAAAAAAACGTGTATAAAATTGTAGTAAGGCGTCATTTGGTACAAGTAAAAATTTGTCATTGCGCCCATAACACCTCGAAAACCGCCTCGGTCACAATAACAAACTTGTATCAAAATGTACTTACTATAAACTTATACTTGATATATTTGAAAAACGTTGACAATGACGTCTACACCTGGCTTCCAAGGCGTCTCCATATTCTGGACCCAACCTTCTGCATCTATCTGCTTAGTGGACGTATTGTAAAATCAATCACAGTTTGTTCTAGGATCTCAGTTCGTTAGAGCTGGTAATGAAATCGGACACAATACGTGCCCGGCACGATTCTACCTATTGTCTCTACTGAGTTGCCACACTCTGTGATAAAACTACCCTTAATGTTCCATATGTGTTTTTTTTTTAAGTAATATAGAAGGTTAGATTTGCTATGTGAATACTTTTCTGTTACATGCTTCTTCAAAAAAGGGTTCAGCCCTTTTTTGAAGTCAATTAAAAAAAAATGTCATATAGCCTAAAATTAATAAAAAAAATACTGTTTTTTTTTTATTTATGTTTAAATCGGAGTCTAAAAAACATTTTATGCTAAAAAAACTACAAAAACCTTTATAGTCTGTCTAATAAGTGAAACAACTTGGGAATTTCGTATAATATTTAATCACTTAAAAAATACTTATATTCGATACTATTCATAAAGTTCTTCTGTTAGTAAACAATGATGTCTATCTCTTAATCAACCTTGATTATTGAACCCGTGTTGACTACATCAGATTTCATTAAACCCTAATAATTACTCAAGTCGTTTAACTTATTAGACAGACTCTAATGGCTAGTGAGTTCGGAATAAATAGTTTTATAAATAGACTAGCCTCTGCCAGCGTCTTTTCCCGCGTCAAAGTAGGATTCTCCATACAAACTTTGGACCCCCGTTTACTTACCCTTATGGGGTGAATATTGAACAATCCTCTCTTAATGATCGCCAACGTCGTAAAAGTAAACCTTGTGCATTTTTCTTATTCCGAGTATTTTCAATTGTGCGATGCAATCGTGAGAATTAGAGACATAATGGGTGCGCGAACGCCGGCGCTTGGCGTTTAATGAATTAACCTTTCAAATACCGTCAATTTAAGAAACAATAGCAAAACAATAGGTGCGCGAACGCCGGTTCGCTTTACATCAGTCAGTCAGTTTCTCTTTTTATCTACACAATTTAATAGGTAAACTTGTTTTTTTGTTTGTAGGAAGTAATCTCTGGAAGTACTGGTCCGATTGCCAAAAAATTTCACCGATAGAAAGCTACTTTATTCCTGAGTGACATAGGCTGTATATATTATATACATGAGCGAAGCTGCGGACAAAAACTAGTACCTATAATGTATTTAGATTAAATTTTCGATTACCGTAATTACAGACTATTGAAATACAATGAGAGAGCGTTCTCTTGGGGTTACTGAATTAGATAATAAGTTATTCGCCTGTATTAAAAACCAAAATCATAGAGTTTGTTGAGTTGCCACCCTCGGAAATAAAAATCCCGTTAGTGACAAGTAATTTATTGTTTTTTTTTTTTTTTTTTTTGTTATGTCAAGGTTAGCATTATTCGTCATCGTTATCGACATTGTTTTGTCTAACTTCATTGTCATCATCATATAGGTAACCACGCATATCCCTCGGAGCTGTAAAAAAAAAAACAAAATTATCTATTACGAGTGCAATTTCAGAAATCGCTCAAAATGGGCCTCATCAGAAGGCTTAACGTCACTCAAAGAACAAAGATCGGAGTTTCCTTGCGTGATCGAATCAGGAATGAAAATATCCGCAGGAGAACCAAGGTTGCCACATAGCACGACGAATCGCCAAACTGAAGTGGCAATGGGCAGGGTACATTGCTCGCAGAACAGATTGCCGTTGAGGCCGGAAGGTTCTGGAGTGGCGACCGCGTGCCGGAAGATGCAGCGATGGAAGGCCACTTACAAGGTGGACTGATGACCTGGTAAAGGTTGCGGGAATCCGTTGGATGCGAGACGCACAGAAGCTATACTTTCTTACGCACCAAGGCGTAAAGCAAATCAACAATCTACACGGCCACCGTAAGCGCGGGCTTGCGCACAAAGAGCAATGGTTAGCTCGCTGTCCGACCGTCCGGTAACTGTCCGGACCGTGCCCAAGTCGTCGACGGTGCGCACTGTTTACGCGCGCCTCAAGGAGCTGTCAGCAAAAGCAGGGGCCTAGCTGGGTTGAAGCCTACTGGGGCGGTTTAATCCCATCGGCTACTCCTAAGCTTGCCACAGGGGTGGCGGTTGGCACTCCTTCATTCCCCCATCGGCCACGCGGAAGTCGATGGGACCAAAAGGTTTTCGAGTGGCGAATTCTTACTGGCAGTTGCAGCATACAGTAGTTGTAGTTACGTTCGTTGTGGCGACACTTGGGGGAGGCCTACGTCCAACAGTGGACGTATATAGGCTGAAATGATGAGGATGATGATGAGTTGCAGCATGGCTTTCGACAAGGCGAACTGATTATGAATATACTGGTGAGAGCCTGGGATCGGTCGGCTAAAGAAGGCGTATGTGATCGATTTATATTCTAGTGATAGACAGTTACTACTCCTACGCTACAAGGGAATCTAACCCGTACAGCTATGATACTAAGAATTAATTTAGCGGAACAAGCAGAAGAATGGGTGAGTGCGAAAGATGACGAGTTTGGAATGAAGTAAGGAATACGAAATGAATAATTATTATTAAGCGACGGAACAAGATATTTAAAAAGAACAAAATTACAAAGGTATGGATAGGGTAAGTTATCAAGCTAGGTAAGCGCAACGCGACCGACTTCGAGGCTAGCTCAGAGCAACTGTCCTGGTGCGGCGTATAATAATAATACGTTCATAGAAACTACTTTTGTCAAAATACTGAAAAGTTAAAACAAAAGTTCACTGCAGCGCTACATTGGTATTATGTCGCCTAACAGAACTACTAAATGAAACACACAGATCTAAGATGGCTTTTAGAGGATCCTTTTTATGTGACCAAAATGTCTTAAGCGCCATGAATTTGGTGGCACTTATGCATTTTGTTCAACATAGTGTAATGGTGTACGGACTACAGTTGCCATCACGGATCTTGAGCGGTTGCGCAGAAGTCAAACATTCGGTGCGAAGTGAGACGCGGGGGCGGGGGATGTCAGTGATTGGCTCGCCCCACCATCGCGTCATAGACGTCACTCCTAATTCGTTCCCTGCGTTGCTGCATGTATCTAACAACGTAGACGATTGGCTCGCCAATGTATGGAATGCTCAAAGCGATCCCCACTCTGTCGCCAAGCGCTCAAGATCCGTGATGGCAACTGTATTTACACTGCACCTGAGTTGATTGAAGTGAGTGTTCGGCACGCATAATCTAGTGCGTAGTATATATGTATATATCGATGGCTTATGTTAAACTAATAATGATAATGGACTATACCTTTGCTACACCACTTTATTTCTTCTTTTTTCCTATTGTAAATTTCTTTGAACAGTAAAATAAACTAGAAATAACATACCATCAGGAAGAAAGCCAGCGTTGTCGGCTCTCAATACTGGTTTCGTCAATATTTCCACTTGTTTCTGACTAAGTTTTTTTTTCTTTTGAAGTGGTGTTCTAAAAAAATATTATATTAACCTTTCAATCATGTCAATTAAAGACACAAAAGAAAGACAATGATAGCGCGAACGCCCGGTTTGCTTGGAGTTTAATGTTAACTATCGTAATTAATTAAGAGGCCGGCGACAGATGAATTTCCACACAAACGTAATACCACGCTCATTTGCAGTTGGAGCATATTTCCATCATATTATGATGATATTCGGTTATAGACAATATTTATCTAGGTTCCTACGTCGAGAATATTAGAAATATTGTTATTTTTAATACAGAAAAAGCCAAATGGCATGTTTTGCCATTTACGCTGTAAAAAAAGTACGAAATACAATTCGCTTAAATTTCTTTTTGTTTTTTAAAAAAAGAAAGACGTAGGAACCTAGATAAATGTTGTCTATAATCGAATATCATCATAATATGCTGGAAATATGCTCCAACTGCAAATGAGCGTGGTATTACGTTTGTATGGAAATTCATCTGTCGCCGGCCTCTTAATTTTTCATTCACAGAATAGATGGCTGTTGGGACTGAAAAGTTCTGGGTGGCGATCGCGTACCAGAAGACGCAATGTTGCAAAACCTCCTACAAGGTGAATTGATGACCTGGTAAGGGTTGCGAGAATCTGATGGGTGTCAGACACACAGGACCCTGTATTATGAGGACATTAAAGGGAGGCCTATTTATTTAGTTATCAATTGTTCGTTAAACTTAAAGTGTGGATGAAGGCGTATAGCAAACCATCAAACTAAAAAAATAATACAAAAACAAAAATATGTCAAATTTCGATTCCTGCCCCCCCCCCCCCGCCCTAGCAAATTTACGACCATTCGATTCTCTTACGTCGAACACCTCGAGTCAGCGTGTGACTGTTTCGATTTCTTTATTCTGCCCACGTGACTGAACATTGAGATGACGTCAGAACAAAGGAATAGGAGGCGTGGCCAACTCGGTCGTTGCGTTCGACGCAAGACAATCGAAGCGAAACGGTTGTAACTTGGCTAAGGGGAACTGAGCAATTAGGGCGTTCAGCTAGTTGAGCGCCTATGTCCAACAGTGGACGTCTTTCGCCTGATTTGATGTTGATGATTTGATTGATAGGCCTGCCTTTGCACTGAATTTTATAGTATAAAGTATATAACGTGTACTTACTTTTGTTTTGTTTGTAATCTAAAATAAATGTTTTATCAAATTAGTATGTATTTTGTATACAGTGATAAAATTTAAATTTATAATTTTTGATACTCACAGTTGAAACAATAAGTTTTTAATTTCGTTTGTATCAATATTACTTGTAGCACGTTCATTCCTTGTTTTGTCAACAAAAAGAGTTTCTTCTTGAGAGCTATTTTCATCAAAAACATCACTATTTATAATGTAAACATAAGTATCATCATTGTATCTATTGCTCTTTTCTTGTCCTCTCAAATTTTTCAGCTTATGAAGCAGTTGTTTAGCAAATTTGAATATTTTATTTTCAGTCTTCTTAGGTTTTGGAGTTCGAAGTAACTGTAGTATTGGGTCAGTTTTCTGGTCAGTATTGGGATTGGAATTCATGTTTTTGAGTCGAAGTCCATTATTGGTGTCGCGTACTTCGTATATTTCAATTTTAGTACCCCCTTGAACTCTGATTGTTACGATTAGTACGAAAACTGAAAACGATTTAAGTGTTTTATCAAGTACTTTATCAATTAACTGTGTAACATTTCTATAATCGAAAGGCCGTTCTAAAGTAGGAAATCATTAACTTCTGTTTTTCTGGGTAGAACGAGAGAGAGTCAGTCTTTTACTTCAATTGTCCTTTTCAAGGTCACGATAATTCTTTCGAAAAATCTCAGATCCCTGTCAATCATCGACCCTAGCGGAAAACGCCCGGTGTCTACCCGGGCTTGGATCTTATTTGATAGCAAGCTATCCATTGCTTGTTGTCTGCAAGAACCCGATGTGAGCTCCGTCCTTAGTGCGTGTTCCCGAGCCCAGTGCAAGTTTTTATAAATAACGTAACAAAACAGACTAACATCAAGTTCAGAACTAAATTTTGATGGATTCTATCAACAGCATAAAATTGTATGAAATAATGTAAAAAATATTATACTTACATATCCCACATATCAATTTCATTTTATGTTCTCAGGATCCCCAATCGCTCTAACGGAACATTAGAAACAGTAAAATTTCAGTTTTTTATGTTATTTTTACGAGTGAAGCCCGTAGAGGTTATTATTTTATTCTATTGAATATCGGTAAATCGTAAAATTTGGAATTCTCATTTGTTTTATTGCCTATCGATGTATTATTACTAGAAGGTTTTTATTTCAATTTAATATGTGGAGCAGAAATGTTATTTTGTTTCATATGTGGGGTTTCTGAATCACTTAGAAGGCCTGTTTTCAATTGTTTTTGCTAAAACAAAATATGTAACCTAATTTCTTTTATTTTTCAGTCCAAGGGTGGAAGATATTATTAGATGATGGAAAATAAAAAGCACACGTTTTTTTTATTATTTTTTTTGATTTTTGTCCGTTATTTTTAGTGTTGTATGCTAAATAACAATCATAATCAAGGTTTTTTTATTTAATATTTATAAAAAACATTGATTTATTGAGTAACTGTTAACCAGCTCACAAGAATAATTAGCGATGTTTGTTGCGTCAATCTCAGGCAGGAGAAAATTCGAAATTCTCCAATATTGTGGAAAAAACCCCAATCTGGCAACATTGTTTTTTACTATTTCATTGCCTTTTTTTGCTGTCCCTCCCTTAGGGGTTTAGTAGGTTTAAAGCGGACGTCGAATGTTTACAAAACTTTTTGTTTGAAACTCTTGATTTTGGTACAAAAGAATCAAGAAAAAGTATCTATGTTTTGAACATTTTAGAATTTTGGAAAGTTTTATAGAACTGAGAAACTATTTCAAATATCTTTCGAAGTGTTACGTTGAAGAACAAAACCATATCTGGTAATAAAAGTGTTTATTGTATGTATATAAATGATGTTAAACAACTATCGCACAACGCCATCTAGACAACTGATAAACATACTTATATATTTCTAAATACTTACTCATCACACGAGCATTTGTCTTGCATGAGAATCGGACTCACGACCTCCGGAATGGCAGTCAGGGCCACCAACTACTATACCAAGAGTCCAGCTAGATATCGTCACCTTATGTAAATAAATTGGATTATATACAGCAGGTGATGTTAATATTGTAAATGAATGTTAGTAAATGATAATATATTTGCTTTCTCCATTTTAAATAATTAAAATAACACAAACACATCGGAATATTATGATTCATTCATTAAAATAATTGCAAAAAAATTCAATATTCATTCTCGTGCAAACAAGTAATACCGATGCAAAGAAATAAAAATACGTGACGCCGAGTTTTTAATTTACATAAAAGTTACAAGTAAATAACAAATGAATTCTTTTACAAAAATAAACATTAAATATATAAAGCTCTATGTACCTATTAATATATTGTTCATTGTCAAAACCTACTTATTTTACTTCATAAAATAAAATAAAACATTTTGATACTCTGACTCATTTATCATCTTCTTCATTTTTTTTTTTCTTTTCATTCATTTTTCAGTTCTAATTAAGCTACTTTTCGAAAATAAATAATTCACTACATACTTTGCTTACTTAACTTACTTTTTTGCTCTTGACTCCTGGAACATATTTTGATGCGCTTTGCTTTACAGCCAATACAAATTAGTATTGGCTGGGACAAAATGCACTTCTCCGCAGCATTTGGTCCAACTTCCATACAAAGATTGGCAATGTCCATTCAAGTTTTCACTTTTTACTCAGTTTTTTTTTAATAAACGAAACTGTATTTTTGGTAGTACGACATAGGGCATGACCCTATGACGTAATATATTGGCGAAGCTGCGGGCAAAAGCTATTCAATATCTGTGCATTTGTTTACAGGACCATGACGTCATGACCATAGAGCAACATGGTGTACAGAGTTTTTTATTAAACGCATTATGGTGGCACATGTCGAGTTAATAACATTTTCGTGGTTTTTTAGTACCTAGCTTTCGAATTAAGATATTTTTCACAAAAATAGATATAAAACTAAGTTCTATCTATCCGTAACGACTATTAAGGATCTACAAATTACACCTGGGACAAATGGCTTAAATAAAAGCACCACCGATATGCTAAAAAGAAAAAAGGGGATTATCATGAATGTGTCACATAATACGGCCTTTTTACTTCCACTATGAATACTTCAACCTTCACAGCATGACGTCACACGTTTCATTTCATATCGACATATAATTTCCACAGACACTCTCGAAAAAAATCCCTCAAAAACATTGTTGTAATTTGAACTCTAGCTCTCACACTTTAAAATTCATTTTAGTTTTGCCAGTGGCATTTGTGAGGACACAAACAACAGTCAACTGTCAGATCGAATACGCGTAACGTGTAGGCAACAGTGATATAGATATGATACGAAGTAACGAACTGTAATACGTGGAGCAATATAGATGGCGATAAATCCTCTAGAAATGACTAGGTGTGGTATCGTGGAAGAAATGTGTAATGGCTGCTTGATTTAAACGTCTGGAACCGCTGTGCTAAGTCCAAAGGTAAAAAGGTAAAAGGTATTTTTTCTGTAGAAATAAGTAGCTTTTATTCGCATTTTTGAGTTTTTTTCTCCATAAAACAAAGCCTGTAATTTATATCTATAATGCAAAACTTATGATTTTTTTTTTAAATTTGGATGTCGTCAAATAATCCATCACTCTCTAAGTTTTTTTTTTTTGTGAAGCTTGACTACGATCTTTCCTGATGGTAAGTTTATTAAGAGCACTCTAGCATTAAGCGAGAGGCACTTTCAGAATTTGGGAGCACGGTGTGCCCAGCCAAGGCGAGCAAAGAAGCGGCAGCGTACCATCCTTTTCTTTCTAGATTGTATTGACTAAAACCTACCTGTGTTCCATCTGTTGTCCATGTGCCATTCCAGGATATGATATTATCTGTTTGCCAAATATCATCCGAATTCATTCAACTATTTGATCTTGAAGGAGTAAGAAACTTACCCACACACGCACACATACATACGAAAGCTTTCACCCCTATAATATCAACGCGATTTATTAAACAAAAAAATTTCATCACTATTTATTTGATCCCGAACAAACCCCGGGTAAAGACATCACTAATACCCGTCAACTAAGATTTGTCCCAAAAATTGGGTAAAAAGCCTCGCTTGCACCTCTATAAGCCATCAATCACCGCCGTTCTACAGGCCACACCCTATATCCTTGCCTGCGCATCCCGAACCCACCCTGTATCAATTAGGACCGACTCGGTAAATAAGGCTTGATCCTGATTGTGCCGGCTTTGTTTTCCACGCGTTCGTCCTGCCATTGTTGGCTTTTTTTATTTTTTTTTTTCGTTCGGAACCAGTACGTTTGCCAATGTAATGTGATTCCGCTAATGAAACCCAGCTTTTATTTTTATTGGCTGTTTTTCCGACATGGCTGTGACAGACATGTTACTATTCCAATGCCTGCAAGGAAATTGTTATTGTTAACTGTTTAATAGTAATTAATTTTAATACAATAATGACATGTACCTAGTTGAAATTTATTGTTTTATTTTTTTTACGTCTAACAATATAATTATAAAATTTAATTTAACTTTTCGTATGCCGTAATTAGACACAATTAAAAAGTTATTGTGTGGATCCGCGTTCTGGCCATACAACAGGTTAATATTAATCCAATAATCAATGCAAAATAACGATAATCCAATGTAATGGTAATAATAATTCAATGTAATTTAAATTGGCTCCTTTACTGTAACTGCATTGCGTTTTTGGAATTCTCTCCCACATTCCATTCGCGACAGCCCTCCTCTGGATGCCTTTAAAAGAAGAAAATTAAAGAGCACTTCCTTTCTTAGTTGTCATAATATAAGTATATTTATTATATATATGTTAGACGTTTTTATGTACTTAGGTTTATATTGTACACTGGATCCTTCCCTCGAATGTGATCTCTCTATGTCAATCAAAGGTTTGCTGGGAGAAAACTCATTGTTGAGTTAAACCCGCCTTTGTACATAAATTATATTATCAATATATTAATGTTAAGTTTTGTGTGTACAATATTTCAATTTTATGTAATTTTATTATATCTTTTGTCTGCATGTGTAGGATAACTGAAATAAGTCTTTGGTATTTAAAATAAATAAATAATAATAATTAGTGTTTTTCAATAAAGGTTTTATATGTTTGTTATTGAAAACAGTATTGGTAATTTCTTTATGATCAGTAGGCGGGTTGGACTTTTTCATGTATGTATATAATAATTTTCATGAAATTTTTGAGTGCCTATTCTTTATTTTAGCAACTGAAATATATTTTTATTCCGAACATTTTTTCATGTTCTACCCGTAAAAGTTTAAATTTAAAACCAGTCCTGATGGAAATTGGAATTGGCTGTTGTTTTTGTATTTTAAAAGTAAACGGTTTTTCTTTTCAAATATTTACAATTGCTCAAAAACCAGTAATAATAAATAAAAAATTATATTCCACAACTTCATCAATGACAACCACCGCTCTTGGGCGGAGTGGGAGATAGTGACAGACTCTTACTGACTGAAAGACTCACCCTGTTCCTTCTAACCTTCATACCGAGGCTCGAACTCTCTTTCGGATTACCCTGGCCCCAGTAGGCTTCGACCCCCGGCTGGGCCTCTGCTGTTACTGACAACTCCTTGAGTCGACGACTTGGGTTTGGTCCGGACAGTTACCGGACGACCGGACATATAATAAACATCAAATAGCTGATAGTTTCCTTTAGAGTACTCTACACCAGTGCGGCAATCGTTGTCTATTACAATCAGCAATCAGCAACGTTCACAGGGCATATGTCTTGTTTACAGCAAACATGAAACAATACCGAAGGTCTTCTCCATACAATACACGCACACACAAATATGCTACATGTAGTATACCTTTTTAATATGAATAGGATTGACATAACGCCATGTTGTGAAGTCTAACTGTCAAATTGAATCATGTAGGGTGAGCAAAACCAGATATTTTTAAAATAAAATTTATTTACGAATAATGAAGGAAGAAAGTTTGATTAGAATTTAGTTCCTTAGTTCTGCTTATCTTTGCATCACTGTGAGTAATGATGAGTGTGTTTGTGAATGTCTGAGTTGTGGCGAATGGAAGAAGAAGGGAGATTGAGCCAACAATGAAAATAAGAAAGTACCTAAATAGTTTTTTGTAATAATGAATTTAATATATTAGCTAATTTTGCTTAAACTATAACGTTTTTTCTTCAATCAGATTTAACTGTGACTTGGTTAAAGAAAGTAATAAACCGTTATTGATACGCAAATAAGTTTTTTTTGCTAACCGTACTTTCCAATTAACATTTGGCAGGCCATTGACGTTCCTATTCTTATTTGTGAAGGAGTTACCAGACGGTTACAAACTAGCGTTCCAACCAAGGTGACCTTGCTTGTTTCAATCCGTGCAGACAGCTGTTGTAATCCATGACCTTTAATGCCCTTGGTTTTTTTTTATGGTGGGAAAGAAAATATCCAA
Source organism: Mythimna albipuncta (assembly GCA_929112965.1). NCBI lineage: Eukaryota > Metazoa > Arthropoda > Insecta > Lepidoptera > Noctuidae > Mythimna > Mythimna albipuncta. The sequence goes on from OV815963.1 coordinate 21,670,321, forward strand.
TAACAACCCCCGCTCTTGGGCGGAGCGGGAGATAGTGTCAGACTCTTACTGACGAAAAGACCCACGCCGTTCCTTCTAGCCTTCATACCGGGACTCAAGCGCCCTTTCGGATAACCCTGGCCCCAGTAGGCTTCGACCCAGCTGGGTCCCTTGCTGACAACTCCTTGAGGCACGCAAGAACAGTGCGTGCCGTCGACAACTTGGGCTTGGTCCGGACAGTTACCGGACGGCCGGACAGCGAGCGCCTACGGTGGCTGGAAATCGGGATCAGAATCCCGGTGGTGGCGGTGAGGACGCCGTTGCCTGATACGTTCGGCCTCCTCCTTTGCGAGCATTACTGCTTCACAGAAGTCGGCGACCGCCTGCCACTTCTCCTCGCTCCGGACCATGCCCATACAGCCATATGAAGTAGCGGTTACGACTTAAGTCGACATTTATTGTGTCGTAACGGAATTTATTTGTAACATTGTTCCGTAGCGTAACGTCGCCGTGTCGACTTGTGAGTCGACACCGTTTCGAAAAGTGGGGAATAATCGTAACAGAATAACAGTAACTTCCAGTCACATTGTGACGTCGCCGTGTCGACACGTCGCGACTGGTCGCGACTTTTATGCCCTCACTTGCATCGTACATTCAATCATTCATTTTTTCGTTGCGTTCATTCTATACTTGTCAATTTTTATTGTAATTCGTTCGTTTTGTGAATGTCATCATAGACAAATCTTCGCCGCCATCAGAAAAAAATGAAAGTATTTATTTACGTATTTCTGTGATAAATGCATCATAGTCGATCGAAAATCATCTGCGAAATTAAATGTATCGTGTAGTTTGATGTCACTATAATAAATTAACCGATGCGCCCTTCTGATTTAATAAAATACTTAAAATATTTTTTGTTAATGTGGTTGTTTTCAATTAAAAAATTACAAAGTATCGTATTTCCAAGCATTGCAGAAGATTTTATTGATACGGCCTATATAAATTTAACCAAAATATATTCTAGAATACTATAACAATAATTTAGATTGTGTAAAATGATGTGGATAATTTTGTATCTACTTGAAAGATGAAACCCAACACAATGTTTCGTAACTGTGTTTACATGTTTCGGCAATATGTTAAGTTACGTTACAGTGTGACTGTTTTAACAAAATGGAGTTTTATTATTTTATGTTTGCAGTGGTTCTCAACATGCTGTAAAGTTAGTTTTATCAAAAAATTTAACTAGTGAGGAAGTAACTGCCGTGCCTGAAGGATAGGTCGTAGGAACATACCTATACTGGCCTCGTGCACTTAAAATAAACTTTCAAAAATCGTAGCTTATGACGTGGGAAATATGGTCCTACGAGTGTTTCTCAAATAATCCTGTATATTATAATATTTTTTCAATAAAACTTGCTTTGGTGCTTTGGTTGCTTATGACTCATAGTTAAAAATAAGTAAATAAATCAGGTAGTAAGACTGATCCCTCTAATTAGAGCTCTGCTATAATTATAGAGCAATATTTGTGCTTCCAGCATTGAGTAAAATCTATGAAAAAAAACATGCTCGACCAGATGTTATCCCACTTTAATTAGAATAGGATTTTGCATAGTCATCAGTTTGGCTACACGAAAGGAATTTCAACGACGGATGCAGGACTGAAACTTATCAGTCACATTTTAGAATCCTGGAAGAAGTCCCAGGATGATATTAGCATATTCTGTGACCTCTCAAAAGCATTTTACTGTGTTGACTCTACTATACTCTGATCTGTAAATTACATCATTAAGGAATTCGTAGACGAGCTGCTGATCTTGTTTTTTTCAATTTTTCCTACAGGTAGCAAAAAGTATCCATAAATGGGGTGACGTCGTCGGGGTCTTTAATAAGGATAGGCGTGCCTCAGGGTTCAATTCTTGGCCCTTTCCTTTTTCTAGTAGTTTATATTAATGACCTTCCTTACATGATGAATAATTTATCAGATATAATTCTATCTGATGACACTTCTCTTATTTCTAAAGTGGATAGAAAAGATACGGATGTCTTGCGTGTCAACGAAAGTCTGGCTGTTCTTTCGAAATGGTTCGCAGCTATTAATCTCTTACTAAATGCAAATAAAACTAAATGTATATGGTTTTCATTACCGAATGAAGAAAAATAAGGCAGTTGACAGATGTCGCCACAGCTAGATTAGTTTACTATGCCTGTTTCCACAGTTTTATGTCTTATGGCATTTTATTGTGGAGATCTGCAGCTGATGTAGACTCAATTTTCATATTGCAAAAGAGAGCAATCAGGGCTATTTATAAAATGGGTACTCGCAAGTCCCTCAGAAATAAATTCAAAGAAATCGAAATATTGTCACTGCCTTCTCTTTATATCTTAGAAAGTGTTTTGTATGTCCGTAAAAACCTAGAACTTTTCAAAATTAGAAGCGATTTTCATAACATAAATACTCGTTGTAAACACGAAATTATATTACTCCAATGTAGATTAGTCAAGATCAATAAGTCATTTTTAGTAAATGGCTTACGCTTTTATAACAAGCTACCAAAAGCGGTGACTGAACTCAGCGAAGGAAAGTTCAAAACACATATTAAGCGTGTCTTAACCAAAAAAGCATATTACAAGGTTACAGACTATGTCGAAGACACGCTTGTTTGGCAATGACTGCCTCTGCATTTGTGGCCCCCTGGTAACTCATAATATTGTGTAAATGTATCTATTAACTGCTCCATCTTTTTTGTAACCTATTTTTTTTTTCTAACACATTGTTTTTGCAAAATTTTTATATTATCTGACTCCAACCACCTTAAACTCGTTAGGTAGTTATTTTGTTAACATCTCATTTATTGACAGTTGTAATTATTTTAAAAAATTCTAGCTTTTTAGGGTTCCGTAGCCAAAAGGCAAAAAACGGAACCCTTATAGATTCGTCATGTCTGTCTGTCTGTCTGTCTGTCTGTCCGTCCGTATGTCACAGCCACTTTTTTCCGAACCTATAAGAGCTATACTGTTGAAACTTTGTAAGTAGATGTATTCTATGAACCGCATTAAGATTTTCACACAAAAATAGAAAAAAAGCAATAAATTTTGGGGGTCCCCATACTTAGAACTGAAACTCAAAAATTTTTTTTTCATCAAACCCATACGCGTGGGGTATCTATGGATAGGTCTTCAAAAATGATACTGAGGTTTCTAATATCATTTTTTTCTAAACTGAATAGTTTGAGCGAGAGACACTTAAAAGTGGTAAAATGTGTGTCCCCCCCCCTCTAACTTCTAAAATAAGAGAATGATAAAACTAAAAAAAATATATGATGTACATTACTATAAAAACTACCAACGAAAATTGGTTTGAACGAAATCTAGTAAGTAGTTTTTTTTTAATGCGTCATAAATCGAAAAAAATACACTATTATTAAAACATTGATCAAAGTTACAACACATTACAAGAACTTTTATATTATGTTACTTGCTGCTACGGAACCCTTCATGGGCGAGTCCGACTCGCACTTGGCCGGTTTTTTTTATATAGCCTCTTTTTATAATGTAAATGGAAAAACACTGTAGACTCCACGAATTCTTAGATTACTTCATATTTGACTCACTTTTTTAAAACGATTATTTTTATTGTGCTTTTGAATACAACATAGACCGGTTTACACTGTTCTTAAATAATATCCATTAATACGGTAATATGAAAATATCGTAAGAACAACCACTTTTTTAAAAGAGTAACCATGGAGTTTCTTGCCGGTTCTTCTCCATAGGAAACGACCAATTTGGAACCGCGCACTAGCTTTTGATGTTTTATAAGTGCCCATGTAGGCAGTGAAATAAAAAACTTTTGAATTTGAATTTTGAAAATATCAATAATTTTATTAAATACAATAGCACACTTTGAGAACCCCGGTTGTTTTCTGTTTGGTCAAATCCAACACTACAGTATCGTAACTGTTACTACACTTGTGTAACTCCAAAAAATACTGTAGTTTAGTTTCGACATTGTGTCGACAATTTAACTTTAATATTTACACAGGAATTCAAAGTAAACACAATGTGTCGTAAATAATTTAAGAAAAAAATTGTCGTAACTTGTTGACACAGATACAACACTTATTTACTGTAACATTTTTCAGTACAAAGTGTTGATATCGTTCCTACACGCTGTAACCAAAATCCGCATCGTTATTAAGTTTAGTAACAGTTACGACATTGTTACCTTGTCTTGCTAATCTGTGACTATTTGAGAATTTTGCGACCGAAAATGGTTGTATGGGTGGCCTCAACCAAGGCCCGGCGCGAGAGGTCTCCCCCACCGATCGCCCCCACGAGGGCACGGTGATGCTCCGCCCAAGTAGGGCACACCTCGACTGTGTGCTCCACTGTGTCCTCCGGGCATTCTGTGGCGACACCCGGGCATCACTTCCGCACGAATCCGGTGCAGGAAACTCCCGAACGAACCATGTCCGGTGTGGACCTGCGTCATACGGAAGGTAAGGACACCGTGTGGTCTTTCCAACCACGCCTTAAAGAGGGGACTTACCGAACGCCCTTGGTTGGGAGACGCGTTTTCCTAACCATTGAACGTGTTGGCGCGTGGCTTACATCCAAGTAGCCGCAACACAAACCAAGCTCGAAGGTTACTTTGGTTGGAACGCTAACAACCGTCTAGGCACCACTTAGGTAGCGTCAACTGGTGGTGTGAATTACCTGAACACCCTCACTGTTTGAGATTGTGTGTATGTGTGCGTGTATTGTTCCTCGTTTGTTTTAGCCGACCTTCTGTCAAATTCTGTGTGGAATAAGACGAACTTCGGATCGGTTAGAAAGGGGAACGGTGTCCATTGACATACTAGGACCATTAGCACTGCGTTCATTTGTACCATTGTATGTTTCAGAGTAAAGATTGGAATGGATTTGTCTGAATAGAAATTGATTTAGAACTTCACATTGAGAGCTAAATGTAATAGACCAACAGGCTCCTAATGTTAAACGTTATATTTTTATATATCACATCCTTGGTGCTAAGTAAGCAGCTGTAGAAACCATCTTAAAAAAAATCTCATCGTTCATACCGCGTATATCGAAGGACTGAAATAATTTGCCTGCTGCGGATTTTCCGGCTGATTGAGGTGTCTTCAAAACTAGAGTGTATGAGCTCTTAATAAACTAGCGCGCTTAATCATCAACGATAGCACCACTGCTTACTATCAGGTGGGATCGCAGTCAAGCACTAATTTACATCAATGAAAAAGAAACCGTGATAATAATACAATCTATAAAATTTGGTGGACACCCTCAGGTTAGTTAGTGCGGTGATTTTTTGAATACTAAGAGCAACTGGTTGGGAGTGGTCAAAAATCAAGGTAAATGCATGCTGGCTGATGATTTTGTTAAACAGTGTCAAAAGTGAGTGAAACAAATACTGTCAAAAACATCTAGTGGGTATATTTAATAAGTTCCATCATCATCAAAACAGCAGAAAGACATCCACTAAATTTAATAAGTATTATCATCATCATTTGCTGCTAGACAAAAGCCTCCCATTTCATCACAATGACCCGTTATATGCGTGTTGCATCCATCGCCATCCCATAATCCTCACCAAGTCGTCCATCCAACTTTCAGAAGGCCTTCTAACGTTATGGCTTTCGGTACGCAGTCGCCACACGAGTACCTATCGGCTTTGCAGGCTTGCAGACGGCGAGCAATGGATAGCTCGCCATCCGACCGCCCGCTAGCCGTCCAGACCTAGCCCAAGACATCGTCAGCTCTCATTGATCCACACGTGCCTCAAGGAGTTGTCAGCAAACCGAACGAGCCTAGCAAGGTCGAAGCCTACTGGGGCCAATAATCTGTTTCTGAAAGAAAGATTTAGCCCCGGCATGAAAATCAACGAAGGAATAGGAGTGGGTTTTTAGTTACTAAAACTCTGACGCTATCTCTAGCTCCGCCCAAGAGCGGTATGTCATTAGATGATTGTCCCACCAAAAAAAGTACCTATCTGCTTTAGTAAGCATCACGACACTGTAATTACTCTAATGGATGCAGAAAATAGTCTGACGAACCGACATAATCGAGAGGGAAGTATCCCTCTTTTGTTTAAGACAAGAGGTATCAACCAACTTAACAAGATTAAACAGCGCCACGACAAAACCCTACATTATCCCAGCACTATAACAAGGGGTTAGAGCCCACGTAACTCGCTCAATAATGAACTATAAATCAATTTTCGCGTTAATCGCGAGTTTAACCATTCAATCTTGATAATTACAGACACAATTGAAAGACAATAGGTGCGCGAACGCCGGCGTTCGCTTGGGGTTTAATGAATTAAACTTAGTTCGCTTTAGAACGATACCGTCTTGACTTGAGTTCCGACAGCCGGGGAGCTTCCGGCTGCGTATTTGGAAACTGCGGTAGGAAATCGGGCCACGCTGAAAAAGCTACAGGCTCTGTTTTATATTTTTTATTTAAACTTCATGTACACTAGTGGTACATAGGCGGACTTAAGGCATTCTCTACCAGTCAACTTTAGGGAAAAAGACTACACTGCGGTAGATGTACATAATAAATAAATACTAGATCATCATCTTCCTGCCATTGTCCCGTTTAATTTGGGGTCGGTGCAACACGTTTTTGGGCCCATTAGGTTTCCACATATACAGTGGTTTCAGTGAGGTTTTTAGGTCCTCCAAAGTCCTTTAATAAGTGAGCCATCGTCTGGTTAGGAGCACTAAACACTTACACGTCAATTTTTTCGTCAGTAGAAACTAAATGAGGCCGATGTTTCTTAGCTGACTACCCTGTGAAGAAACACCGAAACAAAATCAGGAGTCAAAGTGTCTTTTAAAGTCCATTCATCAAACATTGTAATAGTCAGATCATATGACTGAGATTGTCGCTTGACGAAATAACCACACAGATTTGAATGGATCATGGGTACGCAATCTATTGTTCACTTTCCACTTAGGCCACTGCAAGTCACGTACGAGTAGTAGATATTCTTGAGATGAACCACTCGACTTCGTTCAAGTCGGGCGGAATTCCCACCGTGAATTTCTCAAAGCAGATTCTCAAACACGCTTTCCTATGAAACAGCAACGAAGCTTATCGTTATTCCGCAACAAACTGTTATTCGTTGTTTTAATGAAGTGAATTTAGTGAGAATTTGCTTGCTTTCCTAACTGCCATTGTTTCACTTTAGCAAATAAAAGGCAAGCCGTCCGCTTTTTTTATTTGCTGCATTAACTGCAGTTGTTGTGGCATCGTCAAATTGTTTTGCAGATAGAACTTTTGTATTGTGTGTTTATTTCTATTCTGTTTGAGAAAAGAGGAAAATAATTGAAGTTATATTCTGTGAAAGAGGCGTGCCAATTTATTTCTCCCGCTGTTTCGAAAATAAATGGAAAAAGAAGAAATGATTTCGATCTTGGGTTCCTGATAGGTTTTGAAACAGCCATATACGATGCTTTAGGTTTACAAAGGGTCACACTTTTGCCAGTTATGTTTAAATTCCATACTCGTATTATAAAGGTAATAATTTAATTTAAGCAATCTTTTCTTCTTCTTGATCTTTTTTCAAGAAAATCTCCTGTATCGTGGATGCGGTCATGTTTAATCTCTCATAAACAAGACACCCAGATACGAATGAACTATCTGTATAATTTCGATGAAATTTGATGCACGGGTACTAGTATCTCCTGAAATAGCAAATAGAATTATTTTCATCTTGGAAGTAAGTTTCCTTGGAATATTTTTCTACTATCACCCAGGCGAAGCCGCTGGCAGCAACAAGTTATACAATGACAGTATACAATGACGCTATACACTGTCACTATACATTGACACTATACATTGACAGCATACAATGACACTATACAATGATACTATACACTGTCACTATACATTGACACTATACATTAACACTTGTTATCTATATGTGTTAACTTTAGAGAGAGATTGACTAAGAAAGATAATTAGTATACCTACGGGGTTTGTTAGGTCATTTAAATAAAACGACCAAAACGGGTACCACACCTTTTGTTCTTTTGCTTTGACAGCACACAAATATTACAAAAAATATCATCAATCAATAACAGTTGGAATAAATAAATTATAGTGTATGAACATTATCATAAGAATCGCTAACAGACTATACAATGACAATATAAATTGACGCTATACAATGTCACTATACACTGACACTATACATTGACATACAATATATTACCCAAGGACCTTATTGCTTAGTCATAGCGTATTATAATCACTACATCTACGCTGCAACCAATATTATTACTTAATAATTTCCACCTCACTAAACACCACCTACATATACCTACTTAACCCGAATTTACGTACTAATTTCCAATAACACGAAGATTATGACACCGTATTGGTAATTCAATAAAGGAATAGTGTAGACAGTATAGTGAGATGTAATCAGAGTGCAGTTTGAGTGCGCTGTTATCAGACCTCACTCGCGCCCCTCTCTCGTTGCACTGGTTAATTGTGACGAGCGGGTGTAGGGGGTGAGTGGGGAGCGTGCTTAAAATACATAATACGACAAAGTTATATATATTGAAATAAAGCAGGAAAACCTATGCAAGTTGAAGATTTGTGTCGGAAATTCTCTTGAACCTGTTCAGGCTTTTGGGCCTTGTATTGTCTTCACTATTCGTTGGTGGAGAAAAACTTTAAAAAGCTAATAAATCTAAAGTGCATTTGTATCTGGAATTGACTTAGAAACACAGGTTCTTGGGTCGTCTATTTTCTGTACTATTAGATTATCCTGACACAAAGCTCACTTTAGCAAGAAAGACTGTTATTTTTCAGTAAGGATCTCATTGTTCAGTAATCACACTTGTTACCAATAAATTAACACGGCTGACAGATACTACAGCAGTGGTGGCCGAGTGGTAACGGCCCCGACTTACAAGTTGTAGGTCGCAGGTTCGAACCTAGCGAGACGCATTACTTTGTGTAATTTATTTGATCACCACTGCTCTCAAAGCGGTGAAGGAAAACATCGTGAGGAAACCGGCATGTCCTAGAACCAAAAATTCGAAGACATGCGACATCCACCAATCCGCACTGGGCCCGCGTGATGGATTACGGCCCATTCCCTCTCCTAGAGAAGAGGCCTGAGTCCCAACAATGAGAACATTATAAGGCCAAGTATGCTAGATACTGTAGTTGGTCAGGGTAATGATGGAGCCTGTTCTATACAAAGCAAACGCCTCCCTCACTTTTTTCTACTTTTCTCTGTCCATAGATAATATCTGGTAGCCAATTTTTTAGGTAGTTAGAGCGTATTACCAACCACCTCGTCGATTCCATTGCATGTAATTGAATTTCCACATTTTTTTTTAAGTGACAGAAAAGGATAGAATTAAAAAGCGTAACTTAACTCATCATCTCTTCCTGGACTTGCCGCGTTGCAGGTTCCTGGTGATCGGGAGATCACACCAACACCCAATAATGGTGACATGCGGCAGATATGACCTCCCTAGTTCCATTTTAATTTAGTGTCTAAATTCCCTATGCTTGCGATTTGGGTTTTGCAATGTTACCCCAATTAATTCCTTACTATAATACGAATCCGTGTTCTCGAATCAATAGTTCAATGAAGGTATAGTGTAGACAGCAGTGCATGCGAAATGTAATCAGACCCCAGTTTGAGTGTGCTGTTATCAGACGTCACTTGCGCTACTCTCGCTGCACTGGTTCTTTGTGGAGGGTGTAGGGGGAGAGTGACGAGCGGGCTAATGACAAACATTATTGTAGTAATGATCAAAACCTTAAGTAAGTACGGTACTTAGGTTCTAAAGTCACCACGCCTTTTTAAACATTCTCTCGACCCACTTTTATTACTTTTGGCCAAAAAGAAAGGTTTTGGGTCAAGAAGATATGTAGGTACAAGATATTCTTATAAATGAAGAGAACGAATAATGTAATGCAACCGGATTAAGTGATACTTAGCGATAAAAACGTTTAAATGTATGCTATTGATTTAAACATAAAAACATAACATCGATAGCCTTATAAAATTTCTTACTTTAGATATTTTAATTAATTAATTAAATCCCAAGCTAAACTCCTTATTATCTTCCTATTGTGTCTCTAATTACGGTATTCAAAAAGTTAAACTTATGTGCCTGGCTGGGCTTGAACCCACGATCTACAACTCGTAAGCCGGGACTGTCAAGAATAGGCCACCAATATTTGCTGGAGTTTATAAGCGCTCTGAAATGTCGTGTGACTTTGTCTATTCACCCATTCGTAAATTCAAAATAGGACATTGTATTCGCTGATATAATGACAGTTTGTTTAAAGTCGTTGAATCATATCATCCGCGATCAAGCATAATCTAATATACAAAGTAAGACGCAGTATCTTTCACCTTGCACCGTAATCATAACCGAAGAGATAGAGTAACTGGGACACCTTCAATTGTCTTGCGGATCCAGATCATAGTTTGTAGCTGACACACATCACTGTTTGTGGAATTTATTAGCATGAAACGTAACCAGTGCTTTAGTTATATAGGTACATGGTGAGACCTTATACCTGTGTTAGAACATCTAATTCGTGTGGCTGCTGATTTGCTGAAGCTTCTTTTTAGGATTCCGTAGCCAAATGGCAAAAAACGGAACCCTTATAGATTCGTCATGTCTGTCTGTCTGTCCGTCCGAAGTTACAGGGGGCGGGGGGAGTGGACATACCACTTCCCCCCCCTCCCTGTAACTTCTAAAATAAGAGAATGATAAAACTAAAAAAAATATACGATGTAGATTCCGATACAAACTGCTAGCGAAAATTGGTTTGAACGAGATCTAGTAAATAGTTTTTTTTTAATACGTCATAAATCTAAAAAATACACTATTTTTAAAACATCGATCAAAGTTACAAGAAGTTTTATATTATGTTACTTGCTGCTACGGAACCCTTCATGGGCGAGTCTGACTCGCACTTGGCCGGTTTTTTTGGTGGTAACTTATCAATTACCCCATGGTTGGTGCACTGGTTGATAGGTTGGTTGCTGCGCTGTAGGTCGCAGGTTGCATTGTCGCTATGAATAAGTATTTTTAAGGACTACAAATAGGTTTTCTGGGTCTGTGTGTCTTGTAAGTTTACATGTTTATGAATTTACGATAAAGGAGTATTGCCTAGTGTGAGGCAAAGTATTTTTTTACTCTTCCTGCTCTTTTTGACGTCAGCCATGTATTAAACTTTAACTGATTTAAACTCGGTCGTATTCTTTCAATTTTTCTTTGCGTTCTAGGGCCGCAGATACTCTTTCGAACATCCCCTCACTCCAACCAGAGCGGGAGAAGTTATTTGTTTATGATTATACGCCATTGATGAAATCATCATCATCTTCCTGCCCTTGTCCCGTTTTATTTGGGGTCGGCGCAACACGTTTTTTTTTCTTCAATTCTGTCCTGTCACTCGTCACGCTATCACTAACTCCCTTTTCTTTCATATCTCTTCTCACACAATCCATCCATCTTGTCCCTCTTCATCCTTCCGCATGTAAATTCATAACTATTTTAGCATCATGCTTTTCATCTCGCCTCTTTGAATGATATACGCCATCGACGAAATTCCTATCATAAAATAAACTACTAAATTACTAAACTAAACCACTTATATCTAAACCAGCAATAAAGCATATTTCATTTTAGTGGTCTTATGTCCGAAATGACCATCATGAGTATGATGTAATTTTTGGTATAAAAACACTAGTTTTTATTCCTATTAACAATTGGTTATACAAGTAACCTTACATTAAATAAAAAGACAAACACAATTCCACGATATTTTCTCCTATTTCCAAGATATGAAATAAAGATAACTCAAAATTACACTGTTAGCAACGGACCTAATAGCCTTAGCAGGCGATAAAAATAATATCTAAAATCGCGAATAGTTCCGAAGAAATAAATGTCCCATCGCTCTTTTAAAATGGGCCCAATTTCTCTGGCACGACCTGTAAGCACGCATGACCATTGGTTTCAGCAAACAAGATTGGACTTTAACTTGTGCTTGATAAGGTGTAATTTGGAATGAATGAGTAGGAAATTAGAGAAAAAATTGAAGTGTGCTAAGCGCAAATCGTGCCCAGCGGGAATTTGAGTAGAGCTATCAATCTTGGTTGGATGATACTTCGACTTAAGAATAGCTGGATAGGAAGTAAGTAGATGGGTTTGATACTCTGTTTATTATTTTCTATATCAATATTTCTTCTGTTTCAGTCTGAAGGTTTTTTTTTTAATTATTAAATATGCTCTACCTTTCGGAGCAAACATGGCTAGAGATCGCCCATCTTTCAATTGCTCTTTGTGTTTTTGGTCACGGTTACTCTTTCAAGCAGTCGCGTATCCCTGTTTTTCCTTCTTCTCTTTATCATAAGCCCATAAAGAACCAAAATAAACATACAAAATTACAATAAACACATTAAAATAGTCTTCACAATTAATTGCAAGTAATCTAAGCAAATGAAGAAAAAGGGGTTCTCTTACACGTTTTTTTTTTTTTGCTTGAAAAATATCAGATATTTCTGCTCTGGTATAAATGAAAGAGAGAGGACTATAAACCTATACGTTTTCTTTCAGTTGTGCTTTGCGTTTCTACTAGTCTCTTTTTTTATGGTGGGAAAAATCATGCATTGACATCCCCCGCCCTTGGGCGGAGCGGGAGATAGTGTCAGACTCTTACTGACTAAAAGACCCACCCCGTTCCTTCTAGCCTTCTTACCGGGGCTCGAGCGCCCTTTCGGATAACCCTGGCCCCAATAGGCTTCGACCCGGCTGGGTCCCTGCTGTTGCTGACAACTCCTTGAGGCGCGCGGGAACAGTGCGCGCCGTCGATGACTTGGACTTGGTCCGGATAGTTACCGGACGGCCGGACAGCGAGCTACCCATTGCTCACTGTCCGCAAGCCGAAATCGGGATCAGAATCCCGGCGACGGCGGCGGCGATAACACCGTTTCCTGATGCGTTCGGCCTCCTCCTTTGCGAGCATTACTACTTCGCAGAAGTCGGCGACCGCCTGCCACTCCTCCTCGCTCCGGACCATGGCCTCAACCAAAGCCCGGCGCGAAAGGTCTCCGCCGCCGATCGCCCCCACGAGGGCACGGCGATGCTCCGCCCAAACAGGGCACACCTCGACTTTGTGCTCCACCGTGTCCTCCGGGCGTTCCGCACAGTGGCGACACCCGGGCGTCACTTCCCTCAAATCGTCCCCCAGCACTGTTCTTACTTCCTTACCATAAGCCAAAAAAGAACTAAAATAAACTCACTCTATTACAATAAACACATTAAAGCAATCTCGAACAATAAATAGCCAGTAATCTAAAATGAGGCGTCAATTTATCTCCCAAGTCCTATCCAGATCTTGTAATCCGAGAACGAACCCGTTTCAACGTTTATTTATGTTTGGTCAACGGTTTTTGGAAAATGAAATAGATAAGGGGGTCCCTCTTCCTCGTTATCTGTTGCTTTCGACCCGAGTTTGGGACTTGGGACCCTTTCGAGAAATGCGTTTCAAGTTCCAGTCAAATTATTTTTCGTTTCGAGGGTAGTTTTGAATTGAAGATGTTTTTTTTTTTTGTGAGGGGTGTGCCGGATCTTTTCGGTCGGATGATTTTTTTCCATACTTATAATTTTCCTACTTTCTTAGACATGCAATTTTTTTGGATTTGGAATGTCAAATGGGAGTGTACAAAAACACAACTGCACGACTTCCTGCTCGAATTTATGCAGAATTAATTTTTGCTTTCTTTCACATACTGAAAGACGCAGTGTTGGAAGGCTTCCGACAAGGTGGACCGATGACCTGACGAGGGTCGTAAGAATTCGATAGATGTGACACGCATAGGACCGTTCGTTGCAGCGACATTCGGGGGAGGCCTATTGTATACCAGTGGACGTCTTTCGGTTGAAATAATAATGGTGAAATTTTTGCTCGAGTTTCTGCACAAGTATAAAATTTATCTATACACGACTTCTAGTAATTTTTACACACTTATTTTGCTTCAACGACCATCGTATTTTTACTACACATGAACACCACACAATATTTTACTTACTACGGTTTATTCAAATGTGGTTCTTTAGTATTACTTTTCAAGTCGATAAGCTCATTAGTCCTGAATTGAGCTACATGAATACTGACAAATGCTTGCAAAAAAGAACCATACAGATTTGAGTGGATCTGTCCAATCAGTGGATAGATGATTACATGTTTTCTCCTCACCACCTTTGTTGACTGGTAGAGAATGCCAAGTCTGCCTTTGTACCTATGTGTTGCATGAAGTTTTAATAAATAAATAAATAAATAGATCCACTCAAATCTGTTTTGTTCTTTCCTTAATTCTTAAATCTTTATTGTACACAAAGAATTACATAACATGTAGAGATACGGACAGTTCACTTACAAAGGCGAGCTTAAATCAGCAGTGTCCTTAAAAGACCATCTCAGACAGATTAGCGTCTGAAACGGCATAGTTCTCAAATGATTTCACCATTACATTGTTCAAAACGTGTAAATGTGTTTTTAAAACATGTAAGTTAAATATGTCTTATTTATGCCTTAGGCACTTAAAAACTTTATAAACAGTACGAAACCAACCAATCCAAAAAGAAAACACAGTCTCAGTGGAATCGATCACATGTTATCTCGATCGCAGATTTGGGATCCAATAAGACCTCCTTTTTACCAGAACTGGGCATTTATCTTACGGAATGGGATCAATTTAGAACTCTGCTGAGTACTTTATGTGAATATACCTATTATACACAAAATACACGCATTGTTGGGTTATTTTATGGGTAATTTTGGATATATTTCCAAGATTTATTTGATTCGTAAATGGATTCTGGGTAAGCTATTTATTGAAAGGAAAGCTCTTATATCTTGATAGATATTCTGTATTTATTTGTCATATAACGATTTATTTCTAAGAAGCAAGTTTATGTAAATACACTATTTCCTATATTAACTACCCTATTATATTTTAGATGCTACCATAGTTTATAGATATAATAAGAAATTGACCGCCTTCAGATGTCTGCGTTGTGCAATTTTTTATTCTATTTCAGTTCCCTTCATAACCTACAAAAACCTGAGATCAGAAACTTTACTTCAAATATACATTTTTTTTTTTCAGATTTATTTATTTGCATATGTGTAGATAATATACATGGTAAGATGCTTATTATAGGTGTTACATAATATTTTTAGCTCAACATGTATGACCATGGCTGGTGTATAAACTTGGTCTAAAGACAATAAGATTTTAAACATACAAAAACCAATAGTATCAATGTAAATAACAACAATTATCATTAAAATTAAATTAAAAATTTAGAATAACAACCTAAATAGAATATTATTCAGTCAGTAACTTTAGAGCGATTTATCATTTATGAATTCATTAATATTATAATAGGCTTTTTCTGGCAGTATTTTTTTTAATGTTTTTTTTTTTAATTGGTCAGTATTTAATATCTTTGTATAGTTAGGAATATGATTATAAATTATTGGCGCTCTGCATATAACGCTCTTACAGAGTAGCGCAGTCTTAGCTGACTGATTCCATATTACAATATAAAAAATATTGTAATATAGAATTCGAGAAATCAGATGGGGGTTATTTCTGACAAATAGGGCTACTTCCAATTTATAAAGTGACGAAAGTGTGAGAATTGTATGCTTTGTAAAAATAAAAAAAAGTATTACGTATTAAGTGCCTTTTGAATAGCTAAAAAAAAGTGAAACTAAGTCGCACCTTTCAAAGCGTAGATCTCTATGGAGAAGAACGTGCAAGAAACTCCATGGACACTCTTTTAAATCATATAAGTATCATCCGAACCCTGAGGACTATTCTTTAAAAAGATGAATATTAACGTTACCAAGTCTATATAGGGTGACTGGCAATTAGTGTACGATACTTCAACACGTGATTGTGCTCATGATAACAAACAATTTTTAGTATGGGAGCAAAGCCGAAACCGCGAAAAAAATATCAGCTGTTCAGTACATTTATGTATGTCTAATGTACTGAACACATTTCGGCTTTGCTCCCATAATAAAAATAAATAATATATTATATAAGAACGCGTCTTAATGGTTTAACTAAGTGGTGTTAAATTGTTGATACAAGCGTTTTGTTCGTGAACGATTACCGTCAGTTGAGGCTGGTCTTCCTCAGCTCCATTTTATCAAGATAGCACCTGTTTCATTGACTCTACAGATTATTTAACTATGCAGGCATTTAACATAGGTACAAAACCAAACCAATTTTACATAACGATATCCACTGGGAGTCAATTTGCAAATAATTAAACTACTGAACTTCACTTGAAAAAATCAAAAACTTCCTACTAGATATTTTAGTAACTAAACAAGTCTACCAGATTGTCTTATAATCCAAATTCAAATTCTACAAATTATTTGGGCGCAACATCGCCGTGCCCTCGTGGCGTGGTGATCGGTGGCGGAGACCTCTCGCGCCGGGCCTTGGTTGAGGCCCTGGTCCGGAGCAAGGAGGAGTGGTAGGCGGTCGCCGACTTCTGCGAAGCAGTAATGCTCGCTAAAGTGGAGGCCAACCGCATCAAGCAACGGTGTTCTCGCCGCCACCGGGATTCTGATCCTGATTTCCGGCCACCGTACGCGCGGGCTTGCTTGCGGACAGTGAGCAATGGGTAGCGTCCGGTAACTGTCCGGACCAAGCCCAAGTCGTCGACGGCGCGCACTGTTCCCGCGTGCCTCAAGGAGTTGTCAGCAACAGCAGAGGCGCAGTTGGGTCGAAGCCTACTGGGACCACGCTTAGTTTCGAAAGATAGCTCGAGCCCCGGTTTGAAAGCTTGAAGGAACAGGGTGGGTCTTTTAGTCCCACCCTGTTCCTTCAAGGGCTCCGCCCAAGAGCGGGGGTTCTCATTGCATGATTTTTTTCCCACCATACAAAAAAAAATCCTAAAAATTATTCTAGCTATCTCGTCCTATAAAACCCTCAAAGCCAACATAACAATAAAACACAATTCCGGAAGCAACATACGTCAAGCCGCGTACCGGAAGTGACGGCGAACATTATAAATTCAAGCGGAAACGGTTCCCAGCGGTTAAATCACACAGAAACATCGCGGGTCGCGGGATAGGCTTTGAACAGAATGCATAGCACTCATACAGCTTATACCGCCACAGGGATGGAGGTATTGTTAATGTTTTGTTTCGAGCTTTCTTTGTTGGTATTCTTAGGTTTTAGGGACGAAAAAAGGTTGCTTTTGTTGTGGGAGGCAGTAAATGTAGGTGATACAGCGGTTTTAAAGCTTCTGCGGACGATGCGACAATGATTCGACGACACTTTTGCATTAAAATCTGTGAAAACTTTTGGGAAAAAAAAATCGATTTGTATACGTAGAAGCATTTTAAAACATCTTTCTACATGGGACCCTTAACGTTGGATAACTTGGTGTTGCATGCACATTTAATTCAGAAGTAATATTATTTATTTAAACACCTTCTAATACTTACAACTCCTGCCGGGAATCTTTAAGTCAAAAGTGAATAGGCTGCACCTAGGTACAATTGCCGCCACGGATCTTAAGCGCTGGCTGCGAAGTGAGACGCGGGGGCGGTGAGTGTCAGTGAATGGCTCGCCGCGCCATTGCGTCATAGACGACACTCATGACTCACTCCCTGCGCTGCTGCACTTATGTAACAACGACGACGATTGGCTCGTCAATGTATGGAATGCGCGAAGCGATCCCCACTCTGACGCCGAGCGCTCAAGATCCGTTTTGGCAATTGTAAGCGCGCTCTATGGTCGACCGCATCGTCACTTTCATCAGGTGAAATAGCGGTCAAGCGTAAACCTATCGACAACAAAAAAAAAATCTTAAGTTAAACACTCTTAAAGTACTCTGTGCAGAGCACTCATATGCTTCTGGACAGAGGTGGGCCAGTTGGAGTGAAAGCCGCCATGACTCATGCACAATGGTCCACCAAGAACTAAGAGCGGATACCAGTTCACAAAGATTCAAGAAGACCCCTAGGATCTGTCAAGAATGATGAATAGGTTACTTCCAGGCACACGTGCTCCATCGTCGACCATAACTGTTATCGTATACTTACTATCAGGTTAAGCAGTGGTCAAATGCGAGCCTATCGAATATTGTTCCCGTGCGCCTCAAGGAGTTGTCAGCAACAGCAGGGGCCCAGCTGGGTCAAAGCCTACTGGGGCCAGGGTTTAGCTCCGAAAGAGAAGCTCGGCCCTGGTATGAAAGGCAAAAACGAACGGGGCGGGTACTAAAAAACCCTCCCCGTCCCGTTCCGCCCAAGGGCAGGGGATGTCATTTGGATGATTTTTACCCACCAAAATAAATAATCAGTTCTTTGTTTTGAGATCTCTCTTGACCAACACAAATGCCCATGTCCAAGGACATCTATATATATAAAAATGAATCCCTGTTTCCCTTGGTTTCGCATCACGCGTAAACGGCTGGACCGATTTCGCAATTACTTTTTTTGTTGTGTTTTTTTAATGTGAGAAGGTTCTTATGGAAAAAAAATTAAAATTAGGGTAGTGTAGGGTAGAGTAGAGTAGGGTATAGTAGGGTAGAATAGGGTGCAAAAGAGCAAGGAAGAGCGGGAGCGAAGCTGCGCGGACAAAAGTTAATATTTTATAAAAGTAATCCTTATTTTGAATTTATACATGAAAACCAGCTTTGAAAAGCAAGCGATCCCTAAAGACGTTTCCTCAAAATAAACATTTCAAAAACCGCAACATTTATGTGCAAAAATTCTTAAATATACCAACGTTGATTCAGTGTTCTGCACTCGACGCAAATGTGGTACGGGTTAAATCATTCGGAAACCAACACTACCTCGGCGACTGAGAAAATACGTCTCGCAGGTTGGAGCGAAAAACGAAGGCTTTGAAAGAGAAACGAGGTTTTAAAGGTACGTTTAGACGCGAAGAGTTTCTCGACTGGCGAGAAGCGGAAATAAATAATATAATATTAATAATTGCCATTTATTATCTCTTCACAAAGATGACTTAAAGTTAATTTTGACAAGACAATGTCTCAGCTGTATTCCACCTCTATAAGAGACTGGTGCCTGTTAAATTTTTTTGGGAAAAACCTGTGTTACATGTCACCAGGTTTCACAGCTAAAATTAACTATTATAGATTTACCGTGCAAGAGTCGAGATTTAATAATAATGAAAAACTTTACTATGCTTCATACAAAAATAGAATTAGTAATTAAAATAATAAAAATAAATGTCCAAGCGAGATTAATTAAAGCTGCAAACACGCCTGATTAGTACATTCAAAACGAACGTCGCGTGGCGTGGATCAAGTGTAGCTCTACAAGTCTAGTTTCCATAAAAAAAATATGGAGACCGACGCGCCAAGATTGGCGTGTGTCACACGTGTGCGCCGTGAAGTTCAACCTAGACTCGCTAGGCGATTATCACGCACTCAATGTCTACAGTTTAAGACGTTTTTTGGGAAAGAGTTTATGGCTATGGACAGGAATTATTGAAAAACAATAGTGAGGAATACGCTGAAAAGGCGACCACTGCTTACAGGCATAAAGCAAACTATAAAACTCATAAAAATAAGTGTAGTGTAGCAATTAAGTAACTCAATGGTTGTACTTATGTAGTAGAATAAAATCATCACCTTTATTGTTATAACATGAAGAAGATGCGATGCCAAATTATGACTATATACGCACAATTGAGTGCATAGTCAAGTAAGAAACACAATCTCAAATGTCATAACAGAGCACTACCATTTGACGGCAATTGCACCAATTTTTTTATTGTTGATAGGTTCGCGCTTGACCGCTATCTCATCAGATGGAAAGTGACGATGCGGTCGACGATGGAACGCGCTTACTAGAAGTAGGTTACTTCTTTTCATTCTCTTATTTTCCAATGATATCAAGAGAGATAAAATATTATACATATTTATCCACGTTTTAGTCCTATAATTAGGATAGAAAACGACAAAAGTTAACAAAAACCTAGAATGCACAGAGCAACTGAAAGAGGATGAGTAGGTTTTGATCAGTAAAAGTTTGACTTTCCCTCTCGCTTTACGCAGAGCGTCAGATTGATCATTTCCATGATAGAAAACTCGCCAAGCTACTATGCTATGCTTTGACAACCCAAATTCCAATTTACTAAAACGCTATCATCAAAAATGACCAGCAAATTCTCTCTCAATTATGTGTACAAGTTAACAAGATTCAGGCGAGAAAATTTCCACATGTAACCGACCAATTAAAATAGAAACGAGAATTTCAAATATCGAATAATGTTACTAACATTTATGATGACATGTTTTTATATTTTCCGAGAGGTCTGATGTTTATGTAGCGTTGATTTTGTCGCATTTTTACGGCTTGATGTATGTTATTGTACTCAAGGAAAAAGTTACGCTCGTTTCCTAGAACTTGAATAAATATCCACTCAAGTAAAGAGTGAAATGAATAGCTAGTAGATACTTCTTAACACGAGTCTTATGATTTCTTACGTTTTTTTTTTTTTGGCAAAAATTCTGTACAAGCGCTACAACCAAGTGCTATAAGTTTTTTGTTATTACACACAAAAGCAAAAGAATACTTTTACCATGGCGCATAATGTTCCACGCGCGCCTCAAGGAGTTGTCAGCAAACCGTAGGGGCCCAGCAGGCTCGAAGCCTTCTGGGGCCATAGGTGATACGAAAGAGATCCCCGGGGTCTTGGAACAATGGCAAAGAAGGGACAGGATTGGGTTTTTAGTCAGTAAAAGTCTGATACTATCTCCCGCTCCGGCCAAAGGCGGTAAATGTAATTTAGATGATGTTCCTTCTCAAAAAAAATGCGCCTAGGTGAATTTGGGTTTTCTAAAGTCTACAAACCTTAGAGGTAAAAATAAATCCAAAGGACATAGTGCACAATAAAAACTTAAAACTACCTAATAATAGTTTTTTCGTCACTAAAATGGCAAAGGAAAGGACTACATTCGGAGTTTCCTAACGACATGATCGAATCAGCAATGAAGATTTTTTTTTCATTTTATTGAATTCGGGGTTTTGAATAAAGGAATGATGATATCTGCAGGACGACCAACGTTAGCGTCATAGCCTGGAGAATCACCAAACTTAAATGGGCAGGCACATAACGCGCAGAACCGGAGGTTTCTGGAGTAGCGAGAGACTAATGGTAGTGGTAGACTCATGGTGAGAGTCGCGGGATTCCGATGGATGCGTAATAACTTGGTGAAAGCATGTGTCCAGCAGTGTCCGTACTGTTCCACGCGGGCCTCAAGGAAATGTCAGCAACCAGGGTCGAAGCTTACTGGGGCCATGGGTGAAGTGAAAGAAATCCCTGGGAACCTGAAAAGATGGCAAAGAAGGAACACGAATGGATTTTTAGCCAGCAAAAATTTAACACATCCTTATGCTACATCATTGGATGATTTTCACATCTAAAACAAAGCAATGGACGTCTTTCGGCTGAAATGCTGACTTACTTAAACTAAATACATATGTGAACAAGCACATAATATGTCACGTATGTAAGTACTCTTTTTTAAATAATATAGTCAAAACCTAACACAATGTTATGCCCAGCTAATGGAATAACTGCTGAAGAAAATGTTGGTAAGCAATTAATGTAACTTTACAAATGAAATTCATTCTTATTCTGAAAATAATTTACAGTAACAGCTTCCTTTTACGTTCATAATACTAAATTAAACCTTTGAAATATAATTAAAATTTCGCAACACAGAAAGCCATTGCTTTTATCCTTAGTAGCGTGCATAACCATTAAGGGCGTGGGCCTACTGCGGCACACGGAGAAGCTACGCACGTGTATTATACTTTGCTTTACAAGAAAATAAATGTGGTTGTATCTACTGCAACTCACTGAGAAGCTACGCATCAATTGACGTCATTGATAAATGCGTGGCAAGCTCGAATATAGGCGGTTACATAGCTCAACGCTGTCGACGTGAGTCTACGTTTTTACTGGAGTACACGTATATGACCCACGACTGACGCAGTTTTCAGTCATACACCTCCCGCAGTGAAGCCCGTGTCCATGGATTGCAGTGGCACGTGCGTAGCCTCTCCGTGTGTCGTGCCACGCTACACATAGTCGTGGGTCTTCGTGTACCTACTCCTCCACGTTGTCAAGCAAATTAATACACGTAGCTAAAATGCGCCACGTGCCCGTGCACAGCATGCGCCGCGGTGGGCCCGCGCCTTAAAAGTTGTGTATTTCTGTTAGCACAATTAAAATAATTCTGTGTTTCACTACGATCTGATATCACGACTTCAGGAAGTTTTCAGTTGCTTCCGCAGCGGTCCCGTCTTCACATTCTATTTCTCCTGTTTATTTAAAATTTGACTATAAACTTTAGAAGGTAGAGTTCAAATTTCCTTGAAGATTGTTTATACAACATTAGTTTTCGTATTTGTGAAACCCGAAATACGTGTCTAATATTTTTATGTAAAGAATCTGTGTACAAAATTTCATAACTGTACGATGAAAAATCGCGAAGTTATAAGCTTCCTGGTTGGGCTGACCTGGTTGGCCGCACAAATACATGATCACCGGGCCACCAGAGCGACTGAGGAATTGTTCTACTGCCGGACACAGTTGGGTGTGCACTAGTGTCTAATGTCCACTATAACCTGCCGTTACCTGTGTTGTAGTTAATGTCTGTGGTGTCCAACTTGCAACCCATTTTAAAAATTTTTGGAAAAAAAATTAACAAATGTAAAAATTATTGGAATCGATTCAGTTACTAATTCTGAATAAACTGTAATCAGGTTTTGCATAATCTACACTAATATTGTAAAGTGCTTAAGTTTGTTTTTTTCTTTTTTTGTTTATAGGAGATAATCTCTGGAAGTACTGGTCCGATTGCAAAAATTTTCTCACCAATTGAAAGCTGATTTATTCTTGAGTTATATAGCCTATATTTTAGGTGTTCAAAAGCTATACTATAGTTTAGTTAGCTAGTCTAGGAGCAAAAATAGCGGTTAGATAAGATAAAGTGAACAGAATTGTATGTAGATTGAGTTGTTCGAGCAACGTTCGAGTATTTGTGTTCGTTTCCCGGAGCTCGGTGCATGTCAATGAGGTTCCATTAAACTTAGAACATTTATTTGCTACCAGTATATAGTGCATCTATCCGTCTACCTCATTACCAGAATGTGTAACTTCTAAACAATTGTTTTAAGCTATTGCATAGCTTCTATCGCGGGCCTTGAGCGTGGAGACCGAATCCAGAAATTCCGTGACGAAAATAACCTAACACCCGCCACTCATTTGTTTTGAGCGTGGTGACTGATAAGAAAACAAATGAGTGATGCTATGCAATAGCTGTACGCAGCACTCCCCGAGTGCCACACGTCTTTTTTTTGTCTTTTTTTATAATTTTATGCTGTTTAACCTAGAGGCAAGGCAAAGAGAGAACATAGGAGTGGGTTCTAGTTAGTGAAAGTCTGACAGTCTGACACATTCTCCCACTCCACCCTAGGGTGGGAGAAGTCATTAGATGCTTTCCCGATTAAAGAGGGGCATTAGTGGCAAAGTGGTAACGGCCGCCCGCTTTGGTGCCTTTGTGTTACATGAAGTTTTAATAAATAAATAAATAACATCCCCAACTTACATGCTGTAAGTCGCGGGTGTAAACCCAGCCAGGCGCATTACTTGGTGAAATTTATCCCATCACCACTGCTGTCAAAACGGTGAAGGAAAACATCGTGAGGAAACCGGCATATCCAAGAACTGAAAATGCGAAAACATGTGACATCCACCAAACCGCACTGAGTCCGCGTGGTGGGTACGGCCCACTCCCTCCCCTAGAGAGGAGGCCTGAGTCCCAGCAGTGGTACATTAAAGGCTGATTATGCTATGCTACGAGTATTATGCTTATATTATAGAATAAAATGTATGAAACGCATCCAAAAAAAATCCGCGAGCAAAAATTCCTAAGTTGATTGGCCATTTATAAAAACTCATATTTCGTAGCAGCAAATCTACATAAAAAATCTCACGTCAGTGTTTGTTGTCTAACTGCGAAATGCCTTGACGGATTATTAAAGCTTTTTTTGTACACACATACAAAGGTTAAAAGCATTTTATTTCAAATAAACCATTTACAGGCATTTTTGAAATATCAAGAAGTCAGTCGGTCAGAAAAATAAAGCTTATTTCCAAAGCGTAAATCTCTATAGAGAAAAATGTGCAAGAAACACCATATTTCAATTATCTCGTTTAAAAGTTTCTTGTCACTACTATATGCGAATAAATTGTTAATAAAGTAAAAAAAAAAACTGGGCAAGTGCGAGTCGGACTCGTGTACTGAGGGTTCAATTCCCGAATTGAGTTATGAAGATTTTTCTGAATAGCAAAAATCTTTTTTGTGATGTAACTACAAATTTAAAGTTTTCAGATTTTTGACTTGCGCTATGACACCATGCTTCCTGCCAAATTTTAAAATTCTAGGTCAACAGAAAGTACCCCTATGAATTTTGATTCCCTTAAAAGCGTCGAAACATACGTTTTTTGCGACATAAACGGCCGTATGTTTTTTTTCACAGCCAAGGAGCCACAGCCCTGAGTACATGGTTTTAATTTCACCTCGATACCTTTATGCGTTCTCGAGATAAAGGGTCTTGACAGTGAGACAGACAGACAGACAGACAGATGGACAGATGGACAAACAGACAGACAGACAGACAAACGGACAGACAGACGGACAAACAGACAGACAGACGAACGGACGGACAACAAAGTGATCCTATAAGGGTTTCGTTTATTCGAAACCCGTAAAAAGACAAATTCTACAAGTGGCTTTATTTTAATTCTAAAATAAGGCCACTGGCAGTCGAAACCAAGATACAGTAGTTAGTCCAACTTAAATTATTTACATTCCTTTCCACGTAAGCTTCACTTACTCCACTTAGCACTTAGACCCCCAACTAGTTCATATCACGCCCCATGACTCCTCACACATTCCTCCACACTAAGATTTATCACCCGGCGTCGTCCGTGTCCTGAATTTCAATGTACCCCCAGTGGACCGGCTGATTAAATTTTTCAGCATGAAATATATGCCTTATAATACAACACGAAGAGTTCTGGAGTGAAATTGAATGTGACCACGGAAAATATGTGGGCTTTGATTAAATTTTTGAGGGTATCTGAAGGAATGGAAAGGAGTTCGATGCTATTGGTATATTTTTTATGTATATTTTTGGATTTGATATGAATTGATTAACTGTAGAATTTGTAATATTAGAATAATATGATTTAGAGTTTTTTTTTCTTAAAGTGAGTTGCACCATTTAACTATAATGATAACAAAGCCGTTGACAGTTGTCAATTCATCGAATTGACCAATAGGCGGCCGTTTCACAGCTGGTTATGGTTTGGTTATCGTTATAGTTAAATGGTGCAACTCACCCTTAATTATTTTCGATTACTTTTGTTTTATTTATTATCTCTTCTTTGTATTGTAAAATATAATGTGTCACACAAAACTTTCCATCTGCCTAACCTGCTATTTTTTTCTGTTTTAAAATGTCACAGAAGTTTATTTATTTATTTAAAGTTTCATGAACAAAAAACTGTACAAAGGCGGACTTAATGCCTTAGGCATTATCTGCCAGCCGACCTTAGGGTGGTGCAGAAACATAACATGGCAGGCGCAACTTAATAAATAGACAAAACCGAAGAAAAACAAATACAATAGTAAATACATACTTAGATACATACATATCAATAAACAATGGTAGGTTTAATGGTTTAATTATAAAAAAATATCAAAATTGATGAATTAAAAATGTGAGTGTTATTCGCCGAACCCTTAGGCATTTCATAATATATTTTATTATCGAGGTAGGAAATAATCAGAAAACTGCTCCCATTCTGAGTGGTGCGAGAGGGAATGACCAACTTTTACTAGCAAAAACCCACCTGTGTTCTTTCAATTGCTCTTTGAAACCCTCTCAATCCAGCAGCCCTTGATACAGTCGAACTGTTAAGAAAATGTCTATCCATAATAATTGGCACAATATTTTTTTTACTACTACTAATAGGCTCATGCGTGCGGCATGCGTAGCTACCAGCATGGAAGGCTCGAGTGGGCCACACAGGCGCTTCGTTAAAATGTCGCGGCACGGCGCGTCGCTCGTGTGGAGAGCCTCTAGTGTCCTGCAGGACTTGCGGCCTTTTGAGAGCGGACATAGACTACGAGAGGGTTTAGACTAGCCTGAAGTAGAGAGTATTGTTTTTAGGGTTCCGTAACTCAAAAGGAAAAACGGAACCCTTATTTAATTTGATTTTAATTTAGATTTATCTTGTTTTTAATTTATTTAATTTGATTTTAATTTGTAATGATTTTAATTAATTTTATTTTAATTTAGTGACTTTGTTTTGATTATTTTAATTTAATGTATTTGATTAGGTTTTAATTGTATGTTTTAATATTTAATGTTATAATTGTGAAAATAGGTACTTTGACCTGAATAAAGATTATTATTTTATTATAGGATCACATTGTTGTCCGTCTGACTGTCTGTATGTCTATCTGTCAAAAGACTTTCTTGGGAACGCATTGAGGTATCGAGTTGAAATTAAAACTATTCTCACTCACACTATATACTCAAGTCTGCGGTCCCTTGAAGCTGTGAAAAAATCAAACTTCTAAGTTAATGAAAAAAAAAGTAAAGCCGTGTAGATCGCAAAAAACTTAAATATATTTCGATACTCTCAAGAGAATCAAAATTCATCTCGTTGACCCAGAATTCTGACATTTGGCATAAAATTGTAAAGTTGTTACGTCACAAAAAAAAACTTTTCCGTGATTCTGAATATTCATCGAAACTCCATTTGGTTGAACTACTTACGTAAAAGTAAGTTTACACGGAAAACTCAGTGTGCGAGTCCGACTTGTACTCGGTTGATTCGGTCGGTCGATCGGAGATCGGTTGACTACAGGATTTTGTATTTTTTTTAATAAAAGTAGCCTATTTACTCCTTATTACATCAGCTTCCGGCCAAAAAAGTCCCGTCAAAATCGGTCCAGCAATTTCAGAGATTAGCCCGGACAAACAGACAGACAAAAAAAAAAAATATTTTGGTGTACATACCGTAATATATATATATATATATTCATATGCATGTAGTAAAAAGCAGTTATTTCAATATTACAAACACACACTCCAATTTTATTTATAAGTAGAGATGTAGAAGATGTATAGATAAGCTCGCGTTTGACCACTATCTCACCTAAAGGATAGTGATGATGTGGTCGACGATGGAAGGGCTCCATCGTCGACCACATCATCAATTTCCTTCCTTTGTGTAGGAGTAACTTGTTCGGTGCGTGAGTGCGATTTGTCAGAAGTATCAAATACTGGGGCCAGGGTTATCCGAAAGGGCGCTCGAGTCCCGGTATGAAGGCTAGAAGGAACGGGGTGGGTCTTTTAGTCAGTAAGAGTCTGACACCATCTCCCGCTCCGCCCAAGACCGGGGGTTGTCATTGAATGATTTTTTCACACTGTAAAAAAAGAATTATCAAATAAATAATTGCAGAGATCGGTTCTGCCTGCTAGGGCCATGGGGACTTTCAGAAAAGAAAACCATGCATGGTCCTTGAACACACAGAGCAATCAAAAGATGCAGGAGGACTTTAGTCAGGAAACTTGCTCTCACACTCCACCCGAGCGGGAGAAATCATCTCATGAATAGGGTAGTTTCTAGGGTCAAAATAATAACATTTTATTTAGTCCGTATTTTAGATTATAAAAAAATATTGGACACGTATTTTTCTTTTTTCGATTAGACAAAATATAACAAAGATATAGTCCATTAAAGTTCGTGTGACGTCACCCCGTGCGAAAAAATGTAGCACGGCGTGACGTTACACGTATTTTTAATGGGCAATATCTTTGTAATTTTTGGTTTAATTTACAAATAAAAAAATAAGTGCTCTTTATTTTTGAATAATCTAAAAGACGGACTAATTACATTTTTTACAGCAACTAACCTATTTATCACCTCAAAAAAAATGCGTTTATTCCAATCATTTCCACTCGACGAATACAGCCACTTCTATCCATTCTAAGCCTCTCAACCACAGAGCATCATTAAAATGTCGCTCCGTACTCCACCGAGTGGCTGCACACTGGAGCACTCAAAGCCTCGGCGAATTTATTATTTTTGTTTCTTTATACTTATGTTTTTCATTTTTTTTTTTCGGAGTAGAATCGCTTTGGTATCACGTGGTGGCTTTGTTCGAATTTGAGTGTTGTTTTTGATGTTTCAGTGGTGTGAGCATTACTCTGTGTTAAGGCTTATTTTGCAAATGTTTGGCGTTGCTATAATACTAGCTTTTGCTGAGGCTTTACTCGCGTGAAAGTTGGAAATTAACTAAGAAGAATAGAAAGGCTTTTGGTCTAGGAAAACTTTTATTCGGAATAGTCACAACACAACGGTTACAAAAGCAAAATAAAAGAGAACAAAAGTACAGATAGTGTGGAGCGTGGTCGTACCAGAAGGGTGGGGGAGTACATACTTCTGGAATAATATCGAATTCTAGGACATGGTCAACCCCGTGCCAAATTTCATCAGCGGTTTCTACGTGAAAGAGTAACCAAACATACAAATACACGATCTCCTTTATAATATTTGTGTTAATTGACTTATCTACAACAAAAGATAAAGAAAGAAAGAATCCTGCTTTCTCAATCAAGACTACACTTATAACATCGCTACCTATTTTTCCTGAAAGCAGACGATTTTGGTAAACCTATATTTTTTTTTATTAATATAAACTAGGGCTAGACTGCCCTTCCACCTGATGGTAAGTAGTGATATTTAATACCAACAGGTACAAGCCCCTCTTATAAAGATTCTTGACAACTAGGAGCTTAGAATTTTGTAATGGAAACCCCAGCAATACTTTGATTGGGTAAGCTTCAATCGCGTTATGAAGTCCTTGGTTTAAGAAGTGGTTACAGTAGCGCTATAGTGTCCTCACTTTTGGCCTGAAGTAGGTCCTTATCGTGCACGATTGTTTCAGGAGATTCCTATGTCGGATTTGGTGGGAAGAAACCACTATGGTTATCGTTATGCAGATCGCCCGGAGGACCCGGTGGAGTACACCGTACATGTCTGCCCCGCTTAAGTATGACAGCAATTTCATCGAAATCCGTTCAGCCATTTCAGCAAGAAGGAGTAACGAATATATACACAAACACATATACATACATTCGTCCTTGTAATATTAGTAAGAAAATAAAATTTTGACAAAAATCAATTTCATCTTTTTCGACCTATTTTTAAAAACAAAATTAGAAAATTAAAAAATTTGGGTAGGAAATAATAATATTACCTAATAATACTACATAATAATAATAATATAGGTGACTGGATCAAGGGCTTAATTCAGAGAGCGGTACTCCTGGACACGGCTCGTATAGTAAGGAGGTTCCTTTTTCTGGAGACCGCCGGTAGCTTGGACCCTGTTCCCGATACCGGTGGGATACTATTTTTTATTTAATTTTTTTTTTTCACTTAAATATTTAAAGATATAACTTATGTATATTGTAATGAATAAACGAATAATATAATACTGAACAATTTCAATTAAATTAAATGTAAGAACTTATTATACTCGTATCTAAGATATGCTATTACAACTTTGTTTGCCTTATAACAACTGCACCTATCTTCTCCCATAAAATTTTGATTACGACTCACTAAAATACAATACAATGCAGAATACATTTTAGTTACTTCATCTGTTTACGAGCAGAAACTATGTGAGAATTCTCCGTAACGAATCTACATAGCATCAAATAGAAGTATGTACTGCCAACGAAACAAATTGGTTTGCAGGATAATGATGTTATCACGATGACAAGCTCGTCATAATTTTCCCAACCACGGTAAATTCTGTAAGCTAGAATAAAAAAAATTATAACCACCAAAAAATGCCTAGGCAACGAACAGACAGTTGGTGAACACTAAGGTGAGAGCGAAAACTAATAACTGAAATAAAATATTATATAATGATACTACACATGCACAAGGCGTTGTAAAGAATAATGCGTATGATGACGAAAGAAGTGAAAGAAGGAACTAGTACAAGTTAGTGAAAAAATATGTCTTTGTATTGCTAATTAGTTGTAACTAGTGAAATGAGGGTGTACGATAGGTGAGAGCTGTTGTATTATTTGAAAGAGTCACCAAAGCTCTAGAAGGCAAAGGTTATCAGCAATCCAGAGTGGAAAAAGTTATTTAATGATTTCCTAACTCAAAAAAAAAAGAACTCAGCGCTGATTTGTAAAAATAGTGTGTTTGTGTTTTTCTAACTGAAAAATCATTGCACCTTTGAGTTTGGTCAATTAGTCTGACATTCTTCTTTCTGTCCAGAGCGACAGAAGTTATTTGATGATTTTCCACCCTCATAAAAATGGGTACACAATAGGTATGTCTAACTTTTCAAAGAATACAGAAGATGCTGTGTAATGTAATGTTTGCAACAAACTTGGGTAAACAGCAATCTGTTTCGGTGACAGTACTCGAGAACTACTGACCCGTTGAAGACAAAGTATGTGCTCAGAGAGTATTACGAAAATGTGAGCACTATGTACACTCGTGTGTAAGATATTTTACACTTAGTGAAATTGTTGAGCGCTCCTATTTTTTATGCAACTTACGCTTTTCAAGAAATGTCTATGATAAGTCTTGCTCTGTACTTTTATGTCAATAATATATAAAATAAATAATAAAAAAGTACTGTAATAATTTGAACATTTGCGAGTAATTGTAATTGAAAGGTTCTGGTGTGGCGACCGCGTACCGGAAGACGCAGCATTGGAAGGCCGCCCACAAGGTGGACCGATGATCTGGTAAAGATTGCGGAAATCCGATGGATGCGAGGCGTACAGGACCGTTTATTGTGACGACATTTGGGGGAGGTTGGACATATGTCCAACAGTGGATGTCTTTCGGCTGCAATGATGACGATTATAAAGTTTTGGTCCTAATTGAGGCGTTGTTATGAACGGTTATAAAAAATGCTGCAAGCTCCCTTCAGATGACGCTACATTTATAACTCCATTATTTTCATTGTATACTGTATCTCAGTGCAACAATCTGACTCCTAGCTGGAGACGCCCCCAGTGTCGAGAGTCGCAGGCCGACTTTCGGCGGTTTCCGGACGGTGAGCCATAGTCAATTCAATTCAAAATCATTTATTTGAAAAAGACCATTTGCAGGCACTTTTGAATAGTCAAATGTCGGCCAGTCCAAATTTGCACGTTCCAATGCGTAGATCGCTATGGAGAAGAACATGCAAGAAACTCCATGAATACTCTTTTAAATCATATTATGTGTTACATATAATGCTTGGTTATATATTTTATGTTGCTTCTATTTTATGAGCACCACGTATAATAAAATGTTTTTTTTTTAATTAAAAGATACAAACTGAATTAAGCCACTGGCAGCTAAGAGATGATCAGTCCCGACTGACGGCACCCGTTCACGAACTGAATGACCCAATAACACATGCCACTAACAGCGAGATATTTGAGTGAGCATGACAAACTCTCAACTGCCATGCTCGTAATGTCAAAAAAAAAAGGTAAAGCTCACTGTCCAGTCGTCCGGTAAGAGCCAAGTAAATATCTCCCTACTCTGGCGGTTTTCTACGATAGAGATAGATTTGATAACTTTCTACGTAAAAAGTAAGAGGAAAATCCCGTTAGTATTCTTAGTAAAAAAGGAAATTGAAACGTCAGTTATTCTCCACAATACCTCGTCTTTTATTTTGGCATGTTCGAGCGTGACTGTAACCTATGAACTATGAATGTCAAATATTCTTAGAATATTTTAGAACAAGTTAGGTAAAAGTTTTCGAGAAACACATTGTTTCTCGTGACATTTACATATCAATGCGTGATGTAGATATTACTTTGTTTCATTAAGGCCCTAGCGCACGAAAAGTGCCATAAAACAGTGAATTTCTGAAACCTACTGCACGGTAACGGCCAGGTTAATAGGTTAGAAAAAAATATGTGTTTATTATAGATTCATGCACAACATTATCAACATTTAATTTTTTCGTGCGATTAATACTTTTGTCTAAAAACATATTTAGCAATTTCGCAACGGCTTGGATTTTTAGAAACATTTTTAAATATTCTTCAAAGTGAACATAGCATATGCAAATCAATCCATATTTCGCAAATAAAATGGATTTAAAGGTCAGCCACGCACTATCCGGGCGTACCTAGCCTCAATTAAATGAACAGATACGCGTACTACCACCTAGGTGGGTACGATTGTGTCCATTTAATTTCGGCCAGATGGTTTAAGGGACTATAAGCCTTAACTTATTATTTGCTAGCCATACACCGCTTTTTTAGTGTAAGCTCTTATAGTTAAGGTTGTCCGGCAGATATGGCTGTATGTTTTATTTATTCATTTATCGGTGGAAGAATATCACACCGTTTAGATGCTCTTGTTATCTCAAGTGACATTCAATCATAAGGTGATAAGCAATTAATTTCTTCGACTTGACATTTTTGTCTTGTTTTGCTTCAAACAACTCTAAATGTTTGAAAGCTTTGGAACGCAAAAAGGCTGAGTGACACGAGTGGGTTCTAATTAGTAAATATCTGACACGCTCTTTTGAGCAGGAGAAATCATTTGATAATTTGTCATCATCATCATCATCAGCCTTTTTAATGTTCCCACTGCTGGGACTCAGGCCTCCTCTCTAGGAGAGGGAATGGACATAATCCACCACGCGGGCCTAGTGCGGGTTGGTGGATGTCACATGTCTTCGAATTTTTGGTTCTAGGAAATGCCTGTTTCCTCAAGATGTTTTCCTTCACCGGTTTGAGAGCAGTGGTAATGAAATAATTTACACAAAGTAATGCGCCTGACAGGGTTTGAACCCGGAACCTACAACTCGTAAGTCGGAGCCATTACCACTCGGCCAGCACTTGGGTGGGTTCGATTCCCACCCAGGACAAATGTCTGTGTGATGAGCACGATCATTTGTTCTGTATTAGGGTGTAATTTATCTATATATATGTATGTATGTATTTAGAAATATATAAGTATGTTTATCAGTTCTCTAGTACTCATAACACAAGCTCTGCTTATCTTGGGACTAGACGGCGCTGTGTGATAGTGGTGGAATATTATTATATTACTGCTATCACCTCAAAAAATTTCTACTACTTATTCAAACACGAGAATCTCTCTCACCTTTATCAATGAAAAAATTGTTCTAAAATGAATAAGCTTTCTTACTAAAAAAATCTTCTAAAAAGAAGGCGCTTTCCCACAAAAAAAAAAATCTAAAAAGAATATGCGTTCTTACTAAATAATGCCTCCTCTTTTTAATAAAACCTTGCCTTCAAAACTCGCCCACAAACGAGCAAGTTTCGCCACACAAACAAAGTAAACATTTACCGAAGAATATTAATATAACAGGGTGTCTAACAAGCAACAAAATACCAATAAGCGATGGCTCCTGAAAACGCGATCGTTTATATACCTCATTACGATATTGCGAAGCCGACGCCAACCGCAACGATTTATTATTGTTTGCTTACTAAATTAATTTCTTCAATTCCGGGGGCTGGTACCAACGGGACGGGTCGTGGATGTAGAGAATATAGATGTGGCAGGATTTGTGGCTATTGGTGATAGCTATTGACAATTATGTAAAGACTTGCATCACTTGATTCTACCATCTGATTTCTATCCACCCTTGTGGCAAGTATCCACCCTTACTCAACAACGTACAGTTTGGACTAAGCGCTTCGCCTCGTCGTATGTACTGTGTGTATCTAAGGACTAGAATAATTTTCCTGCTGCGGTCTTTTCATCCGATTATAATTTGGGTGTCTTCAAGGCTACAATGAATAGGCTCTTATTAAACTCACGTCACCAATAACGATTGCAACACTGCTTACCATCAGGTGGGAATGCAGTCAAGCATTAGTTTTTAAAAATTTAGAAAAAATGTAAGGAATGGCCGACTGAGGCCGATGACTGCCAGGTCTTCAGGATTGTTTGAACGAATCATAGCGGTTCTAGAACGCAATGGGCAACTGAAAGAATAGGTGAGTTTTAGTCAATATAAGTTTGACTTTTTTTCTCATTCCACCACGCAGAGTGGAAGTCATAAACGATTTCTGACGTTTCGATTTGTAATTAAGAAATTTCATTCTGTTGTATAAAATTGAATTTTCATAAAAAAAAAACAAATGATTTTGGTTCGATCCTGATTGCAGCCTACCAGCAACCAATCAATACAGAACCATTGTAAAAACCAACGATTACGTAACCGCTGAGTTTTTGCCGGTTCTTCGCCATAATAGAAAGAAAGAAAAAAAAATACGTTTATTTGGCACACAGGTACACACAATGATATAAAAATGTATTATAGTATGGGATCTTAAACTTAAAATATATCTAACATTGTATGTCTCATGGCTGCACCAAATAGGTCCAGTTCAGCATCATGCCAGGCCACTACGTAGCAGTTGCCTGACGCTGGTTTTCAACTGAACCTTGCTATGAGTCTACGGATGTTAATCAGTTGTTAGGTGTGAGATAGATAAATATATGTAGGTATAAATTAGTGTGTAGTAAATGATAAATATAATAGGAAGGTGTTATGTGACAGATATATAAGAAACAGGAGAAAAAAAAAACACATACTAAGAATAAATAAGCTATCATCAAAACTATACTTAAATTTAATCACACAGTCCTTACGGCTAACACAAAAAAAACCGGTCCTAAGCGATTCAAATTAATTTAATAAAAGACTAGTTGGAACCGTACACTAGCTTCTGACATTTTAGTGTCCATAAAAGCCTCAATTGAATTGAACTAAACAACGTTAGGACGCTCAATATGCACCATCTAGTTTTCCCCACCTACATCCGTAAACGAACGAACGTAACTTAATATTTGCATAATCTCTTTGATTTGCAAAATAATAATATACCGGTAGAGTTTGTGCTTTTAATAATGAACCATAATATTGTGTAATAAATGGTGTTTGTGAAACAGGGGCTAAATCTACTGCTATTGTACAGTTTTGAAGACTTTTCTGTCAATTTTGCGAAAGGAAATCTTGGTTGGGCAAAGTTAAAGCTCCTTGGAAACGGAAGATAAACAATCATTATGTTTTCTTGATTATATTGGCTTCTTAATTTAAGCTTGGGTTCGCTTAATAAGTTACTTGTTCAAGGTTTCTTGCGCAGGTTTGGTTGGTCGATAGTTGTAAGCGCGACTTCACCTTAAACATCGGGTCGAAAAAAAGTTATTGTTTTATGTTTTACAAACGGTAGCGGTACATAATAATAAATACCTAGTCTATCTTTGGGTTAAAAAAGACTACACTATAGTAAGTGTGCACAAAAAAAAAATGG
Organism: Mythimna albipuncta; assembly: GCA_929112965.1. NCBI lineage: Eukaryota > Metazoa > Arthropoda > Insecta > Lepidoptera > Noctuidae > Mythimna > Mythimna albipuncta. Next base: position 21,705,805 of record OV815963.1, read on the forward strand.
AATTAACTATCAATAAGATTACGTACAAAACTAAAAATTATTTTAATTAATAAGTAGTTTTAAAAATAAAACGTATATTAAATAATAGGTAGTTTTAAAAATAATAATAAAAAATGACATTATTAATCTACACTAATATAATAAACAGGTAAAGTTTGTGTTTGTAGGAGGATCTCTGCAAGTATTGGTCCGATTGCTGAAATCTCACCTCATTTTTACATGCTAGTAACTTTTACGTAACTGCATTGGGCTGCTCATTGATCGTGGGGTGGGTTTTTTTAACTCATGTAACTTAAAAATAAAATGTTGAGTTTTCTAAATATACAAAAAGAAAAGTTTATAGCTTTACCTAAATAACCAAACGTTTGTTCCATAAATTAAAACTAGCAAAAACAATCCTTGCATGTAAAATATATCGAGTTAAAACATTTAAACCGTTTAGTTTAAATTCGCTGTGTTTGCGAAGCGAAGCGTAATTTAGTAGAAAACTACTAACTGAACGGAGCTAGGTCGCTGTATCTAGTTGTGTTTTGTTACTTGGCTGGGTTTAGAATGCTGATCAGTCGAATTGATGGTAAATTGGGATGATTTATGAGAAATTTAAACTGGTATTTATTAGCTGTGCTTTTGACTTGAATGTTTCGTGGCGGTTGGAAGTGAGCATGAGCTCAAACATAGATCGAAATAGTTATTTTTCAAACAAGTTTTTATTTTTGGAGTGATAATCTCACTAAGCACCGTCGACGACTTGGGCTCGGCGGCCGGACAACAAGCTACCCCTCGCTCGTCATCCGCAAGCCCACGCCTACGGTGGCTAGTAGTCGGGGTCAGGGTCTCGGTGGCTGGGGCGTGAGGATGTCCTTCCCACACTAGTGCGACCACATCCTTTACTAGTGCTAGCATCCGAACACAAGCTAATATTCGAATGGTTTTCACAGCGCATCGACACATTTGTTACAGTGAAATGTTTGTTTTTTTTAAACTGCAATGCAACGCCGCATCGTACTAATCTGCGAGCTAGCACGACGCATCACAAGAACTTGCGAATTGATTCAAGTCAACTGAACCGTTGCTTTGCCGCACTTTTGATGCGGCCTGCATCGCATCGCATCGCAATTTTTTGTGAGAGCCTTTTAGTTAGTCATAATGATATAAGTGGTATTATCTGATAAGTGACGTACTGTTGTTATACCTTCTAGGTTCATAATAGAAAACATTCGAAACGTCCGAAACCGTAAGTTCACTTTATATAATTAGCACTTAAGCCTTTTAAGTTTAGCGTGCACATTGCTTACCTATCCCCGAAATTAAAAACAAAACATCAAAAATCAAACCCACGTTCCAAATTTAATAACATGAAAGTTAACATCATCCCCCAAACGGTTACCAAAGCAGCCAAAATGAGAAGTGTTGACGACTCAGCCAAGAGCGACTGTATAAAGCAGTTGATGAAAGAACTTAGCGGGCGAAGTCGCGGGCGCCGATAGCGAACAAAACTGTAAAACAATCAAGATGACAAGCAACGCTCAGGGCGGTTTGCACGTAGCTTCGGTGTGGGGCCAGGAGAACTGCGTGGACTACGGAGTATGACGTCACGCCCGTGTTCGCTGATATTTTACCAGTTTATTTTTTTGTTAACACATTAGGTACTTCCAGCGGCTTCACCCCCGTGAAAGTAGAAAACAATCCCAAAGAAACATATACATACACAATATGCATACCTGGAATAGCATATGGAATTATTTTTATTCCGGATGTCAAATCTTGTCACTGGGCTCATACAGTGAAATTATTATAATAAAATCATAATAATATTATTTATCCTGGCAAACGTGTTAGTAGAATTTAGCTTCGGTTTTAATTACCAGGTCAGACGCAGTATAAATGTTAATCAAAATAGGATTCTAAACTCCTTGGAGTCTTTACGCAGAAAAATCCGATATTGATCAGTTCGCAAACTTAGAATTTTTCATCTCGATCATTGCACCCGTGTGGATATTCGCAAATCATTAATTCATTAAGACCCAAGCGAACCGGCGTTCGCGCATCTATTGTATTACTATTGTGTGGTAAATTGACGGTATCTGAAAGGTTAAAGTTTGAGGGCTATAATGGATATTTCATCATCATCATCATCATTTCAGCTGAAAGACATTCGACGGAGACCTCTCGCGGCGGGCCTTGGTTGAGGCCATAGTCCGGAGCGAGGAGGAGTGGCAGGCGGTTGCCGACTCCTGCGAAGAAGTAATGCTTGCTAAGGAGGAGGCCGACCGCATCAGGCAACAGCGCTCTCGCCGCCGCCGGGATTCCGATCCCGATTTCCAGCCACCGTAGGCGCGGGCTTACGGTCAGTAAGCAAAGGGTAGCTCACTGTCTGGCCGTCCGGTAACTGTCCGGACCAAGCCCAAGTCATCGACAGCGCGCGCTGTTTCCGCGCGCCTCAAAGAGTTGTCAGCAACAGCAGGGGCCCAGCCGGGTCGAAGCCTACTGGGGCCAGGGTTATCCGAAAAGGCGCTCGAGCCCCGGTATGAAGGCTTGAAGGAACGCGATGGGTTTTTTAGTCACTAAGAGTCTGACACTATCTCCCGCTCCGCCCAAGAGCAGGGGTTGTCATTGGATGATTTTTTTATCAAAAAAAAAGCTGAAAGACATTTATTATTAGACTGCTGCTACAGAACCTTTCGGCCCCATTAATTTGTTAGCTGCTTGTTCTAAAGTCATAATTTATACAAAAAGAAAACGAAATCATCCAAGCAAATCAAACAAAAAACCAATGAAATCTCATATCTCGTGCCCCCACATCACACCGAAGTGCGCCGACACCGCTCATATTAACTCCGGACAGGCAATGATGGCCGACAATTTGTTAGCCGCGCTCACTTGCAAAGAAAATTACGACCTGCACGGAACTCTAGATAGCTGACGTTATTCTGAAATGAAAAGGATGACGCTCAAGTTGGGTGTTCGACGGTAAAACGTATCTTTTCTTAGTTTATAATTATACATATAGCGAATATGATTGAGCAGTTGCATTGAGCAGTGGTGGCCGAGTGGTAATCGCTCCGACTTACGCGTTGTAGGTCGCGGGTTCGAACCCAGTCAGGCGCATTACTTTGTGTAATCTATTTTATCACCACTGCTCTCAAAACGGTGAAGGAAAACATCGCGAGAAAACCGGCATGTCCTAGAACCAAAAATTCGAAGACATGTGACATTCACCAACTCGCATTGGGCTCGCGTGGTGGATTGGTGGATTACGGCCCATTCCCTCTTTTAGTAAGGAGGCCTTTTTTTTAGAGTCCCAGCAGTGGGAACATTAAAAAAAGGCTGATGGATGATGGATAGCGAATATTGACAATTTTTACTACCCCATTTGAGAGTTATAGGCAAGATTTTGTGCTACATACATTCCGTGACATGTAACACAGAGATAACAATTATTTATTCGTTTTGGACATAAAGTCTGCTAAGTATAGGGCTCTCGTCTTCTACCATACTTCCCGGCTGCGTTCGTTTCCTTTTTTTTTGAGATAAAAATTCATGAAATAACTTCTCCCGCTCTAGGTGAAGCAAGAGAGAGTGTAAGACTTTTACTGACTAAAGTCGACCCGCGTTTATTCAGTTGCTCTTAGTGTTCCAGGGCCGCTGTAACACTTTCAAACAATCCCACAAGTCACAATATCAGCAAGCATCGGTCTTAGCAGCTGTTCTTAAACTTCTTAGAATTTTTACAAATTATAATCAATATTTTATACTCACTAGTCCTCAAAAAGGATGGTTTTGTAAGCATCACTGTTGGACATAGGTTTCTCCCAAATATCGCCACAATCAACAGTCTTGTAAGTCCAGCATCCATCAGATTGCCGCGGCCCTTATCAGGTCATCGGTCCACCTTGTAAGAGACCTTCCAACGCTGCGTCTTCCGGTACGCAAACGCCACTCTGTAATTTTAGTAAGTATAAAAGTAGCTTTTGCTTATGAAATGTAATACGAAACTATGCTGTGACAAATCCTGTGTATATTGCCTAAGTAAATTGAGATTTTCTTCCTCAAAAATATTACTTAATATTAGACACACCGTGCCAATTCAGCTAAAGCCAACTTCAGCGGCAATATTTTGCAAATGGCGATCCTAATTCAGTAGCCTAAAACAATAGATTTATGAGCTTCTTTGTCCTTGCTAACAAAGTGACCTTCATTTTGCACACTGGCTGTTTTTCAGCATGAATATTAAATAACCACTCGACCACCATTCTCTATTCTTTGCAAACAAAATATATGAAAATTTTTTTTTGTGAATAATAGATTGGCATACAAACGTAAGTCTGTTCAATGAAAGAGCCAAGACTATTGTGACTTGAAGATTTGAATATCTTTGATTGACAACTAGGCAAATATTTCAAGTTATTTTGAAGGACCTCTACTGGTCCTAATCGCCATGACAATGGGATAAAATGATGGATTGATTTCATGAATTAAATATTCGGGGTAAGAGTCGCCCAACATTTGGTCCTTGCAGAGGGAAAGCGCCAGGAAAAGATGGCGAGGTAATTTAGACTGATTCAAGACGGCGCTAAAAATAATATCTATAAGGATTTGGGAAAGGCATTTGTCTAGTAATAGGACAGGAACGGCTAGCAAAATCATTAAAATATGAGGCTAACTGACAATCCGATGGAGTCAACTTGAAATACATAAGATTAAATTACGAGTATAACCTCAAAGCCAAGAGCCAACGTGAAGATCAACTGAAATTCATAAACCTAGTACAGTTTCCATCACGGATCTTGAACAGTTGCGCAGAAGTCAAATATTCGGTCTCTTTAGTGGTGCGAAGTGAGACGTGGGAGCGGGGAGTGTCAGTGATTGGCTCTCGCCGCCATCGCGTCATATACGTCACTCCTGATTCGTTCATTGCGTTGCAGCATATATCTAACAACTCGAATGCGCAAAGCGATCCCCACTCTGACGCCGAGCGTTCAAGATCCGTGATGGCAACTGTACACACATTGGCTCCTAATAAAAACAATAGCTTTACATACACGCCTCCCTACTTCTTATTCTGAATCTTTTCCGTACAAAAAAAAAGTTCACTTCATAAAATCAGGTGCACAATATATGCAAAAAGGGAAAACAACGGAAAACCATTTTCCTAACACAATTTACACTCAACGTAGACTTTTTTTTTTATTAAACCCCCAGGCGAGCCGTAAAGAGAAGGGAGGTGAAGAAAATTTATTCATTTTGAGACATAATTCTGAGCATATTTTAATAAAAATGTTACTTGAGCACCGGTACTGAGTTTGGGAATTTGAATTCTGATGTTGCAATTCCTTATTTCATTCCTCGGGCATGATCGGTAATGTTCGGGATATGCGGACTTTCGAGATATATTTTTATGTCTCAAATTCTAGGAAGGTAAATGAAATAATTAAGAATCGTTTGTGGTGTCAATGTGTAAGTGGTATCTGGAAATGGTGAATTAATGATTAATTTCAAAATAAAACACAGGCAACGACCATTCTTTTCTTAATATAAAAAAAATTAGGTAATAATCCCAGCCTTGTCTAATCCGAACCAATCAAAACAATCTAATATGTAAAAATCTCCTATGACAGTGTTTCAAACTAGTCCATTTTTTAAGATATTTGATGTATTTTTGACACGTCTGAGAATAGTTCATAGGCTATTTTTTTTTATCCTCCTACCCTACCCCATTTTTTTTATAATTCTTTTGTCAGAACAACGCTTGCCGGGTTAGCTTGTATAGGTATAATAGGTACTAGCTGACCCAGGGAACTTTGTACCGCCTAACATTCAATAAAATGTAGTATATTTTTCGATATAGTCAACCGATTGCCATAAAACAAAGCCTAAATAAATATATCAAGTTACACACAATTTTAATATGTAACAGTAATCTATATGGATTTCGTACATTTTACATGAAGCTCGCATAAATAAAATCTTTTACAAATATATTGTATAATGCAGATACAAATCTACTAGATATAAATCAACAATGTAACAAAGACAATGTATCGATACTCCTACAAATGCTAAAAAAACCGGCCAAGTGCGAGTCGGACTCGCCCATGAAGGGTTCCGTAGCAGCAAGTAACATAATATAAAAGTTCTTGCAATGTGTTGTAACTTTGATCGATGTTTTAATAATAGCGTATTTTTTTCGATTTATGATGCATTAAAAAAAAACTACTTACTAGATTTCGTTCAAACCAATTTTCGTTGGTAGTTTTTATAGTAATTTACATCATATATTTTTTTTAGTTTTATCATTCTCTTATTTTAGAAGTTAGAGGGGGGGGACACACATTTTACCACTTTGGAAGTGTCTCTCGCGCAAACTATTCAGTTTAGAAAAAAATGAAATTAGAAACCTCAGTATGATTTTTGAAGACCTATCCATAAATACCCACACGCATGAGATTGATGAAAAAAAAAAAATTGAGATACAGTTCTATGTATGGGGACCCCCAAAATTTATTGCTTTTTTTCTATTTTTGTGTGAAAATCTTATTGCGGTTCACAGAATACATCTACTTACAAAGTTTCAACAGTATAGCTCTTATAGTTTCGGAAAAAAGTGGCTGTGATATACGGACGGACAGACAGACAGACAGACAGACAGACATGACGAATCTATAAGGGTTCCGTTTTTTGCCATTTGGCTACGGAACCCTAAAAAGCTAATTTGTTCAACAAGATTTCAACACACTTTTTACCTTCCCTAAAAAATTAAAACCTCCTTAAGAAATGAGCTCTTAAAAGTAAAAACAGGCGTACAGCCTAAAAAGATGGCATCACATCACAGTATATCAAGTAGTAGGACAGCGGGAACATTAAAATGCAAAGAGAGACTTAACTCGATACTATCTCTGAAGAAATGGGATAAATCTTAGCGAGAGTTTTATTAACTTACGGGAGCAAAGGAGCTGGGGGGAAACTGGTTTCCTGTTAGGTTTTTAAATAGGACTGTAATTGTCTGGTGATATTGTATCGTTTGAAATAGCTTCTTTTTGTATTTCTTCTTTGATAGTTAGGTTGACCGCAGCGAAGGTAGTGTGACAATCTGGGACTTTACCGTTACGGATATAATTTAGTTGTCTTCAAGGCTAGAGTGAATAGGCTCTTAATAAACTGATCAGATCAACGAGTGAATCACTGCTTACCATCAGTTGGGATCGCAGTAAAGCACTAGTTTATATCATATTAACACATAAAGCGTGCGAGCGAGCAAGAGGAATAGAAACACTATAACCATATTTCCCCTTAATGCCTTGATCACACGTACCGAGTAAACGCACGAGACAGTAAAATGTTGCTCGGCCGAGACAGTGATGTAAGCGAGTTGTAGAGATAAGCGCTCGGCGGAGCACCCGGCGCTTTGTTTACACGTACCGAGTACTCGGCCGAGAACTGTCTCGCCCGTTTACTCGGTACTTACGTGTGATCAAGGCATGAGTGATAAACTAGATTACAGCCCAAGACAGAGAGATTTAGAAAGAGAAAGGAGAGGCCTTTGCCCAGTAGTGGGACACAATATAAGTAAAGTAACAAATGTACGTGATTTCTCTTAAGGCCCAAGCGCCCGAAAAGTGCCATAAAACAGTGACTTTCTGAAGACTACTCCTCGGTAACGACCAGGTTAATAGGTTTGAAAAAAATATATGTTTATTATAGATTCATGAACAACATTATCAACATTTGATTTTTTCATGCTATTAATGCTTTTGTCTAAAAAAAATAACAACAACATCACATTCGCAACTTTTTCCTACTCCTTCGAAACGGCTTGGATCTTTAGAAACATTTTTACACATAAAAATTGGTGGTTAAATATTCTTCAAAGTAAACATTGCATATGTAAATCAATCAATATTTCGCAAAGATAATGGATTTAAAGGTCAGCCGCAAATAAATGCACAGATTTGCGTACTGCCGCCTAGGCGGGTGCGAGAGATGGGTCCACATAATTTTTGCCAGATGGTCCAAGGGACTATAAGCCTTAAGCGTGTAAAAGAAACGTTAAAAAGATACCTCCATCTGTTTTTAATTTATAACATTGACATTTAATTTATAATTAGACTAAGAGTCCAGTGACTCGGAAATTAAACAAAAATACCTTGAAGCTATGAGAATACAAACAAAAAGATACAATAATTCTGAGATGTCTTTGACAGACAAACTCTTAGTCAGTATATTTTGAGAAGATACATTTACACAGACTGTCTACAAACTGACAAACAAATGAAATAGATTCAGGTCACAAAGGACTAAGCGTCCGACACGGGCCTGAAAAAAACACCGCCACAAAAAAACACTAGAAGCGGCCACAAAAAAAAGCTAGAAGCGACCGCAAAAAACAGCTGAAGCGCGCGACGACACCTTGTGTCCGGAGAAGCTTGCAAGCTTTTTTTGTAGCGGTACCGCCGCATACGACCCCCGAAAGAAGGCCGCCACAAAAAGAAGTTTGAAGTAGCGTTTTTTTGTGGCCCGTGAGCGGGGACAGTTAATCATAATGATGTTTTAAATGTAGAACCGTTAGTTTAAAATGTGGTGTACACTCAATGCATTGGTTAGGATCTTCAGTGAAATGAGCTACATCAGGAGATCTGAAAACTATTGTTAGAAACGTTTGCCTTCCACATTGTATCAGAGTGAACCAAAGAGAATTAAACTTTTTAAGAGCGCTGGCACGTTATAAAATAAAAAAGAGAATAATCCAGATTTCGACAAATGGAGAACCTCCTACTTTTTTTAATTCAGCTAACAAAAATATACAATATTTTTAGTATACACCTGAATATAGTTTGTTGTAACTGAATTGATTCCAATAATAATTTTTACACCATTTAATATTTTTTCCCAAAAATATTTAAAAAAAGGCCACTACTTGGACACCATTGACACTAAGTACAATACAGATTACGGCAGCTCATAGCGGGCATGAGGTGCCAACGCTTAGATGGATGCGAAAACAAAACCACCACTCAGTCGCCCGACTGACCATGTATTTACGTCGCCAACCGTTCATGGGACCGGGATGTACCACACGGGCTTACAACTTTGTGATTTTTTATTTGTAAATAGATTCTTTACATAAAAATACTAGACAGGTGCTTCAAGTTTCGCATAATTACTAAAAATAAGGTCATATAAATAAACATATATTGAACAGGCTTTAGGATGAATTCCCTTATCCCATTCCGTCCCAAAAACCTCATATCCAAACCGCACAGCACCGCCTCTGACGGTGGAAGAAAAAAAACTACGATTCGAATCCACGCGCCGGCCGGCTGGTATATCTTATGCGCGCGCGATTAACAACCTCTGAAAATACCGTGAAATATCATCTGAAAGTGCTTCCAAGATGATCCTGGATCCCAGCACCCAGTGAGTACCTGACTTCCAATTTTGTACCATTCTTTTAGCCTGTTTTTTTAGAAACTTTTATATCGCGTCACCCAACGTTGACGTATTCATAGCTATTCATATATAAATAAACATAAAAACATATATACATAAAAATAATAAGGGCAATTCTTAGTACTGCGTGGACATTTTTTATCCTAAAAAGCGAAACATACATTACTAAAAGTCACATATGCTATACCCCAATCACGTGGCCCGCCCTAGATACTCATATTACAAATTCAATACATTATTTTTCTGACACACGCGTTTATCAAAACAAACTTTCTTTGTTTAATATTTTCAAAGGCAATTTCTTACAGATAAAAGTTTTTAAACAAAATTATTTTTCTTTTATTCTTCATTTTTAAACGAAATAAGAACTCATTGACGTCTGAAACAATTGTGGACTCGTTGAGATGTTTGCTTTCAGTGGTTTTAAAGAAGCTAAATCGTTTGCTTATTCTAATTTTTTGTAATAAAAAACTACAACGTCATTATCATGAACCACAAGGTTGGGTGCAAGCGGCAGAAAAGATACAGTAGATTAAGTATTAATTAATCAGGTGACTACCATACCACATGGCAATGCCACCAGTCTTCTGGGCACACTTCCAGTCGACAGCGATGCGGAGGAGTGTTTTGACGCCATATTTTAGCTAGTCATATATAAAAGGTGTAAGGGACAGCACTCCACAAACTTTAAGAGCTTACTCAATAGATGAAACTGAACAAACTTCCACATTTTTTTTTTTTTCTGGAAACGAAAAAAAATCTGCCTCCCTATACAAAATGATAAACTTGATTGGACAATTTGTATGGCGAGGCCGATATTTTTTTTCGTTTCCTGAAAAATAATTTTGTGGAAGGTTGTTCAGTTTCGTCTACTGAGCAAGCCCTTAAAGTTTTTGGAGGGCTGTCCCTTAAACCTTGTAGAGTTTTGATTAGTATTTTTGCTAGTTTTAGTACTTTATTTATTAAACTTTCTGTATCTTGTATATTATATTGATCAAATCTTAGAACAATAAAACTACTAAATGTTAATTAAGTGACTACTGTACAAGGTTCTAGAGTGGCGGCTTTTTTTTTTTTTTTTTTTTTTATTATTTTTTTTTTTTTATGGTGGGAAAAAAAATCATGCATTGACATCCCCCGCTCTTGGGCGGAGCGGGAGATAGTGTCAGACTCTTACTGACTAAAAGACCCACCCCGTTCCTTCTAGCCTTCACACCGGGGCTTGAGCGCCCTTTCGGATAACCCTGGCCCCAGTAGGCTTCGACCCGGCTGGGTCCCTGCTGTTGCTGACAACTCCTTGAGGCGCGCGGGAACAGTGCGCGCCGTCGACGACTTGGGCTTGGTCCGGAAAGTTACCGGACGGCCGGACAGTGAGCTACCCATTGCTCACTGTCCGCAAGCCCGCGCCTACGGTGGCCGGAAATCGGGATCAGAATCCCGGTTGCGGCGGCGGCGGCGATAACGCCGTTGCCTGATGCGTTCGGCCTCCTCCTTTGCGAGCATTACTGCTTCGCAGAAGTCGGCGACCGCCTGCCACTCCTCCTCGCTCCGGACCATGGCCTCAACCAAGGCCCGGCGCGAGAGGTCTCCGCCGCCGATCGCCCCCACGAGGGCACGGCGATGCTCCGCCCAAGCAGGGCACACCTCGACCGTGTGCTCCACCGTGTCCTCCGGGCGTTCCGCACAGTGGCGACACCCGGGCGTCACTTCCGCATGAATCCGGTGCAGGAAACTCCCGAACGAACCATGTCCGGTGAGGACCTGCGTCATGCGAAAGGTAAGGACGCCGTGAGGTCTTTCCAGCCACGCCTCAAAGAGGGGACTTACCGCCATGATTGTGGCGTGCCCAGCACTGGGTTGCGATAGTCGTTGACGCCATTTCACCATGAGATCCCGCCGGAGCTCTGTCCGCCATGCCGCAACCTAGAGTGGCGGCTGCATTGTGGAAGATACAGCGTTAGAAGGCCTTCTACAGGGTAGACCGTTGACCTGATAAGGGCCACGGGAATCCGATAGATATAAGGCGCAAAGGATCAGTCACTGTAACTTCTACTTCTATTGGCATTTGGTTTTTGCATTTAGTCCACGATGGACCATTGTGAACAACGGCGGCCATCATTCAAAGGGCTTTATTCTATCAGCCTACTCCTCTTCAGAAGCAGATTAGGCCTACCGGCTTGTTCAGCGCATCTTTGCCAGGATTTGGAGAACTTTGACTTGTTTCCTCCATCTACATGCTTGCTCTACACAGAGGACTGCCCAAGATACTTAAAGTGTGGAAGTGTTTGTTCAGTAAGAAGTTCTGGTGATGGTGTTCACTACCAGACGCAGGCAACATTTGGCCAATACCTGAAGGCTCCTGATTAGATTCTCGCTTAGATACGGCTCGGCCTCCTTAGCCTGTTTGCATTCTGGTATCAAGGACCATCAGCTTTCCGCTTATATATTTGGAGATACTTGGAGGATGCTTAATTCGACCAGTGAGGTCTTTCGACTGAATGATATGACTACGCCTAATCTAGAGTAATTTTAAATGTTATGATCTAAAGGGCCTAGACCAAGTCGCTCGGCAATTTTGGAATTGGCATCCGCTGCCAAGATGTTATCTGGTCAATCTCAAACATTTCACACTTTCATGAAGGCTGATTGAATGAGAATTGTGATTAGAAAAAGTACCAAGTCAAGTCCGTTCGATCATCGGACCACAAGACGTACGGCGTTGCGCCGCCAGTACATGGTAGACATCCCACCTATACGTACAAAGCGTTTTGGGAACACATTCATTATACGTACAGCTAAGGAGTGGAATTCACTGCCGGACTCTGTGTTTCCTAATAACTATAACCTAGGGGTCTTTAAGTCAAGAGTGAATAGATTGCTTCTAGGCAAGCGTGTTCCATCGTCGGCCACATCATCGCTTACCATCAGGTGAGATTGTGGTCAAACGCGAGCCTATCCATTATAAAAAAAGTACAGGTCCTCAACATGTCTTCTGAATAAAACGCAACTAAAGATTGCAACTACGGATAGGAAAGCACAGCATTTGGACTTATGAGATAAAGTAAACCGACGAACTAATGAACAGGATTAGTCACTTACCCATTTGCAGCATTAAACGTCTTTTGGCTGAAATTGTGAAGACGATTTGTTTCTTTTTTCCAATTGACAAAGACCTTTTTTATCATCCAATGATAACTGCCGCTCTAGGGTATAGCGAGAGGACTTCAGAGTCACTGACTAAAACCACACTTGTGCCCTGGCTGACTGGGTTGGCATTTGCATTCTAGGACCATGAGTTTCCTTTTCAAAAAATCCTCACAGGCACACAGACCATATGATACAAAATATTCTAACAGAACCTTCGTTACTAAACTTAAACTTCTGCAACATTCTTTCAGCATTCATTACAGAGTGGGGGAAAGTGGATACTGTATAATATTCGCATTATACCCCCCTTTACTGGCGTTTCTATCGGCTATCAGCCGTTGCTCAGCATCTTTGTGGGACTCCAAATGATGTCATTAATGTTTGATGCCCATTTTTACCCACCCTACTCTACGCGGGAGATAGTTTGTTGAATATGTGATGTTGTTATTGATTTTGGAGCCAACTCAGTGTTGGTCATCAATGAAGGAAAACGTTAAAAAAGTTCTTTAAGTTTAATTGTACCTACATAAACCAATTTACATATTTAAAAAAAACTTTCTACAAAAAAAAAAAAAAACAAAAAAAGTAACCGACTTCAATGTTAAAAAACACTGAAAAGTTTAAAATAATATTAATTTCGGAAGTCGGTGTTTCTACAACAGTTTTGTAAAAAGTTTTTTATTTTACACTTTTTAGTTATGGTACCACCACTAAAAAGTACCCCTCAGACAAACTTCAATAACTTATAGCCACAGTGCATCTCATAACGATTCTAATAATTCCAAACACGATTAGATTACATTAATTTAATTTTTTTTCATTTTGGCTTCATCATCAGATCAGTTTGATACACCCCCCTCCCTTTTTCTGACAGTCAGTCATCGACTACACGTATAAACAAAGCAACTTTACTTGTAACCACAGTTCTCCTGTGATTCTACGAGGAGTTCTGTTCCATAACTTCGAAGTTCATCATCAGATCATAACAATATTTTTATGGGACTAACTTAAAAGCATAACCTTGAAATCAAAAAAATAATTTTCAAAATCGCTTCGCAATGACCGAAATATCGGCGAACATACATTCAGCCGAACATAGAACCTCCTCCTTTTCGAAGTCGGTTAAAAATACTAGTCGAGTCAGAACTCGACGAACTTCGTACCAGCTAACAGTCAATGAATGTTGAAAATCCTTCGATTTAGTCTGCCGATTGCGATGAAACAATGCCTAAGTAATATATCAAGCTACACACAATTTTAAAGTATAAAAGTTTTACTTCTACAGATTTATTAAAATTATGTCTAAACTAGTACTTGACTGCGATCCCACTTAATTGTGTGTGACGCAATCGTTGATGGTGAGGCGCACTAGTTTATTAAAAGCCTATTCACTCTTACCTTGAAGACTAAAATCGAATTCGATTATTATTGAACGGGAAGACCGCAGTAGGAAAATTGTTCCAAATTAAGAAACTTAAAAATTAGTTTTTTCCCAGTAAAATCGATCATAGAGACGAGAGTTCTGTATTGAGTATTTTGAGTTACAAACGTCTCAAATCCTACTTAAATGCCAAATATTTGACAGGCTTTTCAGGCTAAAGTAGAGTAAATACTCAACTTCAAATACACAAATCAGATCTCGAGGGTAAGCTCAAGCCTCAAAAATCTTCATTGAAGACTGTTCAAGCAAGCGTCGTGATTAAATTCTTGTAACTGCTTTTTATGAGAAGAGGTTTTGTTTGGGATGAGAAATCATCCAATGGCTGCTCCTACTCTAGGGTGAACGAGAGAGCGTTTCAGACTTTTACTAACTAAAATCACACTTGTGTCCTTCAGTTACCTTTAGCGTTCTAGGACCACGGGTTTCCTTTCCAGAAATTCTCCGTGGCCCTAGCGGGTTTCACCCCCTGCTGAGTTCCTACGATTTGCTGACATCTCTTTGAGGTGTGTGTGGAACATTATGCGCCGTCCACGACTTGAACTCAGTCCTTACCGAAAGCCCGCACCTACGATGGCGGAGGATCTTACTGCAACTTCCGATACCCGGGGCGTCTTTTGTGGCGGCGGCTGGGGCGTGAGATTGGCCGTTCCCTCACTTCCCTCATGATTGCATTCATCTCCTTTGCTCGCATTTCTTCTTCGCAGAAAGAGGTGTTCTTCCCAATCTATTCTTCTAAGGCTCATTGTCATCGGTAAAAAGGTTGGGAAAAGGCCTCGCGGGCGCAGCCCAATACTTTGGTCCGACCAGATCCGCACCGCTCTTGACTCCACGATATACAATGCCCTTTACACCGCCAGAGACAGAAACAGATGGAGGAATAGTGAATCAGTGATAAAGCAGGGAGGTCACAACCCTCAGCATTGAGGAATACGACGCAAGGAGGACGGTGACTGATGATTGACCTGCGATTCTTGAAATGAAGAGACTTCTGGTAAGCAGTGAGATGGCTACAAGCGTGTATTATTACAATGTTGTGCACGTGTATTCGTGTAAGCATCGGACCTTAGGGTTTCAAACACGAATAACTAATGAGACAGTTTTTTAAGAGAGATCCTTCTTTATATTAATTTTATTCCCATCTGGGGATGAAGGGACATAGTTTATTCTATGCTTGCTCGTGCAAAATGATGAAGGTTGGTTGCTCTGGGAAAAAGCCGCGACATTTTTTTTATGTAACAGTATTTGGTTTCGTCGTTCAATTTAAAAAGCTATTGCAGGCTCGTGAATAGTGAAAATTATCCTACAAAAACATGCTACTGGGATAAAGAAAAAGATTTATGCCGTTTTAATACCAGTTTTGACAGGCCCGTTGGTCTAGTGGTTAGTGACCCTGACTGCTATGCCGGAGGTCGTGGTTTCGATTCCCAACCAGGACAAATGTTTCTGTGATGAGCACGATCATTTGTTCTGTGTCTGGGTGTAATTTATCCAAACTAATATTATCCAAACTAATATTATAAATGCGAAAGTAACTCTGTCTGTCTGTCTGTCTTTGCTTCACGCCTAAACTACTGAACCGATTTGTGTGAAATTTGGTACAGACATAGTTTGGAACTTGAGAAAGGACATAGGATAGTTTTTATTGCAAAAAATAAAATAAAAAAATAAAATTTATTCCGGACCTACAGCGCCATCTATTGGTCAAGAGTCGGCATCAACTCAGTACTGAAATTTCTGGAAGTCACTATTCCACGCGAACGAAGTCGCGGGCAAAAGCTAGTCTATAATATGTATGTATTTAGAAATATATAAGTATGTTTATCAGTTGTCTAGTACCCATAACACAAGCTCTGCTTAGCTTGGGACTAGACGGCGCTGTGTGATAGTTGTGGAATATTATATTATTATATTATATTATACCACTCATCTAATACCACTGGTATTTGTTTGAGCCCGTGTTAATTGTCTATTCTGAATGGATACCATTGCTCCAACTAATACTAAAAGAAATTCAAGTATCTAAAGTACAGTCAGCCAAAATGCTTTGTATGGGATCTTTAATTAAAATAAAGTTCAGTTATATCCTAAACAAGTATTTATTTAACAAATATCTAGTTTAATAATAAATTGTGTATTGCAAACCTGCTCTAAATAACAACAAGACACCACATCTTTTATGCAAGTCAAGCTTTCTGTTTTCCCCTAAGATGTTGAGGGTTAATTATAGCTTCCTCAGACATATCTAAAAAAAGTGATTAGTTAGTGAAAGTGTTTGTATATTACGATCGTATAAAAATATTAGGAATCCAAAATTTTATTAGGTTTGACTTGAGCTGACTGTATTTATTTATTGTTCTTTATTCAAGTCACTGGTATAGGTTCGTACATTAAATTAAATTATTTAAAGAGTGGTCTCCGCTCAGAATAGGCAAAAAAATTGCGTTCAAACAAATACCAGTGGTATTAGGTGAGTGGTATTAAAATAGAACAAATCAAGAAAAAATATGTATTAATATTTCAAGTCTCATAATCTATTTAAACACAACAGTCTCTACATCTCTCACTTACCACTCCTACTTATCTTTTTCTCCATGTCAGTCTAATCTATTCATAGGTTCTCTGTAAAACTCGCATTTAGGAATAAAACCACCCATTGTTACACTTTATTAATTTTACACTCTTACTGAAACTTTTTATGATTTACAATAAAAAGTGTAACTTTCCTGTCGCAGGTCTCCTGAAAGAAATTTCTGTTGAAATAAGCAGCACCTTTGTAGTCTGCCGTCTGTATTTTTTCTTTTCGCTTTTAAATGTTTGCAACAAACATTAATAAATAAAGATACTCGTATCTAAATTCTTCTGTAAATTCGAGCCCACCAGTGTGAGTAAACACACTTCAAAAGAAAACTTCAAATTGAGATCCCCTACCTCTTTGAAGTTGGTGAAACTTTTTGTTTTTAGCTTAGGTCTGCACTAAAAATACAACGTAGAGCAAAATATAAGTAGATTATATGTTGCTAATACAAACGAGCGAGCAGCATTTAGATATATTGCCTGGTCTGTTGGTCTAGTGATTAGTGGCCCCGACTGCTACGCCAGAGGTCGTACGTTCGATTCCCACCTAGGACGAATGTTTGATGAAAACATTTGTGGGTGGGAAAATGTAAAAAAAAACGACTTTACTAAAATAACTTTAATAAAATAATAATAATTTCAGAAATCGGTGTTGTTGACTAGTGTTGGTTTAACACCAACTACCAAAATGAAATTTCTTGCGTTTTTTAAATCTCTCAAAAACAAAATAAAGAAAACCTTTTTATACTTATTTATGAAAATTTCAAGAATATGGGTCCAAAGAAAATTTTGCATACAAACTTCGCCCTCGCTACCTTTCAAGTTGAATTTTCATAAACCCCTTCTTAATGCTGGTCTACATCAGAAAAGAAAGCCTAGTGCAAAATTTAACGTTCCTAGGTCCAATAGTTTAGGCTGTACGTTGATATTTTAGTCAGTAGAATAGTTCTTCTATTGACTCTAATTTTCAATTCCTATTCATAAACATAAGAATGGACAAGAAATTCCTTGCTCGGAGACCAGTTTAAGTCCACCAACTGAAGACTTTTCTTCCCCTAATAAAAGCTAAGAAATTAATTAAAAACATATCTTTTGTCCTTAATGGACTATAATTACATCTCCTTCACAATTTAAATGCTGCATAAGTACCGTATTTCCATGTAAATTAATATTATTATTTTTCATAGACAATAACTCACACGAATCTACATCGATATTGACACCGTGTTAGTTCGTCTTGAAAAGTCGTTCGTGATAATACATTGTGTCGGACTGTGTCGCTAGCTGGAATACAGAGTAAGATAATTTTTCAATTAACAAAGTAAATATTTATTTATTCAGAAGCCAGAGACAGGGGTGTGGGGGTAATTTGAATGAAATTAATTTATTAAAGGCCATCTCAATGGGTGTGGCGGCAAATGAGATATCTTTTGTTTGCCAGCAGAGAATATAATAAAGAACTGCGAGTTGGTTTTCTGTGGAGCTAAATGCAAATTGTGTGTCTCTTGCCTTGGTAAATAGTTAATAACGTATACTGACTGCATATTTTATAGAAAATGTGGGTTTATTTTATAAAAATAAAGGGTTATTTTATTTGAATCTCTATAAATATAAATCATTCAGGTGAAAATTGATTACCATGAGTTTGTTTATATTTTCTCTATTTCTCCATTAGTATTTATCGATCGTTCTAAACATAAAGACCAATATCCACTCTTGAAACTATATTTTAATTTTTATAAATTGCTTTTGATTAATTTTGAAAAAGATTGTGTTTTTTATTAAATTATAATATAATTTATGTGCTTTTAAATAATTTGATAAATTGATCTCAAATAATTTCATTAATGCTGAAATTTTCTATAATTATATTACGTCACCATTTTTTTAATTTGATTTATTTTGAAATGAATTTATTTTAACTATAATTTTATTTTATATCTTTACAGAGTCTGTGCACATGTGATATCTCAAAAACAGTACAAGTGCATTAAATAAGAATATATTTATTCAGCATAGATTAAAATCACATTATCATACAAAAGGAAGAGTAAACCAAAAAAAATCTATTGCAAAAAGTACCACAGCTAAAATACGAGCATAGCCAACATTCCCAAATAATCTGCGAATCAAATCATTCGATCGATTAGGCACATCCATTCGACATCCTCTCCGGGGCTAATTCGGGGAAGCTCTGTGTTTCTACATTTATTTGTTCAGCCATTCAGCCCACAAAATCGAGTACAGTTTCGCGAGTTTAACATACCTCTAACACTTTCGAAGTTTGGTGTGAAAATACCTTTATAACATACGATTTACTTTATAGCTAAGAGTAATCCAGCTGTTATAAATCTCAATATTTATTATCTTTATTTATTAAGTATAAATCAAAGACGTTCCCAACGCCTGAAACATCTGCCTGCAAAGTTACTAGCTGTAAATGTCAAATTGGTTGTCCAAAAGAATCATCGCAGTGAAACACAAGGGTAACTTAAGGAAGGTCGTTGATCGGATCCTACGAGGATGTGTTTTCACGGTCGCCGGTCTCGGAACGCGCCGCCATTGAGTTCCCAACTAACGGTAGGAGGAGTTCACATCGGTGTCGGGTCGACGATGAAGTACCTGGGACTCGTCCTCGACAGCCGGTGGAATTTCGTGGAGCATTTCCGACGTCTGGCTCCCAAACTCAGCCGGGCTGGGGCTGCGCTCAAGCGGCTCCTGCCCAACCTTGGGGGTCCAGACGCCTCCTGCCGGAGGCTCTACGCGGGGATCGTTCGGTCCATGGCCCTCTACGGGGCGCCGGTGTGGGCGCCGTCGCTGAAAAAGCAACCGGCGGCCATACTGAACGCCTGCCAGAGGGTCATGGCGATAAGGATGGTGCGGGGATACTGCACGGTCTCCCGCGAAGCGGCGAGCCTTCTGGCTGGCCTACCACCGTGGGATCTGGAGGCAACAGTCCTTGCACACATGCACGATATGCGCGTGGAGATGCAACGCCGGGGTGAAAGTCCGCTGCCGCGACAGGTCACGGCATGGCGGACAGAGCTCCGGCGGGATCTCATGGTGAAATGGCGTCAACGACTATCGCAACCCAGTGCTGGGCACGCCACAATCATGGCGGTAAGTCCCCTCTTTGAGGCGTGGCTGGAAAGGCCTCACGGCGTCCTTACCTTCCGCATGACGCAGGTCCTCACCGGACATGGTTCGTTCGGGAGTTTCCTACACCGGATTCATGCGGAAGTGACGCCCGGGTGTCGCCACTGTGCGGAACGCCCGGAGGACACGGTGGAGCACACAGTCGAGGTGTGCCCTGCTTGGGCGGAGCATCGCCGTGCCCTCGTGGGGGCGATCGGCGGCGGAGACCTCTCGCGCCGGGCCTTGGTTGAGGCCATGGTCCGGAGCGAGGAGGAGTGGCAGGCGGTCGCCGACTTCTGCGAAGCAGTAATGCTTGCAAAGGAGGAGGCCGAACGCATCAGGCAACGGCGTTATCGCCGCCGCCGTCGCCGGGATTCTGATCCCGATTTCCGGCCAACGTAGACGCGGGCTTGCGGACAGTGAGCAATGGGTAGCCGTCCGGTAACCGTCCGGACCAAGCCCAAGTCGTCGACGGCGCGCACTGTTCCCGCGCGCCTCAAGGAGTTGTCAGCAACAGCAGGGACCCAGCCGGGTCGAAGCCTACTGGGGCCAGGGTTATCCGAAAGGGCGCTCGAGCCCCGGTATGAAGGCTAGAAGGAACGGGGTGGGTCTTTTAGTCAGTAAGAGTCTGACACTATCTCCCGCTCCGCCCAAGGGCGGGGGATGTCAATGCATGATTTTTCCCACCATAAAAAAAAAAAAAAGGGTAACTTAAGGAACACAGAAGAAACTCAGTTTGTATCTTTTAATTATTATTATTTTTTTATTTTATTTTATTATCTACATTGTGCTTACACAATAGAAGCAACATGAAAATTTGTAACCAAACATTATTATGTAACACATAATATGATTTAAAAGAGTGTCCATGGAGTTTCTTGCACGTTCTTCTCCATAGAGACTAAAGACTCTTTGGAACGTGCAATTTAGCTTCACTTTTCTTGGACTGACCGACATTTGACTATACAAAAGTGCCTGCAAATGGTCTATTTGAAATAAATGAATTTGATTGATTGACAGGTGGGTATTAATTAAAAGTCTGATACTCCCTCTCGCTCTACCTAGAGCTCACTTGATGAATGCTTACATTAAAAAATACAGTTTTTTTTGACTTAATCTTGGATATGTTTTTTTTTCTTTGGTGGGCAAAAATCAATCAATGACAATGGCTCTTGGGCGGAGCGGAAGATAGTGTCAGATTCTTACTGACTAAATGCCCACCCCGTTCCTTCGTGCCTTTAGTACTGGGACCGAGCTTCCCTTTCGGATAACCTTGGCCTCAGTAGGCTTCGACCTGGCTGAGCCGCTGTTGTTGCTGACGGCTCCTTGAGGCGCGCGGGAACAGTGCGCGCCGTCGATGACTTGAGCTCGGTCCGGACAGTTTCCGGATAGTTGGACAGCAACCTACCCATTGCTCGCCGTCCGCAAGCCCGCGCCTACGGTGGCCAGAAATCGGGATCAGAATCCCGGCGGCTGGGGCGCTGTGAGCGCCGCCGTTGCCTGATGCGGTCAGCCTACTCCTTTGCTAGCATTACTGCTTCGCAGAAGGAGGCGACCGCCTGCCACTCCTCCTCGCTCCGGACCATGGCCTGTACCAAGGCCCGGCACAAGAGATCGCTGCTGCCGATCGCCCTCACGAGGGCACGGCGATGCTCTGCCCAAGCGGGGAACACCTCTACTGTGTGTTTTTTTTTATGGTGGGAAAAATCATGCATTGGCATCCCCCACCCTTGGGCGGAGCGGGAGATAGTGTCAGACTCTTACTGACTAAAAGACCCACCCTGTTCCTTCTAGCCTTCATACTGGGGCTCGATCGCCCTTTCGGATGACCCTGGCCCCAGTTCTACTGTGTGCTCCACCGTGCCCTCCGGGCGTTCCACACAGTGGCGACACCCGGGGCCACACATCGTGGGTATGATCATGGTGCGACCTTAGTCCAATGAAGTGAATGAATAATAATAAGGAATGGAGGAAATCAAGTCTTTTTTTCTTAAAATTGTTACAAAATAAGAAACACACATCTTTACAAACACAAGACAGCAATGTTGTCCATCACTGAAACGAAAAGTAATGGCTTCGTTTCTAAAATTGAGACACACAGTTATTGCTGTGAAAATTTTAACTTATGCTTTATGGTTCCATATTATTATTATGAATGTATGTTTTCCAAAAATCTGGCGAACATATCTACTTTCTTACTGCTTTGTTACTTACATTTATAATGTGGTGTATCGTGTAGGCAATTCCGAAAGGGTAAACAGTAGACAAAGGTATATCGTTAAATCAGTTGTACCAAACTCATCTAATTTTAAAACATAGAAATGTGACATGCAGAAACATAAAATAGATAGCAAATTATAATATTTCTTCTTCTTACTGTCCCCGCACACGGGCCTCAAAAAAACGCTGCCACAAAAAAACACTAGAAGCGGCTTCAAAAACAAGCTAGAAGCGGCCGCAAAAAACAGCAAATTTAGTTTCTCGAAACTCCTCATCTCTATCGCGTACATCAAAGGACTGAAACAATTTGCCCTGCTGTGGTCTTCCCGTCCTATTATAATTTAGGTGTCTTCAAAGCTAGAGTGAATAGGCTCTAATAAACTATTGCATCTCACGATCAACGATTGCATCACTGCTTCCCAAATGAAATCAAATCAAAAACATTCATTTCAAATAGACCATTAGCAGGCACTTTTGAATAGTCAAATGTCGGTCAGTCCAAGAAATGTAAAGCTAAACTGTACGTTCCAAAGCGTAGATATCTATGGAGAAGAATGTGCAAGAAACTCCATAGACACTCTTTTTAAATCATATATTATGAGTTACATAGACCATGGTTACATACTTCTTGTTGCTTCTAATATGTGAGCAGCCCATCAGGTGAGATCAATTTAATTGGTATAATCTAGGTAGTCAAGCACTAGATTATACCAATTAAAAAAAAATTGATCGTGTCGTGATCGTCACGTGTAGAACAAACGGCTCGTGTTAATATCCTTCGGATTAAGTCAAAGTAATGAGGTGTAAACCCTCTTGTTTAGTGAACTAGTTTCAGCTCATGTTATGGCATTTATAGCCCGCAGGTAGCCATAATGACCCTTAACTTTTGAAAATTAAAGCCTAGATTAGCGTGTAGTTGATAGCTATTGGAAATACCATAAACAATGGAAAGTTTTGAAGCAGCTGTGTGGTCTCGGTGGAGTAAATAATACCTCCATATACTACAAGTAACACCTGAGCGAGGGGGAACGGGCGGCGGTCGCCTCCTTCTGCGACGCAGTAAAACTGGCGGCAAGAGACATCATCGCGCCTCAGCCGCCGAGACCCCGACCCCAACTACCAGCTACTGTAGTCGTGGGCTTGCGGACAACGAGCATTGGGTAGCTCGCCATCCGGCCGTCTAATAACCGTCCGGACCGCGCTCAAGTCGTTGACAGCGCGTAGTGCTCCCCGCGAGCCTCAAAGAGATGTCAGGAAACCGTAGGGGTCCACAAGGCCAAACTAGGGCCATGGGTCGACTTTTGAAAAGGTTGCCCATAGTCCTAGAACGCAAAGGCAACTGAAGGGACATAAATATGGTTTTAGTCAGTAAAGGTCTCACACTCACGTATTATTTCCATTCCTGTACCGGTACTGAGAATTTAAGGCTCGTAACGCTTAAGAAACTAAAAGCTTTTTTATGGTTTAGTGCGATACGAGGTTAAAGTGACCCCGAATTAAGAGGGTTCTTTTCAAATCGCCTATCGTCAACGTCGAGCATGCTTAAAACTTGATACTTCCCCCAACGCAAACCAATGCGATGTTTGACGAAGAGGCAATGTAAAAAAACAGAGATAACGCCTGAAAACTCTATTGGCATTCGGTAATTCTGTATTTTACTCGAATGTTTCACAAAAAGCGGGCCCACGTGGTGAATTAAGGCCCATTTCCTCTCTTAGAGAGGAGGCCTGAGTCCCAAAAGTGGGAACATTACAAGGCCGACTATGCTATAAGAGTCTGACACCATCTCCCACTCCGCCCAAGGCCGGGGGATGTCATTTGGATGATTTTTACCCACCATTTAAAAAAAAAGACGATGGCATGAAAGAAGACCGTTTATGACCTTTTTCCGCACTGAACGTGGTGACTAAAATCCACCAGTGTTCCTTCAGTTGCCTTTTGCGTTTATGGGCTTTAGAACTAGCTTCATACCTACAGTGCCGTAAATGACAGTACCCTCCTATTATTAGGCTTCGATCAATATCATGCCTTTCATCACTGAATTAACATCCATCCAACCATGCCACGGTTAATGCTTTCTTTTGATCTTTTTTTAAGGATGGGTGGGTGGCTGTGAACACCTTTTTGTTAAGCTCTGAAGTGACAAAATTGATTGATCGTTTGTTTTTTGGGTGAAAATTGAAAATTATAAAGTTCTATCACACTGCAACAGGACTTCAGAGCTTAAACTTACGATTTGTCTAAAAGTTTATCTTTTATTTTACATAATTTTGACAAATCAATAAAAAAAAATCAGTAGGTATATACAATTTTGCAATTAAAATGTGACTAAATTGACTATGATTAATGATTGATTATTAATCTACACTAATATAATAAAGAGGTAAAGTTTGTTTTTTTTTTGTTTTTATGTTCTTTTGTTTGTAGGAGGTAATCTCTGGAAGCACTGGTCCGATTGCTAAAATTTTTTCACCGATAGAAAGCTGGTTTATTCCTGAGTGACATAGGCTATATTTTATGTACGAGGGCGAAGCCGCGGGCAAATGCTACTCAAAAATATTTAAAAAAAATCACACAAAACCATAAATTTTCATCGAGTTACATGTATAAACAACTAGCTTCTACCAGTAACTTTGCACACTTGTAAATAAATTTCTTCATACAAACTTTAGACCCCCGTTTCATCCGCTGGATGAATTTTGGAAAATCCTCTCTTAGTACGTCATAAAAATAAACTTTGTGTATAATTTCACAGTCCTAGACCATAAAGTTTAAAGTAAGATTGTTTTAATCTTGTTTCAGTGTGGGTAAGAGACAGAGCTATACAGGTTGTCTAGCGCCATCTCTTACCCACACCGAAACAAGATTAAAACAATCTTACTTTGAACGTCATGGTAACCACGCGTGTTCCAGTAGTTTCGGCTGTACGTTAATTTGTCAGTCAGTCAGTTTTTCTTAATATGTATAAAGATAAGCAAATGTAACTGGTCGTTGTGGCGACGCTTGGGGGAGGCCTATGTCCAACAGTGGCTTTCGGCTGATATGATGATGATGAAGCAAATGTAATGTAAGTACAGGACAAGTACAGGAATTTGTTTTACCTTCATTATAACGGTTATGTCGAAACGTCTAGTTGACACTTCGCGTGACCCAGGGGCTATCTTTTACTTTGTACAGAGGTTAAACATTGCCATACAGCGTGGCAATGCCGCCAGTCTTTTGGGCACATTACCAGTTGACAGCGATGTAGAAGAGTTTTTTGACGCCATATTTTAGTTAGTGTATTTTAGCCTAGGGTTTTATTATTTTTTAATTTACAGTTATTATAATGAATACGTTGTTTATAAGTGTAGATAATTAATTAATGTATAAGTAAATTTAGGTATAAGCTCGTCATATCGTCATAACGTGTGTGTGTGTGTGTGTGTAAAAATTCTATATTAATTCTTGTATTTTTTTACTGTATTTATATCTGACCATTTTTAAGCAATAAAATTCTCTAAATAAAAACCCTACCCCACAACAATGCTATACCTAAATTGTTTAATAACACATAAACTTGTTCTGCGGTTAAAAGCATTAAATAACGGCCGCATTAACTTTGTAGCGGGGTACGTAAAGTACAGTCATGTGCATGTGAATCTTACACTTTTCATAAATTTAAAGCAATTTTCTTGTGAAAATATTTGTAACGCCATAATAATTGTTTCTTCTATTTTTTCTAAGCTTTCTACTCAGTATGATTGAGTCTTCTTGTCTCACCAGGGATAGCTATACACCAACTAGTGACATGACAGCTGGATAAAACGGTACCCGTAGGCAAGATTAGATATTTTAATTTTGGTTTCTGAATACCCATGACTTTCAACGATTTAAAAAATATTATTTACATTAATACCTATAATGTTATTTCCTTTATTCATTTTTAGGGTTCCGTAGCCAAATGGCAAAAAACGGAACCCTTATAGATTCGTCATGTCTGTCTGTCTGTCTGTCTGTCTGTCTGTCTGTCTGTCCGTCCGTATGTCACAGCCACTTTTTTCCGAAACTATAAGAGCTATACTGTTGAAACTTTGTAAGTAGATGTATTCTGTGAACCGCATTAAGATTTTTACACAAAAATAGAAAAAAAGCAATAAATTTTGGGGGTCCCCATACATAGAACTGAAACTCAAAAATTTTTTTTTCATCATACCCATGCGTGTGGGGTATCTATGGATAGGTCTTCAAAAATGATACTGAGGTTTCTAATATCATTTTTTTCTAAACTGAATAGTTTGCGCGAGAGACACTTCCAAAGTGGTAAAATTTGTGTCCCCCCCCCTCTAACTTCCAAGATAAGAGAATGATAAAACTAAAAAAAATATATGATGGACATTACTATAAAAACTACCAACGAAAATTGGTTTGAACGAAATCCAGTAAGTAGTTTTTTTTTAATGCGTCATAAACCGAAAAAAAATACACTATTATTAAAACATCGATCAAAGTTACAACACATTACAAGAACTTTTATATTATGTTACTAGCTGCTACGGAACCCTTCATGGGCGAGTCCGACTCGCACTTGGCCGGTTTTTTTAGGTAGGAAAATCATCCAATGACATCTTCCGCTCTTGGGTGAAACGAGAGATAGTGTCAGACTTTTACTGACTAAAAACCCACTCCTGTTCCGGAAACGAACCTTCCTTTCAGAAAAGAATCCTTGACCCCAGTAAACTTCGATCCTGCAGGTCTATGGTTTGCTGACAATCGCGATAAGCGCCGTCGACGTCTTGGGCTCAGTCCGGACTATTACTGGACGGTCGTACGGCGAGCTACTCATTGCTCGCCGTCCGCAAGTCCACCTATATGGGCTAATGTTAACGTGTTTTCTGTTACAAATTCAGGAAGCCTTATATTTATTTAGGATGCCATAGGCAAAGTAATGACAACCATGAAGGTTGAATTGCGAGATGCCACTCATAAAAAAATATTGGTCCGTTACCCATTCACAAACCGATTAGCATTCTCAGCAAGGGTTTACAACCTCAAAGATCGACACGTTCATCTGTCAGCCATAGTCCCTGAATTTTACAAAATCGACACATATTTATGGTCGTGACTGTACTTATACATAATACACTGGTAGTTAGCGAGGTAATGCACGTCCGGCTGAACCGGAAGTGATGTAATTGAGCCAGCAATGCTGAATAATTTCGATACATGGCGCTATCTATGTGGTGGAGTTATGTGGGAAATTGTTTTTGATGCGGAATTTAATTTGAGGTGTAAAAGTTGTCACTTCATCTAATAAACTGTTTCTATAACCAGTACCCTTAGCCAAGTTGATAATCTGGAATCATTAATGCTAGTAGAAAACTTCAAATGTACGGGACGTCATCTCAAAATATGGGCTTGGCTCGGAGTGTCCTTGCATGACCGCATCAATGACGATATCTGTAGGAAAACCAAGGTTACCGACATAGAACAAAATATCGCCTAATTTAAATGGCGGTGGGCATGGCACAATGCTTGTAGAACCAATGTTTGATGGAGACGAAAAGTTTTAGAGTGGCAACCATGTATCGAGAGAAGCCAGCATTGGAAGATCTCTCACAAAGTGGATCGATGTCTAGGTGAAAGTCGCAGGAATGCGATAGATGCAAGACGCACAGGACCTCTTTAATGCACCGACGGCCCAGGCCTAGTCCTTATCGCACGGCGAGATCCCCAGGACTCGCCGTTTACAAGCTCACGCCTGCAGTGGCCACCGAAAGTCTCCTGCGGGGACCGTGAGAATATAACATACTAGAAAAGGGCAGACGCATGGTAATTAGGTACCTATATATCCATTTGCTATTGCCTACATAAATCATTAATTAATACTCCTTTCACGGAATTTTCTCTTACATAGAATAACGTTAATTTCACACCTAAACATCAAATAAAATAATAAACAGCTATATTACCGCCGTAATGTGTTGTTGAAATCGCGCGTACGTCAAATTAAGCTTACAACAGAATTTAAGGTACAGTAAAATTTTTACGTGTGTTGTCAGTCGCTAATAAAGTCCTCAAACAGGCTTTAAGTTGACGCTGAATTTTAGTGTTTAAAGATTGGCACACACGTGCGACTTTTCGACACTTCTTTACGCCATAGTATATATAGATACCTAGATACATCGAAGGCGTCGATGCAATCATCGATCGAGGAAATCATCAAATAATTTGAGTTATATGATGTTATTTGATGATTTTTCTTGACTTAGTGACGCTCTTCTTTAACATATTTATAGATCCTTTTAATGAGGTTAAAATGCTGAAAGAGTAATTTATTTTTTCCTTTCTTTTCGTGTCGTGCCTGATGCTCTCTTGTCATCATGTGAAATGTATAGAACTGGTTAAGACGAATTTAACGAGCCCAAACTCGACGAGATACTAGTGGGCATTCCAGGGTTCCATTAGCCGCCTCCCAGATCTAGCATCAGGACCTCGCCATCACAAGAAATGTATAGGTTAAGGTAAATCTAATGGGCCCAAACTCGATAAGTTTATAAATAGGCAATCCAGGGTTACGTCTCTTACCTACGAGCTCCATCATCAGATCAGCTCAATGGCACCAGCATGTACAAGTTAGGAGAGTGGTTAAAGGTTAAGTAATAATTTTCGCCATGTTAAAATTCCTACCGCAGTTAACAAACGAGCTTGAACACCTGGACAGATCTTCAGATATAAATTGTAGCTAAGTATAATCTCGATTAGGTCAGCTTTTAAACAAAAAAAAAATGCATCAAAATCCGTCTATTCGTTTGGATCTAACGTATTATATAACATCCCTCTTTTCTGTCGGGAGTTAAAAAGAAACTATAATAAAATATTAAACTATAAACTATTGAACACAAAGTGACGACGTCGTGTTCCGCTGCGAGGTCGGTATCCTTCCAAGAAATCATCGATACACGACACCCTTCGGCCAAAATTCTCCTTTGAGGAAGGTCTCTGATTCCCAGTGTCATCGTTTCAGCCGATATACGTCCATTGTTGGACATAGGCCTTCCCCAAGTGTCGCCACAATGAACGAACCCGTACGTCTCGCATACATCGCGTCATCGTGTTCCCAGTATTACTTATCAAAAATCTAGCACAAATTTTGCAGAGCAAAAGTCCTTCTTCCATTTCCATTCCATTCCATTTCACCATTATTACTTCCACCTTAGGCGCGGGCTTGCGGACGGCGAGCAATGGATAGGTCGCTGTCCGACCGTCCGGTAACTGTCCGAACCGAGCCCAAGTCGTCAACGGCACGCACTGCTCCCACGCCTCAAGGAGTTGTCAGCAACAGCAGGGGCCCAGCCGAGTCGAAGCCTACTGGAGCCAGGGTTATCCGAAAGGGAAGTTCAACCCCGGTACGAAAGGCAAGAAGAAACGAGGTGGGTTTTTTAGTGAGTAAGAGTCTGAGATCTTCCGCTCCACCCAAGGGTGCTGGATTTCATTTGGAAGATTTTTATCCACTAAAAAAATAACACCATCATTACTTCTACTTGTCAAGATATCCATTTCCAAACACATTCGTTTGCCAAGAGCAAAACTTATGTGTAAGCATATTATTTCCTACAATAAGTGCCAAATAGCATACACAATACACACACAAGATTGAAACGGAGTCAAATCCTCAGAAACATGTTCCAGACTGCTAATAACAAACGACTTTGGCATCTCAAACGCAAAACTCTGCACATTCATGTTTCCTGTGTTCAAAGTCGCGGCGTGAATAGCGAGCTTTACTCGTCATGTTGTTCCGTTGATACGATATAAACCAAGGCTTTATGGAGACCTGTTGAAGTGACGTTTTTGCATATAATTATGTTCGTACCGTGTCGCAATCGTTTTATGTTTGTTTTAATGCCTTTGTTGTGTTTATTTGAGATATTTGGACGGATAAGGGTTGGATTATTTTGATTATTTCGTTTTATAGGTTGTGGGAATTTATGGGTTTATGGAAACCGTGATATGAATGAAGGGTTTGCAACTAAATTTCTGAGTCTCTTTCTCTCGGTTCTTAGTCGGGATAAGCAATACCTAAACAATGGCCTGATTTTTTATAACATTTTTTTTTAAATATATTTTCATGTGAACGAGGCAAGGGCAATTACAAACTTTGCGGTAGTTTACCTTGCTTCTATGTAACTGTAGGTCTTTTCGGTCAAAATACATCCACTGTTGGATATAGGCCTCCCTCAAGTGTTGCTACAACGTCCGCTTGTATGCGTCTCGCATCTATCATGTTCCCACAACCCACCCCAGGATTTTGGTGCACATTGTGAGAGGCCTACCATTACTACACCTTCAGG
Source organism: Mythimna albipuncta (assembly GCA_929112965.1). NCBI lineage: Eukaryota > Metazoa > Arthropoda > Insecta > Lepidoptera > Noctuidae > Mythimna > Mythimna albipuncta. The sequence goes on from OV815963.1 coordinate 21,736,102, forward strand.
TAAGCGGTCGCCACTCTAGAACCTTTTAGCCTCATCGACTATCTATTCAGTAAGCAGGGTGCCCTGCCAACTGCCACTAAAGGTAGCGATACACGTTAGGGTATAACTTAAAACGTTTACCTGCACAGTTGTACCTGTCAGAAAAGCTTGTGTGGAAACCTGTACAGTTGTGTAATACACACGCTCCAGTTTACCTGTACAACTCAACTGTACAGGCAAACCTATCAGGTAGACCCTAACGTGTATGGCTACCTTTAGTTTGAAGGTTCTTCGAGCTACTATCTTCTACTGTATGTTACTAAGTGGCCAAATATCCGGTCTTACCATTTTACGTCATGAAAAGGTTGTAAATATGAAATAAAAACAGTTAATTTTATAGTCTTGCAGAAAAATGTTTTACTTACTCGTGAAAAAAATCGTAAAAAAGGTAATATTAACAAGGTACGTATTAAATGTACCTATACACTGCTAAATGACCTATAGCTAGTTTGTACGTAACGCCGACTACTACCTACGGGTAATTAGACTCGCTCAGCTGACGTTTTCATAGAGAAATTAATTTCGTACATGCGTGAATTAATACGAGTTTTGAAAAAAAGGTACCGTATTTTTTAATTTTATCTTTACAAATCGATAGTGTTTCATGTACCGGATCGACCCTCCACGGGATTAAAACGATCAAAATTTAAGGGTGTATAAGTACATAGTTATGTACCTATTTGTATCACAGCTATTCAATTTGACTTCCGATATTGTCTATATTATATTCCAGATAAACGTCCAATACCGGTTATTGACCTACATTTGTTGAAATTCTTAATTTCAATAACGGAAATAAAGAAAAAAAGGCTGTCTTGAATCGACATGTATCGTGATCCTTTGCATGACATAGTAATGAAAAACAGTACATTGTTTGTTTTTCGTGTACCTACGCAGAGATATTAGGAAAAGGTCAATGTACTTTTTGCACAGTTATCTGTGGCTTTCTGTAGTAGAGTTACCGTTTGCCCTGGAATACAAAGGGCAGCTGAAAAAACACGGGTGGGTTTTAGGCAGCATAATACTAATAGTCCGTCTCGCTCCACGTAAAATGGGAGGTTTTCTTTGATATAACACCAAAAACAAGTCATTTTGGGTTGAATTGTTTGTCAATGACTACACTCCATAATCTGCATTGGCTAATGTGTCGAAAGTCACGATTTAATCTAGAAAACACTAGAAGAAGTTTTCAGTAAAGAATCTATGTACAAAATTTCATAACTGTATCATGAAAAATCACAAGGTTATAATCATGTTATGTCAGCAAAAATACATAGTCACCGGGCCATTCAGGCTACTGAGAGGTTGTTTGGCACGCCCGTTATAATCTGCCGTGACTGTTGTGTTGTTGTGACTTTTTTAAATATTTTTAAGAAAAAAATATAACATAGCCAAGTTACAACCGTTTCGCTTGCGTCGAACGCTTCGAGTTGGCCACACCGCCGAATCTTTTGTTCTAACCACTTGACTGTGCGTTGAGATGACGTCATTCCTGTACATTTGAAGCTTTCTGCTAGCGTTAACGATTGCAGATTAGCAACTTGGCTAGGGATAATGGTGTAAAAATTATTGGAATCAATTCAGTTACTAATTCTGAACAGAATATATTCAGATTTCGTATAAACTAAAAATATTGTTGCATAAAAGATAGAAGATAGATTGGTGAATACAAAGTTTCCACAGCTTTCAAGTCTAAATCACCACAAAACATTGAAACCGCTGCCATTGTTTTGAAACAAACATTTTCTTTAAGTTATCAACAAGCGTGGTGATGAAGGGAAATGATGATGACGTATAATGTATCACAAACAAACAACTGAACATCTAAACTTGAGAAGTTACTTCAACAAAACAACTGTCAGCATTGCAAACTTACTAAGATAACTGAACTCAAAAACACGCAAAAATTAACCTTATATCGTGCAGCATAAGTGGGTATAGTCCGCATAAAAACAATGGAAAGTCTAACTCAATATTTCATAGCAATGTCGGAAACGCGAATTACTAATTGTTCGCGATTTGAAATTTTTACTCGTATGCTTCTTTTATTCGGGCTGGATGATAAATACTAGGGAGTAACACTTAAAAATTGGGATAAATTCTTGTTAATATTTTTGCTTTGGTCAAAACAGCTAAACTGATCGGTGGTCTTAATAGACGATGATTTTATAATGAAAAATACTATTCTTGGCTAATAATTTTCTTGTTGATTTTGTCGAGCTTTGAAGTGCCCCAAGGTCTAGACAACGTCACATTTTCACTAACGATAACGAAATTCGATAGCTCCAAAATATATGGAACTGACATAAGCCTTCGAACCGTCACGTGATCAAGCGTTTTCGATCGCTAATTGCTAGACAATGTCAAACTGCGTTACGAAACGACAACGCAACGAGCAAAATAAACGATATTCTCACACAAATGAGTACTTGCACTAGACAACTGGCACTTTTGATATTCGAATTCGCTGAGATTTCGAAATGTTCGTTCGACAGCTTAGCGGACTCTTGGACCGTGTAGAAAAGCAAATCAATGCTGGCTATTGTTAGTCAGCTGGTGATGTTATTTGTATCAAGTGTGCTTGTTTCTTGTCATTTGTTTTTTCTTATAAGAAATGCATACAGTGCATTTACTACGGGCGACACATTTGGAAAATGTTATGACGCGTCAGAAAAGATACAATTACCGATAAAAAATGTAAAGAGTGGAAAATACTGGTGGATACTATTCATAATGAATTTTCATCTAACTTAAAAGAAGAAAGAAGACACCGCTTTAGTGTGAAACGAGAGGTTAGTGTCTCAGTAATTTACTGCCCTTGCAATAGGGCCAAAGTTACTTTTACAAACGTTTCTATAGCCTTAGAAGAGGACACATAGACAACATTATTTTTGGTTAATGCGAACCCTGAATACAGTTTATTCAGAATCAGTAACTGAATGGATTTGAATAGGTTTTACACCATGTTAATTTTTTTTCCAAAAATATTTAAAAAGGTCACAAGTTGGACACCACCGACACTAAGTACAACACAGGTCGCAGCAGGTCATAGCGGGCATTAGGCGCCAGCAAACAGCTAGGTGCAAGTGCAATACAACACCTCAGTCCCCTGGATGGCCCGGTGACTATGTATTTTTGCTGACATAACAAGCAACTTTGTGATTTTTCATAATAGTTTTGAATGTAATAAGTTTTGTACATAGATTCCTTACATAAAAATACTAGACATATATTTCGGGTTACCCATATTATATCTATTGACCTACATATACAAGGTGTAAGGGACAGCCCTCCACAAACTTTAAGCGCTTGCTCAGTAGACGAAACTGAACAACCTTCCACAAATTTTTTTTTTCAGGAAACGAAAAAAAAAAACCCCCCGCCTCACCATAGAAAATTATAAACTTGATCGGACAGTTTGTATGGAAAGCCGAATTTTTTTTCGTTTCTTGAAAAAAATTTTTGTAGAATGTTGTTCAGTTTCGTCTACTGAGCAAGTCCTTAAAGTTTGTGGAGGGCTGTCCCTTACACCTTGTATGTTGTAGTAAACAAATTCGTAAAGCTTAATTGAAACATACTCTCAGGGTTTCCGAAAACCAACTACCGCTATTAATGACTTGTCACATTGAAATCTAATAACTCTCAACTACTCGATGTTTACCCACCCAATCGTAGTAAGGGTGAACAAGTCAGAGTTGTAAAGTTATAATTCTCTCGTAAATCCTTTAGGACATTAAATTTATAAGTTGGGTGGGGAGAAACAAAGATAAGCGTGGCTGCATTTGTGATGAACTCGAATTAGTTCGGGACGCGAGGCGCGGGCGGCCATGACAGATAGAGGAAGACTGTGATAATTTGAAAATAGATGGCGGTCGTTGTTTGTTTTGATTTGTGGAGGTATGTTGGTGTTTTGTTTTAGTTGGTAATTGTAGAAGGAGGTTTCAATACCTTCGTGAATATTTTTTTTCTTGATAACTACAACATAGGAGTCTTCAGATTACTTGTATCCATCGTTGACCATGTCATCGCTTACCATCAGGTGAGATAGAGGTCAAAAGTAAACCTAACAATATCTATCTATTTAATAAAAGCGAAATACCACTGTTTAATCACGAAATCTCAGAAACTATAACACCTACAAAATTAAAATTTGGCAGGTAGGTTAGTCGTCCTGTTTCGTTGTGAGGTCGGTGTTCTCCCACGAAATCGTCGATACATGACACCCTTCGGCGAAAACTCCTTTGAGGAAAGCCTCCAGTAGTGATGAGTCGCCACTCGCATCACAAACGATTTAAAATTAGTCATCATCACCATCATCGGCCTTTTTTCCTTTTTTCCCACTGCTGGGACTCAAGCCTCCTCTCTAATAGAGGGAATGGGCCGTAATCCACTGTCTTCGAACTTTTAGTTCTAGGACATGCCGGTTTCTTCCAAAAAATTAATTAGTACTTAGTTAGTAATTCTGGCACAACTCTCAAAGTCTAATCTGTCTTTTTGCGTATATACTCCACGATCTCCTTACCTTCTTTTATACACATAATTATTTGCTGGGTAAGTTATTTATTTAAGACTAGCTTTTGCTCGCGGCTTCACCCGCCTACATAAAACATAGCCTATGTCACTCAGGAATAAAGCAGCTTTCTATCAGTGAAATGATTTCAGCAATCGAACCTGTACTAGAAACGAAAAAAACGAAAACGATTTTTTTTTTTTTCGTTTACAAACAAAAAACATTGTGGAAGTTTGTTCAGTTTCGTCTACTGAGCAAGCCCTTAAAGTTTGTGGAGGGCTGTTCCTTACACCCTTTATGTAACTATATTGTGTAAAAGATAGATATTATAATGTATTTATACATCTCAGGATCCTGAGGTCCTAGACATTTGGAAGGCGTACAAGGGGCCGAAACCAACTCGCAGAGGCATTTTTGTCACTTTTAATGGAAACTTGATACCAACCGACGATTATCCCTGTACGCGCTAGTGCACCCAAAGACCACCCCCGGTTGGTGAAAACCTATTGCAACATATGGAAAATCAAAACCATAGGGTTATAACTTTTAGAGGCTTAAGTGGAGTGGTAACCTGAAACTATGTCAAGATTATGGAAGTCGTCGACGGCACGCGCTGTTCCCGCGCGCCTTAAGGAGTTGCCAGCAACAGCAGGGGCCCAGCCGGGTCGAAGCCTACTGGGGCCAGGGTTATCCGAAACGGGATAGGTTTTTTAGTCAGTAAGAGTCTGACACTATCTCCCGCTCCGCCCAAGAGCGGGGGTTGTCATAAGATGATTTTTCCCATCGAAAAAAAAGCCCCTGCCTGAACAATGTTATTATATCCATGGATAAAAAAGGCTTGGGTTGTAAATCACACTCAATGAATACGGGCCCCAAAAACGGTTATTATTAGTATTATTATACAAGGCTTGGAAATGAACCCGCGAGACGAAGCCAGTGATTAATATAATACTCTATATACCGGCATCCAAACTTCGATTGTAAATAGCTGAACTCTGTTCCAAGTTCTAGGCTTAGATATTAATTGCTTATCTTTATGATACGAAGAAAGTTTCAGTGATAACAGAATTATTATCTACTTGTGAGTTGAGAGACATTCACGTAATCAGTTTTATGAAAAAGCATTTTTATGTGTACGCTGAGGGATTAAATTTATCTTGTAGTTATAAGTTGTTATGAGTCTTTTACAAGATTTAACTCTTCTCGTGACCAGAGGGCTGGACTCTTCTTCAGTCAACGAATCGGCATTGCCATCCAGCCTGGCAATGCTGCCAGCGTTCTGGGCACTTTTCCCATTGACATCGATGTGGACGAATTTTTTGATGCCCTCTGAGTTTTCCCCGTTTTTCAACCTTTTTTACTCGTTTGTACATATTATTATTTTAAGTTTGTACATGTATACCTAGTGATTATTTATTAGATTAATTGATATAATAAAAAATCAATAAATTGAAATAAATACTTTAAGATTTTACTGGTTTTGTGTGAGTGAAATTATATTCCGAAATCTATGTTACCTAATAGCTACAACCTAGGGGTCTTTAAGTCAAGAGTGAAAAAGTTATTTCTAGAAATCATGGACCACATCGACATGTGAGATGATGGTCAAGTGCGAGCCTATCAATAATAATAATGAAAGATATCTGTTAATAAATTAACTTCGACCCAAAAGGTATTCATATTGTTCTATTTTTAGGCATATGGCTTCTCCGCTACAATATTGGGTACCCCAATCTTATCGCAAAGGCTTTGTAGGGGAGAATAAGGGATTATGTCCAGTGAGTGGAAAGAGCCATTCATCTGTTTATATTATATCGATAATTATATCTTCTTACACAATATGAATTGTGTTTGTCAAATGAATATTGCCAAACCGAACTGAAACGTGTAGGCGTGGGTTGTATTCTCTCAATATCAAAATTAAATTAGCTACCTACTACTACTGTCTGTTATTAAGAGGCTGCTTTTCCACTCGCCTATCGTTAACATTGAGCATGGTTTAAAGCTTGTTACTTCATCTATGGTCTATAGTCTACCGTCAAGTCAAATGTGTGCGATATGGGATTTGGTATATGTGGAATCCTGAAGGACCGCTGGCCTGAAGCTACGTAAGCGAGCGTAAGTGACCCACCGCCGCGCCACGCGCCTCCTATGATGACTACAACTTCACTGCGCTCGTGATCAAAAGTAGCCAATTTTGAATGAACAGTGCTCCATTGGTATAATTGCTATAAGGAGTTCCGATGCGAGGATAAACAAATAAACAAACAAATAAACAAATCTAACGCATTCCAACGCGATGTTTGGCGAAAAGGCAACGCGAAAAAAGATAACGCCTGAAAACTCTGTTAGGATAAATAATTACTACTAATATAACTCTGTTAGGATAAAACGGTAATTCCATGATTTACTCGAATATTTTATAAAACTTGTTCAAGGAAATACGTGTTTTTTTTAAACCCTTAAAAGTTTTTTTTTTAAATTTTGTCTTTATTTAGAATATTGATAAAATTAGCTAGGCTTGTATAGTTGTACTTTTTTGACTTTTTTCATTTTTGAGCCAATTATGAAGTGTCAAAGTTCATGCAAAATAGCAGATTTTCAGAGGTTTTAACTGGATTAATTTTACACAAATTTATAAATTGATTTCCATAGAAGCTTAGATAATATCCACAAGATACTGTCTTTCCAAAATATCTAATGAAAAATGTGTAATAACGTTAGAATTGCGTAAGAGCGGTTGTATGAAAAACAGTGAAAATGTATGTTGAGATGCATCCCCTTAAAGACCTATACACATAGTATTCTAATTGGAAATCAAAATGGTACCTATTTTAAATAAGATCAGATAGGCAGTCGTTTCATGTAAAATGCTGGTTTTCATCTGTATCTGGTTGGACTAGAAGCCGATCTCAGCACAGTTGGGAAAAGTTTAGCTGTCCAAATTGTAGCTGTTCCAAATCCGTTTAACTGTTACAGTGTGTAGGTTAGGTTTGAACAGAGTAGTATAGGTTACACGTAGGTACATATACCAACTTTCACTTTTATAATTTTTTTTTGTTGGGTAATAATCATCCAGATGACATCCACATCACCCTTGGGCGGAGCGGGAGATAGAGTCAGACTTTTACTGACTACAAAACCCACCCTGTTCCTCCGTTGCATTCCATACTAGGGCTGAGCCTCCCTTTCAGAAACAGACCCTTGACCACAGTAGGCTTTGACCCTGCTGGGCTCCTACGGTTGCTGACAACTCCGTTCCGAACGGTTACCGGACGGTTGGACAGCAAGCTACCCATTGCTCACCGTCCAAAGGCGCAAACCCACACCTTTGGTGGCCGGAAATTGGGATCGGAATCCCGGCGGTGGCTAGGGTGTGAACGCAGTTGAATTATGCGGTCGGCCTCCTCCTTGTCTAGCATTACTGCTTCGCAGAAGGAAGCGACCGGCCACACCTCCTCGCTCCGGACCATGGCCTGTACTAAAACCAACTTTATAATATTAAGGTGATTGTGTATTTTACCTCTGCATTACTCTAAAGTCGACTGGTGGTAAATATCTAACGATAAGACATAAAATCCACCTCTGTTTCATTAAAATTCATTTAAACATTCACACAAATTGACACGCAGAAATATATTTTCAAATAAACACGGTAGGTACAGCCGCGTGCACTTTAATTTGTTCCTGAAAATGACAAAATTCGCTCCGCAGTCCCAGTAATGAACTCAAAGGAAATACCGCTATAATTACGAATGTATTATTATGTAGTATACACTCCTCTCAAATTGCAATTTCCCGGAAATTTCGTGTGCATGATCGTTACTAAAATCTAATATGATTTCATTTCACTTTGTTTCTATCGCTTCCGGCTGGGTTGTAATTAATTTGACACTAATATTATAAAGGGGTAAAGTTTGTTTTTTGTTTGTAGGAGGTATTCTCTGAAAGTATTGGGCCAATTGCAAATATTTTATTTAGAAAACTGCTTTATTCCAAAGTGACATATATAAATAGTCTATATTTTATGTCTGCGAGCGAAGCCACGGGGGAAAGCTAGTAATTTATATATGAGTATACCTACCTGTACTAATATTATAAAAGGAAAGATACGTTTTTTTTTACGATTTAACTCTAAAACCCCTCGAGCGAGTTTCAAAATTCTTTCACCAGTAGAAAGTTACTTTATCACTGAGTAGCATAGAATAACATAATCTATATTTTCTATTTTCACGTGGGCGAAATGGTAAACGGCGTTGAGTGATAGTTGTAGAAATAAGCTCCCGGTCACGATTTCAAACCTCACCAGGTGCATTACTTTGTGTAAGTTTTTTCATCACCACTACTCGCAAAACGTTAAAGAAAAACATCATGAGGAAACCGACCTGTCTGAGAACCATAAATTCGAAGACATAATGACATCCGCCATCTCGCACTGCCCATTTCTTTATGTTGATAGATTCGCGCTTAACCACTATCTCACCTGTTGGAAAGCGACGATGCGATCGACGATGGAACGCGTTTACCTAGAAGAAATCTTGATTTAAAGATTCCCGCGTTGTAGCTATCAGGAAACACGGCCTCCGGCTAGGAATTCCACTCCTTAACTGAACGCACAATGAATGTGTTCCCAAAACACACACACAAAACGTCGGAAAAAGGTGGGATGTCCACCATGTACCGGTGGTGCATAGCCGATTCCCTCTACTAGAGGCCTGAATCCCAGCAAAGGGAACATTATAAAGCTGATTATGGATGTATAAAATATATTACAACTTCATGCGTAGGAGGCATCGATTATATTAATATTTCTCCTCCTAGTAACTAGGACCTTAATTAAAACTTTGGACTTTAAACGGCTCACAACCTTCACCTAACTTCTGACCCCCACATCAATAAAACCGCAAACTGTAAGGTTTGATTCCCTCGACCTTTGCCCCTAACTCCATATTTCATCAAATAAGTCCAGATTAATCCTAATGACCAATTTGTACGTTTCTACGATGATATCAATTCCTTTTTTAGGAACCCTTTGGGGTTCATTTCTTGTACTGATAAGTTTGGGACTGATGTATGGAGAATAATTAATGATAATAATATAAGGGTTTGGACCCATATAAATCATTCTGTGGTCGAGACCGTAGCGACAAGAAATCACGAATTAACAGATTTATGCTCGGTGGTTTGGACATTGATTTGGGAGGTATAATAACATAGGACGATGACCGATTGTTGATTTTGACGTTGCAGATGTATTCAAAAATTATAAAATACTAGCTTTTTCCCGCGACTTTGCTTGCATACATAAAATGTAGCCTATACAGGAAAAAAACAGCTTACTACTGGTGAAAAAATTTTCGCAATCGGACCAGTACTTTGAGAAATTAGCTCCTACAGACAAAAAAAAAACAAACTTTACCTTTTTATAATATTACTGTGGATTAGATACTTGTTGCTCTTGGCGACGGCCAAAAGGCAATGGCAAAGAGTACAATATTTTTTTAAGGTTGGAAATCATCCACTGACTTCTCCCACTCTAGGACGAGGGAGTGTTAGACTTTCACTGACTGGAATCACACCTATGCTTTTCCTTTGTCTTGCGTTCCACGACCCTGGGTTTACTTTTCGGAAGTCTCCTCCCACTCTGGGTGGAAACAGAAGGAGTGTCAGACTTTTCCTGACTAAAATCCACCCATGTTCCTTTAGTTGCCCTTTGCGTTACAAGGCTACGGTAACTATTCAATATTTTGTCTATTAACTGCTCCACCTTTGTTTGAATAATTAGATATACACTTTTTTATTTTTTTTTTTCTCTGACACATTGCTTTTGCAATATTTTTATTTTTATTTCAACTGTCATAAATTTGTTAGTAATTTATTTTGTTAATATTTTATTGATAGTTGTAATTATTATATTATTCCTGATGTTTTTTTTTTTTATAAAGCCTCTTTTTGTATTGTGAATGTGATAACACTGTATACTCCACGAACTCTTAGACTACTTCCTATTACGACTTACTTTGTTTGTTTTCTATTGAGAATTTTTTTATTGTGCTTTTGTGTACAATATTTGACTGGTCTACACTGTTCTTACATAATATCTCAATCTTGTATTATCAATATTGTAAAACAACCACTTTTTTAAAAGAGTAACCATGGAGTTTCTTGCCGGTTCTTCTCCATAGGAAACGACCAATTTGGAACCGTGCACTAGCTTCTGACGTTTTATAAGTGCCCATGTAGGCCTATGTAAAATAAAATATTTTTGATTGATTTGATTTTTGATTGATATTTAGAACAATTCCGAAACCCTGGTAAGCATTAACCCTTGTGGGGCACTGACTCCTTACCAAACAGTGAGCCAAGTATTGCTGGCCGTCCGAAAACATAGCCTTAGTGGCGGGCATCGCCCGACGTCTCCCGACGACTGGGACGCCTCCTGAATATCTACTAATCAAACTACCTACCACACCTAATAACTTGTCACCCCTCACTACACAAGCCTCAACAAAAAGCAAATAAACGCAATCGCCAGGAAACTAGTCAGGAACAGTGAAAACATTACAGCCACAGTTTCATAACTACCGTCCGCCGCGGCCATTTTGCGAGCCATAAATTAACAATAGTTAACCCACTCTTTACAGAACAAATTAGCCAGTCTCGATAGTTCGTAGACTGCACTGATATTGTGAAATTGAAGGAAAGTTCGGAGAGAGGCGGAGCGGATTATGTTTAACTTAAAACATAATAAATTGCACTTGTAAGTACTGAAAGACCCTTGCTAGTGATTCTAATGATAAAGGCTGTTTTATTTTTTTTAGATAGGTAATTCATCCAATAATATCCCCCGCTCTTGGGTCGAGCGGGAGATAGAGTCAGACTTTTACTGACTTAAAACGCAGTCCTGTACCTTTTTAGCCCTTCATACCGGGGTCGGACCTTCCTTTCAGAAACAGATCCTTGGCCCCATTAGGCTTCGACTCTGCTGGTTCCCTACGAATTGCTGACATCTCCCGCCCTTGGATGGAACGGGAGACAGTGTAAGCCTTTTACTGATTAAAAACCCCACTCTGTTCTTTTAAGCTCTTCATTCCGGGGTCGGACCTTCCTGTCAGAAATCGTTCCAAGGCCCCAGTAGGCTACGGCCCTCTTGGGCTATGGTTAGCTGACTACTCCTTAAGGCGCGCGTGGAACAATACGCGCCGTCGACATCTTGGGCTCGGTTTAGACCTATGTCCTGCAGTGGACTTCTTTTGGCTGATATGATGATGATGATGACGAAGCTCGGTTTTTACCACTATTTCATCTGATAGATGTTTGGCACTTTTTTTTTAGGTGGGATAATCATCCAATGACATCCCCCACTCTTTGGGGGAGCGAGAGATAGTGACTCACTCCTGTTCCTTCTTTGCAATAATCCAGGGCTCCGGGGATCTCTTTCGCATCACCCATGGCCCCAGTAAGCTACGACCCTGCTAGGCCCCTTCGGTTGCTGACAACTTCTTGAGGCGCGCATGGAACCCCACGCGCCGCCAACGATTTGGGCTCGGTCCGGACGATTATCGGACGGTTGGACGGCGGCTACCCACTGCTCGCCATCCGCAAGCCAGCGCCTAATGGATATTTGGCACTAAGATGCGAATATGAAAGCGTAGTGGCCATCTATGGCGCCATAGTAACTAAAGACCGGACGACACGCAAAAAAAAAAAGTTTTCCGTTGGATTTAAACACAATTATTATACCTGCTGCTACTGGCGACTTCACCCGCTTGGTAGTAGAAAATTATCCCAAAAAAACATACTTCTACTGACGCCTACTGACACAATACCCATCTGACCGGAGGATCTTCTTATTCTTTGGAAATTTACGAGATTTTTATACCCTGTTCTTGACATCTTAAAAAAAAAAAAATATGCAAGGGATTTTTCTGTAGAGTACGATAGAAAAACTTTTAATTCAGGACAAACACAGCACAACGATTATAAAGAAGGTAAAAGAGAAGAAAGGTACAGAGTGCGCCGAGCGTGCCCACACTGAAAGAGTGACCACCTCAGCATTTGCTGGGCGTCACACACCCAGCACTGGGTTTCAATTGCCACCTCGCAATGAAGCACGGACCAGGGTAAATAAAATATATACTTAAACTAAATATTGATGTTTGTTGCCTCGAATTGATAAGTATAGAGAGAAAGAAAGAAAAAGTGTTTATTTACGTCAAACATGACGCATACCGTAACAAAATAAATAACAATATCGACTAAAAGTAGCACGTAAGATATGCATCACATCCGCGCAAAACGGCCAGCGCTCAGCAAAATGTTGGGGCTCATGAAAAACAGAGCCACAGCGCTGATTTTCAGCACCAGCCGTCATCGACGATGTAACCTTAATTATACATTAAACATAAAATAAAGATAAAGAAAAACACAAGTTGGCTAACAAACAAGAACGAATATTTTGATCGATCAATGACCGGTCGAACTTAAAACTAGAATTTGTCAGTGCACAGTTACATTTTGAGCCTGTGGTAACAAAAAAAAGATGGCTGGTCGATGGATAACTACGGCAAAGTTACATAATTATTATGCAAAAAATAAGATTCCTGACCTACGCAACTTACGCAATCGATTTGTTTGCTTATATGTGTTAATGGGTGAATTAAGTTGTTGAAAAAAAAACTCAACATAGTTTTAGTGAGTTGTAAAGATACTTAGGAGATGTTTGAATGCGCATAGATGGAAATTGGCAAACCAGCAAGAGGTATAATAAAGAGGAATATCAACAAAGGTAACGGTGATAAAAAACCACACTTAGAGTAGTAGTATAGTAGTATAATAGTAGTATCTTATAGGAATATATAAAATTATGTAATAGGAGAAACTAACTGACATATCAACGCACAACCAAAACTAGCTCGACTAGGAGGGTCAAATTTTGCACAAAGATTATTTTTATGACGTAAGCGAACACTAAGAGAGGGGTCAAAATAAAATTCACCCCGTAAGGAGATAGAACATAGGTCCAAAGTTTGTGTGGAGAAATCTACTTTCATGCGAGCGAAGCAGCTGATAGAAGCTAGTCTATATAAAAAATATGAAACTAAATGACTGACATGTCAGCCGAAACATTCCGGACCAGGAGCGTGGAATTTTGCACAAGGTCCCAACCACAAGACTACACTACTACTACTAGATTAGGGAACTTTTTGGTCAAGATAAGGTTAGGTTTCCTTTTATGACTTAGGCAAGCACTAAGAGAGGATTTCCCAAAATACACCCCCCTAAAGAGATGAAACCGGAGTCTTAAGTTTGAATGGAGAAACCTACTTTTAAACTGGCAGAAGATAGTTGAAAGAAAAAAACCCATTCGAAACTGGAGCAGATCGCTAGTACATCAATAAACGCTCCTTAATATTACCAAAATTGCCTCTCTGTCCAATTAAATGTAAAGAAAAGAAAGCGCTTGAAAATCACGAAACTACGTTTCTTTTATCTCTTGAAATCGCTGAAGCACTTCGTCTCGCTTCGCTTATCAAACGGAGACCGCTTTATTTCTCCGTCCAACGCAAACTTTCACGAAAATTTCATGATTTATTCGTTTGACTTGTTCTTTTATTGAAAAAAGGACTTCAGACGTTTTTCCGTGTCTCCCCTTTTGAATATTTTGATGTAATAAGAATGATATAGTATTTTATAGAGGGTTCTTATTGATTATTTCGTTTGCGGTCCCTCAATGGGAAGAGTATTAGTCGAAAAATGTTCACGTTATTTATTTTTTAGAGACAGGTTTGTTGGTCTAGTAGTTAGTGACCCTGACTGCTATGCCGGAGGTCGTGGATTCGATTCCTACCCAGGACAAATGTTTGTGTGATGAGCACGATCATTTGTTCTGTGTCTGGGTGTAATTTATCTATAATATTTATGTATTTAGAAATATATAAGTATATTTATCAGTTGTTGTATTATGGGTACTACCCATAATACAAGCTCTGCTTAGCTTGGGACTAGACAGCGTTGTGTGATAGTTGTGGAATATTGTGGAATATTATTTAAGCGTATTGGTACTTCACTGTATACAGGAAGTTTGTGGGCTAACTACAACCATCCATTCGGAGGAAAACCTTCAAAAGGCGACTGGCCTTTGGGGGAACAGGGAGTGTGGGATTCTTACCTCACCACACTACCCCGGTGATCACCATGAGCACTTGGAAAGGGACCCGTGACCTCTTGAAAGACCACCTCTTAACAACCCCCTTTGTACAACGTCTGTTAGAGGCACATGAGGAGAATAAAGCTAGAACTACATTAGACCGACGCACACGTGTAACACGCCTGATTTGTACGTAGAACGACGTCGCGTGGCGTGGATCTAGTGTAGCTCTACAAGTCCAAGAGACCGACGCGCCCAGATCGGCGTGTGTGGCACACGTGTGCGCAGTGTAGTTCTAGCATAACTCTATTAGTTGTCAAGCTGAATTAATATTGCAACCTTACCAAATTAGCGCGGGTTTTACGGAATTCTCAGTAGTCATACAATATTATGGGTGTCTTCAAGGCTAGAGTGAATAGGCTCTTAATAAACTAGTGCGCCTCACCATCAACGATTGCATCACTGCTTACCATCAGGCGGGATCGCAGTCAAGTACTAGTTTATAACAGATAAAAAAAAAGAAAAAAATATATAATATAAAAACCTACATATATATTTCCCAAAATAATCTCAAGTACCTTTTTTTTTTTTTTTTTTTTTTTTTTTTTTTTTATGGTGGGAAAAATCATGCATTGACATCCCCCGCCCTTGGGCGGAGCGGGAGATAGTGTCAGACTCTTACTGACTAAAAGACCCACCCCGTTCCTTCTAGCCTCCTTAAGAGGCTTCTGTCTAGACGTGGAGACGCCTTCTGGGACATTACAGAACTACAAACAAATATACAATCGACTGTAACAGTGGAGTCCCACCACCTGGGAGATGTTTGGGGTGGTGAGGCAAGAATATTATCAGTATTTTTTTTTTATAATAATAATAATATTTATTATCTACACCAAAACGATGAAGAGATAAATTTTGTTTCTTTTATTTTTTTGTTTGGAGAAGTTAATCTCTGAAAGTATTAGATCGATAGATAAAATTTTTTCACCGATAGAAAGCTGCTTTATTCCTGAGTGATAAAGGTAATTTTATATACACATTTTATGTTGTTTTTTTTTTGCATTTTATCGCGGTTTTTTTATCGTAAAATATCTCTTTCTTAACACAATCTATATTACTAGACTTATAATGCAAGCTCAATGTATATGTCCTGACCAGATCTTAGAAATTGATCACTTCATGTTATGGCCAAGTAGAACTGGCCAGATCGTTTTAAACGTAAAATTTTGATGATTTTTCAACCTTCGTTTGGTCTACATTCTTTAGACCTTTTATCATCTTTGAAATCCTACATTAATGTTATGGTCAAACGAAGATTGAGATATCATCAAATGTTAAGATTTAGATGATCTGGCCAGTTCTACTTAGTAAATATATATATTTATCTGTGTGCATGCATATAATGCATGCTGTGGACTTTGTATTTCTATATTATTAAAAGTTTTATTAACTAATTGATTATTTGTTTCTCATTATGGGATTTATATTTGTTAATCTGATATATAAAACGTAACGCTCCTGACCATGTTTGCATAAACAAACATTTATTAAACGCAAATATTTTAACATTCAAACTACTCATAGCTCACATTTACAACATTATATATTACTAGCTGCTGCCCGCGACGTCGTCTGCATGAAACCTCTACAGCACTAAAAATACCTAAGGTGCCAGTGTCGCTATAGCATTATAAATAAACAACTTTTAAAATAGCATTATAAGTTTTTTTTCGCAAACGAAGCTAATGAAGAGAGTTTTAACCTTTCAATTGTGATAATTACAGACACAATTGAAAGACAATAGGTGCGCGAACGCCGGCGTTCGCTTGGGGTTTAATGAATTAAGGGAATCCTGCTGAGTTCAGTCATAAGATGTGACTGAAGGAAATAGAGAAAATAATGCAGGAATACATTCCAGGACACAAAAGAGTAAAAATACGTATAGAGGTATCATACCTTACAAGACTTCCCTATAAACTACGTTGGTAGTTATACTGCCAGGAGCCAAAATGTAATGAGAGTCAGGACTGGTGACGCGGGAGCAAGCGACGTACAGTTGCCCGTGTGAGAAGCAACTCGTCCTGAGGTCGACAACCGCTGCCATCAGTGTCTGCCCCTGCGACTTATTGACGGTCATCGCGAATCAAACACACACGGGGAACTGTACGCGCTTCAACTGGAACGGGAAGTTATGGGGTATGAGGGGAATGCGTGGTTTAAATACTGCCTCGCTGACGCCACAACCCGTAAGAATTTCCACCTCAATGGTGTGTCTGTGTGGAGCGAGATGACTTTAAGGCGGGTCCCGTCACAACTTCGAAGCATAATCGGGACACCGACCTTCAGCTTGATGGTATGCGCCGGAAGTCCACTTGTTGACAGAGAGTTCAGAAATTCCACGGAATAACGTGTGGCATCATCTTGCTCGACAACAGTGTTTATCGAGGTGTAGAACACTTCATTCTTCTCAATTTCCGAGAGAATGCATTCGTTAATTGCTGCAGCCTGATCATTTTTGGGCGTCAAAATGGCCCGCTCACACACCCAAGAATTCTGCTGGTGCGGTAGACGACTGATGTCCCCGTACATACAGTGATTGAATTTTTTTAAGCTGGATACCACTCTACCGAGAGACTCTGGAAGCACCACCTGTCCACCTCTCTCTTCTGGTAGAGTGCCTTCGCCAAGACTTAGAAGGACATCGGAGAATTCTTGAGCACGTGCATTGCCGCCGAGCCGAGCTCTCATATTAATGGTCAAGCACAGTGTACCAACTCGTGACCACAACGAAGATCGTTTCGGCGAAGCATACACCTCGTCAGCCCTCGATCCCCGCGTCACCTCGGGAAGTGTTTGCCGGAAATCGCCACTGAACAGAACTGTGACACCATCCATCAAATGTTAGTTCTTGCAGATGTCCTGCAGGGTTCTGTTCACGACCTCAACTGCCTTCCTATTGGCCATCGTACACTCATCATCAGAGAGCAATCCTTGAGCACGTGTCCCTTATTGCTGTTACGTGACACACCACAAACAGGCGTTTTGGCGCTCTCTAAATCGATGGGAATTTTTAACCTGGCATGTGCTATCTTGCCTTCCGGAAGAAATGTGGCAGCGATTCCCGACGACGCTACAGCAATAGCAATTTTGCCTTGGCTCCTGACCTCTGCAAGTATGCCAGTGGTAACAAATGTTTTTCCTGTTCCACCAGCAGCATCCAAGAAAAACATTTTACCCTGGTTTTGCTCAACGCTTTCAAGGACGGCGTCATAAATTTGTTTTTGCTCTCAAGTGAACAAAGCGACATGGTAGTTTTGTATGGTTTTTATTTCGCCCGGATCGTAATTTGTAGCGTTATACTCCCGATTTCCACGGTCTTGATGTGGTGATGATTGGAGAGCTGGTAACCCATATTCGATCAGTGGATTGCCGCCGATAGAAATGACCACATCTTGAAGTGAACTGAGACAGGTGTTCAGCACGCGTTCATCAGTTACTTCGACTTCGTCTCTAGTAGCACGCCTCAAAGTTCGTAGAAAATCTTCAGACAGATGATGGCAATATTTCTCCCACAAAGCTACCGGGTTCGCGACTCCACAAAACACCAAGATGACGGCTAGCAGATGACGCATGTGGCTGGGACTGTCACTGACGTTTGCCTCCGCGAGGGTGTCATCCCAATTAGGCAAAAGGCTGCGCAGTAAGTGGGATACTCCACG
Organism: Mythimna albipuncta; assembly: GCA_929112965.1. NCBI lineage: Eukaryota > Metazoa > Arthropoda > Insecta > Lepidoptera > Noctuidae > Mythimna > Mythimna albipuncta. The sequence goes on from OV815963.1 coordinate 21,754,520, forward strand.
CCATAAAATGTCCTCAGAAAGGCGAAAGACGTTGGGCCTGGGACAGTGTGATGTATCAACCGCAGAAAATAGCATTCGCCACTATTCGGGTGCACGGTATAAACCCTACCGAATGCGGTGTCCTTGAAAATTCCCGGAAAACCTTTCACAGCACCTCCTCGTCGATGTCGGTTGAATACACCCCTTTGCTTGTCGTACGTGTAATATGAAGGCACCACGTCATACGTAAGGGATTTTGCAAACTGGTCGACTTCACAGAGTCTGAGAAATGCCACCATGTAATACCTAACACCGCATTTTTTTTTAAATTGTCTTCCTCAACTCTGCTCAAGATTTTGGAACTTGAATTTGTCAAAACGAACTATAATATGAAGAAAATGCACATTACCATCTTATGAAGAAAATGCACATTACCATCTATGAATTTTAAGAATAACTAACTACTAACCTCGCCAACATGATCAAATTTAAATGAATAATTTCCAAAAACTGTTAACATATAACTTGATTTGATTTTGATGAAATCTCATAGATGGCGCTGGTTTAAAAATTGTGTTTATACTACTAACATTCATTAAACTATGTTTCTCTGCCCAAGTTACTTTAATGGCGTAGTTTTTATAGTCCAAAGCTAGATAATAGCATGACTTACTCAAAAACAACATTTAAATTTTAGTCCTTATGTTACACGCTGTCACAGAATGCGTAAGAAAAATAAAGATTCACAGCTCCTCCCCCGTAGGTGATAGCGTGATGATATGTAGCCTATGTGTTGACCCGACCTCTTAGTAATATTCATGCAAAATTTGAAGTAAATCCATGCAGTACTTTTTGAGTTTATCCCGGACATACATACAGACAAACAGACAAACAGACAAACAGACAAACAGACAAACAGACAAACAGACAAAAATTCTAAAAACTATATTTTTGGCTTCGGTATCGATTGTAGATCACGCCCCAAGTATTCTTTTAAAAAAATATTCAATGTACAGTTTTGACTTTCCTACGATTTTATTATATGTATAGATTTAGTATATGTTAAACCTGAATATTGTTTGTTCAGAATCAGTAACTGAATAAAATCCTATATTTTTAACACTACGTTTTTTTTCCAAAAAATATTTAAAAAAGGTCACAAGTTGGACACCACCGACACCAAGTACAACACAGGTTACGGCAGGTCATAGCAGGCACTATGCAACAGCGCACAGCTGGGGCAGCAACCCCTCAGTCACTCGGATGACCCGGTGACCATGTGTTTGTGCGGACAACCAGGTAACATATCAAGCTTTGTGATTTTTCATGATAAAGTGGTCTAGTTATGAAATTTTGTACATAGATTATTCACATATAATTACTAGACACGTGTTTCGGGTTTTGCAAATATACTAAAAATAATTATGTATACAAATAGAAGCCACGTAATTTGCATTACATTTACGTTACAAATGTAATAACTGTTTCTCAAGACTTCACAGAGAAAGCAACGCAATTATTCCCAACTCCGAAAATTTTACAACATATAAGACTATTACATACATAATTAAACACATTAATCACTCTGGATGTTACATTTGTCGTTAAAATTTCGAAGCGATGTGCCTAGAAGCAGACTACAAATTATATCAAAAGCTAACACTGTTCGTAGATAAACTACAGCTATATTTCAAAGAGAAGCCGCGGTTCTTGGGTTAAGTTTCAACCCTCGCCCTTGGGATTGGGGGTCTACGTTATAAGAGGAAGCGATTTAGTTAAATTATAATTGTAAAAATCTATTTTGGAACAAATATAACTCTATCTTTTCTTAAAGCTCCGGAATGATCTTCATTTTCCTTCCCTTGTCCTATGTTACAGTTGCCATCACGGATCTTGAACGCTCGGCGTCAGAGTGGGGACCGATTTGCGCATTCCATACATTGGCGAGCCAATCGTCTTTGTTGTTAGACACATGCAGCAACGCAGTGAACAAATGAGGAGTGACGTCTATGATGCGATGGCGCGGCCAGCCAATCACTGACACCCCGCTCCCGCGTCGCACTTCGCACCACTAAAGAGACCGAATATTTGACTTCTGCACAAGTGTTCAAGATCCGTGACGGCAACTGTACTATACGTTATTTTCTTTTATTCTGTTCTATCAATTGCCATATCATTGAGCTTTTCGTTTTCGTATTACTCCTTACATAACCCATCTATCTTTTTTTGACCTTCCTCTCCTTTTCCACCCGTCATTACACATGACGTATACTTATGAGTCATAAAGTTCTCCCTTAATAACTTGCGTTATTTCTGAATCATCTTGATATCTACACTAATTTTATAAAGAGGTAAAGTTATAATAGTAGTTTATGTGACTAGGGGATAAAGCAGTGTCTTTAAGTCGCGGGCGGCATGTTGAATTCCGAACGAAACGAAGGTTGCTGATTTTAATCCCGAACGACAGTGAGGGATTTATAAAATTAACTCCCGAGCACTGCGAGGGAGTTAATAAAGAAACCTGAGTGAAGTGAGGAATTTAAGCCGCCCAAGACAAAGACAGCTTTATCCCCGTGTTGCATACTATATTTTTTACACCATCTGTGAGATAATTAAAAGACAATTTGGTCGATAAAATCAGAGAAATATAAGTATTATATTTACAAGTTCATGAAACAAACAAAATTCACTACTCCAAGATTCTATAGTTTCAATTTTCTATAATGCTCCGTGTCGTCAGTACGCACGTTTTATTCTATTTCCTTTTTCTTGTTAGTGGCCAGTTTGAATCATAGTGATTACATACTCTTTAGTTTGAATTTAGAGTCAACTTGTTCGATGCGCCTACATTTTAATTCACAATATTGAAGATTCTTGATGCTCCAAATTCAAATCTCATTATTCCCTAGGGATCGGCCATACTGCATTATCTCCCTAGGCATATAATGACTTGCTTTAAGTGAGGTTTGTACGACGTGTAAAACGACATTATCGAGCAGGTGGTGTAAAAAAAATATTTTAATCAAAACTCGCCCACGCTGATAACTTGGGCCACTCGAAACCACCATTTGAGGCCTATTTCGCAGCAATGGTAGTTTGTCAGGTCCCGATTAAACAAGCCTCGAGGACATTTCTTTACACTTACACACACAAATAGACAAAATACACACAAACAGATATAGACATACACGTTTGTAAAAGGGTCACCGCATCTTGTGTCGCAGAGGTGGGTCCAAAAACGCTCTCGTGATAGTTGGAACGAATTTCGACTTTTTTAAACTTATCGAAATTATCATATTTCAAGTTCTCTGATTTTCTAACAAGCCAACCGACTAACCTTGTGTCTACTCTTCGTCATACGTACTACGCGTTCCAAATGAGAATAGGACCAATTCCTATGTTTTGACGTCTCATCGTACTGTCAAATCGAAGAAATTTTGGCAAAATTGAAGAACTTAGATTCTGATTACACTTTTTTCGTTTACAAATCATAAATAAATAAAAAAAAAAATGTAAATTCATTAATGTTTAAAAATTTCTTCTCTCGATTTGACAGTAAATCGTGACGTCACAACATGGCGGGCGATCCTATTCTCATTTGGAACGCATTATATGTATTAGAAACGAACTGATGCTTCGTCTAATACCTAAACAATTTTGATGCTGTTTTTAGAAAAATATTTCTTTTAGTGTTAGTCGATGTTTAATAGAAAATATTTTGCAAAATAAACACAATGAATTTCCCAATTGCCCATGATTTATATCCTGTATTTTAACTTCCAAAACAATTGTGATCATGAATACCCTGTATTTTGTTTACTTTCAATCCCATTATTCGCGTGTAACTTGCACCATCTACAAAATTTCTAGGTCTGTATCTTAGACGAGTGTAGCACAACGTTTGATGAAATTTCACGTTTCACTGACGATTCTTTGTAGTGTCGGGTATTAGTCTCCAGTTTCACAAAGACACTTTTCAATGGCTTCCCTTCGTTACAAACAATGGTTTGTAATTACAACGTTTTCATTTCAATTATTCAAGCTTTAATTGGTAGAAATAAACTGTTTGTACTTGGAGGTTTAATTAATGTAGCTATTTTGTAGTTCGATGTAATCACAGATGTAATAGGTTCGTCACGTTTAAGTCTTTATTTTAAGTTAGTTTTAAAATTAAGGAGTGTAGTCCCGTGAACAGCTGGCCGGAATTAAATGCACACATACTGTACACACACAGATACAGATACTACGAGTAGGTAAGTGTGCATTTAATTCCGACTATCTGCGCCTAGATAGGGCCCCTGCTGACCTTTTAATATATTTTCTTTGCGAAATATTGATTGATTTAGAAATTCTAAAATTAATATTGTATAAAAGCGAAATACCATTCACTGAAGCCTACTCCTCGGTAACGGCCAGGTTAATAGATTTGAAAAAAAAAAATGTTTATTATAGATTAACAAGCTTATAACTTTGTAATTATTCACGATACAGGTGTGAAATTTTACATAGATTCTTTACATAAACAGATTAGACACGTGTTTCGGGTTTTGCATATACGAAAACTAATGCTGCATACCTGGAGTTACAGTTTATTGAATTACAGTTAACAGGAGAACATTCGTGGAAGTCCAAATGGTCCGAACATTCATTAATTTTAATTAAATCGAACTATTAATTCATTAAACCCCAAGCGAACGCCGGCGTTCGCGCACCTATTGTCTTTCAATTGTGTCTGTAATTATCACAATGGAAAGGTTAATGTTCTAAATGTTCAACGAGATTGTTTATTACATTGAATGGTCGTAGTATTAAGTAATTAATAGAAACATTAACATCTGTTTATTGATTAGATGTGAATAATGGAAATAATTTAATACTCTCTCACTTACTGACAAATGATTTTAGAGCGTTCAGCATCGTTTAATAGTTCATAATTTATTCAAAATGCCAAGTAGATATTTCTATATGAATACTGACAAATGCTTGCACTGGCTACTTTTAGTCCCCATGTAAACGGGTCATAAAAAAAGCTAGAAGCAGCCACAAAAAAAGCTGAAGCGCGCGACAGCTTGAAGCGGCTTCTAGCTTTTTTTTCGTGGCCCGTGTGCGGGGACACTTAGGTACTGTGACTTTTCTGCTAAGACATTACTTGCGGAGAAGTTACGTGACATGACAAGTGCATCATTCATCATTTCATTTATTCGGCAACTATACCAAATAAACAAAATTATAGGTTTAAATCAGTTAAGGTCTGACACTCCTTTACGTTCCACCCAGAACGGGAGAAGTTATCTGATGGTTTTCCACCCTCAAAAAAAGATATGGCATAATATCTACTATTAACTCTCATTTACACAATGGTACAGTCAAATCGGTAATACCTTCTCCAATTTTCAAATTGTTCGCAGTATTCCTCCCATTAAACCTCAGATATATTAGTAGACACACTGTCCCCCAACGCTCAATCTACGTGATGCCGCAACGTTGCCCACTGTCCCGCAACTTGCCCTCCAAAATTTTACAACGCATTCATGTCACGCGATACATGTTGTTGGACCATTATGTCTATGGCCCGTATTAATAAACGGTCCTCAGCCCAAGATCACGTACTTAATACCAAGCTTGAGGTCTTGATCGTATTAATAAACGAGATTCACAAGCTTAAGCTCAAGCTCAAGTTCGAGCTCAAGCTCAGCTTAGGTTTACGGCATCAGCCGAGTGTTGTCTGATTAATAAACGAAACTCGAAACTTAAGTTTACAACAATATCTGTACTTGAGCTGCCAGATCATGAGTGTAGACCGACCGGACTTGAGGTTGTGATTATCGTAGCGCGAAACATGGAGTTTGTAAATATTTTGAGTCGAATTAATTAGGTATTACGACGAAATAGAGAGTACTATTATGCTATTTTATGGCCTTTGCGATATCGTTTATCAAAAATTGATGTAAGAAATGCTTCAAATCCTTTTGGATTGCCAAGTAAATAAAAAAAAAAATCAGATTTGTTCAAGATTCATTATTTTATATTCCCATTAAAAGGCATTTTATTTTAAACTTCAGCCAATGTGACGTAATCGTTCACGTAAGCTAAGCTTGAGTACAGCGCATTGAGGAGCTGATCTTGATAACTGAGATCATGTACTCATGTGTTTATTAATTAGCAAAGATCTTGAGCTTCTGTCATCGTATAATCGGGGATCAAATGATATCACACTTGAGGACGGAGTTGAGCATCGTTTATTAATACGGGCCTTAGTCTGAGTTGTACGTATTGTTAGACCATTTCACAGTATTGTGCGCAGTGGCATAGCTAGCTCTTATGGGGCTACATTTTTAAAGTTTGCAAGTTGATAATCTGCAATTGTTAACGCTAGTAGAAAACTTCAAATGTACGGGAATGACGTCACCTCAACGCTCTGTCACATGGTCAGAACAAAAGAATCTAAGACGTGGCTAAATCGTGACGTTCGACGCAAGAGATGCGGTTGTAACTTGGCTGGTCTTTTATTAATATGAGAATCTAAGAAAGTGATAACTCGGAGCCCCGTATCATTGATACGGTGGTAGCTACGTCCCTGGTTGCTCGTCAAGTTGAGGGACATTTTGTCCCCCAATATATTTGGAGTTTTACGTTCATGTAGAGGACGTTACTTAACAGTCCCTTCCTAATAAATATATAGGCTGTTTCAAAAATTAATGTCAACCAATCCCGTCCTATCAAAATACATGCCAATAGGTACATTCTCGATCCGTTGTTGGCCTCATTTACCTACATTTTAATATTACATCAAGCGACGGAACCCTTAGGGATGGACCCAAAACGTTTTTGCGGTCAAGACCACGACATAGATGGGTATCATGCCGATTTTAGGGGTAAATTAAATCTTTACTGGCCCAGTTATAGGTCCATGGCCCTTACCATGATGTTTTAAAATGAAAGTCGTGCGAGCGATAAAGTGGGATGGTGCTATACCCTATACAGGGTTATTTGTAAAACACTGGCAACCTTTCAAGACTATGTTAATAACATCATAAATAACAACTTTTGTTCTATGACTTTAAAAAAATTATCATATTTTTAGTACATCGGATTTTCATACAAAAATAAAAATATTTAAATTGAACATTCTAAATATTATGAAGTCTGCGAAGCAAGCGATAGTACAATAGCGGAAGGGAGCAGAGATCGGGCGGCGGGGGTGCTTGATGCATTTGCGTCGCGTTCAACAGACGTAGGTAGATATAGTAAAGTACAGAGTTCAAATGTGTTAGAAAGAACAACGAAATCTTAAAAGTTTGTTTTTGGTGAATGAATTATGTTTTGTAAAATGTCTTAGAACAGAAGTGGTTTTTTATGATGTCCCTTTTACAATCCAGTTTTGGTCGTCAAATGAATCGCGAAGCTTGTGGTAGGGCCTCTGTCCGGTATAATGTAGTCGGGGACCTTTTCGGGAATGGTTAGGTAGAACTAATGAAGATTTTCTCGTCATTTATGGTCGGGATTGAAATTAAACTAACCGTAAGTGAGTAATTTTGTTACAATTGGAATATTTTGCCAGTGGGATGGCAACACTTTTGCGATGCGGATTATTTTCACAGGCCTTTTTTAAACTTGCGTTTAAATCCAATTGTTTGAAAATAAAAGATTTTCCGTTAATGATATTTATTTTGTAAATAGGTAACAAATAATATTTGTATGGAATAAAGCCCCCTGGGGTTTAGTCCTGCTGGATTGACTTTCAAAAGGGAAACCCGAGGTCCTGGAAAGCAAGGACTAAGATCTTTCTTTTCCCACACTACACCTATGTTTTTGAGTAGTTGTGGTTTTATTCAATATAAATTTGACACGCCCTCGCGCTCCGCCCTAGAGGTGGCGAAGTCATTGGCTGATTTCCAACCATAAAAAAACAAGTCAATTTTTTGTCATTTAAGACTGGATGTAGCTGGTGTTTCCTAGCAGACTACATTGAGAAGAAACACCGAAACAAACTCAGGGGTCAAAGTCTCTTAAAGTCCATACAGCAAACATGAATAAATCAACTCATTTGAGCACCATGCAGATTAGTGTCTGATATGGTCTTTTGAGGAAAGAACTACAGAGTGGACTTGTCCAGTCAACGCAAGCTTCTTCTTCTTCTTCTTCCTGCCCTTATCCCATATTACTTGGGGTTGGCGCAACACGTTTTCTTCTTCCATTCTGTCCTGTCACCCGTTAAACTATCACTAACTCCCTTTTCTTTCATATCACTTTTCACACAATCCATCCATCTTTTTTTCGGCCTTCCTCTCCCTCTCCATCCATCTACATGTATACTCAGAACTCTCTTAGTAATATGCGCTTCATCCCTCCTCAACGCAAGCATTTGTCAGTATTCGTGGAGCTCCATTCTAGTTCTCTAGGACTCTACTATTAATTTATCTATTCAACTGGGCGACGCATATTCAGTTGTAATACAAAATAATGTTTGGTCCTTTTAAAAACCTCACACTAAGGCCTCAGATAAGTAGCGACGAACACTCTGTAAAAAAAATCAGCGATTAGTTTTCATCATCAGTTTTCTTATAACAGTCCTCACAATAGGCTCGGGCTTGCGGACGACGAGCAATGAGTAGCTCGCCATTCGACCGTCCGGTAAGAAGCGACCCCAAGTAATTGACAACACGTAATGTTTAATGGGCGCCTCAAAGAGATATCAGCAAAACTGTAGAGGCCCGCTAGAGTCACAGGAATTTCAAGAGATAGTGTGGTCCTAGAATGCAAAAGGCAACTGAATGATATAGATGAGTTTTGAGCCAATAAAACTCTAACACAGGCCTTCTCGCTCCACCGTAGAGTGGAAACAGGCCTTAGTTCAGGACATGGCGGTCGCCGACTTCTGCGAAGCAGTATAAATGCTAGCGGAGGAGGAGGCCGACCGCATCAGGCAATACCGCTCTCGCCGCCGCCAGGATTCCGATCCCGATTTCCGGCCACCGTAGACGCGGGCTTGCGGACGGCGAGTTATAGGTAGCTCGCTGTCCGGCCGTCCGGTAACTGTCCGGACCAAGCCCAAGTCGTCGACGGCGCGCACTGTTCCCGCGCGCCTCAAGGAGTTGTCAGCAACAGCAGGGGCCCAGCTGGGTCGAAGCCTAGTGGGGCCAGGGTTAGTTTCGAAAGATAGCTCGAGCCCCGGTATACAAGGCTTGAAGGAACGGTGTGGGTTTTTAATCAGTAAGAGTCTGACACTGTCTCCCGCTCCGCCCTAGAGCGGGGGTTGTCATTAGGTGATTTACCCTCCATAAAAAAACCCTAGAGTTGAAAAAGTTATAAGATGATTTCTTACATTGAAAAAACAGTCACATCGAGACATTGGCCTCTCAAATCACAAACCAATCATCTCGATTCTCGGCATCTCTCATCCAGTTTCATGACAAAAATACAAAAGTAAAACGAAATGCATCTCGTCATTAAGTCGCTAACCGTCACAATCAAACACGGCAGTCAGCAATATCTTGCCGCTCTGGAGACGACTCAATCTTACGTAAGTGATACAGTCTGGGGCCCAAATAAATCGGCGGTCGGGAAGCGGCCGCACTCGAGTTGGGGAACAGATGCGGCAGTAGGCAGAAAAGGTCGCGTACAGAAATAAAGCTAGAAGTAAACATTGTGTAAATATTGTGGGTATAGTGAGAAAGTTGGTTTGTAACTACGATGGCACATTTTATATAATATTTAGTTACATACCTATTATAGTAATACTATCACATAAATACACTAGTATCAATATTTATGTACCAAATTATGGGTTATATTTATATATTTATTTATTTAAGTATTTTTTCTTTACCATCATCCGTGCGTCACTGCGGGGTGCCAGCTGAAAACCAGCGCTGGGTGTTTGACGCCCAGCAATTGCTGAGTTGGTGACCCTTTCGGTTCAGGCACAGTCACTGCAACTGTATTGTATATCTGTACCATTTTTAGGGTTCCGTAGCTAAATGGCAAAAAACGGAACCCTTATAGATTCGTCATGTCTGTCTGTCTGTCTGTCTGTCTGTCTGTCTGTCTGTCTGTCCGTCCGTATGTCACAGCCACTTTTTTCCGAAACTATAAGAGCTATACTGTTGAAACTTTGTAAGTAGATGTATTCTGTGAACCGCATTAAGATTTTCACACAAAAATAGAAAAAAAGCAATAAATTTTGGGGGTCCCCATACATAGAACTGAAACCCAAAAAAAAAAAATTCATCAAACCCATGCGTGTGGGGTATCTATGGATAGGTCTTCAAAAATGATACTGAGGTTTCTAATATCATTTTTTTCTAAACTGAATAGTTTGCGCGGGAGACACTTCCAAAGTGGTAAAATGTGTGTCCCCCCCCCCCTCTAACTTCTAAGATAAGAGAATGATAAAACTAAGAAAAATATATGATGTACATTACTATAAAAACTACCAACGAAAATTGGTTTGAACGAAATCTAGTAAGTAGTTTTTTTTTAATGCGTCATAAATCGAAAAAAAATACACTATTATTAAAACATCCATCAAAGTTACAACACATTACAAGAACTTTTATATTATGTTACTTGCTGCTACGGAACCCTTCATGGGCGAGTCCGACTCGCACTTGGCCGGTTTTTTTTAATTTATTGTTTTATGTTGTGGTATATTGTATTGCTTGCGCCGAATAAATGCCATTCTATTCTATTCTAAGTATGTTTGACCGACGCACACGTATAACACGCCTGTACTCGGAGCAAAGTTGAGAATCTGCAATCGTTAACGCTAGTAGAAAACTTCAAATGTATGGGAATGACGTCATCTTAACGCTCAGTCACGTGGTCAGAAGAGAAGAATCGGAGGCGTAGCCAACTCGAGGCGTTCGACGCTAGAAAAACGGTTGTAACTTGGCTTGGTGGCCTGATTTGTACGTAGAACGACATCGCGTAGCGTCGCGTGGCATGGATCAAGTGCAGCTCTACAAATCTAGTTTCCATATAAAATGTATAGAGACCGATGCGATCAGCGTGTGTGGCACACGAGTGCGCAGTGTAGTTTTACCTTAAACATCCCACTTTTTATGAGTCCCTATTATAATAGTAATATTCCACAACTATCACACAACGCCGTCTTGTCTCAAGCTAAGCGACCTCTGGCATAGCAGTCAAGGTCACTAACGACTAGACCAACCGGCTTGTCACTAGTCTATTACTAGGGCCATCAGTGATATGATTTTCTACCTCCAAAAAAAGTAGGTAGGGATGGCCACTTCTTTCTTGAACCAATTCCCACGCATATTTTTTTAAATTTATTTATTAAAGCTTTATGCACAAAAAACTGTACAAAGGTGGACTTAATGCCATAGGTTTGTTTAACAATGGCAGCAATTTAAACGTAGGCTTCTCCAAAACCACGTTTGTCATCTCAAAGCTCGGCCACTCTCTTGTAATAATATATTAAAATTACTTTAGATAGCAAAGTAAAATGCATCTTCAACTCTAATCCCTCATTAATTCGCTAATCAACTTAATCAAACATAGCAATCAGCAACATCTTGCCACTCTAGAAACGTGGCTGTAGCGCCATCTGTGCTGCCGCGTACGAACTAAAGACGTGACGTCATACAAATCCTTCATCATGGTTTCAAGATTCTCTGCGTAAATTGAATATATTTAAAGCGGTGTTCTACAGCAAATCAACGTGTTTGCGGTTGCGAAGCGATGCGAATTCAATGCTACATGGCGGCTTTGACCTACATGCGTGCGAAGTTGCCAATTTAGCCACCATTTATATAAAACTAGCTTTTGTCAGCGGCTTCACCGGCGTGAAAATAGAAAATATAGACAAATGTTACTCGGTGATAAAGTAGATTTCTACTGGTGAAGGAATTTTGAAAATCGGTCCAATAGTTTTTGAATAAAATCGAAACAAATAAAAAATCAAATCTTTCTTCTTTATAATATTAATATAGACAATTCAATTCCACATTCCACACCACAAGAAAATGTTCACGCGAAAATATCGCCGCACAGCTACTATGAGCGGTTGGTCACGTTTTAAAAATAAGGATCAATTTTGAAATACCTTCTTTTAGCTTCTTCGACATGAATTGATCGTTCATGTCGCTTCGCGATCGTGTCAAATCGCCTACATAGAACACCGTGTAATTATATAAAAAAATAATTGATTGAGTTTAGAAAAAGTAACACATATTATATAGGTAAAGGAGACATATTGGTGATAATGTGGTGATTTTATTTAAACACAATACCATACAGTTTCCTATGCATAATATGTTACTAGATGAAGATATTTTTATCCTCCTCACGCTCGTAACAACTCGCTAGCGTTGTCTCGTGAATTTGCTTGCTTGCAACTGTGTGATATTCGATTTAAAAAAAATATCACCACATTACTTATATCACCAATATATCTCCCTTTACTGTATTACCAGCAATTGCACAGCCCATATATTTTTAACTTTTTAACAGAAGCGCCTGACAGTCATACTGTCTTATCTGTCCACCAAACCTGTATTCCTTAATCTATGAAGGGGGAAAGCTGTATTGATAAATTGAGCAATCGACTGGGACGAAGACGGGGGGCACTGCAGGCGACATAATAATTTCCACGGCCCCACGGCTCGCCGGGAAGATGAGAAATTCAATCTCGGACTATTCAAGCGCGCTTCGATTTTTTCGGTTCCTATTTCGAATTGATGTTTTAATTATCGTTGCGGGTTTTTAATATCTGCGCCCGGCAGTCTGGTGTAACGTGTATTCTTCACGGTTCAATTAAATGTTGAAGGAATGAGGTTTCAATTGTGATAGGTTATGGCGTGGTGATTTTTGTAAAAGAAAATAGTTGGTTCTTGATAATAAAAAAAAGTTCTAAACGTACCAGTCAAAGTATAATATAATATAATATTCCATAACTATCACACAACGCCGCCCAGTCCCAAACTAAGCAGAGCTTGTGTTATGGGTACTACTAGACAACTAATAAACATAATTATATATTTCTAAATACATACATACTATAGATAAATTACACCCAGACACAGAACAAATGATCATGCTCATCACATAAACATTTGCCATGGGTGGGAATCGAACCCACGACCTCCGGCACACCTAGCAGTCAGGGCAACTAACCACTAGACCAACAGGCCAGTATCTAACACTATTTCGCTATTTTGGTGTTAATGATTGTCGAAAGGTCTAAAATGTAAGTAATTGATTACTTAACATTTCCGTAGGACAAGATTTATTTTTTAATTAGTACAAAAAAATGCGGTTCTATCCGTCCCCTTTACTGATCATATCTGTGTAGTCAAAAGTAAAAAAAAAAAAAACGATATCCTAAAATTGTCCACAAAAATTTGTCATAATTGGTAAATTCATAATTGAATCAATCATTCATAACAATTACTACTAGAAAATATTACGCAGTATTTTTTTTTTCATTTTTTTACCATTTATTTATTCATAATTAACAATATTTGCGTGTACAATATTTCCATAAATTCATAATTATATATAAAAATAAATATAAATAAATAACTAAATTTGGTGACATTTTGGGATAATAACAAACGATCATAACTTTGCTGTATAAGAATAATATTTATTTAGACTTTACTTAAATAATAACAAGTCTTTTTCTAATAAGCCCTTTAAGTATTTGTACTAATTAAAAATTTGTGGTGTATACTAAATAATGAGCCATCTACGGTCATGCAAAGTGGCCACAAATGGCTCAAAATTGTATTTATTTTGCGACGCTTTGAGTTCAGTAGCCGTAACGGTAACCTGGCATAACCCACCGGACTTTGGTCTCACACCAGAGACCTACATTGTTTTTCTTTCAGTTCCTTTTGCATGCCAGGGCTAAGGTAGCTCTTTTCAACAATCCCAAGTCCTTGAGAAGTTAAAACACTATTTAGCCTGTAGAAAAAAATAAACATCCTCAAATATTTGTTTTAGAAACTACTTTTTTTTAAAACAAACACCTCTGAAATAAAGAGGACTTTCAATTAAATCCGTCAAAAATTGTTATGGTACTTAAATAAAACATAAGTTTAAAAAATACAGTCTACTTAATTAAATACTGTATCCACTAGTTACTTTAGTATTTATACTACTTAATTTATTCACGAATTTATCTTTTAAATTACAAAAAGAATAGCCTATTTAACGAGCAGTAACTTCTTTTATATTTTGAAAAGAATTGCTCATTTAAAGTAACCAGCACACTAATAAAACAAAAGAAGTTACAAAATTACATGCAAAAGAAAATTCTATAGAACCGCTTTAAACCGGTTCCATCCAGTTTTATCTGGTAAATTGCAGTTAGCACTCGGCATGACTAGACAACATCTAACGGAGACAATGCAAATGTACTGTGAAATTGAAAATTTTAAATTGATTGCGAGGGAAACTTGAACGAGAATTAGCTTTGTTTGTGAGAATTGTTTGGTTAAGAAAACTGGTTACATAGTATGGTACATTTTCTGTAAGTAATAATTGAGATACGTATACTGTATCTCTATCTACATATTGATAGACCAAAAAGTCGATGATATGCACATCCCTAATGGCGTCGCGCATGATCGTCCCCGCACTAGCATCTTGACATTCGAAGATAGAATTGCGTGCCTTTTTCACGATGATAGAATTTTTGAATACCTAGTTTTGGAGTTGTAATTAAATCTATACTAATATAATAAAGAGGTAAAGTTTGTTTTTTTGTTTGTAGGAGGTAATCTCTGGAAGTACTGGTCCGATAGCGATAATTTTCACCGTTAGAAAGCTGCTTTATTCTTGAGTGACATGGGCTATATTTTATGTATGCGAGCGAAGCCGTGGGCAAAAGCTAGTGTATTATGTGGTAAAATTACGTTTATCTCTATTACTATATATCTAATTTTCTTAAAAATTTACACTGTGAATTTGTTCGTTTAAAAAACCAATAACCTGGTTTGGATCCACAAAACGAATAAAAACCGTAACAGTAATACTGCATGGGCCAAAAAGTAAAAATAAAAACGGTCTTTTCAAAATGGATGTTAAAACACACAGTTATATGCCAACAGTCGTTATAGTATGGATTTTACGAAATAACATACACAGTGCTATGCTTTCTCCTATACTTGATAATCACACTGCTATTATAAAAGCAATATGTATGTCTGTTTGTTACTTCTTCACGTGTAAACCGCCAAACAGATTCGGATAAAACTTTACGGTTATATCCTTACTAATATTATAAAAGAGAAAGTGAGTTTGTTTGTTTGTTACGTCTTCACGCCTAAATAGCAAAACCAACTTTGATGAATTTTGGTAGTATCTCTGTTGGGACCCTGGAGACGGATATAGGCTAATTTTTTCACGCGGGCGAAGCTGCGGGTAAAGCCTAGTAGTTTATATATACATCAACAAAGCAGTGGTGGTAACGGCTCCGACTTACGAGTTGTAGGTCGCGGGTTTAAACCCAGCCAGGCGCATTACTTTGTATAATTTATTTCATCACCGCTGCTCTCAAAAACGGTGAAGGAATCCGGCATGTCCTAGAACCACACTTTCGAAGACATGTGACATTCACTAACCCGCACAGGGCCGGCGTGGTGGATTACGGCCTATTCCCTCTCCTAGAGAGGAGGCCTGTGTCCCAGCAGTGGAAACATTAAAAGGCTGATTATGCTATATATACATCAACGCATGGCTAATCAAGCAGTTTTTGTTTGAGATGGGAAATCCTTATGTCTTCTCCCTCTCTAGGGTGTGACGTGTTAGACTTTTACTGACTATAACCATACCTACACCCCTTTTTTATAGTGGGAAAAAAACATCCAATGACATCCCCCGCTCTTGGGCGGAGCGGGAGATAGTGTCAGACTCTTACTGACTAAAAGACCGA
The DNA here is from genome assembly GCA_929112965.1 of Mythimna albipuncta. NCBI lineage: Eukaryota > Metazoa > Arthropoda > Insecta > Lepidoptera > Noctuidae > Mythimna > Mythimna albipuncta. The sequence goes on from OV815963.1 coordinate 21,770,400, forward strand.
CCCTATTCCTTCTAGTCTTCATACCGGGGCTCGAGCGCCCTTTCGGATAACCCTGGCCCCAGTAGACACCTACACCTTTCGCCTGCCACGTTTCTACCACCCTTGGTTGGCTGGTAGGGAATGCCTAAGGCATTAGGTCCGCCTTTATGCCTTAGTGTTGCATGAAGTTTTAATAAATCCACAGTGACAGTTACATCTGCTGGAATAAAATATCTCTGTTTTCACAATATCCTAATTTAAGCTAGGGGTCTTTAAGTCAAGAGTGAACAGCTTACTTCTAAGCAAGCGTGCTGCATCGTTGAACACCTCATCGCTTACCATCAGGTAAGATAATGGTCAAAGGCAAGCCTATCAACAACAAAATCAAAAAGCCATGTTCTACCTGTGTTCCAAATTTCATTCAATCCAGATCAGCCGTTGAGGCGTAATAGATTAATAACTATACGGTTGGTCTCACACCTTTAAAAGTAACAAAATTCCACAATATTTTTCATACCGTAAATTCCACTTCCAACCAAAAAAAACGGGTCACATTTTTTCACTATCCAAGTAATCTATGTTCGAATAAACAAAAAAAAAAAACATTTAAATAATACGCAGTAGTCCGGCTCCCTCATAAATCGCCGGCACCGCTCACCCAGTTTTAACCGGAGATTACCGAGTGCTTTGCGGCTTTCAACCGGACAATATTTTCAGCCGGCTTCTTTGTAGGCTTGCGGCCGGTCCGGACCGGCACGATCCGACTTTGTTTACTCACGATTCCGTGCCTCATATGTGGATTGTTATTTTCGATTGTCGTTTTGGATTTTCCTTTTCTGTTATTGAAATTGAAATGCTAGATTTTTTTTATTATTTACTTAGCTTTTGCCTGCGACTTCATTCACGCACATAAAATATAGCCTATGTCAGTCAGAAATAAAGCAGCTTTCTATAAGTAAAAAAAAAAAATCATTATCGTACCAGTACCAACATAGATTACTGACAGGCCTGTTGGTCTAGTGGTTAGTGACCCTGACTGCTATACCGGAGTGGGGGGGAATCGAACCCACGACGGTTCGATTCCCACCCAGGACCAATGTTTGTGTGATGAGCACAATCATTTGTTCTGTGTCTGGGTGTAATTTATCTATAATATGTATGTATTTAGAAATATATAAGTATGTTTATCAGTTGTCTAGTACCCATAACACAAGCTCTGCTTAGCTTGGGACTAGACGGCACTGTGTGATAGTTGTGGAATATTATATTATATTATATTATTATATACCTATAAACAAAAAAAACAAACTTTACCTCTATAAAATATTAGTGCAAATGATCTCGCATTTGAGCACCATCACCAAGTCACCTGATGATGTGGCCGACGATAGAGCATGCTTGCCTTGAAGTAACCTATTCACTCGTGAATTAAAGACCCCTAGGTTGTAGGTGGGATGTCCACTGTGTACTGAAGGCTAGAGTTACCCCTAGGTTGTAGCTATCAGGAAACAAAGACTCTCATTGAAGCAAAGACTTTTTGGTGCAACGCCTCACGTCTAGTAGTCCTATGATGGAACGGACTTAAATTGTGCAGTTGCAATGCACAGTCCAAAAGTTACATTAAAAGGCAGACTGATCTGTTAGGTTGCATAGATTACACGTGTTTTTTTAGGTGGGGAATCATCAAATGATGTAGAGATAGTAACTAATAGTGTTCAACTCTTTCAAAAAATCTGCGGCAGATTTAGATTCTCAGGTAAAGAAAGAAAGAAGAAAGAAAAGAAAAAAAGAAAGAAAGAAAAATAATTTATTTGGTACAGCACAAGGCCCAAACACAATAATAAACAAAAAAAAAACACGTATCAAAAGTAAAAGAATCAAAAAGAGCAATAAAAAATAAATAAAGAAAACAAAAAAAATACAGTTGTTGTGAGCCTCATGGCTGCACCAAAATAGGTCCAGTTCAGCATGATTGCCAGACAACTAGTGCCTGACGCTGGTTTTCAACTGAACCTTGTGACGCAACGGACGCAAAACTGGTTACAAACGAAAAGAAAGAAAACATGTTTATTCCGCCTAAATAGACGCACAAATCAACGCTATATTATAAAAAAAAAATATAACAGCCAGTATCCCTATCAGGCCATGTGTGTAACGGGCATAACACTATTGCCCTTTTAACCTGCACAGAGCATGTGAACAGGTATGTACTTAATTATACCTAAGAATGGACAGAACGGAAATGATAAAAAATGAAATGAATGGTAAAAGGTGCTACAATATAATTGAATAAATAAATAAACTTCTAAAGTTAATGAAAACATAGAAATTGTAACAATTCTGCCATCAAAATGTATCAATAGAACGTAACATAAACAAATTCTCGTTTAATTAATACATAGTATTATTTGAAGCTTAATTTCGTCACCTACAAAATTAAATTATGTCAAAACCGAATTTCTATTTTACATTGAAAATGGTTGAGGACAATGGCGTTCCATTCATTTTAGATACAATATTCGATATATATTATTACGTCATCACTTTATACCTTTGTATTATTTACATTATAAATTACAATTTGTTAAAATTTATTTATTAATTTTTAATTACGTTTTCACAACATGTTTTTTTAATCATCGTCATAATTTTAACCGAAAGACGTCCACTGTAGAACGTTAGCCTCCCCCAAGTGTCGCTATAAGACCGATCCTCTGTGTCTCGTATACATCAGTATCTCGTATTTTCGCACGACACTCAGTAAGTCATCGGTTCACCTTTTTGGAAAACTTTCCAACGTTGTGTCTTCCGGTGCATGATCGCCACACTAGAACCTCATGTCTGCGAGCAATGTGCCATACCCCTGTCTTATCAGATCAAAAGGATTTTTTTGGATCAAAAAGATCTAAAATAAAGTTCTTATTATTATTATTTTTTTTTTATGTTTTCAAACTGACCTCTTTAATTTGGCCCCCAGTGTCTTAGGTTCTCTACTGGAGACTCCCGTGCCTCTGATTTTGGCAGTCACAGAGCAAGTCAGAGAGTTTACCAGCTGGGACGGGGGGGGGGGGACTGTCAGAACAGCCCTCCGCAAACTTTAAGGACTTTCTCAGTAGACGAAACTAAACCACCTCCCATAACACTTTTTTTCAGGGAACGAAATTATAAACTTGATTGGATAGTTTGTATGGAGAGGCCGATTTTATTTTTTTCGTAAAAAAAAAAATTGTTTAAAGTTTGTGGAGGGCTGTCTCTTACAACCTTTATAGGCAATTTTTGTCCGTTTGTAAATATTATTATTTTAAGTTTGTATATATGAGTATACGTTTTAAGTATTTATAACCACATAATTTACAAAAAAAAAACACAAAATAAATACAAAAGAATTATCATTTCACAATTAAATGAGTTGAAAATGTCAAATGTCAATAAATAGCCAGCCCCTGATCGTTTTGCCTTTTCGTTATCATCATCACCAGCCTTTTTAATGATCCCACCGTTGGGATTCAAGCCTCCTTTCTAGGAGAGGGAATGAGCCGTAATCCACCACGCGGGCCCAGTGCGGGTTGGTGAATGTCATATGTCTTCGAATTTGGTACTAGGATATGCCGGTTTCCTCACGATGTTTTCCTTCACCGTTTTGAGAGCAGTAGTGATGAAACAAATTACACAAAGTAATGCGACCTTTAACTCGTAAGTCGGGGCTGGCTGTTACCACTCGGCCACTACTGCTCTAAGCCTTTTAAGTTAAAATATTTTTCAGTTTAGAAATTTATTAATAAAATCATAAACAAAATCACCTTGACATCCTTTGAAAGAGTCCGTTGAAGTTTATTTAAAGTCCAATTACGGCCACCGTTGCACAGCATTCCATTGAGAAGAAAAATTAAACGGAGCCATTGGAATCCAATTGAACGTTGCGAAAGAACATAGAAGGAAACGAAACGGAATTTTCCTATTAAACTTGAGCTTAAATAAATTCAAGTATAAAATGTGATCGGCTTCCTTTATTGGTAAAAAAGCCTAGCTGTAAGCACGACTCGACGATATATTCCGAATTACCACCCTTTTTTGCTACTGAAAACCCATTAAAGAAGAGCGAGTCAGCAAAGTCTGTGAGTCAGTAACAGTCTGACAATCCCTGTCAGACTTTTACAGACCGTTGATTTTTTTTTATGGTGGGAAAAATCATCCAATGACAACCCCCGCTCTTGGGCGGAGCGGGAGATAGTGTCAGACTCTTACTGACTGACTGAGGCGCGGGAACAGTGAGTGCCGTCGGCAACTTGGGCTCGGTCCGGAAAGTAGTTTATGAGTCTTTTGGCCTGAATAAAATTTTGGGAAGTTCTTAATTTAAAATTCTCAAATTATGAACCTCAAACTGTTAAAATTCTTTGAAATTAAAATGTTAACATATAAAGATTTATCAATCAAATTATGAAAGCTTCATTCGTAATTCGAATGAATATTCAAAACCAGTCTAAATATTTTCCAGCCAGCCAGCGATAGCATGCTATAAACTTTCCTTTAGTTCGAACTTGACCACCAGTATTAATTAACTCATATTTAACAGCGCATATGCTCATGAAGGACCTCTTCTGTAAGGTGTATTAATAGGTTAACGTATACTATACAGCAGGGGTATCCAATCGACAAAGTTGTCTGTGCGTGTTTACTAGACTGAACGTTATTTTAATGTTTACATATTTTAACAAATTTTTGAAATTTTGCTATTATTTATTTACGATGAAACCTTTAACCTCTTCTTCTTTCATCAAAAATATATTTTACTAGCTGTGCCCGCGACTTGGTTCGCGTGGACTACAGGATTTAGAATTTATTTTTTTTTAAATAAAAGTAGCCTATGTTACTCCTTATTATATCAGCTACCTGCCAAAAACAAGTCTGTCCGCAAGTTTCAGAGATTAGCCCGGAAAAACAGACAGACAAACAGACAAAAATTGTAAAAAATGTTATTTTGGTGTATGTACCGTATATATATTCATATGCATGTAGTAAATAGCAGTAATTTCAATATTACAAACAGACACTCTAATTTTATTTATATATATAAGATAGATGTATAGATAGCGAAAGGTCACATTCATCAACCAATACCAAGACTGTTTTTTCATTCCAAAATCAAATTTTCGAATACTCAAAAATAAGGGCGAGGACACAACACTGCGTTGCGACGTCGCGTCGTAAAAACCTGCGACGTCGCACAAGGCATCACGGAAATTTCCGGTGCGGTGCCCAAAAAAAAAACAGTGCGTAATTTACGGCAAATTTTTGTATAATGGTGCGACGTCGTTTTGTCGATGCGATGCCGTAACGCAGTGTTGTCGTCTCGCCGTAAAGCGTCGAAAACGATAAGAAGAATTGATGAGTTTCGAGCGTAGAGGCTTTTATGCAGGGTAACATTGCAGTGCAATAATTCTGCGGCTCTTGCGTCAATGTTTGCTTGCCTACTAAAGCCTGGCAAAAATAAGAACTCTAGAACTGTCAAACGGGACCGTTTGACAGTTCTAGAGTTCTAGAGTCGGTTTAGAAAATTAAATGACTTGGGTAATCTAATCAAATTCTTGAAATCTGATTTATAGTCAACACTGGTTGAACAATCAAGGTTGCAAAGAGATAATCAATTTTTTACTAATAGAGTCTTATAAAAAACCGGCTAAGTGCGAGTCGGACTCGCCCATGAAGGGTTCCGTAGCAGCAAGTAACATAATATAAAAGTTCTTGTAATGTGTTGTAACTTTGATCGATGTTTTAATAATAGTGTATTTTTTTCGGTTTATGGCGCATTAAAAAAAAACTACTTACTGGATTTCGTTCAAACCAATTTTCGTTGGTAGTTTTTATAGTAATGTACATCATATATTTTTTTTAGTTTTATCATTCTCTTATCTTAGAAGTTAGAGGGGGGGGACACACATTTTACCACTTTGGAAGTGTCTCTCGCGCAAACTATTCAGTTTAGAAAAAAATTATATAAGAAACCTCAGTATCATTTTTGAAGACCTATTCATAGATACCCCACACGTATGGGTATAATAAAAAAAAAAAATTTTGAGTTTCAGTTCTATGTATGGGGACCCCCAAAATTTATTGTTTTTTTTTCTATTTTTGTGTGAAAATCTTAATGCGGTTCACAGAATACATCTACTTACAAAGTTTCAACAGTATAGTTCTTATAGTTTCGGAAAAAAGTGGCTGTGACATACGGACGGACAGACAGACAGACAGACAGACAGACATGACGAATCTATAAGGGTTCCGTTTTTTGCCATTTGGCTACGGAACCCTAAAAAGTATTTCATGTAACAGATTTTTAACTAGTTTAAATAAATCCAAATCGTTTGACTTTTTAGACTGACTATACACTTAGTACATTTTAATTTTGGTTTTTAGTTGTGATAAAATAAAAATAGCTTCATAATTTAACGGTTTCATGGAAAAAATAATAGAAATAGTGAGAGTTACGCCTATACAGAACTATTTTTTATAAAAAAAGTGTGAAACGTCAAACCGTACTTCTTAGATTTGTTGTGCTTTGTGCTATAATTTGAATTGATTCTAAATTCGAATGAGCGATTAAAACCAACCAGCACTATTTTCTTACCAGCCAGCATGCTAAATTCTTGGCTATTTTTGGCGAAAAAGTCGCCAGTTAGCGCTGTAAGCTCGTAATCGCTAGTATTTATTTATGCATTCATGTCTAACAGCGTATACTCAGGCACATATGCGCTCATCAATTATTAGCGACACTTAATGCGCTCTCCGGCCGACGGGCGCGCTATAAATAATGGACAGGCTCGACGGAACACCTGACGCTTTTCAACGCAATAAAAACTATGAAATTTTTGCTGATGTGGCGTTTTTTTTTCCGTCCGATGGTTTATTTAAAAGGCTTTTTTGTTTATCAGATAAAGAACAAAAAAAACTTTTAACAAACTTGTAGTGACATCTATGACGCCACTTAGGAACTAAAATTCTAATGCCTGAATCGCGGTGTTAAAGTTCTTCGTGCGATTAAAATTTATTATATAATCCCTTGAACATCTGGCCGGAGTTAAATGCGCACATACTTGTACTGCCGCCTGCACCCGCGTAGAGCCCGGCTGACCTTTAAATATTTCTCTTTGTGATTTTTTTTTTTACTTAGGTACCTACTATGTACATTCTGAATAACACTTAACCACCATCTCTTATTTAAACTAAAGATCAAACCAACATTTTTTATTTGAACATATTCCTAAAGATCAAAACCGTTTGAAAAAAGTAGGAAAACCGAGCAAAAAGTATCATATAGGTATTTTTTTTTTTTTTTTAGCAAAGGCTTTAGTAACATGAAAAATATTGTTGATGATGTTATACATAAATTTATAGATAATAATTATTTTTCCAAACCTATTAACCTAGCCGTTACCAAGGAGTAGGCTTCAGAAAGTCACGGTTTTATAGCACTGCTCGTAAGTTAGGGCTATAACAAACTTGTAGCGACATCTATGATACCACATAGGAACTAAATTTTAAAGAACAAAATATAAAGAAAAAAAGAAGATTACATTTGTATTTTTTTTTTAATAAACTCATTAACTATTTGATGAATTCTTTTAAAAAAAATTCTTTCAGCAGTAGGATGCTAGATATTTAATTACTTAGTGACAGATGCATATTTTTCTACTTTGACTCGAGTGAAGCCACCGGTAGAAGCTAGTCATAAGTAAAGTAAACACTCTAAACTACTCACAATCATAGACACGACTATTAAACAAAAACCCACACACACTCACTCGCTATATGTCTCTTAATTCCAACCATCTTACCTTCCAATCCCAAAGGATTTGCCCCAGACCCGACTCAACCCGGTCCAAATTCTCGACCCTCATTCAAAGCCCGATTATTTTCCAAGGTGCACAATAACAATATGACAAAACAGGCCGGTTCCAAAACATCAAACTGTGATTTTGTTAACAAACTAATTTTCAACTCTAATTAAATTGTTTACGTTCTAAAGTATTCTGGGATTAAGTTAAAAGTGCTATCAGTTGACAGTCTCGTTTTAATTACTTTATAAGTCGATTTCGTTGGGCTGTCGGGTGATAACGACTGTTTGTCTTGCCTTGATAAGCCCTTAATTACTTGGTCTTATCGAGCTAGTTTTAAGATTGGCTTTGAGCCGTCAATCCTTTGAGTTTGTACTGAAAACAAGTTGACAAATTCCAAACTTTAAACATAGAACCGAGTCTCGCAATTTGCATGAGATAATTTTAACGTTTGAATATAGAATACGTCAAGACTGCGTTCTTTAACAGCCTATAATATACTTTTAAATAACTATATTCCTATTTTTTTTTTTTTATTGTATGGCATGGCCTTTTGGCTTTTGTGCCATAACTATGTTCCTATTTCTAGAATCGCCACAGAACATATGAATCATATAGTAGCAATCGCTATCTCTGTCAGTTTATTAATAACTCTTAGTTTTTTTTTTTTTTGATAATCGAATTTTACGAATTTTCTTATCCTCCTTTTCTAAATTAAACGTACTGACTGCGTTAGAAACAACATTTAGTTTTTAAGTAGTAATTTCGATTACAACATTATTTATTATAATGTCAAAATTCAATGACAACGAACGTCAAATTAATTGTCAGTGCCAACTGTCATTCACTTCTCTGTTACCCATGTGTAAAAGTGGTACTTTGTACAATCGTAATGTCTAATTAAATACAAGGTGTAAGGGACAGCCCTCCACAAACTTTAAGAGCTTGCTCAGTAGACCAAATTGAACAACCTTCCACAAATTCTTTTTTCAGGAAGCGAAAAAAAAATACGGCCTCACAATACAAATTGTCCAATCAAGTTTATCATTTTGTACGGTGAGGCTGTTTTTTTTTTTCATTTCCTGAAAAAAAATCTTGTGAAAGAATGTTCAGTTTGGTCTACTGAGCAAGCCCTTAAAGTTTGCGGAGGGCTGTCCCTTACACCTTTTATACAATAAATAGCAAGCAATGTACAGTTTTTATGTGCATAAAGTTTTAATAAATAATATAAATAAATAAACGTTCATTCTACACAATAATAATTAGTCTTATTCAGACTCCAAAAGAATTTTTTTACAAACCAATATTTTTCATTAGACATTGTAGTATAACACCTACAAACTTAAAATTTGGCAGGTAGGTTTCTTATAGAGTGTAGACATCCGGTAAGAACGTATTTTACGGAAGTCCATCCCTAAGGGGGTAAAACGGGGCTTGAAAGTTTGTTTGGAGAAACCTATTTTCACGTGGGCGAAGCCACGGGCAAAAGCTAGTAACTGATAAATGTGTGCACACACGTTCGATCTACACAATCAAAGATTTATTCAAACTCCAAAATCTTTCTTCTGACGGATAAATCTTTTCGAACCTGTATTTTTTTTTAGTTTATATAATAGTGTCCCACCGCTAGGAAAAGTCATCCCCACAATTGTATTTCCAACCACAATAAGGAAATAAAATAATAGAAAAACTTTTTTCTACGTCCTCTTTATCCAAATAATACCAATAGGTACCAAAAGTCCCATCTGTTCCAAAAGAGAAAGAATCGTTAGCGATACATAAATAAACAATTCAATCGAATCCTGACAGGTCAATCTCCCATCAATTCAACTTGCGTATTCTTCCATCGTTTATTCACGAAACGAAGCCTCACATTATAAGGAAACAAAGTCGGGACAGTTAAACTGTGCTTAGGGTTGATCCTTTCCAATATTGAAGCATCTACATACTCTAAATTCTTATCATCATCACCTATTTACTTTCCTTTCTATTTTTTTTCCTAACAATTTGAAAGGTTGACTGGTAGAAAATGCCATAAGGCATAAAGTCCGCCTCTGTACTCTTGTGTGCATAAAGTATAAATAAATAAATAAATTTGCCTGCGGTGGTCTTCCCGTCCGATTATAATTTAGGTGTCTTCAAGGCTAAAGTAAATAGGTTCTTAATAAATGTAATGTAAAGCGTAAGTAATGTAAGAAGATGTTACATGTAAAGGTGTGGAGGGAGTGAGTGTCAGTTGTGTTAAGAGAGTTAAAAGGAATGTTAAGAAAGTCTAGCTGAAGTTTTAGTGTGAGGAGTCAAGGGAAGAGTGATCAAGTTACAAGAGGTTGAGTGAAGTCTAGGAAAGAAAGAGTGATAGGGAGAGGTAATAAATAAAGATATATGTATCCTTGTGAGGTACATTATAAAATATATAGTATAAAAACAATAGATGTATAAAAGATAAATGGTATTAAAGTCACCTTCGGAAAAGGTCACGGCCCTCCACTGCTAGAGCCATCAGCGGTCCGTACAGCAGGAGACAGGAGGTGCAATATGTGACATTCACCAACCTGCACTAGACCTGCATGGTGGATTACGGCCCATTCCCTCTCCTAGAGAGGAGGCCTGAGTCCCAATAGTGGAAACATGATAAAGGCTAATGATGATGATGACAGTGAACCTTCCTGATTTACCATATCCGGATCATCCGTGTGGATGTGTATCATGCGGAAAGCAGAGACGAAGACGGTCGTGAAGCCTCTCCAGCCGCTACTCAAAAAGGGGAGCCATAAGACCCTGGCCTAAAGAAATTACGCTTATCCCATCTTTATCAGCATCAACAACCCTACTCGACACAGTTTTTGTTCGAACACTAATGCTTTCCAATAAGGTTCTGTTTCCTCCGATTTGTTCTTGCCATATTTTTTCGGTGACGTCAGAGTGCGAAATGATAAATGACCGTGTTCAAACCATCTGAGGGACGGATGCTTCAAATTTAATGACGAAATGAAGCTGGTGGTACAATTTATGAAAGACTAGCGGTATTGGTATTGATTTGTCAAGGTACCTATGGAAATGAAAGTTTTAATACTAGTATTTTCCTAGTTACAACTAAGACTGACTAAGAACTATGACCACAATGGGTAGCTCGTTGTCCGGCCGTCCGTTAGCTGTCCGAACCAAGCCCAAGTCGTCGACGGCGCGCACTATTCCCGCGCGCCTCAAGGAGTTGTCAGCAACAGCAGGGACCCAGCCGGGTCGAAGCCTATTGGGGCCAGGGTTATCCGAAAGGACGCTCGAGCCCCGATATGAAAGCTAGAAGGAACGGGGTGGGTTTTTTAGTCAGTAAGAGTCTGACACTACCTCCCACTCCGCCCAAGAGCGGGGGATGTCATTGATGATTTTTTCCGACCATAAAAAAAAGCTGGTGCTGAAAAATGCTATCTGGCAGCTTTGGACTCAATGGAAAGGCGTGCAAAGAGGCTAATTGGTGATCCAGTCCAACGAAACACACCAACATTAACACCAATCTACAAACATCACAGGCGTAGGGTAGCCAGCCTTTCGGTATTTTGATGGATACATTTTGGAGAAGGTACACAGGAATTACAGGCCTTCACCTTTCTAACATCGGACGAGTTTCCACCCTAAGGTTGTTAACACTTCTATGGCCCGGACTAAACGTTTTGCTTCGTTGTTTATACCGCGTACATCGAAAGCCGCGTACAGACATCGCGAAGCGTGCGTCTCGAATGCCTCGGGCTGTGTGGACGTGTGTGCTCACAGTGAGCAATGTGAGCATTCGCGTCATAAGATCGTTGCGAACGCCGCTCCAGTACGAACCAGTTCGAACCGTGCGCTCCGTGTGTACGAACAGATGTTGCTTGCGTTTTTTACTGACGAACACCACGCGTAGTGGTTCGCGAACTCAGCTTGAGCATTTGCAACGCACGCCTCGCGATTTCTGTACGCGGTTTTGAACGATTTGCCCGCAGTGGTCTTTCTGTCTGATTATAATTTAAGTATCGTCAAGGCTAGAGTGAACAGGCGAATAGAGGAAACAAACCAGTGCGATTCACCACCAACGATTGCATTATTGCTTACCATCAGGTAAGATCGCAGTGAAGCACTGGTTTAAAAGAAAATCGAACTCGTGTGACATCCACCGATGCGCATTGAACCTGCGTGGTGGTACCCTCTAGGAAAGGAGGTCTGGGTCCCAACAATAGGAACATTTTAGGTCTGATTATGTTTACGCTCGTGAACGAAGCAAACATTTCATTTCACGTAACTCTCGTCGCTTATAACTTAAATAGTGGCATAACTGAAAAACGATTTGTTTCGCTGTATCGGGATAATTCGCCATTTTTGTTTTTATTTACATCGATCGTGGCATTACGTTCACTTATTTATACCAACCTTTTATAGAGGTTTCATTTAATATTCTACCAATGTTTTTGTTTATGTTTCTTTTAATATTCTGTACTTGCTTTACAAGAAAAAATATAGAATAGAAATTTTATATTTTTAGTGGAAATAGTGGTGTATTTACAGCATTATGTTAATACTTGCTTCTGGCGGTGGTGCCTGCGTGAAAGTAGATAATTTTTCCAATGAACGTATTTCTGAGATAAAAAGTCAAATATCCATGTCCTGATCTGGATCAAGTGTTCTATTACATGATCTAATCCGTATGCCAAATATCCAAAGCAAAAAATAATTTTTTTTTTTTTTTTAATTATAATAATAATAATTTCCCTTCAACCGAGGGTTATCCTTTGATGCACTAGCATAGTGCATAAAGAAATACTCACCGGTTGGTACCACGTCCCATTGAAATCGTCCAAAAGGGCCTCTACGCGTTGGTTTCGGCTCCTCGTATGTCTTCCAAAGGACCAGTACCTCAGGGGCCTGAGATAAATAAATAAATAATAATAATCATTTATTTCAGGAAATTATTCCCATATAAATTCCAAATTAAATTTAATTATATTATCTCACTCAAAAAATACGTACATTCAATATATATAAATATATAATAGTTTTTATTCCTATATTTTTCTCGGAAATCCTGTATTTTCTGTTCTGTGGGAACTTGTATACCTATCTACACTCTTATTTATGTTATCAAAAGTATTTATTTTTTATTTATTTAATATACCTTGTACCTAATGTTTGAAACAGTTTTCTTCATCACATAACAATGGTTCATTGAAAGACCAACGTAAGACAGTATTTTTCTGTCTATCAACATCGCTGAAATTAAACTTTTTGACACAGTCGTGAAGCAAACACAATTATATTGTTTTTATTTACAATTTCGTTTCATTTAAGTTGTGTGATCCTGGTAACGGTCACCATTTTTTTCTTACTTTCTTATTTCCAAAGCAAGTTGGTGATGGATAATCTTGGCTACAAGATTGAGCATATATGCAAGAATTCCCCGTAAGCTAGACGAGAACAACCAGTGATAATGTGGCGGATGGATTCACCCAGACGGTGACATGCCCGACAGATGTCAACCGTGCTGTCCTTCACAATAAATCTCTGGTAGTTATTCTTCAAAATGAAGATATCCACAGGAGAACTAAGGTGGCCGATAAAGCACGAAGAATTGCCAAACCTAAGTGCAAATGGGCAGGGCACATTGCTCGCAGAACAGATGGCCGTTGGGGCCAAATGGTTCTGGAGTGGCGATCCCGTGCTGGACGATGCATCGTTGGAAGGCCTTCTACAAGGTGGACCGATGATCTGTTGAAGATTGCGGGAATCGTTCATGGTGGCAACGCTTGGGAAAGGCCTATGTCCAACAGTGGACGTCTTTGGAGGTATGTGGAACAGAGAGTAAAGTCCCACACACGTCCGTTGAAAAGGGAGGATCCTCCGACCAGACAGGTGTTATGGTCTGGTGGGCGGCTGCCCGATAGATGATTTCGGACTGTCGTAAATGTTCAAATCGCGCGGAGAACTTTGATTGCGCGATGCAGGATTTTGTATTTTCTTCGTAGTTCTTATGTGGCGCCATAGATGTCGCTACACGTCTATCGGCTGAAATGATGATGATGATGATGAGTTATTCCTTATGTCAACTTCTTCCATAACTGCACAGACAAAACCTTCGGTTTCCCCAAAGAGGCCACCGACTTGCAGTCAGGCTACGGTCGCCAATTGGTCTACATCAGGCCTGTGAGCGTCAGGCAACTGCTACGTAGTGGCCTGGCATGATGCTGAACTGTACCTATTTGGCGCAGCCATGGGACATACAATGTAGATATATTTTAAGTTTAAGATCCCATACTATAATATTTTTTTATATCATTGTGTGTACCTGTGTGCCAAATCAACGTATTCTTTCTTTCTTTTCTTTCCTGTGACGGACCTCATAAAGCGTTAAATTATTATTGACTTTCAGTACGAAATGTACAAATGATTTTTTGTTATAATGTAAAAAAGTAATGTCATGGGGGAAATTCTACATGTTCCAAGCACATATAAGTCCTTTTTATCATCTCCGAACCCCTCAGTACCTCTAAACTTACACAAGTTGAACCTGACGATCGATATTTAACCCAGTTCCCGTAATCCGATTATGTTGTTGTCACACATGTCAAGTTCTCATAACATAGCAACACAATATTATAATGCATATAGCCAACTTAACGGATATAACAGAAGGGGAATAAGTTCTTTACACTTCAACTTTTTGCAATATTTTGCAATATAATTTCCTTTCTTTCTTCTTTCTTTCAATAAAGTATTTTTAGTAAGTTTCCATGTTTTAGTTTTAAGCAAAACATGTTGGAACTAATATATTTTTGATGATGATAGTTCTACAACAGATGTTATATAGTAGTGTATGGCTAGTGATGATGAATCAATAAGCGCAGAAGAATTTTTAGAATAATTTTAGGTATACTATTATACTCTTACGATTCTAGATTTATATTATTACTTTGCAAATGTATTCTACTTTTGTAATATAATAATTTTTACTTTTGTAATTTAATATAATTTTTATAAGCTAGATCCTTATAAAAATTATCGAATTAATGATTTTTTTTTTTTTAGTAAACAATGATCAAAATCTCATAATCAACCTTTTCAATTCCAATCAATTCCCAATTCAACCAGTGTTGACAACATCAGATTTCATTTTACCCTAATATTGCCCAAGTCGTTTGACATTTTAGACACACGTTTTATGAAAATTAAAAAAATTGTAATGAATTTTTTTTTTGCTAGATATCTTAAAACCTACAAAAAAATATAAGTGAAATCAAAAATGCTCTGCGAAAATGTTCGAAAGAGTCACCGCCCTGGAACACAAAACGCTACTGAAGGAACACAGGTAGGTTTTAGTCAGTAAACATCTGACACTACCTCTCGCTCCACCCAGAGTAGGAGAAGTTATTTGATGATTCGGGGACAAAAACCATAAAAAAACTGGAGAATTTACAAACGTATTCAAATCTTAGCAAAACTGGGAAAACCTTAGGGGCCAGCAGGATCAAAGCATACTGGGGCCATAGGGAGTCTTTTTTTTATGGTGGGAAAAATCATGCATTGACATCCCCCGCCCTTGGGCGGAGCGGGAGATAGTGTCAGACTCTTACTGACTAAAAGACCCACCCCGTTCCTGCTGGCCTTCATACCGGGGCTCGAGCGCCCTTTCGGATAACCCTGGCCCCAGTAGGCTTCGACCCGGCTGGGTCCCTGCTGTTGCTGACAACTCCTTGAGGCGCGCGGGAACAGTGCGCGCCGTCGACGACTTGGGCTTGGTCCGGACAGTTACTGGACGG
The DNA here is from genome assembly GCA_929112965.1 of Mythimna albipuncta. Taxonomy (NCBI): domain Eukaryota; kingdom Metazoa; phylum Arthropoda; class Insecta; order Lepidoptera; family Noctuidae; genus Mythimna; species Mythimna albipuncta. The sequence continues at coordinate 21,785,992 of OV815963.1, forward strand.
CCGGACAGCGAGCTACCCATTGCTCACTGTCCGCAAGTCTGACTCGTCCTATCGCTTCGTCCTAAAGCGGAAGACGTCATTGGATTATTTTCCACCTTAAAAAAAACCACGCAGGCCCAGTGCTTCTTAGTGGATGTAATAGCTAGGTCTTTGAATTTTTGGTTTTAAGACTGTCGGTTTCCTTATGATGCTTTCCTTCTTTACCATTTAGGACTAGACGGCGTTGTGTGATAGTTGTGAAATATTATATATTAAAAAAAGCCAAAAAAAAAAAGACTGGCCTATTGGTCTAGTGGTCAGTGGCCCTGACTGCTATGCCGCAGGTCGTGGGTTCGATTCCCACCCAGGACAAATGTTAATGTGATGAGCACGATTATTTGGTCTGCGTCAGGGTGTAACTTATTTATAATATGTATGTATTTTTAGAAATATATAAGTATGTTTATCAGTTGTCTAGTACCCATAACACAAGCTGTGCTTAGCTTGGGACTAGACGGCGTTGTGTGATAGTTGTGGAATATTATATTATATATTTTGAGAGCAAGATAATGAAACAAATTACAAAAATTAATACGGCTGGCTGGGTTTGAACCAGCGACTTACAATTCGTAAGTTGGGCCTGTTACCTATACCACCACACTGTCTAAAGTCATATTTAATGTCACACATCATATTACAACTACACTTTACACTAATATCTACATTTGTACTAATATTATAAAGAGGGATTTTTTTTTATTTTGTGTGTATGTTTGTAATGAATAAACTCAAAAAATATTGTACCAATTTCAAAAATTCTTTCACCATTGGTAAGCTACATTCACCCTGAGTAACATAGGCTATATTTATTGCCCATACGTAGCCGGGACGGACCGCTAGTACCTAATAAAGAGGTAAAGTTCTGAAAGTACTGCTGAAAGCTGCTTCATTCTTAAGTGACATAAGCTATATTTTATTTACGTGAGCGAAGCCGCGGGCAAAAGCTAGTATTTAATATTTTATTTCTAAGTACTTCCTAGCCTAAATCACAGTTTAAACATCTGTGTTCTTTTAAATATTTAAAATATTTAACTACTACTACTTTACCTTTTTCTACTACTTTTACTTTTTACTTTACTTTTACTTAATACTTACTTACTTTACTTAATTTATAAGTAATCGATTTATTATTATAATAGGTACTACATTTTTTATTCTCGACTGAAAGACCTAAAAAAGAAACTACAACGTCGTTACACTTAAATATTCCGATTGCCATAAAACGCAATAAAGTTCCTCAATTCTGCTATCGATAACGGTTGATTTACTCCATTTCTTAGCGAGGTAACAGCGACTCCCATGAAATCACTATGGGTGCTGGGAGCAAGTTAGTGGGAAATTTTCGACATTACGCTTAACGATTGTGATCCAGTGGGTTGCGAAACGGTATAAAGTTATGTACTATCATAGACAGTTCCGCCTGATCACCGATAAGTTCATTTTTGCTTGCAAATGAACCGAAACCTTCAAAGGATTTGGTTTGGCGTCACGCCGCAGGATTTAAGTGATTTTTTTTTTTTAAGTGATCACGCAGAAATGACCGCGATGGTACATAAACAGTTAAAATTGTAAGGCTTGAAGTCACTCCAAGGTCAATGGAGACGGGCTTGCGGACGACGAGTAATGGGTAGATCGCCGTCCATCATCATCATTTCAGCCAAAAGGCGTCCTCTGTTGAACAGAGGCCCCAAGTGTCGCGATACTGACCGATCCTGTGCCTATCAATATCAAATATATCCTACCAACGCTGCACCTTCCAGTATGTCACCGTCCGCCCGTCTTACAAGGGCCCGAGTCGTGGACGGCGCGTTACACGCTCCTCAAAAGATATTATCTAAACCGTAGGGGCCCAGTGAACCGTTGCCTGCTAGAGCCATAAGGAACCTTCTGAAAAGGAAACCCGTGATTCAAGAACGCAAAGGGCAACTAAAGGAATAGAAAACAATATAACATTCTGAAGAATCGCCAAAATTAAATGGCCCCCGGTTCCAGTTTCTTTCTATTTTTTGTGATCCGGAAACATCTTCGAGACTATGCATCACACAAAAATCTGCGCGAGTTCGACTCGTACTTGCCCAGTTTTTTATACACCGTTAAATTTTAATAGTTTTAATCCCGGTGGAGGGTCGATCCGGTACGTGAAACACTATCGATTTGTAAAGATAAAATAAAAAAATAAAGCACCTTTATAAACTCGTATTAGTTTACGCATGTACAAAATTAATTTCTTTAAGAAAACATCAGCTGAGCGAGTTCAAAGGCCTGCAGGCCATGGCGTTGCGTACAAACTACCTACAGGTTATTGAACTTGCTCAGTTGACGTTTTCTTAAAGAAATTAATTTCGTGTTTTTTTTTTAATATTAATTAATACGAGTTTTGAAAAAAACGTACTTTATTTTTTAAATTTTATCTATACAAATCGATAGTGTTTCATGTACTGGATCGACCCTCCATGGGATTAAAACGATTCAAATTTAGCGGTGTATATCGAATAGATTTTTAGACCTCGATTTGAATAGCCATCCTTGTTACCACTTGAAATAACCACCCCTTTTTTGTTTACTGTTTAGTCATAACGGGCTCAAACTTACTTAGATCACATACTTTTCCCTCCCAGCTTCCCAACTTCATGCTGAAGTCAAAAGTCTCCTATACGACCTAGAGTCACGTTCACCTATTGACTTAAAGTTTTCAATGTACTTACGGAACTTGGTGTCATATCTAGAGAACTTGCCGCTGCGGTTCTATCTTGACATAGATACCAGCGCTGCGTTATTTTTGTTAACCAACTTTCGAAATAGAAAGAGGTGCTCAAATCGACAGAAAGGTTTCTTTTGTACTTATCTTGTTCGGTGATCTTTATCAAATGTGCAGAGATTATGATAATTACTTTTTTTTTGTCTGAGTGTCTGACTTCCCAGTCTTTTGGCCTCGCATAGGCCTTTTTCTTTATTGTTTTAAGTTATATAACACTTTATTAAATACTTTTTATTTGATGTTTTGTCTTGAGCGACTCACAAATATATATTTTTTCCTTTTTAGGGTTCCGTAGCCAAATGGCAAAAAATGAACCCTTATAGATTCGTCATGTCTGTCTGTCTGTCCATCCGTCCGTACTTATTTCCTAAACTATAAGAGTTATATTGATGAAACTTAGTGAGTAGATGTATTCTGTAAACCGCATTAAAATTTTCACACAAAAATACAAAAAAATACAAAAAAAAATTGGGGGTATAAATATATATCTATAGATAGGTCTTGAAAAATCATATTGAGGTTTCTAATATCATTTTTTTCTAAACTGAATAGTTTGCGCGAGAGACATATCCAAAGTGGTAAAATGTGTGTGTGTCCCTTGTAACTTTTAAAATAAGAAAATGATAAAACTAAAAAAAAATATGATGTACATTACCATGCAAACCGCCAACGAAAATTGGTTTGAACGAGATCTCGTTAGTAGTTTTTTTTTAATACGTCATAAATCTAAAAAAATATACATCGATCAAACTTACAACGAACTACAAGAAATTTTATATTAGTTATTTATTGCTACGGAACCCTCCATGGGCGAGTCCGACTCGCACTTGGCCAGTTTTTTTTTTTGTATTCTTTAGATACGTGTGGAACAGGATATTTATTGATTGATTGAAAACATTTTTTAGGTACTTAATTTTTTTTTATAAAAGACATACAAAGACTTTTTTTAGTTAATTACCTAACGTTGGTTTAGGTAAATAACTAATGTAAACATTTTTAGATACAATTTTTAGATCAAAGACAAGCCAAGATTGTTTACATTTAGTTAACTATCTAAACAAATGGAATACAGATCGCGACCAATCGATGGCATCGATCCAGAAACTCATGAGGTGGTATACAGCCGTACTTTTTTTTTATCGATTGACCCTTTTCCCGGTTGAGGTACGAAACCTCAAAAAGAAGACTTTTCACTTATTCACTGAAGTAATAGACTGAAACGACGCTCTAACTAGCCCTATTCATAGACCCCTTAATAATAATAAAGAGTAACCATGGAGTTTCTTGCCGATTCTTCACCATAGGAAACGACCAATTTCGAACCGTGCACTAGCTTCTGACGTTATATAAGTGCCCCTGTAGGCCTATGTGAAATAAAAAAATTTGACTTTGACTTATCAGGAAACAAACATCGCGCCTAAAATACGACTTACCGCTATCTTGCGCAGTGGAACACAGTCCTAAGTCGCTGACCCCACATTTTCTTAGATTTACTATTGGGTTTAATCTGAAAAGTTCTCCGTTTGACGTGGTTTACTTTCATGCCTGAATAAATATTCAATGTTTACGTGTTATTTTGCCGTTTTGCGTCCAATGTTGCGTACATGACGTAGCTAAAAAATACGGCCCGAATAGAGTGAAGGAGGTTGCGGAAAATAAAGTCATAATATACATAATATGTTAGTCAGAATATACATAGGTAAGTCATAACGTCCATGGGTTGTGTGAAAGTATACCTAGGGCCCTGAAACGCAAATAATGAACAGAAGTGGGTTTTAGTCATTTGTTTTACATTGTTCGAAGGAGTTACCAAAGTCCTCGCAAAAAAGGTAACTGAAGAAACACTGTGGGTATTAGTCAGTAAAAGTCTGATACTCCATCTACCTCCACCCGAAAAAAAATTAGAACATTAGATTAGGGTCTACTTCTCGGTCGACTATCACAAAATTTGATGTAAAGTTAACACCACTTTCTTTTTTTTTAATTTATATAAACTAGTGCTCACTGCTTACCAACAAGTAGGATTGCAGTGATACAATCGTTGATGGTGAGGCGCACTAGTTTATTATATATTGGCAAATTGCTCCAATCCTTCGAAGTACGCGGTATAAATTGACTAACACAAAATTTGATGTAAAACCACAGTCCCTTTCTTAACGTTATCATACCGTTACCTCTATACCATTGTTGACCTGCTTCATTAGAGCATTTATTTACTGAGCAACCGTGTTTCTGATACACAGTTTCTGAAACATCACGTAGATGTTTCTAGGAACAATGTTTCGGCAACTCTGCCGCCCACACAGTTCAGTTGCTCAAGTAGAAAACAGTTTCGTCGTCCCATACTACAGCTATGTTTTTAAACAAATGTACAACGCGTCCACACTCGCATGCATCTGTTGGGCAACGAATTTGTTTCTATGCTTCCCGTCGCAAGTGGGGAGCACCGAAACATCCGATAAACACGTAGTGTTTACAAAAGTTAAATTATATGTAACTGAATAAAATTCGAAGACAGGTGATATTCACTAACCCGCACTGAGCCCGCATGGTAGATTACGGCCCAATCCCTCTCCTAGAGAGGAGGTCAGAGTCCCAAAAGTGGGAATATTATAAGGCTCACTATGCTATGCAATGTTATGTTTCTGAAACCAAATGGTTTGTTACAGAAACATGTTGATTTTGTTTCTGAAACAGAGTTTACAAACAATTGTATCTCAGTGAATACATGGCTTTACATTCCTTGGCAGTCGTCGGAAGGTGATGTTAAAACACGCGGTAATTAATCTCCTTCGCGCTAACTAATGACTGCACCTTGAGTGGAGAGATAAAGCTGGTGATTTGCCTGTGTTTGTTGTAACCTATATTAACTTGCAAAGGAAATCAAGGCCGAGAGCTACGGTAGAAGTCAGATAAATTTGCCACAGCGTTCATTGACCGTTTTAGATTTATTGACATTCTTAGTTTAATAAATGGAATCTTTGACAGTCGTTACAGGTCAAGAAAAAGGTCAATGTACTTTATGGAAAACTTTATCTGGTGCCTACTATAGTGAAAGACTTAATTATTAGACCGATCTATTGTAGTCTTTAGGCTTTATAAAATGCGATCAAATCATCGCTTACCATCAGGAAAAAAAATTTGACTTGATAAAAAAAATTGCCATAGCTTCTGTACTGACGAACACAACTGTGATTTTAGTCAGCAAAAGTCTCACACGCCCTCTCATTCCACCTTAAAGCGGGCGAAGTCATTACATGATTTCCTACCTCAAAAAAAAACCTCACATCTATCTCAAAATCTAGGAAGATTTTGAATAATTTTGATCTCAATTAAAACCCAACCACATCGTATCGTCAATCACTCAAGCAGGTACAATATATTGTTTGTACGTACGAGCAGACACACCATATTGTTTGTACATATTTTGCGCACTTACACGATGGAGGAAGGTGCACAAACGCGAGTATTAAGTCTTAAAACAAAAATCACCGCCTCACATCGCCACAGAGAATTTCTGAAAGGCAAGCCAAGGTCATATAACGCAAAAGGCAAACGAAGGACACAGGTATGATTTTAATCAGCAAAAGTCTGTCAGGGCCTCTCACTCCAACCTAAAGCGGAGAAGTCTTTGCATGATTACCACCACAAAAAGTCATTGCATGATTTCCCACCCAAAAAAAATCATTAATAATAAATAAATAATAATAATATTCCTCACTATCACACAACGCCGTCTAGTCCCAAGCTAAGCAAAGCTTGTGTTATGGGTACTAGACAACTGATAAACATACTTATATATTTCTAAATACATACATATTATAGAGAAATTACACCCATTGCATGATTACTACCCCAAAAAGTCATTGCATGTTTTCCTTTCCCCCCCAAAAAAACACCCGCACATGTATCTTAAAATCTTCCTAATCTCAATTAAAACACAACAACGTCGTATCGTCAATCACTCAAGCAAGCACAACATATTGTTTGTACATTTGCGCACCTACAAGATGGAGGAAGGTGCACAACGCGAGTATTAAGGTAAGTAACAAAGGCCGCAACTTCTCTCATTTCGCTCCGCATGTCGTGAAAATCCTGGGAACTTTTTATCCGTTATTTCCTTGCTTATGTTGAGGACAAGTTGTGAACTGTAAGCGGGAATATATATTGTGAACTTCGCCGGTAAGTCGAGGTATATCCCAAGGGGAATAGAAACTAGGTACCGCCGGAATAAAAAGTATTTCAAACAACTAAAATCGTTCTGATAGAAGGATTATTCAGGTAAATAAAGAAAGAAGGAAAGAAAAGCAAGAAAGGAACGAATAAGAAAGAAAAAAATAATGATTAATAATATTTATGACTCGCACAGGACAAATAATAAAATAAAATCAATTATAGACTAAACTAACTTTTCACTCCAACCTAAAGCGGGAGAAGTCATTGCATTATTACCACCACAAAAAGTCTTTGCATGATTTCTCACCCCAAAAAGTCATTGCAGGATTTCTCACTCCAAAAAGTCATTGCATGATTTCCCACTCCAAAAAAACACCCGCACAGGCGCACATGTATCTTAAAATCTTCCTAATCTCAATTAAACCACAACAACGTCGTATCGTCAATCACTCAAGCAAGCACAACACATTGTTTGTACATTTGCGCACCTACAAGATGGAGGAAGGTGCACAAACGCGAGTATTAAGTCTTAAAACAAAAATCACCGGTTATGTAAAGCGAAAGGCAAACGAAGGACACAGGTATGATTTTAATCAGCAAAAGTCTGACACGGCTTCTCACTCCAGCCTAAAGCGGGAGAAGTCATTGCATGATTACCACCACAAAAAGTCATTGCATGATTTCTCACCCCAAAAAGTCATTGCATGTTTTCCCACCCCAAAAAAATATTTCTTAAAATCTTCCTAATCTCAATTTAAACACAACAACGTCGTATCGTCAATCACTCAAGCAAGCACAACATATTGTTTGTACATTTGCGCACCTACAAGATGGAGGAAGGTGCACAGACGCGAGTATTAAGGTAAGTAACAAAGGCCGCAACTTCTCTCATTTCGCTCCGCATGTCGTGAAAATCCTGGGAACTTTTTATCCGTTATTTCCTTGCTTATGTTGAGGACAAGTTGTGAACTGTAAGCGGGAATTGTATGTTATATTGTCGAGACATATCCCAAGAGAAAAGAGACCAGTAACTTGATTCACGTAAAATCAAACAAGCCAAATATCGTTGAAGTTTTATGGTCGTTCGATCGAAATCCTATCCAAAAGCAGTATTCACGATCTATCGACTTATTTCCAGTTACATTAATAAGTATTTCACCAGGATAATGTAATACAGATTTTTTTAATCGACGAATTTCAAACGACTTTAAAATCGGTGTCGTTTAAACTCGATTGATGGATGTGAATACGGAAATGGTCTAAACGACTAAATCGCTACGATATCGTTACGGTTTTCATTACGTGAATCGGGCTACAGGTACCGCAGAAGTAATTAGTATTTCAAACATCTAAATCCGTTCTTCTGATAAAAGGATAAGTCAGATAAATAAAAAAGAAGGAAAGAAAAGCAAGAAAGGAAAGAATAAGAAAGAAAAAAAAGAATGATGAGTAATATTGACTCGCACAGGACAAACAACAAAATAAAATCAATTATAGACTAACCATTAAATTCAAAATTTTAGTAGGTACTGTGATATCGAAAGGAGATCGCATGAGTTGCTTTTTTTTTATATTATCTATGGCACATCGTGACAGATGACTTTTCAGATCGTGACGTCCTACGTAATCTAAATGACTTTGGTGACTTGTCATGTCAGTTATGAACAGCGGCTCCTTCGCATAGAGAAGCATGTGTGGTGACACTCTTGTGCTTGCTTGTTTACTTGAATTGTACGCATAGCACACGAGTGGCACATAACTACACCAATTTCTCTGATCAGCCCTCACATACATGGAAAGCATTTGGCAGATAGTTTTGTTATAGCGTTCCGTCAATCCAGAAATATTCCACTACGGAGAAGGAGTGTCTTGCTTTGGTTTGGGCTCTGAATTATTTCAAACATTTTCTTTGGGGTCTGAAGATTCAGGTCATGACAGATCACAAGGCGCTTTGTTGGCTGAGAAACCGGAAAGACATGAATGGACGATTAGCTAGGTGGTCGCTGTGCATCCAGGCTTATGATTTCGATATTGTTCATTGTTCAGGTAGAGATAATGTCATAGCTGATTTTTTGAGTAGCAATACCTTAGGCCAAGAAGATGAGAAGCAGAGGAGTACCACGGAGCAGCTGGAGGATGGCATGCAGCTGTATAGAATAGAAGTTGTGAAGATGCGAGAGGAGCAAGAGAGGGATGATTTTTGTAAACGTTGGTTAGATAGGATTACTGCTAATAGGGGTAATGATGTTAAAGGTTTTAGTGTCAGGGATGATGTGTTGCGTAAGAAAGCAAGGAGAGTGACTGGTATTTGTGAACTAGTTGTGATTCCAAAAGGGCTTTTGTACGAGATTTTAAACGAATTGCATGATAATCCTTGGTCAGGTGGTCATTTAGGATTAGCTAAGACGTTGGCTAAGTTTAGGGAGTAGTATTTCATCAAAGATGCAGAGAAGGAGATAGAGCGTTATGTAAGTAGTTGTTTGTTGTGTCAGGAGCGAAAGAAACATAATCGGTTAGCCCAGTTACAGCCCATTGTAGTGAATGATTTGATGGAAAAGGTAGGCATCGATGTCTTAGGACCTTTTAGAAAATCGTTGAATGGTAACAGATATATTATCGTTAGTTTAGAGTATGCTACGAGGTATGCAGTTTGCAGAGCGGTACCCAGAGCGACAGCCCGAAGGATCAGCGACTTTCTGATAAAGGATATTTTTTGTCGATTTGGCGGTGTCAAGGAAATTATATCTGATAGGGGGTCGATTTTCACTTCTCGTTTAGTCAAGGAAACGGTAAGTTATTTCGGAGGAAAATCCCGCTTCACCACAGCGTTTCATCCTGAGGCGAACGGATTCACGGAACGCTATAACAAAACTATCTGCCAAATGCTTTCCATGTATGTGAGGGCTGATCAGAGAAATTGGTGTAGTTATGTGCCACTCGTGTGCTATGCGTACAATTCAAGTAAACAAGCAAGCACAAGAGTGTCACCACACATGCTTCTCTATGCGAAGGAGCCGCTGTTCATAACTGACATGACAAGTCACCAAAGTCATTTAGATTACGTAGGACGTCACGATCTGAAAAGTCATCTGTCACGATGTGCCATAGATAATATAAAAAAAGCACAAGCAAGACAGAAGGCTTATTATGACAAAAAGGCCAAAGTAGTAAGGTTTTTACCCAATCAGTTAGTTATGATTTATACACCTAGACGAATTTTGAATAAAAGTTTGAAATTAAGTAGGTTTTATAAGGGGCCTTATCAGATAGTTAGAAGAATTTCAGACGTGAATTATGTAATAAAAAAACCAAATAATAGGCGTTTTAGGGACATTGTACATGTAAATAGATTAAAACCATTTTATGTTAGAATGTAAATAAATTGAGGCTCAAAAGGCTTAGAAACCAGTTAAAAAAAAAAATACGAATAGAGTTGTCATTGTCAAATCATTTGTTAGATTGTAATGTTATCATAACACATTAGTGAAAAAATGTTTTAATTAGTGTTTTTGTTTCATGAATAATGGGTAAATGCTGCCGGGCGAGCGCGCCCAGCGGACATGGTTAAGTGTGCACGCAGCCGGGAGTTCTCAGAGGGCAGAGTCAGAGAAAATAAATACCTCCTATAGAAGTGTATGCATAAGTTAGATTAGGCAAGATTGTACTCCAGAATGATTTATTAGTTATTAGTGAGAGGAAAATATCCTCCCGTCCTCCCTTAAGAGACCCGTCGGTCATCCCTTGTGAGAGGATTTTGCAGTTTTCAAACTGAGCTAATATCAACTTTGCTAATGAGGCATAGCCTATGCAAAGAGAGTCTAGTTGACTCTAATGATTTAGCTATTTTGGGGAGTTATTTTTAATAATCTTTGTTGTTGATTAACTCTGGAGTAGACTCTTATAATGAGAATGTGTAGGGGATCCAATGCGAGTATGACTCCTTGTCCTCTGACCCGATAAGCGTCCGAAGAAATTAGTCATAAAAGTATTGAGTCTTAGAATATAATCCCAGTCTGGGTGGTTGTCACTCTGACATCCTAGGTTAGAAGAGTGCAGCACTGTGGCTTTTTTGGAGGTTTTGCTGCGGTGGGGTTTAACCCCTCGAGCGCCGATTGTACATACGTCTGTACAACTTGAAGACCTTGAAAAATTCTTAATTTTCATTTTGTACACACGTCTGTACGAAACTTATTTGGCCGGAAATTTTAGTTTCTATAATATGTTATTCCATATTTACTATATTATTTGTTTTTCCTAGAAAAAACCAAACAAATATATTTTTTATTTATTTATTTATTTTATTGGTGATTTACGTAAACACGGCATTTTTCCGGGTCATTAAACTCTGGCGCTCGAGGGGTTAAGCATGACAACGTTGATTGATAAGCGAAAAGTTAGCGCATAGTAAGTTTGTAAATAGATTTTGAATTTTGTTTATCGTTCGTCATGGCTTTAGACCAGGGTAGATGCCTTCAAAAATAATAAAAAGTGAAAAATAATAATAGTAGGATGAAACCCATCACAAAAGGAGGAGAATATTATAAAAATGAAAGGAAAAATAATTTACGGGCGATCTGAGGTCGGGAAGGGGGTGGGGGTGACTTTTTAAGGGGAAAAAACGGTTTTTCTCGATTTCCGGCAAAACTAAAAGTCCTATGGAAAAAAGTCAAATGGCAAAGTTGTAGGTAATAAAAAGATCTAAAACTTTTGTATTAACACTTTTTTCACATAACCTCAAAATTTATGTGAAAAATTCAGAAAACCATGTTTTTGGTTTTTTATTTTTATCTCTTTCAAAAAACAATATTTTATCACGAAATTTAGTGAAAACTTACCTTTTTATGTCCCAAATACGCTGTAATTTATTTGATTAGAAATATTTATTTTTTCACCTTATTTTGAATAAATATCGAAAAATTACCCTAATTTTCAATCGAAAAATCACCCGTCAAAATATCTTTTTTTTTCAAAAAGTTTATATGGTGTCTGTTCGTTGAAATCTCTACTTTCCGATGGTGAAAAAAATATATATGTTACCATAGTAAATCTTCTCAGCAAATGCAAAAAACCGAAAAAAACTCGAATTCGAAATTTTTTTTCAATTATTATATTGAATGTAGAGCTATTTATTAAAATTTACACTTTAATTACTCGAAAAACGTAAAATTACATGTTACATAGATAACAAAAAAAATTGCAAATCAAAATATAGTACTATAATTAACAAACAAATAAGTTGATAAAATTAATACTTAATAAGACGTCTACAATATTTGGAGAAAGGAGTCGAATCTTCTTTAAGTTATATGCGTAGATGCCTATTTATAACTATTTTTAGATAACTTATATTTATCTGAGTGACCTACGAAAAATTTTAGCCCATCAAAAGGTATTTCATAGAGGAGTGGGGAAGGGACTAGGCGGGTCCGGGTCTTACTACATACATACCTAATATATTATTTCGTAGCAGCTGTAACAACCGTTAGCCTAGCCAGTATTCGAAATACAGTATAGTATACAACATCGTTTAAAAAAATACACGTGCACGTTGAGTTTCTTGAAGATAATTGTGACAAGTTTACAAAAAAACTAAGAAGATTAAAAAAATAATAATCTCCTTTATTTTGCACAAACAAACTTAGTTACTCCCATATGATATATAAAATACACATCGTAAATATATTTTTACTAACTAACTTTTTTTTTCACCATGCCTTGAACGACATAGTCCGTAGAGCCCTTATATCGGCAAACGTCCCCTGCGTGCTTGAGCCTTCAGGTCTTAGCAGGTCTGATGGTAAGAGGCCGAATGGGCTGACTCTGGTGCCATGGAAGTACGGGAAGTGCCTGATCTGGGACGCAACTTGCGTCAGCACTGTCGCCGCCAGTCACCTGAGTCGCACTATGCACACTGCTTCTGCCGCCGCTGAAGACGCCTGCTCTAAAAAAAGGCTGAAGTACGCTTCCTTGGAGCAGATTTACCATTTTGTGCCGGTTGCTGTGGAGACTCTGGGCAGTTGGAGTACGGAGGCAAAGTGTTTTGTGGGGGATTTGGGCCGTAGGCTCGGGGAGGCAACAGGTGACTCTCGGTCCGGGTCTTTCTTGGTGCAAAGGTTGGCTATCGCAATTCAGCGGGGAAATGCGGCGAGTGTCATGGGCACTTTTGCACCGGGAATGATCAGGGGCGGGTTATTTAATGATGTTTGACGGTTTATTTATTTATGACATTTTGTATTTAATTTTAATTGTATCTTTGACATTGTAAATTGTTTAAATAATAATAATACATATAAATAAAATTGTGAGTGTATTAAACTAACTTTTGGCCGATTTTCATATATATATTATACATTTCAAATATATTTCAGATATATTCAATTTTTTTATTTTATTTTTAGCTATGTTTTTTATGTCTTTTAGGATATATTTTGAATGTATCTAAAATATATTTAAAATATATATAATATATATGAAATTAGGCCATAAGTTAGTTAGTAAAAATATATTTACGATGTGTATTTTATATATCTTATGGGAGTAACTAAGTTTGTTTGTGCAAAATAAAGGAGATTATTATTTTTTTAATCTTCTTAGTTTTTTTGTAAACTTGTCACAATTATCTTCAAGAAACTCAACGTGCACGTGTATTTTTTTAAACGATGTTGTATACTATACTGTATTTCGAATACTGGCTAGGCTAACGGTTGTTACAGCTGCTACGAAATAATATATTAGGTATGTATGTAGTAAGACCCGGACCCGCCTAGCCCCTTCCCCACTCCTCTATGAAATACCTTTTGATGGGCTAAAATTTTTCGTAGGTCACTCAGATAAATATAAGTTATCTAAAAATAGTTATAAATAGGCATCTACGCATATAACTTAAAGAAGATTCGACTCCTTTCTCCAAATATTGTAGACGTCTTATTAAGTATTAATTTTATCAACTTATTTGTTTGTTAATTATAGTACTATATTTTGATTTGCAATTTTTTTTGTTATCTATGTAACATGTAATTTTACGTTTTTCGAGTAATTAAAGTGTAAATTTTAATAAATAGCTCTACATTCAATATAATAATTGAAAAAAAATTTCGAATTCGAGTTTTTTTCGGTTTTTTGCATTTGCTGAGAAGATTTACTATGGTAACATATATATTTTTTTTCACCATCGGAAAGTAGAGATTTCAACGAACAGACACCATATAAACTTTTTGAAAAAAAAAGATATTTTGACGGGTGATTTTTCGATTGAAAATTAGGGTGATTTTTCGATATTTATTCAAAATAAGGTGAAAAAATAAATATTTCTAATCAAATAAATTACAGCGTATTTGGGACATAAAAAGGTAAGTTTTCACCAAATTTCGTGATAAAATATTGTTTTTTGAAAGAGATAAAAATAAAAAACCAAAAACATGGTTTTCTGAATTTTTCACATAAATTTTGAGGTTATGTGAAAAAAGTGTTAATACAAAAGTTTTAGATCTTTTTATTACCTACAACTTTGCCATTTGACTTTTTTCCATAGGACTTTTAGTTTTGCCGGAAATCGAGAAAAACCGTTTTTTTCCCCTTAAAAAGTCACCCCCACCCCCTTCCCGACCTCAGATCGCCCGTAAATTATTTTTCCTTTCATTTTTATAATATTCTCCTCCTTTTGTGATGGGTTTCATCCTACTATTCGTTTTTTTTGTTTTAAAAATTATCGACACTGGTCTACTTAGGCTCGCTCCTAAAGAGACGACCACTATAATGTGAATTTCTTTCCTCCATAGGTAGGGACCTCTGTGTTAGGTATAGGTAGGTCATGCTTAGTCCTTCGAAAGTTTTTAGAATATAAATGCTTGTTGCCTCAACATTTCTATTCATTGGGGCGTAGCTCATGTGATATCGAAAGGAGATCGCATGAGTTGCTTTTTTTTTATATAACCAACGAACTGGCTTGTAAAATATAATTCGAAGGATTATGCTGTTCTAGAATAGTTTTGAAAGTTCTCTTTCCTCTACATTGCGGTCACTATTAAGATAGGTAAAAAAAAATTAAAGAAGACCAGTTCCAGGTGAACCTCAATGCGTCTTATCTCAGTAGATACACGAAAACTGTGGCAGAAAAATAAAAACTACGCAGTTATCATCGAGCAGTTGCTAACATGTGGGAAGTAATCGACAAGCAGGAACTAAGTTGTATTCAGGTTTGAGAAGTAAATTGTAGAGCTGTAGTTACCACGTTCTTCTCCATAGAGACCTACTCTTTGGAACGTGCAATTTAGCTTCACTTTTCTTGGACTGACCGACATTTGACTATTCAAAAGTGCCTGTAAATGGTCTATTTGAAATAAATGCTTTGATTTGATTTGATTTGATTATTAAGTACAATCTGGAATAGTAAGAATGCAAATATCATCTGTATAATTACCTATTATAAACATAAATAAACGTAAAACTTATTTATTATCCTCGCCTTAATCTTTTAGAATAATACTTACATCCTCACAGTTGACATTCGATCTAAATAACGCCAACGCTATCACTCATCTCTTCCACCACAAAACAACGAATATTTGCACAAATATTTGCGCTAAACTGATGGAAACGGTTCCCAACTTTCCATTGTCTATTTTTCCATTATATGGCACAAGTTTACATACAAAAAGCCTCTCTGTATCACTGGCTCCAATGTTGGCGTCCAATATTTGCATACGGTAAGACAACACTCATGTATTGCGCGAACATTATATTAATTAATGCAAATAAGTCTCGTTAGAGTAATGGATTGTATAATATTAACATTTATATTGTAGCACTCGAGAATATCAAATACGGTAATGTTCAACTGTTCAGAATGAAACATTCTAGGCGCGTCTAGGTTTGTGAATTATGTCTGGAATCGTCTTTGCAATTTAAATGAAGAAGAATCACGATTCTAGACTTGTTTAGTTATTAGATTATGTCGTTCTGAATTATAGCTAGGCCCTGTAATAGAGTTACTGTGGACGTGATAAATCCTTTCTTTTTTTAGGTGTAATCTTCAAATATTTTCCCTGGCTTTGGATAGGGCGAGACTAAAGTTATACATGCCAATGTATAACTTTAACAGACTATTTACATTCCAGCCCCCCTAGCCAAGTTATAATCGAATTCCGTTCTCTAATCGGTAACGCCTCGGTGACAGGAATTGTAGAAAACGATAAGTTGGTAGCCATGTTGACGCGCCTGAGTCGGCCGCTCGTTATACGATGTAGCGTTAAATATTGTATAAACGATTTTGAACGATGTGAACTTGGCTACCAATTGTCTATTCGTTTGTTCTGACCACGTGACTTTACGTTGAGATGACGTCATTCCCATACGTTTCATCACTTTTCGACAGCGTTTACGATTGCAGAATAACAACTTGGCTAAGCGTGCAGGGCTGCAGTTACTCTATCAAATAATTCCGCAGCTTGACTTGCTGAAACCAACATTCCTGTGCGTGACCGGTCCTGTGCGTCTATCCATCGGATCCCTGCGACCCCGGTTAGGGAGAGACCCAGGATCAAAGGCGTTACGTGCTTTTCGAGGCACGAGGATAACATACCATCAACTTTCAAACTCTTGGCTTCGTATAAACTTACCTAGTTCGAATCCCGAAGATTTTTCCGAGTCTGTAAGTAATTATTTTACGATGTAACAACCAATTTACGGCTAACAGACTTTTCCCTTTGCTTTGCTTACATTTTGCATTTGTGTTTCTGAGAAAAAGTGTCTTGACAGACAGACAATAAAGTGATCCTATAATGGTTTCGTTTTTGCACCTGAAGTGAAAAAATGTCTAAATAGTTTGCTGATAGCTCCAACCTAGGGGTCTTTAAGTCAAGAGTGACTAGGCTACTTCAAGGTAAGCGTGCTCCATCGCCGGTCAACGTTTACCATCAGGAGAGTTAGTGGTCAAACGCGAGCCTATCTATCTATAATAAAAAACTAGGGAAGTGCGAGTCGAACTCGTGCACCGAGGATTTAACACAAAAACACAAACTTACTTAGGTAAATAGATCAATACCCGAATGAAGTTTCGAAGATTTGCTGTTTTCAGATTTATGCCTATACCCGGCGTGCTATAAGACATTGCTTTATTAAATACCTACAAAATTTCAGGATTCTGGGTCAACGGGATGTACCCTATGAATTTTGTTTCCCTTAAGAGTATCGAAATAAGCGTTTTTTGCAACATAAACGGCCATGTTTTTTTTTCGTTAACTTATCGGTTTCTTCGCTGCTTCAGCGGACCTAAGTATAAGGTTTTAATTTCAACTCGATACCTCAACGCTTTCCCGAGATAAAGGGTCTTGACAAACAGACAGACAGACCGACGGCCAACAAAGTGACCCTATAACAAAGGGTTCCTTCTTTCCTTTTGAAGTACGGGGCCCTAATATGGCCTAAATAATACTTTTTACTACCTCTTACAATTTGCGAAGTAGGTAAACAATCGTTAAAGTGCTTCGGCAGTCCATTGTCGCAGTGTCCTTCCTAAGCTTTCGCCACGATCATCTCACAGGGGAAATAAGCCTTATGATACTTCTGCAAATGAATCGCTCCTTTTTATTGTAAAAAAAGGAAATAAATGCTTGGCTTTAATGCAAGAAGTAAAAGGTTTTTAGAGTACGTTTGCTTTTATAAATAAACCTGGAATGAGGAAGTTTTTTCGTCATATAAACATTTGTTTTTTGATAATGGCGTTTAATGCGCCAACGTGAAGGTAGATATGAGTATAAGCTCTGGAACGCCAATGATAAATGAAGGAATACAGGTGAGTTTTAGTGAGTGAGTGTTAAGAATGTGACACTCCCTCTCGCCCCACAAATATAAAAGAGAACACTATGAAAAAATATTTTATTAATATTAACTACATGACCAACCGCCGAGCAAAAATCAAATTGAGACAAAAAATAATAAAACTTGTTTTTTAAAAGGGCGAAGTTTATAGAAAACTAGCTGTGCCCGCGACTTCATTCGCGGGTTGACTACAGGATTTTGAATTTATTTTTTCTAAAATAAAAGTAGCCTATGTTACTACTTATTAATCAGCTACCTGCCAAAAAAAGTCCCGTCAAAATCGGTCAAGCCATTTCAGTGATTAGCCCGGATAAACAGACAGACAGACAAAAATAATAAAAAAAAAATTATAAAATATATATTCATAATTATGCATGTAGTGAAAAGCAGTTATTTCAATATTACAAACAGATACTCCAATTTTATCTATATGTATGTATAGTTGTATACCTAGATAAGTACTCAGTGAATACAACCGGCTCTTAAACTTGCGTTGTATAGTTTACATCGCCGTCATACTTATAATATAATATAAGCACACGTGTCTTCAAGTTTTGCAAGTGCGGTAAGTTACTGACTAGGCTATGTATGCCTGGTTTACCATACAGTAAAAGTATACTGTCTAGCTATATTTTAACCCCATACCCACAACTTTCTCCACAGGATCATCACACCACAATATCCCGCGACCCAATCAGCATCCATTCACAATTTACGCTCGACACGGCATACATTGCGGACTCCACCTGTCGGGCAGAATACTTGTCGACGAATATGCCGTCAATAAAGCATGCACATAACACAGTTACAGCCTAGATGACAGATCTGCTTCACAGTTCCATTTTGGCAAAAATGAAAGCCAGGGATTGGTGAAAAAGTGAAACTTAACTTTGTCGCCGCGGTGATGTCAAAATGATCATACTGTTACTTTGAATTGGACTGAGCTGGTCTAGATTACAAAATAGATAGGTATAGAAGACAATCTACATACAAAGCGTGTTCGAGCAACGCACACATAGACACCGCTCACGGACACGATATCTCGGCTCAATCGCCCGGTCGCACTCGCACAGTTCGGCGCAATGCGCTGACCCTAGTGCGATCGCTTAACGTAGGTATAAAAAGTGAAGTACATAGGTACATGAGATTGACTTCTGTATCTATCTATTTTGTGTCTAGACACTGTAATAGAGACTGTTGTATGTTCAACAGTCTCTATTACAACGTCTTCAAGAGGTTCAATTGCCAGAGGCCATTTGATTTGACGACGACTGAACAGTTTAAGGGAAGGAACAGTATGTATAACCACAAAATAGATAGGTACAGAAGACAATCTCATGCATGTACTTCACTTTTTATACCTACGCTCGGAGGACGCACACTAATGAGCGTTTGAGCCGGAACTGTTCGACGAGCGGGCCGAGGCGCTCCGAGATATTGTGTCCGTGAGAGGTGTCTATGTGTGCGTTGCTCGAGCATGCTTTGTAAATAGATTGACTTCTGTACCTATCTATTTTGTGGTATAACTCTATCCCTCTTTCTTGCTCTCTTGACATTTTGATACATCATGGTAAAA
This sequence comes from Mythimna albipuncta, assembly GCA_929112965.1. Lineage (NCBI taxonomy): Eukaryota > Metazoa > Arthropoda > Insecta > Lepidoptera > Noctuidae > Mythimna > Mythimna albipuncta. The sequence continues at coordinate 21,805,359 of OV815963.1, forward strand.
TCTTGCCAAAATATGTTTAGTACTTTTTACTTCGAAAGTTTTGTTGGCACTGTTGGCACCGTAGTTGGCGATTGGCTGTTGCGTTGCGTGTCGTGGGTTCGATCCCCGTACGAATATTTGTATAGCCTGCTGATAGTTGTTTTAGGTCTGAATTTGTCTGAACTCTCATATACACATACATATGTGACGCATCTACGGTATAGGAGTAATAAAATTCATAGGGTGGGGCAAAGCTTTTTTTTTATTATTTAGTGAGTCCCCAGTCGAAGTCTAGATTCTGGAGTCCGTTTGACGGAATATTTCGCTTGACTTTATTTTTTTAATTCATTAAACCCCAAGGTTCTGGAGTGGCGACCGTGCACTGGAAAACGCAGCCTCCTACAAGGTGGACCGAAGACTTGGTGAAGGTTGCGGAAATCCGCATGTGGGACGCAAAGGATCGTTCTTTGTAGCAACAATTGGGGGAGGCCTATGTCAAACAGTGGACGTCTATCGGCTGAAATGCTTTCTCATTGTCTTTCTATTGTATCACTAATTAAGGTATTCGAAAGGTTAGAAAAGAAATCATCAAACGAATTCTCCCGAGTGGGAGGGAGTGTCAGTCTTTACTCACTAACACCTATCTGTGTTCTTTCGGCTTCCCTTGGCCATGGTCACTCTTTCAAACGATTCTACAATCCTCGCAAAATGTTTGAATCTAGGAACTTGGTGAAAATTGAGTATAACCAATTCTATTATTGGATACGCAGAAGTAAATAATGCAGGTAGGTTTGTATTACAAATGCAGCTTGAATATAATATATTGATATTAGCTTTTGCCCGCGCGGCTTCACTCCCACTCTTCCCTACTGTACCCTACTCTACCCTACCAAACTTCACATAAACCCTCTACTAAATAGCCCGAACAAAGCCTAAACATTTAGTTTTGATAGGTGAGCCCGTTTTTGAGTCATAAAATTACAACGAAAAGTGGCATTGATTTTTATATATATAGATTTCACGAAATCTGGTTCAATCATTATGAATTATAAATACATTTAAAATATTCTTTCCGACACATAAACTGAAACGTACTGAAAGCGAGTGACCAATGTAAACCAATAGTAGGGGAAAAGTGGAACGTTGTCACACACAAAAAGCACAAAAAGCCCTCTTCTCGTGGAAACATGGGAAAAGCGGACGTAGCTCCTGATGGAAAATTTAAGGCCGCTACAATCATGGTACCATTGTTTATCTCCAATGTGTGTAAAACCACAAATGAAAGCGATATTAGGGCATATATCAAAAACAGCACACAAGAAGACGTTACTCTGTTTAAAATTAACGGGAAAACAGAAAAGCGGTACAACTCTTTTAAATTATATGTTCCCAAAACGAAACTAGAACTATTTCTAGATAACAAGTTATGGCCCGACGGAATTACTTTTAGACGTTTTGTGAATGAAACTTACAAAACGAAGCCTGGCATAATTAAGCAAACATTGACACAATAATAATGGATGGCGACGATTATCAAATAAGTAAGTTTGTAAGTTTTAACTGCAAATCAGTGAAGCGGTCGGTTGAAGCAGTTAATTTTCTGTGTCAATCAGCGGACATAGTGGCTCTGCAGGAAACATGGCTCCTTCCGCATGATATACCCTATCTTGGGCAAATTCATAAGGATTTCGAGTACACAGGAAAGTCAGCTGTTGACACCTCAGCGGGAATACTGAGAGGGCGTCCGTATGGTGGTGTTGCGATCCTGTGGCGCAAGCGAGCCTTTGAATCAGTGACGGTGCTTAGCAGCATTAGTGCGCGTTTAACGGCGGTTAAAGTTTCGCTCGGAGACAGATGCATAATAGTGTTCAGTGTATATATGCCGACTGACTCGAGTGAGAATCTGGCAGAATTCACAGAATGCTTAAGTGAAGTAAGTGCAATTGTCGAAGCTAATAACGTTGAAACGGTGTACATACTTGGCGATTTCAACGCACACCCCGGTGAGTCTTTTTGTTGTGAACTGTTGCAATTCTGTAATGAACAAAAGTGGAGGTGTGCGGACATTGAAAAATTGGGTTTAGAATCAAGTAGCTATACCTTTGTCAGTGACGCGCACGGTTGTAGGCGATGGCTTGACCATTGTATAGTAACACAATCTGCCTGGTTAACGGTTACTGAGATAGGTATAGTGCACGATATCTTTTGGTCTGATCATTGTCCTATATTTGTTAAGTGTAGGTTGGATAGGATTGAACCTAAGTTAGTCGATCATAAACCATCACATAACAGAGTAATTTGGGGAGAGAGGGACAGCGATCAAATAAGCGTATACTATGAATTATGTAATAGTAAATTAAAATTAATTGATTACCCTCAGGAATTTGGTTTATGCAGTAATGGACACTGTAGCAATGCTGAACATAGGCAAATTCTTGACGAAATGTATAAAAGTATTGTCACCACTTTGTCAGTAGCTGCGGTACAGAGCCAAGTGGAAACTCGGCCTCGTAGGCATGTTGGTCGTGTTGTCGGGTGGAATAAGCACGTACGCGCCGCACACGCGACAGCGAGGCTTAAATATCAGCTTTGGGTGTGGCACAATAAACCAACTTCTGGTGATGTCTACAATGACATGTGTCTCACACGAAAGATATTTAAAAGTAGGTTGGTGTGGTGTCAGACTCATCAAGAACAAATTAAGCTTGATATTTTAACTTCTCTCCGCAAGGCCAACAATTTTCAAAAGTTCTGGAAGGCCACTAAAAAACTAGATGTTAGGCCTGGCCTTCCCGTCAGTGTCGGTGGTGCTGATCAGCCCGACAGCATCGCCAACATGTTTATGGACCACTTCAAAGTGGATTCACCGCTCGGCTCATCGTTGCGAGTGCTCGATGACGGATGCTGTCGTGACTCGGATCTGGTTCGGTTTTCGGCCAAGCAAGTTTCGACCACGATTAAAAAAATGACGAGAGGGAAGTCCCCCGGTCACGACGGTTTAAGCATTGAGCACTTGCAACATGCTGGTCCTCACATAGCTAGAGTGCTCGCTATGTTTTATTCGTTGTGTATGTGTCACTCGTACCTCCCTTGTGATCTCATGCGAACTATTGTCGTTCCTATTATAAAGAATAAAACAGGTGACGTTGCTGATAAGTGTAACTATCGGCCCATCTCCCTGGCTACTATAATCGCGAGGGTGCTCGACAGCCAGCTGGATGCTCGGTTAGATGGTTTACTCAAATTACACGACGCACAGTTTGGATTTCGTCGTGACCTTGGTACTGAAAGTGCGATTCTCGGCCTCAAACATACGGTACAATATTATGCGAAACGTCAGACACCAGTTTATGCTTGCTTTTTAGATCTCTCCCGTGCCTTTGACCTTGTTTCTTACGACGTTATGTGGGAAAAGCTACGGGAGAGAGGAGTGCCGGCGGAGCTGTTGCGTATCTTCCAGTATTGGTATTATAACCAGAAAAATTGTGTAAGATGGGCCGATAGGCTGTCTGTGTCTTACGAACTAGAGTGCGGGGTTAGACAGGGTGGGATAACATCACCAAAGTTGTTTAACCTGTATATTAACGATCTAATCGTTGAGCTCAGTAGCAAGAAAATCGGGTGTCGCATTGATGACATGAGTGTCAATAACATCAGTTATGCTGACGATATGGTGCTACTGAGCCCAACGGTCAGGGCACTAAGAGAGCTGTTAAGTTGCTGTGAAAGCTATGCTCGGGAGCATGGCCTTATTTATAATGTCAAAAAAAGCGAGTTCATGGTCTTTAAGGCTGTCGGTGGTAAATGTCCTGAGTATGTTCCCCCCATTAAACTTAATGGGAAGGATATAGTGCAAGTAAGCAAGTTTAAGTACTTGGGGCATTACGTCACCGACGACCTTAATGACCAAGACGATATTGAGAGGGAACGTAGGGCGCTGGCAGTCCGGTGTAATATGTTGGCTCGCAGGTTTGCGCGGTGTAGTGGACAAGTTAAAATAACACTATTTAAAGCCTATTGTCAAGTGTTTTACACGTGCAGCCTGTGGACTAACTATACTCAGCGGACTATCAGCGCCTTGCGGGTCCAATATAATAACGGCTTCAGGATGTTGATGGGGCTGCCCCGCTTCTGCAGTGCATCAGGTATGTTTGCAGAGGCGCGCGTCGATGGCTTCCACGCCATCGTTAGACAGAAATCAGCCTCTCTGCTCTGCAGAGTGCGGGCTAGCTCCAACTCCATCCTGAAGACCATAGCGGACAGGTACGATTTTCCTTTGTTAGGTGATGTTGTTCACCGATGTTTTAGGAACAACCACCTTGTTTTAAAATAATATTATCATATCATTAAGGTTACTAACATAGGTTATAAGTTTTCTCTTCAATTGTTTACTAACCCATATGGATGTCACTAATCCGAATTAAAGATTATTTTATTTTATTTTTTTTTTTTTTTTTTTTTATAAACACGTAGGTTGATATATAAGTATAATATCCGCTACACTGTAATTATCGAATATAAAAATAATAGTAATATTTCACAACTTTCACACAACGCTTTCTAGTACTAAAATGAGTAGAGCTTGTGATATGAGTATAAGACAACTGATAATTATACTCGTACTTATATATGTCTAAATGTATATACATTTATAGATAAATTACACCCAGACACAGAACAAAGGATCGTGCTCATCACACAAACATTTGTCCTAGATGGGAATCGAACTCACGACCTCCAGCGCAGCTGTCAAGGCCACTAACCACTACAATACAACATCATCATCATCATCATCATCTCAGCTGATATACGTCCACTATTGGACATAGGCCTCCCCCAAGTGTCTGCACAATGAACGATCCTGTGCGTCTCGCATCCATCAGATTCCTGCGACCTTCACCAGGTCATCGCTCCACCTTGTAGGAGGCCTTCTGGTACGCAGTCGCCTCTCCAGAACCTTTCGGCCTCAACGACCCAGTATTATTACTATCTAACTGTTGGCTCAGTTCTTTGGTCTAAGTATTTTTTCTTTCTTTCATTGCAAAAACCTATTTAATCCCCGCCGCCATCACATATTCACATCGCAATTTTTTTCTATAATCTGAGATGAATGGCAACGTACCTAGCGGCCAGTGGGTCTCACTGCATGAATAAATGAGATGGCCAGTGATTGTGCCTGAATTATTCAGTAGGGTACTCTTTTTTCTCCCACCGTCGAAATACTCATTCGCTATTCAATATTGTAATCTTCCACTGTTGAATTTAATATAGACTGTACCGCGGGACTGAATTCGTCTCTAAAAACGGGACTGGATTTTTTTTTGGGTTCTTAAGTCCTTTTTCATGTAACGGTCGGATTTGAACGATTCTTTTTTTGATGGATTTGAGTGGTTTATTATAAAGTGTGTACTTATTATTTAAGAAATATAAATGGAATGGGTCTCTGGCGGGGAAATTTTAGTCGTATCTTTTGTATTGTTCATAAGAATATTGTTACTTACATTGTCTCTGTATTGTTCTTGTGGTGAAGAAAGGTAGAGAAAATGTCGTAGTTTTGTATATGAATGTTAGGCTGATTATAAGATTATGGGAAGTCAAAAAAAAGTGGGTGACATTATAAGTTGTATCATTATCATCATCACCATCATATCAACCGAAAGACATCTACTGTTGGACATAGGCCTATGAGGTGTATAATAAAGTATATAGGTATGATAATTCTACACATACAGATAAATAAAAATGTAATTTTAACGTTTTGTGCTCTTTCCCAAACCGTAGAGCTAGTCGATCCTAAACTCATAAACAGTGTTACGCACTTCACCGCTATGAAATCGCTACTCCGTAACAAATTATATGAAGGCAAAGTTTAAATGCATTCAGGGCGCTGTAATTCCCACTTCAACCATAACATGTATACAGGCTGGATTTTTTAGATGAGAGGAATGAGAAAAGTTTTTTTTCAATTATTGAATTTTCTAGTCCTTTAAACTAAGTTTTTTAGGAAGACTATTAATGTAAATTGGAAACAGGATTGGTATCAAAAAAAGCTTTGGCGTCAATAGAAAATCTTGCTGAACATTTTTTTTACATTTGTGAATGCAACTAGAGTCAGCACTTGTGTCTTGACATGAAGTTTCTTGCATGTTCTTCTCCATAGAGATCTATGCTTTGGGACGTGCAATTTACGAATAACGATTATAACGCGAATCCGAATTTAATAGTCACAAAATATAAGGGCAGTTGAGTAACACCTGTGACATTGCGCGTTGGTCGGATTCGAAACGCAGGGTTAGTTTCAATTTTTTTTTTGACTGACCGTCATTTTGACAATTCAAAAGTGCCTGTTAATGGTCTTATTTGAAATAAACCTGATTACTGATACATACATGCACTCGAAAAACTTAACCATACATCTAGCGCAGTCGGATAAAAATTAAAAGGCCAGCCTTCTTAAAAAGTTTTTCACTAACTACAACAGTTAAAGTTTTTAAGATGGATGGAGAGGGAGAGGGAGGCTAAAGAAAAGATGGATGGATTGTGTGAGGAGTGATATGAAAGGAAAGGGAGTTAGTAATAGAGTGAAAGGTGATAGAACAGAATGGAAGAAAAATACGTGTTGCGCCGACCCCAAGTAATATGGGATAAGGGCAGGAAGAATAAGAGAACAGTCAAAGTTTTTTTTTAAACCTTCTATCTTGGAAATTCGTCCTGTATACGTAATTATGTATACTAAATACACTGTGTACATACATGTCCGTACATGAACGTTGTTTACATAGACACAAACAGTTCGATACATGGTTACGAGGCTTAGTCGCGTTACTAATTGAATTCTATGATTTATGGATCGTGTTCACCTCTATTTGTATTATAGAGATGTGCAGTAATGTATGGAGTGGCTGAATGTTGGTTATGTGTTGCGTTTATAGTGATTTAGTATACAGCATGTGACATGATAAATCCATATCCTGAAAGGGCCTCAAAGGTATGCTAGCAAAACCTTAGAGACCCAGCACGGTTGAAGCCTCCTGGGGCAATGAGTCGACTTCTGAAAGGGTTACTAGCTGTGCCAAGACCTACCAGGGCCATGGATAAACTTCTGAAAGGGGTACCCGTGATCCTGGGACGCGAAGGGCAACCGAATGAAAATAAGTGTAGTCAGGCGGTTATCACACTGCCACGCACTACGCAGCGTAGCGCGTGAAAAGGCTCCTACGCACGTACTTGCGAGAGTGCAGATCTGCATCATCGTGCGGGTTTTTTACGCACACACACGCGTAGTTGCGTCTTGTAAATTCTCGCAGGCACGCACTTATTTCATACAAAATCATGCACGGTGCTACGAGACTCAGTGCCGCAAACCATGCGTGTTTCCCCGCACCCACGCTCGTGAGTGCGTGTTCCTCCGCATGTAGGTGCGTGATCGGCATGAACGCGCGTGGATGCAGTGTGTTGGACTGTGCGTGTTTTCTATACAAACGGAGATACTTACAAGCAACGTTAAGATACGCATTCACGCACTATGCTGCGGGGTACGTGGCAGTGTGATAACCGCCTCACTACACTTATGTTCATTTAATACATCTATACATATAATAAAATCGTAGGAAAGTCAAAACTGTACATTGAATATTTTTTTAAAAGAATACTTGGGGCGTGATCTACAATCGATAACGAAGCCAAAAATATAGTTTTTAGAATTTTTGTCTGTTTGTCTGTTTGTCTGTTTGTCTGTATGTATGTCCGGGATAAACTCAAAAACACTGCATGGATTTACTTCAAATTTTGCATGAATATTACTAGAATATTACTAGAATCGGTCGTCGTCCTGCCGTCACTGGAAGTGGACTTGTATCGCGTGTTCTCGGATCTTGTGCCAATATTTAATTATTCTAAATTCCTATTGGTTAGAGTCTTTAAGTTAAATTCTCGTTTCTTCATACGGACATCTTACGGCTGGTCACCGCCCCTCGAAAAGGATAGACTCTGTTCTCTGAGTTGTGCCGTCGGCATACCTAATTGAGTTTTTTGTGATTGGTGTTTGTCGGGATTTGAACTCGAAACTCGCGCGCCGCAGGTATGCGCCTATTCTCCCGAGCCACCGTAACACAAACGCAGAAGTCGAATTAGCAAGACACTACGCGCGCTGCGCGGACCGCTCTCTGACGCATCTGCTACGAAGTGAGTCATCGACTAGTTATCGGCTACGCGGCTACGAATCGGGAGGTGTGCTACGTATGCTACGTTCTACGCGCTGGTCCGTTTGGTTGTATCTGTTTATATTCAAATTATATTAAGTGCAACATAATGCCACGAGTTCAGCGATCACCTCCTGCAAGCGATAGTAAGAAGACTCAGCATAAAATGTCATCACCATCAGGTGAGATATCAATCTCGACTATTGAAAGTGAGCCAGCGCATATCAACATATCTTCAAGAAGCAAACGTTTCAAGCCAGACTCCTCGCCGAGTCACTCCCCACAAAGTGAGGTTGAGACGTTTGAGGATAAGATAATGAACATTTTGACTACGTGGAAAACTGATCAGGATGTATTATTAAATAAATTAACATCCGACATCAACGAAGTAAAGCTGCAGAACAAAGAGATACAGAAAACTAACATCGAGATTGAGAAATCTATTGAACATATAAATCTGGCGTATGAGAACATGAGACAGTCGGTACAGAAACTTGAGAAGGAGCGACAAGAACAACGAGCTTATATCATGGAACTGGAGAAGAAGGTGGGTGACTTACAGAATAGTTCACGCTCCTCATGCTTCGAAATAAGAAATGTCCCGATAAGTGAGAAGGAGTCCGCAGAAGACCTGACGGCCTTAGTTTTACAAACATGCGATGTCCTCCAGGTCCCACTCAAATCAGCAGACTTGCGAGATGTCTATCGTATGCCAGGGAAAAAAGGGTCAAATAGGCCAATTGTTGCAGACTTGATCACAGTCCCTCTTAAAAAACAGGTTTTGGACGCTATTCGGGCTTTCAATAAAGAGCGCTCCTCCGTGGAAAAATTAAATAGCACTCATATTGGTATGAAAGGCGAAACTAAACCGGTATATGTGGCTGATCACCTACCAAATAGCTTGCGTCAATTGTTTTACGAAGCCCGAAAGTTCGCCAGCGCTCACGACTACAAGTTTTGTTGGTCTCAGAACAATAAGATTTTTCTTCGTAAGCGTGAGGGCTTGGATTCGGTCGTCGTCTCTTCAATATCGTGTCTGGCTAACCTACTCAAAATTCCGCAGCATTAACGTTAGTCAACAATCAATAATTGTCTTCTTTTTTGCTTTTTGGACTTTATTTTATTTTTGTATTTTATTTTGGTATGTTTTTGTAAATTTTTTAGTTATTACACTATGTAGATGTCTCACAGCACATTTCACACTTTCACAATACACATCTACGGTAACACAAAATCTTCTGATCATGTGTATGGTTCGGTATCCGCATCAGCCACACTTTTTATTCCACAAGTATGATGTCTGTGCAGGTGCTGGTTCCAATAATAATAACCCTTTGGGCTGTTTAGTAACTGTTTATTTTCTCGACAAAGCATCTAGTAGACAGGAAATTATTTTTAAGTTGTACCATTATATGTTCTTTTATTTTGTTACAAAATGCTAGACCTGACCTCAATATCTAATGAGTTAGATGCTATCGGTACAACCCAATCTTACATATGTAAGCCGGAGCAATCTGTAAATATTTTAACTGATACAAATTATACAGTAAATGTATTACATGTCAATATACGCAGCGTCAACCGTAACATGGATGAGCTCACGGTTTTCTTACTAACTCTGAATATACTTCCGGAAGTGATTATCCTGACTGAATGCTGGTTAAGCAAAACACCATATATTCCTCCAATTGATGGCTACGTAAGCTATCAGTCAGGAAATAATATCAACCAAAATGATGGTATAATAATGTACATTAAATCTTCCCTGTCGCATACAGTTACTGAACCAAACATATTAGATACAAATAGCATGACATGTAAGCTGGAACATATAGATCTGATAATAATTGCCCTGTATCGCCCCCCTTGCAATCGTAATATCGACAATTTTCTACACGGTCTTGATGACATTCTGACATCCACATCTAACTGTAAAAACATAGCTTTACTTGGAGACTTAAATATAAATATTATCCCAGATCATTTGAATCAGCAGGCCAACGAATACCTAAACTTAACCGCCCTTCATGGACTTCTTCCTACTCATAGGCTACCCACCCGAGGTAAGAATTGCTTAGATCATATCTTCCTTAAATCTGAATTAAAGAGCGTCACACTGATCTTTGATACTTATATTACCGACCACGCGCCAATCCTCCTCAATATTAAAACTAATAAAAAAATAGCAAACTTTAAAAATAAAATTTTAAAAGTGGACTATCCCTCTGTATATAATATTGTTTCAAAGACTGACTTCAGTTCAGTCACAGATATCACAGACGCTGAATTGGCAACCGAAATGTTGGTATCGATTCTTGGATCAATAATTAAACAAAACACTGTAGCTAGGCCTATTCCATCTAAAAGCAGAATCATGAAGCCATGGATAACAAACGGTTTACTACGTTGCATCCGCAATCGTGACGCTATGTGTCGACAGTTAAAGAATAACCTTGAAAACTATACTCTTAAACTCACTTTTCTCCGGTATCGCAATTTCTGTAACAAATTACTGAAAAGATTGAAACACGCATACGAGAAAAGTGAATTTGAAAAAGCCAAAAATAACCCAGGAGCAACTTGGAAGGTAATTAAAAATATTGTACAGTCTGACAGCTCCAGAAATCCACCAACTGAACTGCTGAAGATAGAGCCCGACAAGACTGGATCTGTAAACGTGGTCAATGATTACTTCTCCAGTATAGGTAATACACTTGCACAGAAACTTCTATCCACCGCAGGACACTCGGAGATACCCCTGGATGATAAAAATGTTACAAACTCCTTCGTACTCATGCCAACTGATGAGTGTGAAGTTGAGCAAATTATCCATGGTCTACGTGGTGATTCTGCTGTTGGATGGGACGCGATCCCAACGCACTTGTTGCAAAAGTGCTCTAAGAGTCTAGTACCTGTAATTACTCACTTATGCAATGTTTCTATGTCTAGCGGTATCTTTCCCAAAGCTTTCAAAAAGGCCATAGTCCACCCTATCTTTAAGGGCGGGAACAGAGACAGTGTAAATAATTATAGGCCAATATCTGTTCTGCCTGCATTATCAAAGGTCCTTGAGAAATTACTTAATATCAGACTGCAAAACTTTCTAACAACTCATAACATCTTAGCACCAAACCAATTCGGCTTCAGGAATGGAAAATCCACGGTAGATGCTGTGGGTTCCCTTATCGATCAAATAGTTAATATACTTGATCAAAAACAAAAATGTCTCGGCATTTTCTTGGATCTCACAAAGGCCTTTGATACTGTCTCTGTTCCTCGGCTCTTGTTGAAAATGGAAAGGATGGGAATCCGTGGATATGCTCTTCGGATTTTCAAGGACTATCTCTCTGATAGGAAACAGTTTGTGCAGATCGATTCCTTTGTAAGTGAAACCGCTTCATTAAACTATGGGGTGCCACAAGGCTCGATCCTGGGGCCCACTCTCTTCCTCTTATATATTAATTCCCTATGCTTACTTTCCCTGTTTAATTGCTCTATTTTTACATATGCGGACGACACGGCGCTACTCGTTTATGGCAGGAATTGGTCTGAGGTCTTTGCTACGGCTGAGCAGGTTCTAAGACAAGTTATACAATGGTTGTCAGGTAATCTTTTAACCTTAAATCCTAGTAAAACGACCTACCTAACCTTCTCGCTGACATCTTCTACTCAACCGTCTAATGAACACTTTACTCTCAAAGCCCATATTTGTGACCCAAGTACCTTAAGTGTCTCCTCTGCACCCTGTGGCTGTCCTATCTTAACCAGGTCCACCCAAGTAAAATATCTTGGAGTATATATTGATCCTTTGATGAACTGGAAAAATCACCTCACGGTTCTTACCGCTCGAGTTCGAAAGACCATCTACGTTTTTAAAAAACTTCGCTGTTCCCTTGAATTCGAGACTCTTAGAATGGTATATTGTGCCTTATGTCAGTCTATTCTGACCTATTGCATAACCGTGTGGGGAGGAGCTGCCAAAACGCTCTTACTGCCTCTAGAACGTGCACAGAGAGCTGTGCTCAAAGTCATGTCTTTTAAACCCTTCAGGTATCCGACAGTCCAGCTCATGGATGACTGTAAAACTTTATCTGTGAGGCAATTATTCGTCCTGGGTACAGTTTTGAGAAAACACAGTACTCTAGAGTACGACAAAAGTGTAACAACAAAGCGCCGTTCACATGCAGTATGCCAAACCCAACCATGTCGTAGCTCCCTGGCTGCACGGCACCATAGGGTGATTAGTTGTCGCTTGTATAATAAAATAAACAAAAGTTGCAACATCTATCCACTCTCTTGTTTCGAATGTAAAAAGAAAGTCTCGAACTGGCTTCTGAATAAATCATACGAGGATACTGAGAACCTACTTAAAATATAAAACTTTATTATGAACTAATACCCTACCATGTTACACATTTCAATCTCGTACTATTATTTCTACACAAACATACCACTCACACACACATTTACTATTATCTCTACACAAACATATTACTCACACACACACCATCGCACTTACAAAACAATGTTTAATATATTTTTGTTTTCTTTTATTCCTTACACGTGAACATACTCCACTCAGATGCAAAACAAATATGTTTGTAATAGATCAATAAGAACGAGGGCCCTGGTACTCTTAACACAAGTTTAATCTTAATTAGGGTACCAGAGTACAACAACTTTTTGCACTTCAAATGTATAAAATTGTTTTCTCTCTGTGTATATGATGTGTGTATTATTTGCAATAAATTATTATTATTATTATTATTATTATTAGAAGGTCGGGTCAACATATAGGCTACATATTATCACGCTATCACCTACGGGGGAGGAGCTGTGAATCTTTATTTTTCTTACGCATTCTGTGACAGCGTGTAATATAAGGACGCATATTTAAATGTTGTTTTTGAGTAAGTCATGCTATTATCTAGCTTTACACTATAAAAACTACGCCATTAAAGTAACTTGGGCAGAGAAATATAGTTTAATGAATGTTAGTAGTATAAACACAATTTTAAAGCAGCGCCATCTATGAGATTTCGTCAAAATCAAATCAAGTTATATGTTAACAGTTTTTGTAAATTAATCACTTAAATTTGATCATGTTGGCGAGGTCAGTAGTTAGTTGTTCTTAAAATTCATAGATGGTGATGTGCATTTTCTTCATATTATAGTTCGTTTTGACAAATTCAAGTTCCAACAAAACCCTCAAAATCTTGTGCAGAGTTGAGGAAGACAATTTAAAAAATATGCGGTGTTAGGTATTACATGGTGGCATTTCTCAGACTCTGTGAAGTCGACCAGCTTGCGAAATCCCTTACGTATAACGAGGTGCCTTCATATTACTCGTACGACAAGCAAAGGGGTGTATTCAACCGACATCGACGAGGAGGTGCTGTGAAAGGTTTTCCGGGAATTTTCAAGGACACCGCATTGGGTAGGGTTTATACCGTGCACCCGATTAGTGGCGGATGCTATTTTCTGCGGTTGTTACATCACACTGTCCCAGGCCCAACGTCTTTCGCCTTTCTGAGGACATTTGATGTCGTGGAGTATCCCACTTACCGCGCAGCCTTTTGCCTAATTGGGATGACACCCTCGTGGAGGCAAGCGTCTGTGACAGTCCCAGCCACATGCGTCATCTGCTTGCCGTCATCTTGGTGTTTTGTGGAGTCGCGAACCCGGTAGCTTAGTGGGAGAAGTAACGCCATCATCTGTCTGAAGATTTTCTACAAGCTGTGAGGCGTGCTACTAGAGACGAAGTCGAAATAACTGATGAACGCGTGCTGAACACCTGTCTCAGTAGAATTTTTGTCTGTTTGTCTGTATGTACATATGTCCGAGCTAAACTCAAAAAGGACTGCATAGATTTACATCAAAATTTGCATGAATATTACTAAGAGGTCGGGTCAACATATAGGCTACATATTATCACGCTGTCACTTACGGGGGAGGAGCTGTGAATCTTTATTTTTCTTAAGCATTCTGTGACAGCGCGTTATCTAACGATGCATATTTAAATGTTGTTTTTGAGTAAGCCATGCTATTATCTAGCTTTACACCATAAAAACTACACCATTTAAGTAACATGGGCAGAGAAACATAGTTTAATAAATGTTAGTAGTATAGAGACAATTTTAAAGCAGCGCCATCTATGAGATTTCATAAAAATCAAATCAATTTACATGTTAACACTTTTTGGAAATTAAGAATTTATATTTGATCATGTAGTTAGTTATTCTTAAAATTCATAGATGGTGATGTGATGTGACGTGCATTTTCTTCATAAAAGTTGTATCATATAGTTCGTTTTGACAAATTCAAGTTTCAACAAAACCCTGAAAAAACTTGAGTAGAGTTGAGGAAACAATTTAAAAAATGCGGTGTTAAGTATTACATGGTGACTTTTTTCCAGCTCTGTGAAGTCGACCCGTTTGCGAGATCCCTTACGTATTACGACCTCGTCATACGTAAGGGATCTCGCCTTCATATTACACGTACGACAAGCAAAGGGGTGTATTTAACCGACATCGACGAAGAGGTGCTGTGGAAGGTTTTCCGGGAATTTTCAAGGACACCGCATTGGGTAGGGTTTATACCGTGTATCCAAATAATGGCGAATGCTATTTTCTGCGGTTGTTACTTCACACTGTCCGAGGCCCAATGTCTTTCTCCTTTCTGAGGACATTTGATGTCGTGGAGTATCCCACTTACCACGTCACCTTCTCGACGGTGATCAAAATTGGGATCTTCGCGGAGGCGAGCGTCAGTGACAGTACCAGCCGCATGCGTCATCTGTTTGCCGTCATCTTGGTGTTTTGTGGAGTCGCGAACCCGATAGCTTTGTGGAAGAAGTATCGCCATCATCTGTCTGAAGATTTTCTACGAGCTTTGAGGCGTGCTACTAGAGACGAAGTCGAAGTAACTGATGAATGCGTGCTGAACACCTGTCTCAGTACACTTCAAGATGTGGTCATTACTATCGGCGGCAATCCACTGATCGAATATGGGTTACCAGCTCTCCAATCATCACCACATCAAGACCGTGGAAATCGGTAGTATAACGCTGAGACAAATTACGATCCGGGCGAAATAACCACCATACGAAATTACCATGTCGCTTTGTTCTCTTGAGAGCTAAAACAAATTTATGACACCGTCCTGAAAGCCTTGGGCAAAACCAGGGTAAAATGTTTTTCTTGGATGCTCTTGGTGGAACAGGAAAAACATTTGTTACCACTGGCATACTTGCAGAGGTCAGGAGCCAAGGCAAAATTGCTATTGCTGTTGCGTCGTCGGGAATCGCTGCCACACTGCTTCCGGAAGGCAAGATATCACATGTCATGTTAAAAAATCCAATCGATTTAGAGAGCGCCAAAACGCCTGTTTGTGGTGTGTCACGTAACAGCGATAAGGGACACGTGCTCAAGGATTGCTCTCTGATGATGAGTGTACGATACCAATAGGAAGGCAGTTGAGGTCATGGACAGAAACCTGCAGGACATCCGCAGGAACTAACATTTGATGGATGGTGTCACAGTTCTGTTCAGTGGCGATATCCGGCAAACACTTCCCGAAGTGACGCGGGGATCGAGGGCTGACGAGGTAAATGCTTCGTCGGAACGATTTTTGTTGTGGTCACGAGTTCGTACACTGCGCTTGACCATTAATATGAGAGCTCGGCTCGGCGGCAATGCACGTCAAGAATTCTCCGATGTCCTTCTAAGTCTTGGCGAAAGCACTCTACCAGAAGAGAGAGGTGGACAGGTGGTACTTCCAGAGTCTCTCGGTAGAGTGGTATCCAGCTTAGAAAAACTCATTCATTGTGTGTATGGGGACATCAGTCGTATACAGCACCAGCAGAATTCTTGGGTGTGTGAGCGGGCCATTTTGACGCCCAAAAATGATCAGGCTGCAGCAATTAACGAATGCATTCTCTCGGAAATTGAGAAGAATGAAGTGGTCTACACCTCGATAAACACTGTTGTCGAGCAAGATGATGCCACACGTTATTCCGTGGAATTTGTGTACTCCCTGTTAGCAAGTGGACTTCCGGCGCATACCATCAAGCTGAAGGTCGGTGTCCCGATTATGCTTCGAAGTTGTGACGGGACCCGCCTTAAAGTCATCTCGCTCCACACAAACACACCATTGAGGCGGAAATTCTTACGGGTTGTGGCGTCAGCGATGCAGTATTTATACCACGCATTCCCCTCATACCCCATAACTTCCCGTTCCAGTTCAAGCGCGTACCCGTGTTTGTTTGCTTCGCGATGACCATCAATAAGTCACAGGGGCAGACACTGAGGGCAGCGGGTGTCGACCTCAGGACGAGTTGCTTCTTACACGGGCAACTGTACGTCGCTTGGTCCCGTGCCACCAGTCCTGACTCTCTTTACATTTTGGCTCCTGGCAGTATAACTACCAACGTAGTTTATAGGGAAGTCTTGTAAGGTATGATACCTTTTTACGTATTTTTACTCTTTTGTGTCCTGGAATGTACCTATTCCTGCATTATTTTCTCTATTTCCTTCAGTCACATCTTATGACTGAACTCAGCACTAGCTTCGTTTGCGAAAAAAACTTACATTATAATGCTATTTTAAAAGTTGTTTATTTATAATGCTATAGCGACACTGGCACCTTAGGTATTTTTAGTGCTGTAGAGGCTTCACGCAGACGACGTCGCGGGCAGCAGCTAGTTTTAATTATAAAATAATTCTTGATTATTTTATTAATTTACTAGCTTTTGCCTGCGGCTTCGCCCGCATGGCATTAGGTACTTAAGGAATCGGGAAAAAAGTAGCCTATGTTCTTTTCCATGTCAAAGGCTATACACAAAAACATAGTGCATGCCAAATTTAATCTAAATCCGTTCCGCCGTTTTTGCATGATTAAGTAACAAACATCCAAACATCCACACTTTTACATTTATAATATTAGTTAGGATAAAAATTACTTATTTAGATACATTTTTGACAAATCTTATCTACAGATACGTACTTAAATCTGATTCTAGCCGTACGCTAGAGACGCAATCAAGATCGCAAGCTATTTGTGTGTGCGACCTTAGCGTAATACCTCGCACTGCCGTGGATTCGCTATGTAAATAAGATTCTTGATTAATTTGTCTTTTAGGGCAGTATGTGACGATGACAGATATTTTCTCATTGTATTCGACTGGCCTGTTGGTCTAATGGTTAGTGGCTCTGTCTGCTACGTGAAATATGTTTGTGTGATGAGCATGATAATTTGTAATTTAGCTATAATGTGTAAGTATTAATATGTTCATCAGTTGTCTAGTACTCATAGCACAAGCCCTACTTAGTTTGAGACTAGACGGCGTTGTGGAATATTAGGTATTATTTTTATTGGTTACTAGCTGACCCGGCAAACTTCGTACCGCCTAATAGTTACCTTTTATCTAAGCTGTCCACTCTACCTACTCTACCCTACTTTACCCTACTCTACCCTACCGTTCTTGAGTTATAAATAGTGTAACTAACACGACTTTCTTTTATATATATAGATTTTAATTTATTAAGTAAGTATTTTTTAATATTTCTTTCTAGCTTTTACTTGCGGCTTCGTCCGCATACAATAAATATAGCCTATGTCACTAAGAAATAAAGTAGCTTTTTATCGTTGAAAGAAATTTTGTAATCGTACCAGTACTTTCAGAGATTACCTCCAACAAAGAAAAACATTTTTATTGTGGATCTTAAATTCATTGTATATAATACAGATGGTGTTAATTAAATATTTTACAGACACATAATTATGAACCTATACATATAGTGAATTTACATACATGTCCAAAAAAGAGCTATTTTAACCTTTTTGGTTCAGTTTTATACTTTCCAACTGTTCGGCAAAGGCCTCTCCGAATTTTTTCTATTATAATCTTTCTTAGCTTTCACGATATTCTCGTCATGTGGGACGGATATGCCGATAATCATTGCACGCCTCTTTATTATTATATACATACCGAATCAACGTAACCTATTTACCTCAATCTATACTAATATAATAAAGAGGTATAGTTTGATTTTTTGTTCGTAGGAAATATTCTCTGGATCTCTCGATTGCTAAAATTCTTTCACCGATAGAAAGCTACTTTGTTCTTGAGTGACAAAGGCGCGGACGAAGTCGCGGGCAAAAGCTGGTTTACTTATAAAACCACTGCCCCACTCCTACAAGCTAAGCACAAACACAACTCTCTCATAAAACACTTAGCGAATACATCACGCGACTTCCTCCACCGACTTCCACCAACAAAGGCGGACCCTTGCAGCGCTTGACCGCTTTCTATCGCTTCCTGTCGCTGCCCGTAAATCAGCTTACGTTCCCCATTCATCGCTTTTTGCTGGAAGGAATGTGTGTCACGTTTCATTTGTTTTTCTGTTAGGGTTGGCTAGTTCTAGAATGTTTCGTAAAGATTTTATTATTGTTGGGTTTTTATGGTTCGTTATTTAGGTTATACTTTGTACTGTAGTCATAAAAATATTATTGATAACCGAACGACGTTTACTGCTGGGACTTTCAGGACAAGCAGGTGTACTGCTTGTCCTGAAAGTCTCACATTCATCTAATTTTCACGACCTTCACCAAATTATTTGTCCATATTGTGGGAGACCTTCCAACACTGCGTCTTTAGGTACGTCGTTGCTACACCAGAAACTTTCGGCTCCTTCATAGAATACATGGTCTATGAGCAATATGCCTTTCCAATACCACTTGTTTATTCTATGGACTATGTCAGTTCTCTAGATAAATCGATCACACGAGGAAACTTCGAACATTTTCCATTACCCTGAATTCCTGCCCATTACATTTTGGGTGATTTTAAGCATTCGGATAAGGCCCATCACAAGCGAGATCTAGCTGCGTGTAATTTTTTCTTTTCTTCTTTCAAATTTTATCGAAATCCGTTTCGAACGTAAAAAGTAACAATATGTTTGTTCATATGACGTGAACAATATGAACGTAAAAAAAAAAATATGACAGTTTGTGTGTGTATGTTTGCACACACACACAAAATGTTATTTTTATAATATTACTAGCTTTTGCCCGCGCGGCTTCGCCCCGCTCTTCTCTACTCCACATTACTCTACCCTACTCTACCCTACCCTATCCTAGCCTACTCTACCCTACGCTACACTACTCCACACTACTCTACACTACTCTACTCTATACTACTCTACCCTACTCTAACCTACTCTACCCTACCAAACTTCACATAAACCATCTACAAAATAGTCCGAACAAAGCATAAACATTTGGTTTGGATAGGTGAGCCCGTTCTTGAGTTATAAAATTACAACGAAAAGTGGCATTGATTTGTATATATATATATAGATTGTGATTATTTATTGGTTTATAGGTACTTCATCTTTAGAAGTAATCAGCCTTACCATGACGTTTTAAAATATCAGGCGTGCGAGCGAGAGGGAGAGGGATGGAGCTATATACCCTATATAGCTCCATCTCTTTAACATTTCAGTTTAGGTCGTCAAATGGATCGCGTTGAGAGATCGTGGTAGGGTTTCTGTACTTCCGAAAATTGATCCAGATTTTGATGTTTATTTTACTTTGAAAGATACCTACAGTATTAAATACTAAAGGCCGATATTAATTCTTAAAAAACAGGATTGTAACGAAAATCATTTTTTCATAGCAAGCTTTTATAGCTCGGTATACCTATATATTTAAAATGCTCGCCAAGACGAATCATACGAGCCTAAAGTCGATGGGGTTGTGTCATTTAACTACCATGTTCCTATAACCACCTTCCAGTTGCATCATTAGATCAGCTCCACGTTATAATGATTTTGCATTGTCATATGATTTACACATGCATGCAAAATTGCAGCTCAATCGGTAACCGGGAAGTGGGTCAAATTTAATTTGCAAGATTTGATGACAGACTAACATCGGGACAAATGAAACAACAACTCGGATCGGACACAAATAATAAAGATTGGATACAAAATAAAACTAATAATAAATATTATTCTTACCAATGCCATCCCTTTAGTATAAAACTCGTTAGTTTTTCTTCTCAATAACCTCTTGGAAGTTGCAAACTTATACGTTTTCCTTTCCTCGCATAAATCACACGGTTCTCTATTCACCGGTTTTTCTACTGAAAACGAAAAACCTGAATGAGGTTTCTTGCAGGCTGGGGCTGTGTCATGGCGCAATCATTATGTTATTTGAATAGTTCGTTTCAAGTACTTTTTGGTTTCTATGGCAACTTTTTTTTATTAATATATACTAGTGCTTAATAACGAGCGGGAATCGAAATCACAACACGCAGCACAGCAGCCGATCGCTGAACTACTACGCCAACTGTGCTGTCATTTAATTAGGTAGAACTCACATTCCCGTTCATTCACGCCTCCATTAAAAACAAGAAATAAACAAAAGTAGGCTCTAAACAGAGTCGTGAATTTCGGGATTTCGATTAAAAATTTCATTCGTGCTGTATCTTCAAGGCGTCCGGTGTCCGGCACGGGGGACGCCGTAAAACCGGCCGTTTTACGTCCACGGTCCGGCCGTGTCACTTGACTCTTAAATATATCGATGGGTGCTTAACCTTTCATTTGGAGAACTATTCCGAACCGTGAAAAGACTTTATTTCATTTCTAGCTTTTGCCCACGGCTTTGGCCGCTTACATAAAATATAGCCTATGTCACTCAGGAATAAAGCAGCTTTCTATCGGTGAAAAAATTTTTGCAATCGGACCAGTGCTTCCAGAGATTACCTCCTACAAACAAAAAAAAAACTTTTTACCTCTATTATATTTGACCACTATCTCACCTGATGGGAAGCGATCATGGGGCCTACGATGGGTCACGCTTGCCTAGAAGCAACCTATTTACACATGACTTAAAGACCTCTAGATTGTAGCTATCAGAAAATACAGACTCCGGCAGGGAATTTCACTTCTTAGCTGTAGGCATAATGAATGTGTTCACAAAATGCTTTGTACGTATGGATGGAATGTAAACCATGTACCGATGGTGCAACGCCATACCTCTAGTAGTTCGATGATGGAGGACTTATAGAAAAGACGAAAATAATAAAGTAATAACAAACGTTATAATGTTCCCACTGCTGGGACTCAGACCTCCTCTCTAGGACAGGAAATGGGCCGTAATCCATAATGCGGGTACAGTAAGGGTCGATGGACATGGATATCTTATGTCTTCGGGTTTTTGGTTCTAGGACATGCAAATTTCTTCACCATGTTTTCCTTTACCGTTTTGAGAGCAGTAGTCCTAACTAATCTTAACTAATATTATAAATATGAAAGTGTGGATGTTTGTTACTTAATCACGCAAAAACGGCTGAACGGATTTGGATGAAATTTGGCAAGCATATAGCCTTTGACATGAAAAAGTACATAGGCTTTTTATCCCGGGAAAACACGTTTAGAGTGCGATAACCGAAGTACACGCGGACGAAGTCGCGGGCGGACAGTTAGTGATTAAATAAATTTCATAAAGTTCTGCGCCTGGCTGGGTTTGAATCCGCGACCTACATAACTCATAAGTGAGAGTAGTGGCGGCCCAGTCGTAGCAGATTTACAAAAAAATGTGAAATAAGATTGCCAATTGTATGGCCCGCTTTTAGACAAAACTATTTCGGTCACGGAAGCCTTAACAGTACCTATCTCAAAATTTTTAAAACTTCTGTTTTATTTTGCATTTAGGAATCTTTAAACTCACATCTGATAGGCTCGTTAGCAACCCCATAACTTGAATAAAGAAAAAATATAACACTATACACCACTATTTTTTAATTAGTACAAATACTTAAAGGGTTTATTAGAGAAGCCCTTGTTATTTTAAAAGAAAAATCTCGATAGATAATCGACAGCAAAGTTATTAGCGTTGGTTTATGTCCCAAAATGTCATTCAATTTATGGAAATATTGTGCAGGCTATTGATTAATGAATGAATAAGTGACAATTATTAAGGAAAAACACTGCCCGCAGTATTTTCTATTAGCAATTGTTATGTTTGATTGATTCTATGATAAATTTACCTTTTCATGGTCAATTTTACGATTTCGGTTTTTTCTAGTTTTGACTACAAAAATATAGTGACGGGTACAGATAGCGCCCCATTTTTTTTGTACTAATTAAAAAGTAGGGTGTATATACTAACTTGTTTTATAAATGCAAAAATAACTGTCAATTCGTTTCGGAAATACCAACGCTACACAAATAAGAGGAGCAGTGGTGGCCGAGTGGTAATGGCTCCGACTTACGAGCTGTAGGTCACGGGTTCAAACCCTGTCAGGCGCATTACTTTGTATAATTTATTTCATCACCACTGCTCTCAAAAAGATGAAGGAAAACATCGTGAGGAAACCGGCATGTCCTAGAACCAAAAATTCGAAGACATATGACATCCACCAACCCGCACTGGACCTGCATGGTGGATTGCGGCCCATTCCCTCTCCTAGAGAGGAGGCCTGAGTCCCAGCAGTGGGAACATTAAAAGGCTGATGATGATGATGACACAAATAAATGTTTGTCCTGTAATATTCTAAGGTGTGCAATAAAGTAATAAATAAATAAATGTCACCTCCAAAAATCATTTATCCGGAATAAGTCTTCAAAACTGCATAGCTATAAAAGACCATGCCTTTTACTACCAACGAAACGTTACATGTACGAGCCACGGTCCGCTCCCGGCGGGTACCGGACGTTTTACTGCAGGTACTTGAACACTGAGACACGTATTTATTTGTCTTATTCAATTCTTTTGTGGCCTGAAAGCCACCATTTTACTTCCACTGTAAAATTACAGGACATGAAAGTTTTTAGTTTTCGTCTCTTGGCTCACAGGTCGCGGTCGTATTATTGGATTGGATGTTTTCTAATGTAGTTTTTATTTTTAGTTTACAATAGAGATATCTTGACAGGCCTGTTGGTCTTCTGGTTAGTGACCCTGACTGCTATGCCGAAGGTCGTGGGTTCGATTCCCACTCAGGACAAATGTTTGTGTGATGAGCGCGATCATTTGTTCTGTGTCTGGGTGTAATTTATCTACAATATGTATGTATTTGGCAATATATAAGTATGTTTAACAGTTGTCTAGTACCCATAACACAAGCTCTGCTTAGCTTGGGACTACGGCGCTGTGTGATAGTTGTGGAATATTATTATTATTATTATCTAATCTATCTTTAGAATAAGAGTTCTCTAAAATGATGTTCGCCAGGTGGCAGCACTAAGGCGTCAGGTCCCGTCCAGGCACCTGGCAAAACACTTATGCTACTAACATCAGTTAAATTGACGTCAACGTCATGTACGATAATATGTCGTGCCAGATCTTAGTAATTGATAATTTCATGAAGTGACCAACTAAAACTGACTAGATCGATTTAAATGTCAAAGTTTGATGACATGTCAATCCTCGTTAGAATTACTTTTTTATCATACTAGGTTTTGCCCGCGGCTTTACCCGCTAGGTACATAAAATATAGCCTATGTCGCTCAGGAATAAAGCAGATTTCTGTCGGTGAAAAAATTTTAGTAATCGGACCAGTACTTTCAGAGATTACCTCCTACAACAAAAAAAATAAACTACACCTCTTTATTATATTAGTGTAGATAGTGTAGATGAAAATAAAAGGTAAATCCTACATCAATGATGGCCAAACGAGGATAGACATATTATCAAATGTTAACAAACCCACTCCAGAACCTTTCAGCAACATGATGGTCGAAACTGCCAAATGCCATGCCCACTGCCACTTACTCGTAGTTGGGCGATTCATCGAAGAAAATATACAAATACTAGCTTAGATATACTAGCAAATTTGCCCGTAAGAAAGTACCTTACAAACTTTTGAACCCTCATTTCATCACCTTAAGGCAAGCATTTTAAAAGATCCTTTTAATTTTTTTGAAGCTTTAGCACAGTAGATTCGGCTGTACGTTGATGTCAGTCAGTCTGCGGACAGTGAGCAATGGGTAGCTCGCTGTCCGACCGTCCGGTAACTGTCCAGACCGAGCTCAAGTCGTCAACGGCGCGCACTGTTCCCGCGCGCCTCAAGGTGTTGTCAGCAACAGCAGGGGCCTAGCTGCGTCGAAGCCTACTGGGGCCAGGGTTAGTTTCGTAAGACAGCTCGAGCCCCAGTATTAAGGCTTGAAGGAACGGGGTGGGTTTTTAGTCAATAAGAGTCTGACACTATCTCCCGCTCCACCCAAGAGCGGGGTTTGTCATTGATGATTTTCCTACAGCAAAAAAATAATGTTAGTCAGTCCATTTCCATATTCCAGTACTTATTAGTAGATATACTAATAAGTACTATATAGTATTAGTATTATATTAGTATATAGTATTAGTAGATATACTAATAAGTATAGTAGCTACTAATAAGTACTGTAATATGGAAAAATTGTTGGAACAACAGTTTCTATCATAACCATTTCCTTGGAGTTTCTTTTCGGTACTTCTACATCGGAAACGACCAATTTGGAACGGTGCACTAGCTTCTGACGTTTTATAAGTGCATGGGCACGTAGGCTTATATGAAATAAAAACATTTGATTTATTTTTAATCAGTTTCTCATCTTTTATATAGATAAAATTCGCAGAGCAGGCTCCAATCACGTTCCAACACAATAACATAAGAAGATTAAGGTAAACGTCTGGTTTATCACTAATATCTACTAATTAACCTCATCAGCACGTCCGTTCTGTGCGTCCCCTGAATTAAACATGATGTACACTCAACAAAAGAGATAAGTGACCAGGTCTTGTCGTTGAAATTTTCAGGGAAATCGATAGATGTTTATGAATGAGACATAATTAAATTCATAGTAAATAAACAACTCTTTAATCAATTTAAAATGCAATGTAGGAGAAACTGATTTACTGACATATCATCACACCCCCGAAACTACAGGGAGTAGGAGTGTGAAATTTTGCAGATTTCCATAAATGACGTAGGTAAGAATAAACCTGTTGCCATTTACATATTACACACATTTATTTTCTATGAAAGAGTTGTTTCTTTTAAATAGAGAATTTTTACAAAATTCATCCCCTAGGGAATGTTGCGCGGATCCAAAGGCCCTGAAAACCTCTGAAATGGTTTGCAGGAATTTTGAGGGACTTTGGACTTGTCGCTTTTTGCGTGTGGACACACCAATATGCTAAGCGTACGGCCGTTTTGCTCAGATGTGGCGCATAATTTTTTTTTTTTATTTTGTCATGGAAAATGTTTGATATTTTATGTTAGTCTTAAGTTTCCACCTATTCCGTCAAATAATTTTTTTTCTTTCTTCGTTCTTCTTTCAAATTCTGTATGAAGAAACCTACTTTCACGCGAGTGAAGCCGCTGGTTTATTCATATTATCCATCCATCCGGCTTCCCATTAAAACTTCAACTATATTAAAGACGACCCTAATTACTTATCTCCTTTGTTGACTGTACATGTTCAGACCAGAGGTGTACAATACTCACAGCTAATACTGCAGCACATTATCTGGCTGTTTATTATGGAAGTCTGTTTATTAAGGCATATTGCTTTTGGGAATATGACGTCAATACATGAAGTACTGAAGCTCATTTTAAGATTCATACACAGACATCAATTTTAATACATTAACTACAAGTCACGCGTAGTGTTCCACGCGCGCCTCATGGAGTTGTCAGCAATCGTAGGGGCCCAGCAGGGTCGAAGCTGAGTCCATGGATGATGCGAAAGAGATCCCCGGGGCCCTGGAACAATGGCAAAGAAGGAACAGGATCGAGTTTTTAGTCTGTAAAAGTCTGACACGCCCTCACGCTCCGCCTAAGGGCGGGAGATATCATTTGACGATTTTTCCGCCGAAAAAAAATCACCTACAAGTCGCCGATCAGTCATGTCTTTAGTCTCCATCAACTCCTTAGGCTGCAAAGGCTCAAAAATCCTCCGGAAAATCCTTGGATCTCAAAATTCCCACCATCCAGCAGTTTATGAAACGCCTTTCCAAGCGTTTTATTTTTGGTCATTACAGTGTAACACCCGCAACGCACTAATCGCATAGGCCTACCGTTACGAACCCTCCAGAAACTCTAAGATTCACCGGTTCAAGCATACCCTCTTTACTCCGTATGATGCAATTACCCTGCTTTTAAGAAGCTGTAGAGAAACCAGCACTTTTCGCAAACACAGACCACCGTGGTTTCGTCTTCGCCGCCGTGGCTGTAGGGAAGCGATCAATTGGGGCTGATTGATCCCTCAACTTCAGATTTCAGAGACCTCAAACAGAGCCGTAGTGGTCAGGGCAAATTGCTCCCAGAACAATAGCCGTTGGGGTCGAAAGTTTCTGGACGATAAAGAATGAATGTTAAATATGAATTAGCCCCAGCTCTGGCAGATAGGCGCTCCCGCGCGACTGAAGGAGTTGTCAGCAACAGCAGGGACCCAGCCGGGTCGAAGCCTACTGGGGCCAGGGTTATCCGAAAGGGCGCTCTAGCCCCGGTATGAAGGCTAGAAGAACGGGGTGAGTATTTTAGTCAGTAAGAGTCTGACACTATCTCCCGCTCCGCCCAAGAGCGGGGGTTGTCATTGGATTTTTTCCCACCATAAAAATAAAGGCAGATAGGCGCGAGTGATTTTTTTAAATAATTTCACGGAGTCATTTTGCAGGAATAAATCCTACACTATAACTCGTGGATAACCCTATTTATTATCTGCGATCCCTACAGTACTGTATACAAGCAAGTCACATTTTATTTGAAAAAATATCATAAGCATACAAAGAAGTTTCTGCCATTATTTACACTTTTACGATACATCGTTAGCTTTACGATTGAGAAGATATACTCGTATTATCGAACAAGAATGTTCACTTTTTCATATTTTAACCAGAAAAAAACTTACTATTCCTTACGAAAATGCGAGGGCTTAAAATAAGTTTAACACGCCCGCCACACTATTGCCAACACAGAACAGATTGATAAGATTTTGATGAATATGATTCCTGTGTTCTGTGATTGCAAATTACTGTTAAGGCTTATAGTCCCTTGAACTATCTGGCCAAAATTATGTGGACGCACCTCTCGCACCCGCCTAGGCGGCAGTACGCAAATCTGTGCATTTATTTGCGGCCAACAGCGCCCGGAAAGCGCGCGGCTGACCTTTAAATCCACTTTCTTTGCGAAATATTGATTGATTTACATATGCTATGTTCACTTTGAAGCATTTAACCATCAATTTTTATGTGTAAAAATGTTTCTAAAGATCCAAGCAGTTTCGAAGGAGTAGCGAAAAGTTGCGAAAATGCTAAATATTTTTTTTAAGACAAACGTATTAATAGCACGAAAAAATCAAATGTTGTTCATGAATCTATAATAAACATATATTTTGTTACCGAGGAGTAGGCTTCAGAAAGTCACTGTTTTATGGCACTTTTCGGGCGCTTGGGCCTTAATCCTGAAAACCAGAGTGAAGTCTAATACCTATCTTGCCATTGCACTTTTTTGTGATGGGAAATCATCAAATAACTTGTCTCACTCCAGGTGAAGCGAAAGGAAGTGTTAGATATTAACTGACTAAATTCCAAGTAAAATTGGATCCAGGTAGCTCTGGAACGCAAAGGGCGTTTCCAGGACCGCAGTTACCGTTTTGAACAAATTTACAACATGATAACATGCTTCATCATATATCCCTGCTTACTGTATTTACCATCAGGTGGGATCGCAATGAAGCACTAGTTTATGTATATTTTTTTAAATACATTATCTCCTGTTGTCAAACGCACCCCTCACTCGCACAATATGTATATTAAAACAACAACATGTATGCAGAAAACAATATATAGTCCTGTACAAATAAGAATATTTCACAACTTTCGCACAACACCATCTAGTCCAAAACTAAGCAGAGCTTATTCTATGAGTAGACAACTGAAAAACATTCTTTTATATTTCTGAATACTTACTATATATAATATATATTCTGTCTCTGTAATTTATCTATAATAATATTACCTGGTGAAGGTTGCAGGAATCCGTCAGATGCGTGACGCGCAGGATCGTTCATGATGATATGATGTATTCCGGTAAGTGGACACCACTTCAGAACCTTTCGTCCCCATCGACCATCTGTTCTGAAAGCAACATGCTCTGCCCACTGCCCCTTAAGTTTGGCGATTCTTCGAGCTATGTCGGTAATTTAATTAATAATCTACAACTTCTTCTTGCTGCGTTTTCTTCGCAGCGTTGGAAGGCCTTCTACAAGGTGGACCGATGACCTGGTGAAGGTTACGGGAAACCGATGGATGCGAGACGCACAGGCACGTTCGTTATGGCGACGCTTGGGGGAGGCCTATGTCAAACAGTGGGCGTATAACGGCTGAAATGATGATGTTGATTTCTTAACCAAACTATGTATTTGGCGAACTTAAAAGCATTAATGCATAAAATTGTAAGTGACCGACATTTTGTATTTGAATACAAAATGTAGGTCACATACAAAGCATTAAACTGTATAATGCAGACAAATACATTTCCTCTGCAACAAATCCAATTTATTACATCAGATAAAAGCGCCACTTGAATTTTAACGAATGGCCGACAAACTATAAATATTTGTGAACCATTACTACTGTTGTTAGCGTTATTACAAGTAAGACACATGATCTATGTGTAACTGAAACATAGCAACGCGAAAATGCCGTCCAAATAGTTCAGCGCAAATTTAACAAATGGGATTGGCCGCGGGTTGCATTGCAATGCGGGGTTTGGTCTAAGTTGAATGGAAATAGTTTAAAAAGTATGCGGTTAAAGTATTCTTTCACCATTTGAAAGATATACATTATTCTAGATGGCTTCACATTATTTATGTATGGGTGATTCTGTAAAAACCCAGAGAACGTCTCATTCATCTGGCCTAGCTTTTGTACCTATCTATTTTGCGTTGTAAGCCACTGATCGAAGAGGAGTGGCAGGTGGTCGCCGACTATGCAAATAAATATTTCAAATTGTAAAGAAAAAACTAGACCTGATGAATGAGACACCTTAAGTACACAGGTACCGTATACAACAAAGGACTGGAACAACTTGCCTGCTGCGGTCTTCTCATCCTATAATAGTCCTATAGTGGTAGTGGTGTAGTGTAGTTTCTCATGTAATTTTTATTTTTGGTTTACAATAAAGAATTTATCTATCTATCTATATTTTGGGTATCTTCAAAACTAGAGTGAATAGACTCTAATCCGATTCACCATTAACGATTGCATCACTGAGATCACAGCTTATATCATTAAAAAATACAAATTTTACGAGAGTATTTTCGCTTCGAGGTGAATAAAATAAAAAACCAATTTGTAGCCACTAGTCCAATAAATAAACTTTGCCCGTGTCTTGTACCATTATTTATTTATTTGGGCTTTTATTTGATGCATTACAGAACCAGCCGGTAACTAAAAAAAAAAAACCTTCTGGGGTCATTAATTCGATTAAACCCATAAACTGAAGCATTGCGGTGTTTTATTACAAGCAAAAGAAAAACAATCACATATATATATATATATATATATATATATATATGTTGGTACTTAATTATAAATATATATATATATATATATAATATTTTTTACTAACCTCGTAGGTCTTTGTTGTCTGTTTACAAAATAGATTATAATTATAATTTATTGCGACCAAGTTCTATATATACTATATAATAATATTATACAGCTGAAAAGTTGGTTTGTTTGAATGTGCTAATCGTAGGAATATCTCATTCGAGTTGAAAAAACAAAATAGTATTAAATAGCCCATTAAACGAGGAAGGCTATACACATCTCGTTACAACGCATAGAAGCTGAGCACTAACAAAAGTCACAAGTGAAACCACAGAGACAGCTAGTGTTAAATATTTTTATGCTCATTCTTCAAGTGGACTTACAAAGAACCCGTGACCAAAACCAGGCATCCTTCAACCCGAATTCCCCAGAAAACCAAACATCTTAGATCCCATTAAAATTCTTCCGTCTACACACGAGACCATACAACAAAAGTCCGCGGCTTTTCACGCACATTCAACAATTCAAGTGATTTATACAAGCAGTAAACTAAGCCGGGGTTCCGCTGCACCCCAATATAACTGCGGCGACGAGCGTTATTACACCACTTTTGAGCTCTAACCCCATTGTGTTTTATTGTTTATTTTATTTAAGAGGTTGCAGTATTACGCTCTTGGGCATATACTGTATTTCCTTTGGCGTGGAAACTCAGGTGGGGTAATTAACACCCCAGTATTTATATTATTGGCACCTTTTTGTGAGAGGATTAGATTTACAATTTTAAAACATCTCACGACCTTGAAAATCTCTTCGTAAGGGTTATATCAGTCGGATAAAAAACGGACCCCCAATTTTTCATATACAGAGCCCTTTAGGACTAGCTACGCCAATGCGAGGTCCACTCCATACTGGACCCCAAATTACACTTCGCATTTAATGACGCCAAGAACCGCCACTGATAGCGAGACTTGGTCAGTAAGAAGCTAATCTAACAGGAACTACACGACCTTCAGTACGAGGCGAAGAGATGGGGAGATTCAGTATCAAAGGAATTACCGAACATTTTTTGTTTTTAGGTGGAAAATCATTCAATGACTTCTCCCACTCTTGGAGAGCACTCAGAGCAAGAGAGCATGTCAGACTTTTACTGACTAAAGTACCCAGTCGTTTGTACCTTCTTTGGCTTGGAACTCAGGACCTCGGGGGTTCATTTTCACTTAACCCCTAAAGCCTTACGCCTCAGTAGGCTACGAACCTGCTGGAGCCTAATTCTGCTATTTTTATAAATTCGCCATTCCAACACGATCCCATTGTCATTTTGCTAAAAGTTTGTAATCAGCTAATTCATAATGATCGATCATTGATCGGTCAATGGTCTTGTAATAGAATTGTGGTAGAATGACAATATCGAGCTTATTACTTGTTAAAACACTAATTGCGCAATGACGTCATAATGCTAGGTCACTGATCAAAGGAATTGTCAAAATTTTTGCAGATTACCGCATACGTCAGACATTCATTTGTCATTATGTACGACATTACCATTCTATGCCATTTCTTTCAATGGAGTGTCAGTGGTTGACCATTGGAAAGTCATGGTGACGCCATTATATTAGTAGATCACCAAAACTTGTCAAAATCAACAATTGTGAAATCAATGATAGACCATTCTGACACTATTGTAATAGCAGACTTGAGGCCCTGGGCCTCTAAAATTTGCTGACATATCCTTACGGTACGCGCCGTCACATTAGATACATGTATCCTGTTTGTTTGTATTTTATTTATTATTATCTTTTTTTTACTATTGTATGACTATAATAAAATTGTAAACACTAAACTAGATTATTTGGTTTTTGTTATCTATCTCTTATCTTTAGAAGCCCACCCTATTTACTAATTCTTTGTCTTTCACAGCTGAAAAAAAGGCCTTTCGTACTGAAAATTAGTTTTTATAAGTACTGTCGTAAGCAATCACCAATTTCAACCATCTTTTCATCGGGGATGTAACTCAGTGGTAGAGTGTCTGCTTCGCATGCTGAAAGTCCTGGGTTCAAATCCCAGCATCTCCAAAATTACCTTTTTGGGTTTTGACAGTGAATATTTAAAATTGTATGATAATTATTATTGTTTTTGTTTACAGATTTTTGAACTATCGGCAGGATTCTTATGTTTTTAAAGCATTTTTTAATTTCTTTACAATGAAAATAGCGCTGTTATCTATGCGCGTGGTATGTTATGCCATGTAAGACGCTGATAGTAATCAAGCTATAAGAAAAAACATCAACAATGATTTTCTCTTCTATTCTGTCCTCTTTACCACCACGCTATCACTAAAACATTAAAAAATATTGAAAAACAAAACAAAAAATTAATACCTACCATGTAATTTTACGTAAACCTCTTGACATATTATTATAATAATAATATAATTATAATAATTTATTTATTACAAGTAACATTGACTCATATACAAATATAAAAAATAATAATCAAATCAGTCACAATTAAAATTAGAGTTTTAAAATTAAATAAAGCCAAAATTAAATATTATTATGATGTCTTTTATAAAATAGTAAACATTGAAACCATTGTTATTATGTAATGATAATTAAATTAAAATTAATTTAATTATTTGTTACATTATTAGTGCTACTAGTTTAATGTATCAACTAATATAAACCGCTAATATGAATACTTTTTCACCGTAATACAGTTTATACTAGTACAGGGAACAGGTTGAATCAATTCCGTGTAAGCTAACAATTAGCTAGTGAAACTGTTTGTGATTTTAAAAGATTTTGTTGAGTGTGTTGTTGGCTATGTAAGTACACAAATAAATGTCTTTTTGTAAATAAGTTACTCTTTTATTAATATTTCTATAGGTACCGGCAAAGTTATTACGTATTTATACATGATGATTCTGCCTTATATTAAGATCTTCATGTACCATGACACTCGGAAATGTTGGACGAGATTATATTCTATTCTAAAAATGTTTACTCATCATATTCTTTTACAAGTAAATGTTTAACTCCGAGAGCCAAACACACTTTGATCTAAATCTTTCACGACTGTACTTCAACAACACACTCAACATCTGTAGCAATACTTTCAACAGCACGTCTACACTCCCATTAGAATTGTTCCCAAAATACATTCGCGAACAAAATGAAAACTGAAGAAACTTTGTGCTTAAGAATTTTCAAGTCGCCTGTACCTCGCTCAGCTGTGTCACAAAATAGATTAGTACAGAAGTCAATCTCATGTACGTACTTCACTTTTTATACCTGCACTAGGCGATCGCGCTAGGGTCAGCGCGTTGCGCCGAACTGTACGAGTGCGACCGGGTGATTGAGCCTCAAGGAGTTGTCAGCAACAGCAGGAACCCAGCCGGGTCGAAGCCTACTGGGGCCAGGGTTATCCGAAAGGGCGCGCGAGCCCCGGTATGAAGGCTAGAAGGAACGGGGTGGGTCTTTTAGTCAGTAAGAGTCTGACACTATCTCCCGCTCCGCCCAAGGGCGGGGGATGTCAATGCATGATTTTTCCCACCATAAAAAAAAGGGTGATTGAGCCGAGATATCGTGTCCGTCAGCGGTGTCTATGTGCGCATTGCTCGAACGCGCTTTGTATGTAGGTCGACTTCTGTACCTATCTATTTTGTGGCTGTGTTGTGTGTCTGGATAAATTATGACGAGATTTTTGCTTTACCGTGTTGGTAGTCATAGTTGATAAGTTTAGTGGCAGGTGGAATCCATGGAGTAGTACAAACAAGTTGTTGATAATGTTTTGAATCTCGACAATGTTTAAAACATACGTAGCGACATCTATATCGCCTCGTAAGTACTATTTTGTATTGCGGTATCAGAGTAAGGCGATTATCACACTGCCACGCACCACACAGCGTAGCGCGTGAATGCGTGTTTCAAAGTCGCTTGTAAGTCTCTTTGTTTGTATAAAAAACACGCACAGTCCAACACATCGAAAAAGCATCCACGTGCGTTCATTCAGGGGCCTAAGTCTGCTATTTTAATAAATTCGTCATTCCAACACGATCCTATTGTCATTTTGCAAAAAAAATGTAATCTGGTAATTCATAATGATTGATCATTGATCGGTCAATAGTCTTGTAATATAATTGTGGTAGAATGACAATATCGAGCTAATTAAAGGCACTAATTGCGCAATGACATCGTAATGGTAGGTCACTAATCAAAGGAACTGTCAAATTTTTTGCAGATTACCGCATACGTCAGATATTCATTTGTCATTATGTACGAGATTACCATTCCATGCCATTTCTTTCAATGGAGTGTCAGTGGTTGACCATCGGAAAGTCATAATGACGTCATTATATTAGTAGATTACCAAAACTTGTCAAAATCAACAATTATGAAATCAATGATAGACCATTGTGACACTATTGTAATAGCAGACTTGAGGCCCTGATCACGCGCCTACAAGCGGGGAAATGGATGCGTTCGAGCGCGTGCTAGCGGGATGAGATGTAAGGTATGGTACACTGAGTCTTGTAGTGCCGTGCTTGATTTTGTATGAAATGAGTTAGAGCCTGCGTGAATCTACAAAACGCAACTACGCGTGTGACGATGATACAGATCTGCACTCCCGCAAGTACGCACGTAGGAGCGTTGACACGCAACATGCAGCGTGATACGTGGCAGTATGATAATCGCCATACTGTTATTTATTTTTAAACATGAGTCTGAAATCAATACTCTGGGTAACCACTAAGCGCCAACTAAGTTGGAACAAGATTTACATTTGCACTGTCTGAGTCAAAAATGACTAAGTGACTAAATCACTCTCCTATAAAGTTTACTCAATGGCGCTTAGTCATGTTTGCCTTTTAAGCGTCGATATGCAAGTAATTTATTTTGCCAACTTGTATGCAAGGCGAGAAACTTGCATCAAAGGTACACATAGGCTTTAGGTAAAAAAAAAACCTGTAAACGCTTTAGCAAAAAATAGTGGTCCGACAAAGCGTTTCAAAATGCAGCACACATCTTTCGAGAATAAATTACCCAAAATAACAAGAGTAAAGTAATTTTCCTCCGTTTTAAAATTCTGCAACACTACTTTTCGTTGCATATTCAATTGATATACGGTGGAAGGTGCAATTTTCCAGAATTACTCGCTTTTGTGAGATCTACAGAATGCCATCACTAGAAAACGGGGCGAGAGAGCACCACTTTGAATATTTCAAATATTTTAGGATGCAGTAAGTTTTCATTTTTGGAGTATAAATATAACAATAGAGCGCTAATGGAACCAACAATAGCATAAACAGGGATGAAATCAAGATATGTTAGCTTGATTGTTTTAAAAATACAAATAGTACTTTTTTTCTACGTTATTTTGTAAACGGTTTTACAATTTATAAAATGTAAATAATTTTTTTAAACGAAGTACTTCCTAGCTACAAAGCGTTACATCAATATATCCTCTGTCCTCAAAATGTTGACTTTAGTGAAAAAATTTTAGCAATCGGTAGTACTACCAGAGATTACCTCCTACAAACAAAAAACTAACTTTACCTCTTTATTATATTATATACATATTATATATATATATATATACTACATACTAGTTATTCCTGAGATTAGCGTGTCATACCAAAAAACAAATTCTTTTGTTTTGTCAATATTAATACAGGTAGATAATTAAATGATCATGGATAAATTAAAGGTGTGCTTCTAGTGCTAAAGAATGATATCGTGGTCGCGTATTCACGTGATCTTTTTTTTTTCGGTGAGAAAATCATCCAATGACATCCCCCGCTCTTGGGCGGAGCGGATGATAGTATCAGAATTTTACTGACTAAAAACCCACTCGTCACGGTGACACTTTATAGGCACAAATGAATAAGTTGGTAATATGACTGCAAGCCATGTTCAAAAGTGATGCACAGCTAGTCTAATTCACACTTCAATGCGCAGGTCGAACGAGCTCATTTCATAAGAATCCAGTCTTCGAACAGCAATATTGTGCAATGCAAACAATGAATGCGCGGTTCTAGGATTTGTTTACACTCATTTGAATGTTCAGAGATTTTATTTCGCTTAAAACTTTGGTCTAGTAAACGGGTATTTGTTGAGAAAATGGTCTTTTGAATCGGTTGGTCCTTTTTAGAAATAGTGATAGTGGTACTTACTACATAATCCTGACGTTTTTGATAGAAATTAGTTAAATAAACGCCGCATTAAACAACGTCACGGTTGGTCGCAAGATCGTATCTTGCACGAAACCAATATTTATATCTAGGTATGTAGCCTACAAATACGTGGTGGGTCTGAGTATCTTATGAATCTGGGTTTACACATTTGTATCCACACCCACAATACATGAGAAATGGTCAATGCGGCTTGTTCATCAACTCGCGTAAGCGATTCGCGCGAGTCCGAGCAAGCTGGCACCTTCCGATTTCACCTACTTTTTCTGTCGTCAACTCGCTCAGATTTGAAAATCTGACGTATTTATGTACAGTCAACTAAAAAAACTGCTTATAAAATGTATGACATAGGTGCCCACTATAATAGAAATTGTATTCGACTTGACTTTAAAATAAAACACATATCGTTAATGAGAAAGATATTTAATATAAATCAACATGACAGAAAATAATATTGCATATTTACCTATTAATTACCAACAATATCACAAATAGCATTAATAAGTAATAAAGTTGACGTACATATATTGTACGACGCGCGAATCGGGTAAGCGAGTTGACAAACAAGCCGACAGTGCGGGGCAGCATTTGTCTCAAAAATTTAAATAATAAAAAAACAATTGACTCAATCAAAATTATTCTAAACCGATTTTTTATTCAATAAAATGTTTTTTTATTTTTTATTAGTGTGTCAAAAATTCTCTCACTTTGGGTGGAGAGTGTCAGGTTTTTACTGACTTAAACCCATATACCTGATATGGCTGCAGGACAGTTAGAAAGAGTTATCACAGCCGCAAAGAGTAACTGAAGACACACACACATTTCTGTGTTTTTACTCAGTAAAGCTCTGACTCCTTCTCACTCCACCTAAAGCAGGAAAACTCATCAGCTATTTGATCAATTCTCAACTCAAAAAGCCTACAAACATAGAACCAATACATCAAAGGTACCATACATCGTAAAGTGAACCCTATAAAAAGCTGGAGCCGACGAATCCACCGGCCATCGCGTTAATCTTTCAGCACAATCACTGACGGCTCTCTTATTCATGGCGTGACGGGAACGACTGTCGATGTAGGAAGGTGTGGATGAGTGTACTATGTGAACTCAACAAAATCGATGTGCGAATAACGCCTATGCGACAAAATTGCTCCCTAGCCAAGTTACGACCGCTTCGTTTCGATTCTCTTGTGACTTCAAAACAAAGAAATCGGAGGCGTGGCCGATTCGAGGCGCTCCACGCAAGAGAATCGAAACGAAACGGTTGTAACTGGGCTAGGGAGGCAGTTAGTTTGACTGACCCAAACCAAAAAATATATAGGTACAGAAGTCAATCTACATATAAAGCGCGCTCGAGGAACGCACACATAGACACCGCTCACGCACACGGTAACTCGGAGCGCCTCGGCCCGATCGTCGAACAGTTTCGGCTCAAACACACCGTATGCATCACCGTGTGTAGTATGCGTCCACCGAGTATAAGAAAAAACTTTTTACAAAAATAAATTAAACCGACTTCAATGTAAAAAAAACATAGTTTAAAAAAACACGCTTTCATAGCATATCAAACTAAAAAGTGTAAAATAATAATAATGAACGAAAAATATTAATATCATTGTAAAAAAAGTGGGGCGCTTTGTGCCATATTTTTCGTAAATCGAGCACCCCACTCATTATTATTATTTTCTACCTATATTGAAAATTATTTTACACTTTTTAGTTTGATATGCTAGGAAAGCGTGCTTTTTTTGTTTTTTTTTTAACTACCTATATTTTTATTTTTCACTAAAAAAAAACGGATTATTGTATTGTCATCAGTCTTTGATGGGTGTGCAAAGTTTGAAGAAAATCTGATCGCCCAAAGTTGGTCAAAATCGAGCTCAAAGCCGTTGGTTACATACAAACATACAGGTGAAGCTAATATAAGCGTGTTAAAAACCCTCAAAAGTACAAAATAACTTTACTTTCGGAAGTCGGTTTTTCTATAATAGATAGTTTTGTCTCTTCGTTATTTAACACCGACTTCCGAAATTAAAGTTGTTTTGTAGATCCGAGCGGATAGTTCATACAAAATACTCAGTGGCTACAACCGGCTCTTCATCATCATCATTTCAGCCAAAAGACTTCCACTGCTGAGCCTCCCCCAAGTGTCGCTACAATGAGCAGTCCTGTGCGTCTCGCACGCATTGGACTCGCGCAACCGGCTCTTAATGGACCTAAACTTTCATGTCAATCATGAATACAATGTGTTCGAGATTTTTGTAACACTCCTTACCTATGGGGGCCAGTCAAATAGATTGAGTTAGAAAAGGCATTGCTTATTAATTTCTCTGTGGTCATTTTTTTTTTTTGATGGGTGTACAGGGAGGCGTTAAGGTGAGCTCATGAGTAAATTGAGTTTTTATTTGACATAACAACTTCGTTGGTCAAGTTGTTGAAATCGTGAATGCGAAACGTGAAGTTCTCGTTTTCGATTACCAGGTCAGGCAAAGTGTCTTTTTATTTATTTATTTATTTAAAGCTTTATGCACAAAAAACTGTACAAAGGCGGACTTAATGCCTTAGGCATTATCTGCCAGCCGACCTTAGGGTGGTGCAGAAACAAAACATGGCAGGTGCAACTTAATAAATAGACAAAACAGAAGAGAAACAAATATATACAATAGTAAATACATACTTAGATAAATACATATAACAAAAACAATGCTGTTGTGAAAACACAAATCCAACCAATTAGCTCGGTGATAATTCTACCAACATCTTGCGAATATGCTCACGTGCCTTCACCTTAAAGAAAACCGGCTAGTTGCCATCCTGATATTCAGAGGGAGCGCATTCCAAAGAGATATCGCCTGGACGAAAAAGGAAGAGTGGATAAGCCCAGAGCGGCGTGTCTTTTTGTTTTTGTATTGGGAATTTGTTAGGAACATTTAGGAGTCTGATTTCCAATAAGATATTTTCAGAACGAACATCTTAATGTCCCAGCCACCGCTGAAGGCGAGCAACGTCTGGCGATTTTTGGCCTATTTTTATTCTAGA
Organism: Mythimna albipuncta; assembly: GCA_929112965.1. Classification (NCBI taxonomy): domain Eukaryota; kingdom Metazoa; phylum Arthropoda; class Insecta; order Lepidoptera; family Noctuidae; genus Mythimna; species Mythimna albipuncta. The sequence continues at coordinate 21,844,308 of OV815963.1, forward strand.
AACACAGACTTCCAAAATTATTTTGCACTTTTTATTGTTTTTTTTTTACTATGAAGTCGGTTGTATTCTTTCTGTAAATATTTTTTATAGCATCATGTTAATGCATGACACACCTATAAGACGTATTGCCATTGTGTATACAAGTTGTCTATGTTTACTAAGTTGGAACAGACCCGAACAAATATAATCCGCAAATACTGAGAAACTAAATCAATTTTAAACAATGGCTGGCCAGGGCATATATTCAGTATAACATATCACATAGCGTGTTTGAGGTCTAGACATGTAATATTGATACGCCGTATATCAGCGTTACATGTTTGAAATGAGTGAGGATGTTACGTACAGGAGAAAACACAATGGGCTTAGTTTGTGAGGACTTCTATTACTACTACTATTACAATTACTACTAGTAGTACTACTATTACTACTACTAGTAGATACTACTACTATTACCTACTAGTACTTTTACTATTACTACTCCCTACTATATACCAACTTCTCCCAGCGTCTTCGCTCAACGGAAAATGGGTCATTCATTATACGGCCATCAGAGGCCTCGGCCAATCCCAGCGTGGAGGACATCGATGAGGATTTTCATTACAAAAGAAGTTAGTAATCGATACTTCCTCTATTTTTATACCGATATAATATATTCCAAGAACTGTTCGTAGTTGCACTTGCCAGACCTATTGATTATTAACTGTCTGAATTATGTGGGCTGTCCCGTTTCATCTGTGGACGGAAAAGGCAAAGATCTCGGAATTTCTTTCGTAAAGGTGAAGTCTGAAAATATTCATTTTGAAATCTATTATTTGAAGAATAAAATGTTACAATGTTGTTTGTTGATTATATGTGTGTTTGAGTCTTTTAAGAACTGTAAACATTACTGTAAAAGGTGTCTTCAAGGTTACAGTGAATAGACTCTCAATAAACTACGCCGCGGTACGCCTCACTATCAACGATTGCATCACTGCTTACCATCAGGTGGGATCGCAATCAAGCACTAAGGTAGATGCCAGATAAACGTAAAATAACGTTACCTCCTATATTTGTTGACAATATTATTTTCAAAAACGGAAATAAACAACACACATACACACATACAGACATAAAGCTATCTTAAATCTATATGAATCGTGATCCTTTACATGATCTAGTAATGAAAAGCAGTTCATATTGGTTTTTCGGGTACCTACGCCGAGATATTAGGAAACAAAGCGTTGAGGATGGCTTCATTAAGGTAGAGAAGAAGAAGCCTACTTGTCTGTACCAGTGCAGTACCGCGCTGGCAGGACCCAACATGCTGCTGCGTCCAGCAGTCCCCACGACGCAGCTCTACGTTTCGAGGCTACATCACACCACGAAGTTTGAGGAGATCGTGGAGTATGAGTTGAAACGAACTGGACTTTGAGAGTCGAGCAGTTGGAGCCACGCCATAACACTAATTTCAAGTCGTTTGTGGTGCGGGTGCCGACTCATTATTTGGACACCTTCCTCAAAGGAGAGTTATGGCCGAAGTGTGTCTGTATCGACGATTTCGTGGAATAATACCGACCTTGCAGCGGAACACGACGCCGTCACTTCGTGTGCAATAGTATAGAATAGTGCATAGACTAGTTTTGTTTTTTTTTTTAATATGTATTATTATATTATTTTGTAAGCTTATTATTTGTGTATTTTGTCTATGGGCCTTAGTTGCCTGATAGTAAAGAGTTATTATTATTATTAATGTACTTTATTCCATGGTTATCTGGCGCCTTGTATAAATCAACAAAAAAGGCTGAACTAAGTTCAGACTCTCTAGCCTTTAATGAGACTTAATCTTATCCTACTCTAGGCGGAGCGAGAAGTGTCATACTTTAATTTACTAAAACCCACAGTTCTGTTGCACTTTCGAACAATCCACAAACGTGAGATATTACAATAATATGAGTAGAGCAGTGGTGACCAAGTGGTAATAGCTTCGACTTACGAGTCATAGGTCGCGGGTTCAAACCAAGACAGGCGCGTTACTTTGTGTAATTTATTTCATCACCACTGCTCTCAAAACGCTGAAGGAAAGCATCGTGAGGAAACCGGCATGTCCTTGAAGCAAAATTTCGAAGACATGTGACATCCACAAACCTGCACTCCCTCTCCTAGAGAAAAGGCTTGAGTCCCAGCAGTGGGAACATTATAAGGCCGACTATGCTATGAATAATCATATAGACTTCACCAACATTTAACTACACGTGTTATTTGAGACTTTAGATTTCACACATTCCTCTTCTCTAGCTTACTACACACAATTATCTTCAATTCTTTTAATCTCTCCTTTCGCAGTTCTGTTGAAAGATTTTTTTTTTAAAAAAGAATTTAGTACTTCTATAATAATATCTATTATGTATTATCTTTTTTCTTTTTTTTTGTGTGTTCTTACATAAATAGTATTTTTTTTTTATATCAATTTAACTTATTACCAGAGGTCGGAGTAGGTAGATTGACTTTATATACTTGCGTAAGATATTATACTAAGGACATGCCATTTTATCCATAATGTGCGGGAAGTACCGGAAAAAGTTCCAGAATTGGAATTGTGGAATAAAATAAAATAAAAAACATACAGATAGGCTAACAAAATTGTTTATTATATGAATTATTGATTGATTCAATGAACAATTATTTTTAATTTGTATAAAATAAAATACTGATTTATTTCACAATTAGCTAACACTGGCAGCGTAGATTGATATCAATAATACGTTTTTCACCATAAACACAAATTCGTGCTAATTTCAAAATTCCGGAACAAATATCACAATAAATATGAAGTTCCGGTATTTTGGAGGCATATCCATATTATCCTCTACGTTTGACGTCAACGACTTTAAATCAATCTACCTACTCCGACCTCTGCTTATTACATACACAGCTATAAACTATAATTAACTATAATATAGCGTGGCAATGCCGCCAGCCTTTTGGGCATATTACCAGTCGACAGCGATGTGGAAGAGTTTTTTGACGCCATATTTTAGTTTGATTTTAGTTAGTTGTAATTAGCGTAGGGTTTTATTATTATTTCTTTTTTAATTTACTGTAATAATAGTAAAATAAATAAATAAACAATCTCAAAAACGTGTCGCATAGTTCAAAGTATTCCTCGGAATGTATTTCAGCTCACTGCACATTTTCCAGTTCTTCCACTGCTTATTTAGCCTCTATAACTTGAAGCAAGACTGCAGTTTTTGCGCTCTTAAGAACGCTCTCAAATTCTCGAGTTCTGCAGCTATGTGGAAGTAATGAAGGAGTATTTCTAAGGCTTTTCATTCCATGCTGCACTTCGCCATTTATTGTTTTAGACTTGGCAGTGTGCTTTTGTCAAGCTTCGTCGTATAGCTTTAAATTGAAATAAAGATTTACTGTGTAATTATGTAATGCAATGTAGACATATATATAGGTTAATTATTAATTGTAGGGCAATTAATAATAAACCATTACATCATTAATTGTAGGGCGCCACGTGCAATGGTCCGCATAGGACTAAGTGCAGAAACCATACTCAGACATAGGATATATTATGGTCGTTTCCAGGGTCAAAATAATTACTTTTTTTTTAGTCCGTATTTAAGATTACACGTATTTTTTTTTCTTTTTTCGATTAAACAAAAAATAACAAAGATATAGCCCATTAAAGGTACGTGTGACGTTAGTGGGCGTTGCGTATAAACTACCCACAGGTCATTGAACTCGATCAGCTGGCGTTTTCTTTAAAAAATTAATTTCGTACATGCGTAAATTAATACGAGTTTTGAAAAAAAAGTACTTTATTTTTTATTTTTATCTTTACAAATCGATAGTGTTTCATGTACCGGATCGATCCTCAACGCGATTAAAACGACTTAAATTTAACGGTGTATAATTTAAACACTAGAAAATTACCTTACCAGTAAATGCACTTATGCGATGTTTTTTTAAGAAATTAGTTTTGAGAAAACATTTTAATATGGCACTTTTTACAAACGAATGCTTGACTGCGATCCTGCTTAATAGTAAAGTGTGATGCAATCGTTGATGGTGCATCGTTCTAGTTTATTAAGTTCATATTCACTGTAGCGTTGAAGACTCCTAAATTATAATTCCCATATTATTTGCCTACAATTAGAATGTTATTCTAATTGTAGGCAAATAATATGGGAATCGACTAACTACACTAGTAGCAATCGGTATTAGTATCTACGAACACACACATTGTCATACTAGAGACGAATGAATCAAGATTTATCATGAATTTGTTGTAATAGCTAATTTTTATTCCTAAAATAATTCTTGATTATTGAAATAACCGGAATGGATTCAGTAGCCGATTTTGAACATACTTCGAACATATGTTACGTGTTGTTTAAATTAATTTTATTTAAATATTTATTTTTGATTAAATTTAAAACACAAACAAATAATTTGATTAAAATTTAATCTAATGTAACGTTTAACAAAACTGTGATAGTTAAACTATCAAAAATTAAATAACAACAATTAACCAAATGCCCTCACTTACATCGTCTAATACATTTTGTAAGCACGTGCGTTAAATAAGTCACGTTCCTAAAATTTTCACGAAAAGCGAAAATGTTCAGTGAAAATAGAATTAATTAGATTAATATCACTCTTGTAAGCGCTTACTTAGTTACTCATACGCGTAAGTTTTCACTTCAGTTAGGTACATGTTGAATTTGCTTACAGTATCTACGTGACGCGATAAACGTAGATGTACGGTTCGCAGAAAAAGTGATTTAATATTTCATTACCTAGTATCGAATCCTTTTGTATGTCTTTTAGTTTTTAGGATTTCAAAAGGAAAAACAAAAAAAAACTAACTCAATTCAAAAGGAAAGACAAAGCGATCATGTAAGGGTTCCCCTTATATGATCACCTTGTCCGTCTGTCTGTCAAGAACCTTTATCTCGGGAACGCGTTTTGAATTGAAATCAAAATCATATACTTAAGTTTGCGGTCCTTTGAAGCTGTGAAAAAATCTCTCTAAGTTAACGAAAAAAAGATATGGCCTTTCATGTTGTAAAAAATATAGATACATTTCGACACTCTCAAGGAAATCGAAATTCATAAACCTATGTATCTTTTTTTCGCTAACTCAGAAAGTTTTTACATGACCTTGCTTCATGTCAAACAAGATTAGGTCACTTTCCATTGACAACACAAGTGTCGGAAAAAATCTGAAAACTGTTAATTTGTAGTCGTCACAAAAAATAACTTTCTTTAGCGATTTAGTAAAACATTCGTAACTCAGTTAGGGAATTGAACTGTTTTCATAGTTAGGTAAGTTTGTACTGAACCTTCGGTACATGAGTCAAGACTCGTACTTGCCCATTAATTTTTATAATTCATACGTAGGCCGAACAGTCTCCAAACTTAACACATTACAATCACACTAATATTGTAAGGGCAACAGTTTGTGAATGTGTGTGTACGTGTGCGTGTGTACGTTTGTTACTTCCTAACGCACGAACGGCAGAATGGTTTTGAACTTTTAACACACGGGTAAACTACAAAGCGATTTGGGACATATTTATTATACGTACAGCTAAGGAATGGAATCTGATTCCTGATAGCTATAATTTAGGGGTCTTGATGCCAAGAGTGAATACTTTTCTTATAGGCAACTGTGCTCCATCGTTGGCCACATCATCGCTTACCATCAGGTGAGATGGTGGTCAAACGTGAGCCTATCAATAATAAAAAATAATAAATTATATAGTTTTCTACTTTCATGCGATTCGAACTCTGAACAATATGCTCGTATTGTAATTTTAAAGGTGTTTCAACGCTAACATTTTGAATAACGGCTAAAGCCCTGTACCTCAGGATTATGATACTAACTTGACCAAATAAATCTAAAATGAGACTATAACAATACATTTCCAGACGCTTTTCATTTAACAAAATCCAGCACAATAAACAGGTGACGGTTTAATAACTTTAAATTAATATGAAAACCCTCATAAACCTTTTTGTCTAACGCTACCAGCGCGTGTTAAAGCCATTTATTTGCGTATTTGATGGCAGAACATATTTTCAATTTAAGCTGGGATCTAATTAAATCGCAAAAGGAGGCTGTTTTCGACTTGTATAACTTTGTCGTACGTGTGGCAACATATGATGAGACCAGTAAAACCTGACATCCCCCTAACCCCTTCTACCTTCGGTACTAAGATACTAAAGGGGTATATTCATCAACAACCAGAGGTCACCCCAGCTGGCCTTATTACGATTTGGTGGGAATACAAACGATCCCACTTAAAAGTTTTATGGGTTCCGTATAAATTCCATTAACGTTTTACGGTTTTACATTTTAAACAGATGTTTTGAAGAAAATTCGCGATGCTATCACGTATTGTACTGGTACAGATGTTACTTTCACATAAGATGGGACTTGCAAGAATTTTGTCTTGTTGGAAACTCAAACGAAAGCACTTATGAAGAATCACTTTTTTTGAGGTGAAAGAAAGAAAGATAGAACGTAAAAACGATTTTTTATAATTATAAAAATATATAAGTAAAGTTCATTTATTTTTTGTGTAGCTTAGGCGTCTCACATAAGTTTCGGTCCATGGGAAGTGTCTGACACTTATGATACTACTTTAGAATAATATTATACAAAACATGTTATATAAAAATCAGCCATAAAAATTGTTGTAACTCTCATTTTTAGTTCCCTTTCGGACCTAATACCTGCCCAAGGGCCCCAAAGGAGAGCTCCACAAGCACACAGGTATTCAAAGCACATGAGACTCTACTGAGAACCTAAGGTTTCATCCATGTGAAAATAAATTATGTAAAGTCGCTCTGGAATCTTATCCTATTCATGTATAAGCTTGTCAATGCTACATATTTTAGGCTCTTTGATAAAATCATCAAGTTTATCATCTCTGGTAGAATACCAATTTACTATTTTCCTTTATTTATTATTGGCACATCAACAACAGTACTACATACAAGATGATTATGGAAAACAATATTTAAATCTGGACACTTTTTTTATGGTGGGAAAAAAACATCCTATGACAACCCCCGCTCTTGGGCGGAGCCCGGAGCGGGGGATAGTGTCAGACTCTTACTGACTAAAAGACCCACCCCGTTCCTTCTAGCCTTCATACCGGGGCTCGAGCTGTCTTTCGAAACTAACCCTGGCCCCAGTAGGCTTCGACCCAGCTGGGTCCCTGCTTTTGTAAATCTGGACACTGGTATGTATATCTATTACAGGTTACACACAGCTTATTAGGTACAACGTGAGATAAAAAATTGTACCACAAAATGAAATACAAAAAAAAACTCACACAAATTATTGTAGTATTATAAATTAACAGAAAGTAGATTAAAATATATAAATAGATCTTTGTCTATAAAGCTTTATCAAAAAATCTTACGGTTGTTGTTTTTAATATCCCCCCGCAAATGTCCATTTCATACAAGTTTTATTACTAGCTTTTGCACACGGCTTCGCTCGCGTTAAATTCGGGATAACATGGTTCCCCTTTCTGTGGGGGGTTAGTGAACTCCCCTTAATGAACTCCACTGCGGGTGACGTAACCTACGACAAACTTATTATTTGCGGTTGGTGCAGTAATCGGGTCTAGGGATCGAACCCCAAAATTAAGTTTGTTTTTTTATTGCATACACTTTTCCGGGATAAAAAGTACCCAGTGTGGTGCCCAGGATATTAAAGAATAATAATACCAAGTTTCATCGTAATCGAATCGGTAGTTTTTGCGTGATGCCTGAACAAACAGACAGACAGACAAAATTTTTTAAATCACATTTTTGGGTTCGGTGTCGGTCTAGTAACACCCCTGCCATTTATTTTTTTGATACTTTCAATGTACAGAATTTTCGCTTCTACAGATTTATTATAAGTATAGATAATGCGGGGAATACACACTCGGGACGTGTTTTTTATCATTATAAACACCCATAAAGATCTAAGACCACACAAAATGCATTTAAGTTATTGTAAACTAATCTAAGTCAACACACAAAACTGGCTTACACCTTAAATTTAACGGCCTATAATGTTCTCATAGCTAAGATGTGCAGGTCCCCTCTCTCTTTCACAGAGGACGTAATCCAACACACCCAGTGCGGTTTGATACATGTTATACTTCTCTGAATTTTTAGTTCTCACGATCTTGACACCTTAACATCACAAAATCAACACTACATCGCTCCCAAGACTCAACGCATACGCACTTGCTAACCAGGGGCGTAGCTACCAGTATGTCAATACCACGGGGCCTCTGGTACAGGGCCCCAACACCGATGTGTGTAATAATTCTTTTTTTTTTTAATTTATATAAATTAGTGCTTGACTGCGATTCCACCTGATGGTAAGCAGTGATGCAATCATTGATGGTGAGGCGCACTAGTTTATTAAGAGCCTATTCACTCTTGCCTTAAAGACACCTAAATTATAATCAGACGGCAAGACCGCAGCAGGCAAATTGTTTCAGTCCCTCGATATACGTGGTATAAACGACGAGCCAAAACGCTTGGTCCGGACCGTAGAGGTTTCAACAACATTAGGGTGTATACTCGCCGTTCGTCGGTTTGTCCGATGGTAGAAGTGAGATGGTGGAATTAAGTCATGTAATTCGAAAAAAAAGCTCTCAACAATTTTTAATACAAAAATTCGCAAGTACCAGTTTTGAGTGTCCATGGAGTTTCTTGCACGTTCTTCTCCATAGAGACCTACTCTTTGGAACGTGCAATTTAGCTTCACTTTTCTTGGACTGACCGACATTTGACTATTCAAAAGTGCCTGTAAATGGTCTATTTGAAATAAATGCTTTGATTTGATTTGATTTGATTTGCTCAATAAGTGGTGTGTTGAAGTTTGATAGGTAGTCGCTCCAAACCGGGTATTCAGCCGCATTCCAGTAGACTGGAAGCCGACCCCAAGTGAGTTGGGAAATTGCTAGGGAGATGGTCAACCATTTTTGATATGGGTCCCCAATGGAACTTAGCTACGCCCCTGTTCCTAACGCTGATTCTTCAGAAAAGAATTTTTGTAACAATAATGTTTACCTAGATGGACCAGTCATTGTCATGTGTCACTGACGAGACTTTTATTTTGTAAACAAGCATAGTTGTTGTTCTCTTAGCTGGCTCTTCAATCGACAGTCAAAGATTTGTTACCGGTAGAAATGGACGGAAAGATTTTATCCGCCATATTGTTTTTAGTGCTGTCTCCTATTTTCATTGTGAGTAAATGAGATTTTTTTTTACGTCAGTTCTGTCAGTTGCATTTTTGCTTGTCATATACTGGTTTTAGTGTTTTTTTAGAAACGGTTTTCTTCATTTTATTGACATAACAGTTCAGGTACAGGTTTAGATCCTGCTGGGCCCCTACGGTTTTGCTGCAGGTCCGTAACGATACTTCAAGAGTGCGAGTGGAACACTACGCGCCGACGACGACTTGGGCTTGGTTACCAGACGGTCGGACGGTGAGCTACCCATTGCTCCCCGTTAGCAAGCCCATGATTAACCATACACGAGGAGACCTCTTTGTGTTTCAAAAAACCTTTAATTGCACTAGTAGAAGTGGCAGCAGCAACCAATTACTCTTTGAAACTTCAACGGCTTCAAAATCATGTATTTGAGTGTCATTATATCTCTTTACAGTCAGCATGGTCAAACAGAGAAGAGAGAAGAGACACCCGCGCTATAGATCGAGTCCCGCGTAGATCGGTCCACTACCACACGAAGAGACATATGCTACCGGAGCCCGACGCTAAGAGACGATCGATCACTACTCCGCGAGCTAGAGAGACCAGGAAAAAGGTACGATGTTGTTATTGAAAAAACCGGCATGTCCTAGAACCAAAAATTCGAAACTGGGCCACACGTGGTGGATTACGGCCCATTCCCTATCCCAGAGAGGAAGCCTGAGTCCCAGCAGTGGAAACATTAAAAAGCTTGATGATGATGATGATGTTATTCAAGCTAAATTCTGACACTCCCTATTGCTAAACTCTAGAGTGGGAAAAGTCATTCAATGATTTTCCAACTCAAGAAAAAAAAAGTTGAATCGAAATTGAAAGTTGAATGCAGTTATTTTTCGACAGTTAGAGCTTAAAAGGTAGGACATGTATGTAATAGTGTGGGAATGTTACCGGCAAACAAGTTCTCCCTACACGCGCGCAGCCCCGAGTGGTTCCAATTTCTAGATGGTCACGAAGGTTAAGGTAGGAGTTCCGCTTCGTTCCCGCCTTAGCCTTCTAACTTAACCTGTCCCTAGGGTTTCCTAAAATTCCGAGATCGCTTCGCTCGCTCTTGGACTATTTGGCTTTGACCTAGGCGAAACTAGTTCATCCTAAAATCGGATTTCTCCGGTTTTATAAGCACTTAATCAAAATTGTACCTGATTCTATTTCAAATATTATTTGTTTAATGTGCTCACCCACCAAAACTAGTCTTGCCTTACAGTTTAAATCGTGTCCAATCTCCAATATCCCATATCTATCAATAAACTATACTTACACAATTACAAACTAAGTCGAACCTATTTACATCACACCTTGCTTGCGTCAAGAACTCATTAGTTTCTTTGTCAGCATGGTGAAATTAGGTCAGTATGGAAACACTTGCCTAAACAAGACACACTTAACGTTAATGTTTCAATACACCTTTAAATTTTTTTTTAAGTAATTTATCTACCATTAAGATAAACTTATTGTTTTTTAAAGTGGTACCAAATGCAATTTAGGTTACTTTCACTGTACAACTTAAGTTTGCAACTTAATTATTTAATTGGAGTATAAAAGGGTACGCATTATAACAGTTACATGGTGTATATCAACATCATAATTTCAGTCGAAATAAGTCCACAGATGGACAAAGACGACATTGAGCGTTGGTATACTGTTCGATACTTTACCTATAGCATCCAGTATTGGTATTCCTACGGACCTTACCGACTGGTCTCTCATAATGTGGACCGATGACGGTGGATCAATGAGAGATCAACCAACGCTAAGTCTTCAAATACGCAACCGTCATTCCAAAACCTTTCGACTACATCATGTTCTTTTTTTGAGGTTGGATATAATCGAATAACTCTTCTTGTTCTGAATAGAGCAAGAAGGAGTGTTTTACTGACTATAACCCACCTGTATGTCTTTAGATTTTTTGCGGTCAGGGCTACGATAACTTTTTGGCCCAATTTCGTAGCTAGTCTTTAAATGTTAACCGCGAATATCTCATGTTACGGCCCGTTCACGACCTTACCGCTGTGAGCGGTAGCTATACACGGGGCGGCGAGCGGTAAGAACAAAAGTATGAAAGCGAGCGGTAAGAACAGCACGAAATGCCGCTCATAGCGCCCGGCCTACTTACCGATGCTGCCTCGCTAGCCACTAAGACAGAAGTCGTGATCAGGCCGTAAAGCCCACTAAAACATCTCAATCAAATCAAGTTTCTTTCCAGCCATCAGGACACCTGACACCCCTAGAAGAAGATGACATCGACAACGATGAAGTAATCTCCGTAGCCATTGGTCCTCCTCCAATCCGACCGAAATACGACAAGGTCCACTGGAAGCATCCTCCCAAAACTGCTACCCAGAACGTATCCAACGTTACTGCTACTAACTTTGTCAAAGATGTCTTTGTAGAACTTGGCAGAGAATTCTTGACAAGACAAGTGAGCGAGGATTTTATATTTGGTCAATATATAGGAAATGCAATGAAAAATTTGACAGCAGAAACTAAACTCAAAATGCAACATGAAGTTCTAGAATTAATACTTAAATATCAGAAGATTAACAAAGAAGAAGTGGTCAAACCAGATGAGAAGAGTACCACCGCATTGCCTACACAGAAAGATAATAAAATTGAGAGCAAAAAGTTCGTTTCAGCTACTAATGAGACGGAGGATACTTGGCCTGACTTCTCGAATCTGGCTAAGATTGTTGGTTAATACAAAACTATTTTTTTATTTGTTAATCTACTCTTTTTGTTATTTTATTACACTGTTTTTATTGTATTGCGTGTTTTATTTGATACTATGAATATATGATGAATGTAGTACATCTTAAATAGTCAGCCGATTGCGATGGAACAAAGCCTAAGTAATATATCAAGTTACACACAATTTTATTTATTTGCATCGATTTCATACATTTTACGTGATGTGCACACAACTAAAAACTTCTACAGATTTATTATAATGTATAGAAGAAAATAGATTTGGATAGCTGTCAGTCTCAAAATTTTTCGCTTTTATAACCATAAAATTATATAAAGATACTCTCTAGAGTTTTCTAGATAAGCCCTCATAGTTTTTAGAGGTCTGTATTATGTGCTGTCCATCCCCTTGTTTGTCAGCGGGCTGTATCTCATAAAGCGTAATAACTAAATAGTTTTTTTTTTATTTATATAAAATAACTGTGCTTGACTTTAATCCTACCTGAGTACCTGATGATAAGTAGTGATGCAATCGTTCGTTGATGGTGAGGAGCACTTTATTAAGAGCCTATTCACAGCCTATTAGCCTAGTTTTTTTTTGTATTAATTTCTCCACGCGATTAGAACATATAAATATAATAGTTCGAAACCAATTATCGGACCAGACAGAACACACGTCTGGCTGGAGGGCCCTGCTTGCGGGGCATTACACTCTGTCCCGAATACCTCTATGAACTTAAAGACTCAAACTGTAGCTATCGGAAAACACAGATTCCGGCACGGAATTCAACTTCTTAGCTGTACGCACAACGATTTTTTTAAGTGAGAATTTTTAATGCGCCTGAAACAAAAAAAAAATTTTACGGGACCCTTAGTATTCAAGGCAAAATAGTTACATGAAGTCTCATTTATTATTATAATCCTGGCTGGCTGACAAAAGTTAGGGGTCGAAAATTTCGTGTATTCGCAAACTGTCCTTATATATAACCGCAGTGTTTGACTTGAACCCAGAGAACTCGAGGGACCAGACTCAAATCCGGGATTAAAGAAGCAAGGTAGATAACTACTAAGGGCACTTATGATTGCTATTCTGTTAAATGGAAGGAAGAACAGGTAATGGTGGTGGCTAAAAAAATACAACCGACTTCAATCGAGAAAAAAACACTAGTCACATTTGGAACATTTACTTCCAAAATTCAAAGTTTTTTTGCTTTTTTTTACATATTGAAGTCAAAAATGTAAATAAAAAATGGATAGGTTGCGTATTTTAGACTGACTATTTATTTAAGAAGAATTCCTTATTTACATTCGGCCATTTGCATCAATCATTCAACACAGAGCGCCATTCGATTCATGTACCTACCGACAAGTTTAAAATAACGAATCATATCTTTAATCTCTCGTTAAAATGTGTTTACCATTATCTAATAGTCTAGTCGCAGGTAGATTGTATTTTGATTGCACTTTGGACTGGGTGAAATAGGTTAGGTTGGGTTAGAACTGTGACCAACCACGCTACGTCCAAGTTGTTTCGTCCATTTGGGATTTCGTCCTTTCGGATATTTGAACATCGGTATTTTATGTTTCGATATAACGACTATTGGCATTTAAAACTTTCGGTATTTTGAATTTCGGTGTTTTGGACGTCGGTATTTCAATCATAAGTATTATGAACTTTCGGGATTTTGATACGTACCCTAATATTATTACGTACCTACTGAGTTATAAAATTAGAAGCTAATAAAATTATTATTTGTTACCATATAAGTTTACTGCTTGAATGCATGTTACAAAAGATGGCAAAAAATAACCACGAGTTATATTTAGAGTGGCTTCCATAGAACATAACTAGTGGCTAAGATAGGTAAGATTATATTCCGAGTCAGACGCGCGTCGATTGTGGCTGACTTAGTAATTTAGAAAGCAATTTAGATATTTAGAGGTGAATAATGCTAATAAAAAGAAGTCTGTTTAATTAGTACCTATATAAATATACATCACTATTTTTAATAAGTACAAATACTCAAAGGGTTTATTATAAAAGGTCTTATTATTATTTAAGTAAAGTCTCAAAAAATAATATTCACAAACAGCAAAGTTATTAGCATATGTTTATATCCCAAAAAGTCAATAAATTCATGGAAATATTGTAAGATATTGATTATTTATGAACAAATGACGATCAAAGTGGAAAAACACTGTAGTATTTTTAGTACCAATTGTTAGGATTGATTGATTCAATTTCGAATTTACCAATTATGAAAAGTTTCGTGGCCAATTTTTAGGTATCGTTTTTTTTTTTTTTACTTTTGTAGATATGATCAGTATCGGGTATACAGCAATTTTTTTTTGTACTAATTATAAAATACCCCTATTTTTTATAATTAGTACAAATAAAAAAAAATGCTGTTATGTATATTTTTGTATACTGTATATCTATTTACTAACTTTCGTCTTTATAATACGTAGGTATTAGTTTGATCATTTTCGATTTTTGATGCTGACATAGTATCTCCATAAATATTGCTACGGTTACATAGTACCCATCTTAAATTTTCCCTATCATCTTTTATCTTCCATTCATATTTCTACTAACGTCCTTTTTCTTAAACCCTCGAGCTCACCTTGCTCGCCGCTAGTGTGTACCAATGAAAGTACACCTAACTAGTGTAATCGCATTAGTCCTAATAGGATTATGGCTAGCGACTAGTGAACGAAACGTTCTATAGCCGCCATTTTGATTCTATACTCGGATTCCATTATTTTGTTTCGAGTTGCTTTGTTTTGGGATTTGGCTGAAACCAGCTTGTGGTCGGTGGTCGTATTTCCAAGAGATTTTCTCAGTCTGTTGTATATTTTTAAATGCTTGATTAGGTTTTGGTACTCGTAATTAAGGACTGTGACAAAAGAATTTAAAAAGTTTTTGAGTCTTGTAAATGAACCGAATATACATACTACACTCATACGAGCTTGGCTTCATCATAATTTATGTTTTTTTTTTTGGTTGATTTTACGCAACATCTCTCATACGAACCTGACTTCACCATACTCGTAACTGATAGGTTCGTTTATTGATGTCGGTAAAATACTGCAATTAATTCCCATATTAGACATAGTGCTAATCTGTTTATTTCTGGTTTAAGAATTTATTGTGAATGTTCTTTTCGTCAAGTCCTTGAGTTCCTTAGCAGTTCTTCGTTGCGTTACGTGTAGCGCAATGAAGAACTGCTGAATGAAGAACTGCAGAACTGACAAATGCTTGCACTAACTGGACAGGTCCACTTAGAACTGTGTGGTTGTTTCTTCAAAAGCCCATCTCAGACTTCAATCTGCATGGTTCTTATATGATTTCACCATTACATGTTTGCTGTATGGACTTTAAAAGAGACTTTGACCCCTGAGTTTGTTTCGGTGTTTTTTCTCAGGGTAATCAGCAAGGAAATACCGGCCTCATCCAGTTTAAATTGACGAAAAAATTGACGAGTTAAAGTGTTTTTAAAAAACCTATTTGCAAAATAAATGTCATTTATCTCTAGTTTTGTCTTTTGTTCTCTTGGATTATAAAAATGGAGGAATGGAGTCGGGAAGTCATCAAATAACTCCTCGCGCTCTGGACGGAGCGAGATGACGTGCCAGATTTACTATCAGGACCCACCTGTGTTCCTTCAGTTGTCTTTTGTTTTCAGGGTATCTCTTTCAAATATTCCCGAAGCCTATAGAGAGTAAATTCTAAATTTAAGTTTTGTGCTTTTTTATAGTGGGAAAGTCATCAACAACCCCCGCTCTTGGGTGAAGCGGCAGATAGTGTCAGACTCTTACTGACTAAAAACCCACCCCGTTCTTTCAAGCCTTCATACCAGGACTCAAGCTGCCTTTCGAAACCCTGGTCCTGGTAGGCGTCGACCCAGCTGGGCCCCTACTGTTGCTCCTTGAGGCGCGCGGGAACAGTGCGAGCCGTCGAGTTAGTCTATTTAGCTAGTATCCGCTGAGATTGTCGCATTATGAGCAAGTTTTAACTATGAGGATCACTAAAACCTATACTAAAAAGCAACCTTTCATATCATATCATGTATAATATACATATGAATGTGCCTATTTTTTGTGTCACAAAAGCAAATGAGTTATTTAACCGACATACTATCGAACTAATGAGTTACATCGCACCAGCATCGATGGAATAAAACATCGTAAGTACCATCACACACTTCCGCCTGACCACCGCTAAGTTTATTTTTGCTTACCGCTGAATCGACACACCGTAATAAAAATCGAATCATCAAGCTTCGCAGTCAAGAAGGGAACCCTAAAATGCTCTAAAATCGCATAGGGGTTGCGACAGACCACAAAAGAGATAGCGGGACGACTTAGATGTCTTTCTTAGGAATTGGTAAGAAGTAACTCAGAACTGAACACAATGGAAGAAATTGAACGAGGCCTTTAGTACCCCACGGTGGGACAGTATGGGCTAGATATAATGGGTTCCCTACTTGACTGCGAAACTTGATGATTTTACGTGCCCACCTCTCTATCAGCATACGGCAGACATGTCCATTAAACTCTGTCCTACTTAAGCTGGCAGCCTTTTAATAAAGTAAATATTCCAATTGATGTTATCTTCAAAGTAAATTTTCTTTATACTTTTTATTGGGCAGGATACTAACCCCACTGGCCTTGACCATCCCTAATGGGCACAAAGCCAAAAGGATGTCCAACTGCCCAAGCTACGGAAGAAAGCAAATCTAGTGGGTGTATTAAGTATAATATTCTATTATTTATATTGTTGGAACCATTATGAGGTCCTTGTAAGAATTAATCTGATAAGTGTGGAGTGTCTTTCAATTGAAGCAAAGCAATGGATAGGGCTATGCTCCGTGTTTCCTTGAGCGATCGCATCAGAAATGAAAAAATCCGCAGGAAAACAAGGTCGCCGACATAGTTCGATGAGTTGCCTAAATAAAGTGGCAGTGGGCAGGGCACATTGCTCTTAGAACCGATGATCAATGAGGCCGAAAGGTTCTAGAGTGGCGACCGCGTGCCAGAAGACGCAGCGTTGGAAGGCCTCCCACAAGGTGGACCGATGACCTGATGAGAGTGGAACCGTTCGTTATGGCGACGCTTGGGGGAGGCCTATGTCCAACAGTGGACGTCTTTTGGCTGAAATGATGATGTGTGTTTTTATTTTGAGGTTGACAATCATCCGATTACCTACTTCTCACGCTCTAGAGTGAAGTGGGAAGCTCTGTCAGACTTTTATTGACTAAAACCACTCCTGTATCCTTCAATACCCTTTGCATTGTAGGACCAGGATTTCTTTTCCAGAAAAACTTCGTGGTTAAAAAGGTAGAACAAACTAACTAGATATTTAACTTAAGTACCTTGGTCAAAAAACTAGTCTTCCAAGCATGGAAAGATAAAATAAATTGTTCGAAACATTACAGTTATAAATGTTACAAAAGTAAGAGAATAATAAAGAAGTTTCGTCGTATCTGTAAGGCTTCTTCATGAGGGCAAAGCTGCTAACAGAAGCTAGTTATACATAAAACTACAACATTTAAATATAGCATAGTTTAATGAGTCTCATAATGTTCCCACTGCTGGAACTCAGACCTCCTCTCTAGAAGAGGGAATGGGCCGTAATTCCACGCAGGCCCATTGCAGATTGGTAGGTGTCACATGCCATCGATTTTTTTTATTCTAGGACGTGTTGGTTTCCTCACGATCTTTTCCTTCACCGTATTGAGAGCGGTTGTGACGAAATAAGTTACACGAAGTAAAGCACCTGCCTGGATTAAGTCGAGGCTGTTCCCACAGGACCACCTCTACTTATACTAACATTTATGGTATTAACTAGCTGACCCGGTGAACTTCGTACCACCTAACAGTCAATGAATGTAGTATATCTTTTGATACAGTCAACCGATTGCGATGAAACAAAGCCTAAGTAAAATAAGTTACATACAATATTTAATGTGTAAAAGTTATCTGCATCGATTTCGCACATTTATTTACTAGTACTACTACTACAGATTTAATATATGTATTTCTTTTCAGTAGTATTCAGCAACTAACCGCTGCAAGCATACGGACGCTTCACGAAGTTGTGATGGAGTGAGAGAGATCCGGCTCGAAGGACCACTTTTACGTGTGACTCAGAGTTAGCTAGTTACTTTCAGCTAAGTTGATGAAAACTACAAACTTCACGATAATCTGTACGTCTACACTAACATTATAATGATGTATTTGTAAGAAGTAATCTCTGAAAGTACTGGTCCGATTACTAAAATTTTTTTGCCGTGGAAACCTGCTTTATGCATGAGTGACATTGGCTATACTTTGATGCGCGGGTGAAGCCGCGGCCAAAAGCTAATTCGTATATTCGTAAAAGTAAGTGTTACTTTTACGAATATATTTAACTAGCTAGTTCAGTTAGATGCTTATCCGCGTAATAGCGCTACAGCAGCTGTTGGTCAACTAAAATTATTATATTAACAAGTATTAAAGTAAATAAAACGAGAAGCGAAAAGTAGGTTGCGGCGTTCGCGAATTGACTGTAAGTGAACTTTATAAAAAAAAAAATGTCTGAATTATTTAAAATATATATTAAGAATAACTGAAAAAACAGGGAGTCTGAAAAACAGTTGACGAAATACATTTCTCCCAAAGTTACGTGAAGGCATTTCGGCAGCTACAAGTATCTCTTATGACACTCTTACAACAGTTACACAGCAAAAAGTTATTAGAGAAACAATCAAAAACACAATCCTCACGTCTTAACAATTACATCTAAGCGAACACAGGCACACTAAATCCTGAAGATCTCGACAGATGTTTACATAATTACCGCTCCTAACATTTATGCAGGTAGACCCGAGTAGAGTGCTCTAACTAATGGCCCGACGTACTGCCCTGTTATTTTAAATTGCTCAACTCCCCGAGACAGTCGCGAAAATTGCTCCAAAAGCGAAAATTCTATCTACTGTCCTCGAAACTCAAATAGTAGCAACTCAAAAAATTCGAAATTTAGTTTAGTTTTGCATCGTTTGTCTTTTCTGTATGGGCTTTTCTAGAACTTATAACTTTGTTGGAACATTTAATCATAATTCATATTATTAACTAGCTGTCACTCTTTTTTTTGAGTTGAAAGGCATGAAATAACTTTCCCCATTCTATACACTCTTTATCAAAATTCCTACAGCGAAAACGCCAATTAGGTTATCCTGATCATTCCAAACTTATTCATTTCAATTAATTTATGTTAATAAGAATAATATGCCAAATGTATGAAAATCAACAGTTACCAGCAAAAATGTTTTCACTTTATTAATTTCTGATTTTCTGCATACCCCTTGAAAAAAGTCGTGAGTAAATTATGAAAATCAATAATAACAATTTATTTGATAAAGTAATGAAGTTCTTAAAATACACCAAGTAAAAGTTCAAGTCAAAAGAATGTGGATATAAATAATTTTATTTCAGATAATAGTACCCATGTGGTGAAATTCGAAGACACATGACATTCACACTGGGCCCGCGTGGTGGATTACGGCCCTTTCCCTCTTCTAGAGAGGAGGCCTTAGTCCCAGCAGTGGGAACATTAAAAAGGCTGATGATGATGATGACCCATGTGATATCATGTTTTTCGAAACTCACATAAATTGAGTTACAGTAGTTTTAGCTTCCAAACTGAAGTTTAGTTCCTTGTTTAAAAATGTGGCGCTTAATTTTCGGGGCTGATGAATTTTTCGCGCCAACGGACACCCGAGTCGCTTTGTGTGGTAAAGATATGAACATTGGAATTAAAATAATTCAGATGCTTTCCTTTTGGGTGCTTTTCGAGTTATATTGCAGCTGAATTTTATGGTGCAACAATTATTTCTGTCTGTAATTTGTACCTTTTGATAAATCGTTTATGAAGTATGTTATTTTTTTTTAGATCGGCTGAAAAGCCTACTTAGCCCCATCGACCATTTTGACCGCAAAAACTTTACTTCCGTTTGAACAGTAAATACATTATCTTTAATTAATTAAAGATAAATATATAACTAAATATATGTATATAATGATTGGGCACGCCACAATCATGGCGGTAAGTCCCCTCTTTGAGGCGTGGCTGGAAAGACCTCACGGCGTCCTTACCTTTCGCATGACGCAGGTCCTCACCGGACATGGTTCGTTCGGGAGTTTCCTGCACCGAATTCATGCTGAAGTGACGCCCGGGTGTCGCCACTGTGCGGAACGCCCGGAGGACACGGTGGAGCACACAGTCGAGGTGTGCCCTGCTTGGGCGGAGCATCGCCGTGCCCTCGTGGGGGCGATCGGCGGCGGAGACCTCTCGCGCCGGGCCTTGGTTGAGGCCATGGTCCGGAGCGAGGAGGAGTGGCAAGCGGTCGCCGACTTCTGCGAAGCAGTAATGCTCGCAAAGGAGGAGGCCGAACGCATCAGGCAACGGCGTTATCGCCGCCGCCGCCGCAACCGGGATTCTGATCCCGATTTCCGGCCACCGTAGGCGCGGGCTTGCGGACAGTGAGCAATGGGTAGCTCACTGTCCGGCCGTCCGGTAACTTTCCGGACCAAGCCCAAGTCGTCGACGGCGCGCACTGTTCCCGCGCGCCTCAAGGAGTTGTCAGCAACAGCAGGGACCCAGCCGGGTCGAAACCTACTGGGGCCAGGGTTATCCGAAAGGGCGCTCAAGCCCCGGTATGAAGGCTAGAAGGAACGGGGTGGGTCTTTTAGTCAGTAAGAGTCTGACACTATCTCCCGCTCCGCCCAAGAGCGGGGGATGTCAATGCATGATTTTTTCCCACCATAAAAAAAAAAAAAAATGTATATAATGATGAGTATGAATAGGTATGTACAAAGATTGGCTACCGTGATCAAAATTCGGTCGGGAGGATTATTACGTAGGTACGGTGAACCAAAACACCTCCTCCGAAAGCTTGACAAATCACCGACCCTTTCACTTCATGAATCAGCCTTTTTGATTCATTAATTGATGAAGGACCAACCCAAAGGTGCTGGTCTCCTGGTAACATACAAATATCATTCAGACAAAGGAATCCAACTAATCCATTAAACTCACTAGTTCAGAACTCCGGTTCCACTTCCTCTGAAATACAAATATAAGGATAATAATGTCTGCAAAGTTTTGGAAGCGTAACCCAAAAGTCTGATAAATAAATAATGAAGAGAAAGTAGGGAAGTTTAAGGGTGAAGACAAACAGATAGTGTGGGGATAAAACTCAAACTCGGAGTCAAACAGGACAATGTTGGACCTTCTCATTGATTTGGACCTGTGGGAAAGTTTGGAGGGTTACCTTCGAGCCGGATTACTATTTTTAGAACTAGGGATGAACTTGGGTAGGTGATAAGCAGTATATTTTGTACCACTCATAGTGTTATTTATTTATTTATTTAATATTTCAATGATAATAAAATTCCACGGCTATCACAACAACAACGCCATCTAGTCCCAAACTAAACCGAGCTTGTGATATGAGTACTAGACAACTGATAAATATACTTATATATTTCTAAATACGTACATATTATAATTCCTATTATTTATTTATTATTTAGTAACCCATTTGTGGTCCTGGAAGGGTGCAAAAAAGGAATATAGGTGTAGTTATAATGTCGTGACAAGGTTCAGTTGAAAACCAGCGTCAGGCAATAGTTGTCTGGCATTCATGCTGAACTGGACCTATTTTGTTGCAGCCATGAGGCACACAACAACTACATTTTTTGTTTTATTTTGTTGCTTATTTTACTTTCTACCATCTTTCTTTCTTTCTTTCTTTCTTATAATTCAGTAAAAGTCTGTCACGCCTTCCCGATACATATGAGAGCGGGAGAACTAATTGGTCGATTATTTCCACCTTAAAAAAACAGACACATTATGTTATTCTTTCTTTTTATTTCCAACTTAATATTTTTTCCATGTGATGGTTAAGCATGGAGAACTTTACTTTTCATGAAAAAAAAAACATCAATTTATATTTCTACCCATGTTTGCAAATAAATAAATGATTTGATTTGATTTGAACTTATTGAGGACACAAAGATACTATTAACATAGAACGACCAACTTTCTCACAAAAACTTGGAAAAACAAGTTGAAATATGACATACAACACGCTATTACTTCGACAAAGCCATTCACAAAGCCGGACACTCCACGAACAATCAAAAAAGCAAAAGAACAGACTATCGCAAGAAAAACTAGTTATTCATTTGTGGTACACAAAGCTACAATATGGCGCTGCGTCCATTACCCGATTAGGGTTCCGTCAGCCGCGAGCTTTTAACACTTTGAATGCAACAAAGGAACCCTGATTTCGTTATTGTCAGTATTGTGTCTGTTGAATTTATTTCGTATTGTTGTATGGTTATTGCGGTGGCAAAGCTGCTTGGAAGACATTCTTTGCTGTGAGGTTTTACAGTTTTCATGACTGGCCTGTTTTTTAGAGCAGTAGTGGTTGAGTGGTAACTGTCCTGACTTAACCCTGCATTACTTTGTGCGATTTATTTCATCACCATTGCTTACTAAACGGTGAAGGAAAACATCGTGAGAAATGTTTTCTTTCACCGTTTCCAATTCAATTTAATCCAAAAATTCAAAGATACGTCTTCGAATTTTTGTGACATCCACCAATCCGTTTCATCACCACTGCTCTCAAAATGGTGAAGGATAACATTGTGAGAAAACTGGCTTGCCCTAGAACCAAAAATTACACAAAGGGGCGGGCCCGTGTGGTGGATTACTGCCCATTCCCTCTCCTAGAGAGGAGACCGGACTCCCAGCAGTGGGAACATTAAAAAGCTGATTATGCTTATACTTATGATTGGCCTTAGACAAAATGAAAAAAAAAAAATTGAAAAATTGCAATGAAAAGTTTTTTTTTGTGGTGGAAATCATTACGTCAGACTTTTACTGACTACGAGTCACTTAGGTTTTTTGAGTAATTGGATGATTCATTTTAACACAAAATAAATTATCAAAATCGGTCTGTTAACCAAAAAGTTAATGTCTATATGCAAAAAAAACAAAACTTGTCCCGCGTGTGTAGTAAACGCATTACAATAAATACTTAAATAAAATGGACATTTGCGGGGTCTACGGAGTTCTTCATAATATCTTCACCAAACTTGGGAAAGAAACTCTTCAAAACAAAAAAACAACACGTTAAAATTTATTTATATTTGGCGTGAAAAAGATACAATATAAAAAAAAATAGAACCTCCTCTTTTTCGGACAATTCTATAGATATTTTGGGCACCTATACAGATATCTTATGGATATTATCTAGGCTTCTATGGAATTTAAATTAGTGTAATAATAAATCCAATAAAGACCTCTAAAACTCTGCTATTTTACGTGAAGTTTGGGCGTCCGTAATGTACACAATTTGTAATGTCTTCAAAAACTTTTGAGGGTTTTATAAAACACGTAATTCCTGAAACAAGTTTTGTAAATTTTTGAGTAAATAACGGCATTACCGAATGCTAATAGTTATCAGGCGTTATCTCTCTTTTTTCGCCTTGCCTTTTCGTCAAACCTCGTATTGGATTGTGTTAGATGAAGCTTTTAAATCATGTTGACGTTCAGACCCTCTAAAAGAAAACATAACAGGCTTTACAATAAGTATAATTAAGTAATCAATAAATTCAATCAAGCTCGTTCAATTCTTTCTCTTTTTAAATGAAATCGTAAACCTGAAAACCTCATACAAGTGGCAGGGTTCATTAAAAAGCTACAGAGTACATTAATACATTTTAAAATTTAATTTTCGTTAATAGACATGACTTTTCAATTAATTAATTAAAAACTGAAATCATCGGCAGCGGACGAACCATTAATGTTTTATTTTAGCAACATTTAATTAACTTTGCTTATAGCCTACTTTTCCTTATTGACGTAATTATTTTGACGGGGAATTATTAACCCTATTTATTTTATCTGTATTATGTAAACAGTACATTTGGGGAAATGCCTTCCCAACTGTATGTTGATTTGTTGGATGATGAGGGAACCAGGCAAATATTAAAATACGGCAAGATGCAACTCATGTATTGGTCGCCATATAATATGTGATGGAAATCGAGATTTAAACCCACTTTTCGAACCATAGAACGTGACTGGTCCAAAAGAAAAAGTTGGGGCATAGAAATAGTGCTCTGTATGATTGTGGGCCGACACATCTAGACTCAATCTGACTCATCATCGCCCAGCCCAAACTCTTGGATCTAGAACGCTGAAATTTTATTTTTTGATTTTTTTAAACTAACCCACCATAAGGGGTGAATTACCTTAGTGATGAAACGGGATCCAAAATTTAAATGGAGAAACTAACTTTCAAGTGGGCGAAGTTTTTTAAAGTCTGGGTGGTCCCCTGGCACTCTCAATCCTCTCTATTTCTTCACTGAAAACAATAATTGATCTATACAAGAACAGAATCTAAGCTCACCGTAATTACGGGTCTAAGTGTACGTGAGACCGGTTTTAGGGAAAGAGGCTCTAATTAGGGTCGTTCCAAAACTTTATAATTGGACTCTTAGCCTGACCTCTCCGCCGTTAAGTTGAGGGCACACTGCCCCTAAAATTCACGGGGGATCGTCTACTTGAGATTTTGAATGGGGACTTTTGAAGACGTGTCCTATCGCTTTTTGGTGTTACACGTTAAATAAATGGGGTGAACATGGATATTTCTTCCACTCGACTAACATCGATCCAATATCCTTCAACCGAATTAACAGTCTAAACTCTTTAAAAAATAAAAGATCTGCAGGCTTACTCTCCAAAATCAATTTCAATTTCAATCTAAAGTCAATCCGATTGCAATGTCAATTTTGACGTTACGTGATTTGGTACTCTTGAAAACAATATTGTCAACATATACGATTTCACTTAGTTCTCAAAATGGTCACGCAATTTTGAACCAATTTGGCGCTAGCATTGAATTCAAGGGTACGAAATGTCACAATCTCAATTTCGACCGATCGGAATTGAACTCAAGTCAGTAAGCTGCTGTTTTGACGTTTGAGAACGGCCATAGAATGTAACATGACCGTGAACTTAGCAGATCATTTTCCAGCAGAGCATAAAAAAATGAGAGTTCTATTCGCATGCAGCATAGTTCTGAAGTTCCTGATACACTTCAGGAAAAGATCTGGTGATTTTCCTGAAAAAAATATCAAATGAAAATATGATCTGCTAACTTCCGGTAGCAGATCATTTTTTCCAAAAGCAAAATTTATGATTTTTTTTTACTTAAACACTGAAATTGAAAGAAACAATAAAATAATAATTAGGGGTCCGGTGTCGGCGGCGGAGACCTCTCGCGCTGGGCCTTGGTTGAGGCCATGGTCCAGAGCGAGGAGAATGGCAGGCGGTCGCCGACCTCTGCGAAGCAGTAATGCTCGCTAAGGAGGAGGCCGAACGTATCAGGCAACGGCGTTATTGCCGCCGCCGCCGCAACCGGGATTCTGATCCCAATTTCCAGCCACCGTAGGCGCGGGCCGGCGGACAGTGAGCAATGGGTAGCTCACTGTCCGGCCGTCCGGTAACTGTCCGGACCAAGCCCAAGTCGTCGACGGCGCGCACTGTTCCCGCGGGCCTCAAGGAGTTGTCAGCAACAGCAGGGACCCAGCCGGGTCGAAGCCTACTGGGGCCAGTGTTATCCGAAAGGGCGCTCGAGCCCCGGTATGAAGGCTAGAAGGAACGGGGTGGGTCTTTTAGTCAGTAAGAGTCTGACACTATCTCCCGCTCCGCCCAAGAGCGGGGGATGTCAATGCATGATTTTTTCCCACCATAAAAAAAGGGTCCGATGTAGTAGTAGCTATTTTAGTAGCAGCTACACCACACCGAACAAGCCGCTACGTAGTTAAAATAAATGTCAAAACGAGTCTTTTATATTTTGACAACTTTAAGCTAAGTTACTCGTATTTATTGAAATTAACGTTTTCGATTTAACAAATTTCGAAGTCGTTTAACTTTTTAGTCAGACTACAGACGGTTACATGAAGTAAATAATAAAAACATCAAATGTCAAAACAGGCCTTTTATTTTTTGACCTTTTATTAAGTACTAAAGTTGTCAAAAAAGTGTGTAAGAAAAAGGTGAAAAAAAGTGTCTAACCCACACTTTTTTTCACCTTTTTCTAACGTACTTTTTTCAAGCCAAAAATCACACTGCGACTCCAGTTGGGGCGTAAAGATATCGGTTCCTTCACTATTATGACTACCTGCTTCGCTCGCATTACTGTTTTGTCGAAGCAGGTGACAGCTTCCCATTGCCTCTAGCTCCGGACCATGGCTTGAACCAGAACCGGACGCGAGAGGTCACCGCAGCCAATCACCTCCAAATTGTTTTTTTTAATTTTTGGGTAGGATATCATGAACAAGACACTGACAAAGCATCAAGAAGTAGGTCATCATCATAATCATCATTTCAGCTGAAAGACACACGTGGTTAGACATAATCCTCTTGGAAGTACCGTCATAACGAACAATCCCGTGTCTCACATCCATCGGATCCCAGTGATCCTCATCAAGCCATTGTCTACCTTGCGAGAGGCCTTCCAACACTGCATCTTCTAGTTTGCGGTTACCACACCAGAACCTTTCGGCCTCATTAACTATTTGTTTTGCATGGAATGCGCCCTGCTCAGTGCCACAAAAGTTTGGCGATTTTTCAAGCTATGTCGGTAACCTTGGTCCTCCTGTGAATATCTTCTTTTCCAATGCGATCACTCAAAGAAACTCCGAGCATAGCCCTTTAATGAGGCAAAAAGAATATTAAAGAAAAGAATTTAAATACACTTTGAATCGCCCCAAATTCAAGTGTGTCCTCAGCTTACTTTAGAAATCCATTCTAATTAATCATGATTTATTAAAATTAATTCGCTCAATAAAGGTAATTAAGTCAAAGGAAATTAGAAGACGGAGGGTAGTCATCACGGTAATCCTCCTCGAGGGTAATCAGACTTCTGGAGTATAATGACGGATGATTGATCTGTTGCTATTTTTAAATTAATTATTCTGTATTCATACTTTGAACAAAATCCATGTAGATGGATTTCCTTTGGCGCCTGCACTGGAGGAAATTGCCGTTGAGGCTCTAGACTTTAAAAAAAAATTCATATTTTAGTTCATCAGATTTTCATACAAAAATAAAAATATTTAATTTGAACGTTCTAAATATTACGAAGTCTATGCGAAGCAAACGATAGTACAATAGCGGAAGGGAGTGGGGATCAGGCGGCAGAGTACTTGATGTGCTTGCGTCGCACCAAACACACGTATGTGACATGTATTAGATAGAACAGCGAAATCTTGAAGGTTTGTTTTTGGTAAATGATTTATGTTTTGTAAAAAGTCATAGAACAAAAGTTGTTGTTCATGATGTTAGTAATACATTCCTACAAGGTTGTTAGTGTTTTACAATTAACCCTGTCTACATAAATACGTACATACATTCGAAAAACCTAACCCTTCCTGTGGCGCAGTGTGATGGTGCCAGAACAGAGTGGAAGATAAAAACGTGTTGCACCAAGCCCAAGTACTATGGGATAAGAACAGGAAGAAGAAAAAGATATTCATTGATTTTGATTATACCCGTCGCCTCTACCAATAACCATATGCATAGATTTTTTTTTTTTTTGGATAGACTGATAGTCAGATTTTCAGGCATTTGTCCTGGTATGCTTCCAGTAAACGGTCATGCAAGCGTCAATCAATTCTCTCAAACATGAATGATGGTTTTTGTCAGTCAGTACTACGCAGACGTCAATCATCGCATTAGACGGTAGGTTTTTCGTCAATCAAAACATTGACTGTGGCAAAACTGACAGCAAAACCTACCGTGTAATGGATGCCTAACGACTGTCAAAGATCAACGTACTTTCCAAGGCACAAACTGTGAGTAATGTCCTAAATAAACTTAGACTAACAACACAGACACAGACCAACTCGTTAATAATTTACCCCATCAGCTACTAAAGACATACCCCTACCCACTATTTACTTACCCTTAACCCTAAATCACTCTAGGCAACAACAACACAGCAAAAAGCATTGCCACATCAAATCCAATGTTTCTACAGAAGCGAATTTGATTTTACTACATAAAGAGATGCTTGCCATGAGGCTTGGGGCATAATTGTGCTCCCAGCGGACTATAAAATTGTGCCTAAAAGCAAAGAGTAATAAAAAGAATGAAAATTATCGTTTACACAGAAAGGTTCGCGAAGCATGAGCGTGGGGTGTGGTCCCACTGTTAGCGATTTGTGAAA
The DNA here is from genome assembly GCA_929112965.1 of Mythimna albipuncta. Taxonomy (NCBI): domain Eukaryota; kingdom Metazoa; phylum Arthropoda; class Insecta; order Lepidoptera; family Noctuidae; genus Mythimna; species Mythimna albipuncta. The sequence goes on from OV815963.1 coordinate 21,872,557, forward strand.
ATATATTTCTCCGTAATCCGGCTACTGCTGTCGATTTCAGTGGAGACCAATCATTGATCATTGTGGTCAAATTGATACTAATATTAATCGTCTCACTACACTGGTACCGCCACGGTATTGATATCTATACACACAAACTCTCTAGTGTAGTGTAATCAGATTTTTCAAGAATGTATCTAAATAGGTAATTTTTGTCCTAAGAATCAAACATTATTAAATAAAAAAATTACCTATTTTATGAATAGTTGAAATCAAATCAGTAACAGAAACTGAACATACTGTCTTCAGGATGTTTTTAGGGTTCCGTAGTCAACTAGGAACCCTTATAGTTTCGCCATGTCTGTCTGTCCGTCTGTCCGTCCTCGCTTAATCTCTGTGACCGTTAGCACTAGAAAGCTGAAATTTGGTACCAATATGTATATCAATCACGCCGACAAAGTGGTAAAATAAAAATTTGAAAAAAATGTTATATTAGGGTAGCCTCCCTATATGTAAAGTAGGAAGTGATTTTTTTTTTAATTTTAACCCTAACGTGTGATATATTGTTGAATAGGGGTTTACTAAAATAATTTTTTGATAATGTCAATAATTTCGGAAATAATCGCTCCAAAAGTAAAAAACAATGTCCCCCCCCCCTCTAACTTTTGAACCATAAGTTTAGAAAATATGAAAAAAATCTGAAAAGTAGAACTTTATAAGGACTCTCTAGGAAAATTATTTTGAACTTGATGGAAAGAACAGTTTTTGTACGAAATAATTTCTGGACTAAGTTTGTAGTATAATCGTATATGCAAGCATTTTTTTAACCCCATAAGTGGGTACACTTATTGTGACGGACGGGAAACTACGGAACCCTACACTGAGCGTGGCCCGACATGCTCTTGGCCCGTTTTTTTTTTCAATTTTATACAACATTATTTTTAGTTTATGCGAAACCTGAATATATTTGTAGCTTGTTTAGAATCAGTAACTGAAACGATTTCAATAACTTTTACACCATGTTATATTTTTTCCCAAAAAGGTCACAAGTTGGACACCACCGACATTAAGTAAAACACAGGTTACAGTAGCTGTGGGTTAAAAGAGCCATTATCAGGTCCCATTAAACGCAAGGCGACATCGCGGCAGACTAAGGCGAAGGTGGTGAGATGAGCTTGATAACTACCGGCGGGACTGGCCAGCAATGGTCGAAGACAGACGTGTGTGGGAAAAGGAGAGGAAGGCCTTTGCCCAGCAGTGGGACATAAATGGGCTAACTAACTAACTAACACCATGGCAAGGTCTTCACTCTTTCTACAGCAAAACAGTCTAAGCCTAAAGGGCAAGCTATCGCAATTAACTCGTCAATTACTCCACCACTAATTACTCTCCTACACACCCGACACAATAGATCACAATCAAATACGTTGCCATTATTAAAGATCCACTAAAATCGAACTAAAATCTCTCTCCGATTCCAGCTATCAAATTGCAATTGAACAGTGAAAAGCCTACAATACGTCACCATCGACAGCTCATTCTCAATAGTCACGAAATAATAGCTCTACAAACTTAAACATTTACAGCTCAATCAAAAACAACCCTATGTACCTACAAATACAGTTGTTAACGGTAGCACTGAAAAAGTTGTTCAGTAACATGAAGCTTCCAGATTAAAAGGACCTGTGAAAACTGTGAAAACCAGTTTGAGTGCAGATCAAGTAGGAATGGATGTTGGTAGCAACACATCACACGTCAGCGGAATCGCAACGCCAGACGAGAACAAAGTGCATGTAGTTAAAGCGGGTGCACAATAGCGCCATCTATATTGGCCGGTGCGAGCCCTCGTCCCCGATCCAAAATGGCGACCGTGACGAGTTGTCGAAGCCTCGACACATTGTGACAGTGAGAATTATACAGAGTAGTTAAAGGCAGAAGTATCTGAAGACTTAATTGAATGGTAATGAAATATATTTCTTTATACCGTCATAATTAAATTTAAAGACTTTCTTAACCTTTCGAGTACCGTAATTAGAGAATGAGAATGCGAACGCTTGGGGTTTAGTTAATTAAGTTACGTATAAAAAATCTGAACTGATTAGCTCACTATAAATTCTATTTTTTTACAGGACATTCGAATTGACAATCTGAATCCGTTAGCTAAATAGTGCGGGATTTTTCTAATTACAGGCCCCTAGTGGCTAATGCATCGTGTCTAATCTTTGTATTGACACCGCCACGGGTACACGCTGAAAACCAGCGCTGTGGTCTCATCGCATTTCGCATGGTTTTATACTGAGCGGTCAGCCGTTTTGTACGGATATGATGCATGTTTTATGTGTATGTGTTTAAAAAATATAATAACTAGTTGCTATCAGCGGCTTCGCTCGTATCATATGAATTATCCCAAAGAAACACACTCCCGGGATAAAAATTTCATGTGCTATTCCAGGTTTACCCGTATTCCAAGTTTCATTGAAATCTAACTAGTAGTTTTTACACGAAAGAGTAATAAACATCCATACATACAATTTTCGCGTTTATAATATTAGTAAGTAGGATTACGATTGTAAGCTAGTCTTAAGATTGCTTTATTTTACGCAAATAATTTGATTATCTGTCTTTAATCGAGAATATCAACGGTTACGTAGGAGAAGAATCTTAGATATCACGGTTTTTACTGTGACCTAAAAAAAATTCAAGCAACTATTTTTAACTAAAGATTGATAGACACACACACTACAAAGCTGTTGAGTATTATGACACAAAGGAAAGAAAAGTTAAAAATGTAGTGAGCAGAAACATTACCACCAATACACAAAATACGAATATAAAAGGAGCTAAAGGGAACGAAGCTTTAAAGAAACTTTTGCTTGAAACCACATGTGAATTTCACGTACCATCAAAGACACTTCCGCCTTTCTACTGCTAAGTTAATTTTTGCTTGCACTCGAAACAAAAACTTCGAATGATTTGGTTTGGTCCTGCGCCCAAGATTCAAACGAAATCTTTTTAAGTGACCAGGCAGAAATAACTGCTATGGTACTAAAAAACATTACTCTGTACACAACTCACCTGCATTAAATAAAACATCCGAAACGGAACTGTGTCAATATTGGTGATAAAGATTGATATACACTGATATGAACTACTCAGCATTGTAGTACATAGGAAGCGTATTTGCTAAAGGAGTTGAATAGTATTGTGGATATTCGATTTCACAAAGACAGGTGGGTCTGGGATGTATGGATGTATGTGTACATCCTAGACCAACCTACATTGATCTTCATCACCAATATTGACACATGTGTACACCACCACACCATCACACACAATCTAAACAAATTCATATGAGTTTCAGTACTCCCCTGAACATCTGGCCAGAATTAAATGGACACAACACTCGTACCCGCCTAGATGGCAGTACGAGTATCTGTGGATTTAATTGCGGTCAGCTGTACCTAGATAGAGCTCCGCTGTCCTTTAAATCCATGTTTTTTTGCGAAAGTCACTGTTTTAGGCACTCCTGGGGCGTTTGGGCCTTAAGTTATTTTCTGTAACACCATGTGACTATGCGATCATACTCGTATGCAGGAAAAAAATGTATGATCTCTGCCACTACAATAAATGCAACCTGCAGCATAAATACGTAATGTACAAATGAATGCGATCGGTCGCATAAACTTTATTTTGTCATTGTTGAGTATTCATTGCGTGTGTGAAATTCCTATCGATTGTGAATTAATGACAAATATTATAATTAATACTATTCAGTTGTGTCAAATCACGTGTCAAGTAAACATATTATCTTTCTTTTTTCTTTCGTCTAAGGCACTGTCTTTTAAGTTAAGTAAGAAAGATGATTAGGCAGAAATGGCATTAAAGTAAGTCACGTCATCACTAGCATCATCATCATCAGCCTTTTTAATGTTCCCACTGCTGGGACTCAGGCCTACTCTCTAGGAGAGGGAATGGGTCGTCCACCACGTGGGCCCGCCCTTTTGTGTAATTTTTGGTTCTAGAGCATGCCAGTTTTCTCACGAGATTTTCCTTCACCGTTTTGAGAGCAGTGGTGATGAAATAAATTACACAAAGTAATGGACCTGGCTGGGTTCGAACCCGCGACTGACAATTCCTAAGTTGGGTTACCTATATTACCGTTCAGCCACCACTGCTCTCTTAAAGTAAGTCACGTAATTAAGTCAAAATAAAAAAGCACTAATAAGTACCAAAGTATAAACTGTTTATACAATGTTTCGCCACAGGGAATATACAGATACCTAATAATATTCTAGCATAAGAAAATTAACGAAAAAAAGAAAAAGTATGTTATTACAAAATACACTCCTGGGCTTTCGAACTTTCACCATATTTTTTTACTACTCCACAGTAGCTTCAGTACTTTTTCTTGAAACTTTTAGAAACACTTTCTACTTAGCCTTAGAGACAACTTAATAATTATGGCGGCGATCTTAATACATATAAACCTGTGAATTTCAACAAGTTTTTAAGACACTTTTGTAACTTTCAAGACAAGCTTACGTCTAAATCAGAATAAGGAAGTGGTTGACTATAAAAAATGTCTTTTGACATTTAGCTTTTATGTGTGGGTTGCACAAAGGGCTATGTCAGTTTTCTTCAGAAGAATTTTACTTATAACATGTGCCCCGGTTGGGCCTGTGTCCTTGTGGGGGAATCAGCTGCGGTGTCTTCTCGCACTGCGCCCTGTCACAGTCCGGACCAGGAATAGACTAACTACCAGCCACCGTCGATGGTCAATAGACGACGAGCAAAGGTTAGCTCAGCGTATACCTGGCCATTAACCGTCCGCATAGTGCGCACAGTAGGCACATAGTGTTCCACGCGCGCCTCAAAGAGATGTCGGCAAAACCGTCGGGGCCCAGCAGGGCCGAAGCCTAATTGGGGTCATAGATTGACTTCTGATAAGGATCGCTACTAGTATAAACTAGCTTTTGCTCACAGCTTCACTTGCGCACATAAAATGTAGCTTACTAGCTTTTGTCCGCAACCTATGTTACTTAAGAATAAAACAGCTTTTTATTCGTAAAAAAATTTACCAATCGGACCAGAGATGACCTCCTACAAACAAAAAAAAGACGTGTGGCACTCGGGGACTGCCGCGGTAAAGCTATTGCATAGCATATCTTATAAACTTACGCAATAGACCTCGCCAATAGCTGCTTAACCCCACCCATCCAAAACCAGACCTCGCCAACAGCTGCTTAACCCCACCCATCCAATACCAGACCTCGCCAACAGCTGCTTAACCTCTTCCATCAAAAACCAGACCTCGCTAACAGCTGCTTAACCCCACCCATCCAAAACGCCGACAGCTGCTTTCACTCATTATTTTGTTTTCTTATCGGTCACCACGCTCAAAAAACAAATGAGTGGGGGGTGTTAGGTTATTTTCGTTACGGAATTTCTGGATTCGATCTCCACGCTCAAGGCGATAGAAGCTATGCAATAGCTTAAAAACAAAATAACAAACTTTACCTCTGCAGATTCCAGGTTCAAAATCATTAAATCCTTCGTAGTCAAGTTGGCCTATATCCGCCTATACAAGCGATATTAGTTCGCCAAGGCAATAGCATAGACTACAAACGCTGTTATATTGCCACCGAACAAACAAGCCAAGACAAAGCCGGCGACAATATCCTGATACTTTCAACCCTCTCTTTACTTATTGGGTTTTTCAAGAGTATGGTGGGGATGCTGTGTGGAATTGTGTTCTTATTCATTGAAAAAAAAATCGAATAGAAATCAAACTCAAGCTCAAAGTATTTTTATTTCACATATGCGTACATGGGCACTTATAAAACGTCAAAAGATATAATAGTACACGGTTTCAATTAGTCGTTTCCTATGGAAAAGAACCGGCAAGAAACTCCATGGTTGGGTACTCTTTAAAAAAAATGTTTCTATATTATTACACGCAGGAAATAGTACAATTTTGATACAATAAAATACAAAAAAGAGACTAAATTTTATGGAGCCGAGTGCTGCAGTGTCTTTCCATGTGTATCACAGTCACACGATGAAATTTTCCAATACACTTACGAAGATATAAATAAATGGGGGTAGCGACACGTTTGGGCTGCTCGGCGCCCGTCTGGACATGATACGATACATGGAATATATAATATAGCAGGGGCGAGGGCTAGCACTTTTCCGCACTAGTGCGGAAAACGGTAAATTACGTGCCTAAAAGATATGGGTAAGGAGTAAGTGAATTGAATGACTTTTAAACAAAGAAAAAGAAAAGAAAAGTACAGTAAGAGCCTAATGTGCCAGCACCAAAAGGGTTCCCATCACAGCGTTTACTGGGCGTCGGACACCCAGCGCTGGTTTTCAATTGGCACCCCGCAGTGACGCACGGACGGAAAAGCAATTATATTTATTGCCACGTTGTTAATTTTGGTAGTCGTAGGTGGTCGATTGGGGAAATATTGAGTTATATACCTCTTAAAATTTATTGGTCTACTAATAATGAGCTTCTTTTTCTGATCTTGTAAAAAAAATGGCTTCTAATGATGAGCACGTCATAAGTATGTATATAGTAAGAGGTATTGGTGATATAAGTAATTTGATGTTTTTTTTTTTTAATACGGGTACCATACGGTTCTTGCATGATGTGTTACTAGGATATTAAAGGACGATGCATCAAAACGTCGCCTCAACTCTTACAGTGACCAACAGATTTAAAATGTATCTCAATCGAAAGATCTTAGCAAGGAGAGATTTTTTTAATCTGGTGACGTCTCTCAAAAGTATGGGGCTTAGGTTTAATAACATATTTTATTTTTACCTAACTTAACATCGAAACGTCGACATCGAAACTCTTACATCGACCGACAGACTTGAAATGTATCTCGATTGAAAGATCTTAGCAAGGCGAGATTTTTTTACTACAGCGACATTTCTCAAAAGTATGGGGTTTAAGTTTTATAAGATATTTTTATGTTAACATAACCTAACCTGGACAAGTAATTTAGACCTTAAATATGTTCATAACATAGTACTTTCATACATTGTTTGGATGCAGCTCGGCGAACTCTGTACGATTCTACAAAAATATTTGACAAAGGGCATTGCGTAAAACTGTCCCCAAAAATGACAATTGTTTAAATGTATTCGTGGATACCAACAGATTTGAAACAATTGTCATTCGAAGGGTCTAATTGAATAGGGTTCTTTTTATCATGGCGACATACCTCAAAAGTATGGGGTTTAGGTTTTATAAGATATTTTTATGTTAGCCTAACCTATCCTAACCCAAATGTTTTAGACCTAAACCCTTTACATTTTTTTAAACCATATTTGAAGCATGTCTTATTTTATTTATTTATTTAACAGTTCATGTACACACTCAACTTACAAAAGAAAAGAAGACGGAAACAGAAAAAAAATAGGTACATAGGTGATGCTTATTTCTAAAGAAATCTCTACCAGTATACCCGCGAAAGGAGAATTGGGAAGAAAGAGATGGAGATACTGTGTGCAAAAGTGAAAGGAAAAAGAAGCGAACAAAATAAAATATACAATGTCACCATAATTTAAAAAACTATTCAACTAGACGCTTCGAATGACTTCTGTTTCAAATCTGTTGGTATCTGTTGGATAAGGGTGACGAGTCTCGATCTTCACGCTCACGCTCGCAACAATTCTCTAGCGCTTATCGTTTGTGAATTTATTTTAACTAATGATCTATCAACTTACACCACTTATTCTTTTCAATATCAACTTCCCCCTTATACACACAATCCTTTCATCTTAGCTCGTTAAAACCATTTTAATATCACAAAATACAGGTAACAAGAAGTATGATAATCAAGTTTCGTAACAAAATTTGAGCTATCCACCACAATGATAAGGTAACGTGATAGTCATTAAAACTTCCGTGAAGATCCGCGCTCACGAATTACTCTGTCATTGCTTGTTTAGTTCGCAGGTTTTGGAAGCAAGCCAACGGGACGCGGGGATCACAACGATGTGATGCTCATCAGTTTACGGAAAGGGATGGGGATGGTGAGATGTGCGCATAATTGTTTTATGATAATTTTTTAAAGTTAACTAGCTAACCTTTTTTTATGGTGGGAAAAAAACATCCAATGACATCCCCCGCTCTTGGGTGGAGCGGGAGATAGTGTCAGACTCTTGATGACTAAAAGACCCACCCCACCCAGTCGTTCTCCTGTCTTAGGTATAATTATACTGCCTATAGTGACTGAATATTAAATAGTCATTTTATCTAGCTTTTTTTTTTCAATAAAACTTGACAATAACAAACGCCACAAAAAAAAAGAATTAGCAAAATTAGTCCAATAGTTCAAGCATGATGACCAAACCAAGAGAAATATCATAGACAGATTTATTTTTATGTATATAGAGGACAATATTTTATTTTTTATGCACCTGCCCTGTTATCTCTCCATCATCCTTGGTTGACTGGTAGAGAATGCCTAAGGTATTAAGACCTTTTTACTTTTGTAATGCAAGAGGTATTTAAGTACAAAAAAAAATACAAATAATTGCTATGAGTTTGAATTTAGAACTGCTGATTTATTACATGCTTATTAAAAATTACAAATAATTGCTATGAATTTGAATTTGGAACTGCTGATTTATTACATGCTTATTAAAAATTACAAATAATTGCTATGAATTTGAATTTGGAACTGCTGATTTATTACATGCTTATTAAAAATTACAAATAATTGCTATGAGTTTGAATTTGGAACTGCTGATTTATTACATGCTTATTAAAAATTACAAATAATTGCTATGAATTTGAATTTGGAACTGCTGATTTATTACATGCTTATTTAACAAGTTTTATTGATACCTAATACCAGTAATGTTGATATAAAAATACTCGTATAACAGGTGATGGAGGTTAAAAAAATATTTATATTTAGCAGCTGCCCCATCGACAATAGCAGTGCACATCACTTCCCCTGTAGTGATGGCCTCGTCTCGTGAAGAGCTCTCATCCGGCTTGGATGGAACGTTGTTACGTTAAAACCACCTCAACGAAGCTCATCGAAGATCTGTGATTAATAATATTACCAGGTGGTACTTACTCATATCATATTAATAAAGGCAAAAGTTTGTGCGAGTGTTTGTTACTACTTCACGCTCGAATGACTGAACGGATTTGGATGAAATTTGGCACACGGGTAGACCTTGTACTGGAATGGCATTTAGAGTATTTTTTTTCCCAAGAGTATGTTCCGGAATAGATAATTTAAAGATCCTCACGCCAGCAATTTTCAAGCCCGTGTTGATAACAACGCCCAACTTAAGGTGCGTTTGCAAGTTTTGTTTTGCATCTTTAAGATATAACTACAGCATTGATGGAATGTAAAAAAAAAAAATTATAGTGCAAAAATTTGGTACAGTACATTTTACCCGACTACGGAGCGTTATAATTTTGACAGACTGTGTATGTGTGTATTTTAAACATTGTTGCATATATAAAGACAATTATACTAATAAACCACTAAATCAATAAATAACTTATATAGGCATAGGTATTTATAAACTAATAATAGTATGTACAAACGCGTATAAAAGAACTATTTAAAATGAATATATACTAAAAACTTAATTAAAACTGTCGACGAATTAAAATTGCAACTGGCATAACTTGACATTCAAATGAAATGTCTGCAAAACAACAACTCGACTTACAAATTCAATTTCCTGGATGTACAAGAAATAAAAACACACACAACTACACATAAATTTTTTACATGAAATTGCTCTTGTACCCAGTAAGTAAAACAATGAAAATTGCACCGCATCACATCACATAACAATACAATGACAACCGATGTCCACAAAAAATTAGTCAACGATGCCAGTTTCAGACTTTTTCTTCTTAGACTTTTTCTACTCAATTTTTTATTCTATCCATTCCGTTAACACCACACATCTCTCTATATCATCATCTCAGATGCATGCATATACAATACAATACTACATGCAATACAAAACCAGTACCTTATCTTATAACATAATTATATTATATCACAGTAAATAGTATTTTATTAAGGTCGCCATTTGCAAGTCCGGTCAAACAAACGACAACGTCATAGGTTGATCTACAAGAAGGCACTCATTAAAAACACAAACTTGTTTCCACAGTATGCGTTACACTTTAGAAGAAGTGGCTGTATGGTGTTTCGTTATCATTGTTACCTGTACCTTCAGAGGCCTCTTCATTCCTCTCTAAGTAAATCGTGAAGTACCTGAAAAACAATCAATATGAATACATTTACTCCGTTAATCTTCTTATCGATTTGTTACATAAATGTGTGTGGAAATCAATTATTGGAATTCGGAGCAGCCATTGCTTCTAAGACGCTTAGATGTAAGTAGATTTTTTCTTTTGTTTTAAGCTATTGCATAGCTTTTATCGCGGGCCTTGAGCGTGGAGATCGAATCCAGAAATTCTGTAAAGAAAATAACCTAACACCCTCCACTCATTTGTTTTTTGAGCGTGGCAGAATTAATAAAGATAGATCCTTAATTTCGTCACTCATTACAAAGTTCATATAGCCGACTTAGAATCTTGTCCGTTACAGATGCAAGGCGACCTGAGTTCGAATCCCCAGTCCCCCAAGTCTTTTTGCATTTTTTAATCAAGTTTTTGGCCAATTGTTTAACTTTGGGTTACTGTGTTTGCTTTTGACTATTTGCTATATATAGAACGGACTTTAACTTTAACTTCCGTGAAAAAACATAATCAGGCAAATAAAATCAACAAATTAAATACGTCTCATTTGGAACTTGACGGTCGCCTCAACCAATATATCTCACTGAATGTCTTACCTAAAAGGCAAGAAGACTGTTTTACCTGGCTAGGGTGTTTGGTAAGCAGAATAGCTACCAGTTTTGCTGGACTACTCATGGGAAGATTTTTCTCCGCCAGAAAGTGGGCGCCGCATCGCATCGTATAGATACCGACAGTGATTTGGACAAACAGCGACACTAAATTACTTAAAATTGTATAAATTATAATAAATAGGGAGGAGGTCGCTGTCGGCTGTGTCACAGTTCATACTAGTACAGTCGACAACGTTATCTCTTATGCAGTTTACCATTCAATGTAATCTGTGAAAACTTTATATTAAGAGAAATATGTAAAATTGAAAGTGTTGATTAAATAAATTATTAATTAAATTCAATGTGTGAAAGTGTAACTGTGAAAGTGTAAGCAGAAAAAAAAAACAAAGGAAAAATAATACTGCATAAATAAAATAAATAAATAATTATAATTGCATAAGTTGATAAAAATGCTATGCAATAGCTTTACCGCGGCAGTCCCCGAGTGCCACACGTCTTTTTTTTTATTTTTGTTACGAAACTTTCGAGGTTATCGCAGCTCACAAAAACTAGTAATACTACAAGTACAGACGTTTGCTTCATCTATATTCAAGGTACTTGATTCCTTACTAGATCACCTTTTATTTATTTTTAAATAAAAGTTCAAGAGCTTTTGTCGATTCAAGATTCTTGACGAAATAATATTTTTTTGCTAGTGACTTAAGATCAATATGTAGTTTCTTTCCTTTACAAAATTATTGTTCAGAAATCAGATACTTTTGAATGGTCAAAATGTAGGTCAGTCAAAAAAAAAGTGAAGCTAAATTGCACGTTCCAAAGCGTAGATCTCTATGTAGAAGAACGTGCAAAAAAACTCCATGAACACATTTTTAAATCATATTACGAGTTAAATAAATCTTGGTTACATATTTCTAGTCGCTTCTCATATGTGAGCACAATGTAGATAATGTAGATGTTTTAATTCAAATAAATAAAGAAAATGCCTAGATTTATTCAACACAGTAATTAGTCAACATAAATTTAAGATTAAATACGTAGTTCATTTTAAATTCAAAGGCCCATGCCTTTTAACTGCCAATTTGATTGACTAAATTATTACAAAGATAATTGAGACGTTTCAATTAATCGTTACAGGTCAACTCTCAAGAAACTTGAACCTAGACGTCAGTGAAATCGACGTGTACTTCTACGACTTCCAAAACCACGTATTCAGAAACTTTCATATAGACAAGGCTGCCCAAGGAATATTGGCGATAGATAAGCTCAACAAAGCGAACAAATTTTTTATGTACGTCGGCGGATTTAAATCAAATATTAAGAAAAAGTCAACAGAACACATAAGAAATGCTTTCAGAAACATTGATAACAGTTACCTCATCATCGTGGATCATTCAGCGTATACACACGACAACGATGGATACAGGACAAGCTACGAACGTTCTGTCAAACACGTTCCAAGTATTGGAAAAAAGTTGGCTGAAATGTTGGCTGGCCTCAAAGCAGGAGGGATCTCGCCCAAAACTATCCATTGCATTGGCCACAGTTTGGGAAGCCAAATATTGGGCCATGTTGGCGAAAACTTTATCAAATTGACTGGCCAAAAAATTTCAAGGATAACAGCTTTAGATCCAGCTGGACCTTGTTTTGATAAAAAATCGGAGCATATCAAGTCTGGTCTGGCGGACTATGTAGAAGTTTATCATTGTAATAGCCGCGTGCTTGGCTCAGAAAAGACATTTGGTGACATTGATTTCTTTGCAAACAATGGAAAGTCGCAGCCGGAATGTGGGGATCCCTCTTCGTTATCACCTTCCAAAGCTTTACTGGCATCTAAATGTAGCCACAAAACGTGTGTGATGATGTGGACAGCTACTTTACTGCATCGAAACTGGTACCCGGCATACAACTGCCAACAATACAAGGAATTCAAACTTGGCAAATGTGATCAGAACAAAATGACCACAGCTGGATTTTGGAATCCTGGTACTGCGACTGGCAAATATTATTTCTCAACCAATGGTTACAATTTCAATTGATTCCGCTATTCTTAGGTTCTTACCATGGATGTTTCGTAAATATTTTTTACATTAATAAGTTAACAAGTTAATTAGTTAGTTATTTTTGGGTGTTATTGAATGAATCGGCAGATATAGCGATTCTTTTAATACCATGTAGCGTTTATGTAACAAACAGTCTATCTATTTTATAAAATCCTACTTTTCAAACAGTGGCAGTTATTTTAAATATCAGAAGTGACGTATGAGACAGCTTGAAAAAGAGTCTGTCTAAAAAGCTAAACGACTTGGGTAATTATTAGGATTTAATGAAATCTGATGTACTTAGTCAACACGGGTTCAATAATCAAGGTTGATTAAGAAATAGAGATCATTGTTCACTAACAGGAGAACCTTATGAAAAGTATGGAACTTTTCTTGTTATTTTTTGGGAGAATCCCATTCTTTAATTTTTTATACGGGTTCTTCTGCACTTTTCCCCATTTAATCAGGTAATAGAAAAAAAATATATCAAAAGATAAAGAAATATTTTAGTAGACATTTTTTTATTACAATACTAACTTCTGCCAGTGTAAGAAAGTGGATTTCTCCGTACAAACTTTAGACCCTTTTGAAGTATAATATATTCAAAAAGTTGAAGTTGAGTTGACTTCTAGCATTAAGCTAGAACTACATTAGACCGACGCACACGTGTAACACGCCTGATTAGTACATAGAACGACGTCGCGTGGCGTGGATCTAGTGTAGCTCTACAAGTCTAGTTTCCATATAAAATGTATGAAGACCGACGCGCTCAGATCCACGTGTATAGCACACGTGTGCGCTTTATTGTTGTGTGCTATCAACATGTAATAATTGATGTCGGGTCAGATCTACTGGGTTCTAACAGATGTCTGAGATCCTGCATAGACAATTCCGTTTAAATGCGAGAATTTCCTTTCACTTGTTCCAAGTAGTAACTGGCTAGGTCATTTGTCTCAGTCGCAATTTATATAGACATTACAGCTTGTTAGCTCTGATAAGGACTTATCAGCGATTGGTCGACGCTTCGGCGTAAATTGCTCTGATTCCTTCTTGAATGAGACGAGCATTGCAGTAAGCAGTTTTATCAGGATGGTGTTAAGTGTTTTTTTTTTTTTTTTATTTGTTTGCGCTTGACCGCTGTCTCACCCGATGGAAAGCGACGATGCGGTTGATGATGGAGCGCGCTTACCTAGAAGTAACCTATTCACTCTTGACTTAAAGATTCCCGGGTTTTAGCCATCAGGCAACGCAATCTCTGTCAGGGATATCATTATTGTTAGAAAATACTACGCGCTGCGTTTTTCCATTCTGATCGTCATTTATTCATTAAGTATATAATATTTCCATAAATTCAATGACATTTTGGGATACATTTTGGAACTAACGCCAATAACTTTGCTGTTTATGAATATTATTTATTGACACTTTACTTGAACAATAACAAGACTATTTCTAATGAGCTCTTTGGACGGCGAGCAATGGGTAGCTCGCTGGCCGACCGTCCAGTAACAGTACGCACCAAGCCCAAGTCCTCGACGGTGCGCACTGTTCCCGCGCGCCTCAAGGAGTTGTCAGCAACAGCAGGGGCCCAGCTGGGTCGAAGCCTACTGGAACTAGGGTTAGCTCCGAAAGGTAGCTCAGCCCCGGAATGAAAAGCAAGAAGCAACAGGTTGGGTGTTTTACTCAGCAAGAGTCTGACACTATCGGGAGCTCCGCTCAAAGGTATGATTTAGATGATTTTTACCCAACAAAAAAAAAATTGCTCTTTAAATATTTTTACTAATTAAAAATTATCGTTGTATATTGTAACGTACGTTAGTAATAGTAATCAGCGTATCTCAAAATATCTCTTAACCTGCCCATAAAACAAAAATCACAATCTAATTTTGTAGCAAAACGCTCCATATATCAAATGACTCACTCGTCAAGCACCCAACACTATCATCCGCATTTCAAAACCATTACGACTAAATACGTCACTAAAAGCCTTTTTCCTTTTTCACTACGCAACATTTAAAACGTCATAATTTACGTTTACAAACTTACCCAACTCACGAGAGTAGAGGAAACAACAGTTAAAATAAATCAGTACTTTTTCGTCACTACTACAGATAGCACGGTGTGACGAACTAATTTTACTTACAATATAAGCAGTCCACTTCAGTGTCTCCTTACAGTACCTCATACATTATGAGGTCGCGTGTCACACGGTTCTAACATCGTTGATATCACTGATAGTGTAACCCACACTGTGTGTATTCTGTGTTTACGTGTAATGTCTTAAAATCTAAATTAAAAATAAAAATGTTATTTTTTTATTTGTTTTTATCATATCTTAGTTTCACAAGTGCCTCTTTGGAGAGATATGGACCACTGAACATTGCTTTAAGAATGGTTAAATGTGAGTATTTTTTTCACCTTTGTCTTTTAATTAGAAAGGATTTATGAATTTGTTTTTCTTTCTCGTTACAACTCGGCTATAAAATAAACAAAGAATGAACGCAGTAACCCAAGCGTGAGATTCCAATATTATGATAACAAATAATTACTCTATTTATAGTTACGCACTAACATGTTATAAGAACAAAGTAGTTATTGCTATGCTATCATTAATTAAACAACTGTTTCAAATGGTATACTTGCCGGTCACATTTTGTGGATGGCAATGTAATACCAAATTGGTTTGTTTACTTTCACTACTACTATTTAGTAATTCTAGTGACGGCCTTGATTTATCTCCAAACTTAGCATTTAAAGAACTAGTGATCAAAAATACTTACAAGCAGAAGGAATCCAATTTAAATAACTACCAGGATAATATGAGAATGGTGGTCTCAAAACGGTGAAGGAAAACATCGTAACGAAACAGGCATGTCCTAAAACCAAAAATTTTAAGACATGTGACATTCACCAACCCGCACTGGGCCCGCGTGGTGGATTACGGCCCATTCTCTCGCCTAGAGAGGAGGCCTAAGTCCCAACAGTGGGAACATTAAAAAGGCTGGTGATGATTATGAATATAAAATAGTAGGCATTGACCTTCCTACATTTATTGATAATCTTAAAATGCAAATAAAGACATAAAACTGTCTTGAATCTATATGTATCACGATCATTTACATTTTTATTGATGACTCGCTACTAATACTCGGAAATATTAAGAAAAGATCAATGGATTCTTAAAATATCTGACACCTATTAAAGCGAAATGTAAATTTAAGAACTGGAACTATACCATCTACCACAGACCTATACTTACGCCCACCTATTCAGAAAATAATGGCGCGTTCTTATGTTATGTTTTCTACCAAAAAAAAAAACAGATATAAAGCAAAAACGAAATCTAGTTTTCTTACCCTCTTTCCAAAGCCCACAAACTGTCACAGTTTGTATTTTTATTTAGTTCAAATAAATACGAAAATCGTCCTCGATTTTTGTTTCCGCAGTGTTTCGTACCGGCTTTAAAATACGCAATCACACATGATGATAAAACTTAAAACTTGTAAACACAGTTGTTTTGATCATCATCATAAATCTCTAGCGCTTATCTCAATTCATTTGGGTCGACACAACATATCTTCCTTACTTCTCTATTAGTCACCTCTTCATATATTGTCTAGAAACGGGAAGTACGTAAGACCTAGTCATTTTGAAACATATCTGAAATTGCTGCTATTATTACAGGTGAACACAGCAGAGACCTCGACCTTGACGTCAGTGGGATCGACGTATACTTCTACGACTTCCAAAATAACGTTATGGAATCCTTCCCGATCAACGAGGCCGCCCAAGGAATACTGGCCATCAAGAACCTCGACAAAGTCAAAAAGTTCTTCATGTTCGTCGGCGGCTTCAAGTCACACATTAACAAGAACACAGAAGAACGAGTCAGGCAGGCCTTTTCAAACTTCCCGAACAGTTACCTTATCATCATCGACCACTCCGCCTACACCAATGACAGACAAGGCAAGAAGAAGAGCTACGAACGATCCGTCAAATACGTCTACTATATCGGAAAGCAGTTGGCCCAAATGTTGGTTGGTCTTCGCGATGGCGGAATCTCACCCAAAAGCATTCACTGCATTGGCCATAGTTTAGGCAGTCAAATGTTGGGACATGTTGGTGAGAAATTCTTTGAAGCGACGGGCGAGAAAATTTCGAGAATCACAGCTTTGGACCCAGCAGGACCTTGCTTCCAAAACAGTTTGATCCAGGAGCAGATCCGGTCAGGTGTAGCAGAATATGTAGAGGTATACCATTGTAACGCTGGTGGCTTAGGCACGACCAGCGTGTTGGGAGACATCGATTTCTTCGTGAACAAAGGCGAGTCACAGCCGAAATGTGGGACGTCCTTGATCCCGGGAATCATTGACTCTTCGTTTTCTGCAAAGTGTAACCATAAGACTTGTGTGACGATGTGGACAGCCTCTGTGGCGCACCCCGAAGGGTACAAAGCGTACAAATGTGATAAGTACAAGCACTTTAAGGGAGGAATGTGTTCTCTGAACGACAGAACCATTGCTGGTTTCTGGAATCCTGGTAACGCGACCGGAGTGTATTACTTTTCTACCGAGGGCTATACGTTTAGTTAATTCTGTTTGTCTTAATTTCTAAGATATTCGTTGGTGCTATTAGTTATTATGGTCACCCTTTAGTCAGCTCCTCTATATAAATGTATATATACGAGTATATATTTGAAGAAGAATGACTCTCAGTTACGGTCAGCTTGCAAAGAATGTACATAAAAATCGCAGCTGTTCTCATTAGATGTTGTTTACGTATATATTAGACGCGATCTCAATGCCATTATAACTTCAAAGAATTTCTAGTAATTAGTTATTGTTAAGGAAAAAATACATAGTTACTACGCGCTTGATAATAATACAGATATATATGTGGTTTCCTTTTACAAATTGTTATTTAAAAACAAAAAAAATATCGCACTGGTCCAGCCAAGACCTGTTTTTCAACTTTGAACGATTTTTATTTTAAATTATTTTTGTAAGACATTTTTTATAAGTAATATTTAAAAATAAAAGCTTGTAATATAATTAATTTGTATAATTATATAGAAAAATAAATAAATGAAATATAATAATAATAGCCTTTATCAACAAATATTTTCATGTTTTTATTTTTTTACATTTTTACCTATACGTCACTAACACAAAATGTTTGACTTTCACATGAGCTTCCCAGGTTCCTACAGTGATCATGATCGTGACACGCCAGTACCTCTACCATGAGTTTAAAGCAATAGTATTTGTCGATACTCGATACTGACTGCGTAAATATTTTGTATCGCAAATTTTGGTTCCGTAAGTGACCGCTAGAGGCGCTGTAGTCTGTTACGTAGTCGGTATCGAGCATCGCCAAATACTATTGCTTTAAACTCATGGTAGAGGTACTTATTACTCCTGCGATGTCACTAGAACATGAACGATTTACGTCCATGTTTTAGAGCCTTTTCCCTCCTTTAGGATACGACTCTGTGACCAATTTGGCCCATTTTTCTTATTTACTCCGCACCAGATTGCTCTGTCATAATACTGTCATTTAGGTGAATAAATTTACTACGTACATACTATAATATAATAAAGTTTGTCAACACATCAGTCTACTTGTCTGTTCGTATTGAACTAAAAAGCTAATGAACGAATTTTCGTGCGATTTACACAAATATACAGAACGATTAACGTGGTTTAAATGTAAGGCAGGAGTGTGGTATTAGTCAGTAGAAAGCTGACACTGTCCAGACTGGCTCATCTGTGAGACAGCCTGGGCGTTCATGAGTATTTCCCTCTCCTGCCAAAAAAAAAAATCTCCCCAGTGATCCCATGACTTCTATAGCATATGTACTATCTCATGACTTCTTTAGCAATCTCATTTAGAATGATCCCAGCAGTAGTAAAATCTAAAAATACAAATAAAACAATACAAATCTGTTCCGCGACGTAACATCTGTATCTCAAAGACGCTGCAGTAGTCACGGGAGACCGCGGCGACGGCGACGGTAATGCCCTTTCACACTAAACGCTGAAAAACGGTGAGTTTATTTTTTAATAATAATAATTTTAGTTAAGTTAGAGAGATTTGAAGTAGCCTCCCTCTTCATATCTCTCCATCAAATCTATACAAAGAAAAGATAAATAGATTGTGTGAAGAGTGATATGAAAGAAAAGGGAATCAGGGATAGTGTGACGGGTGACAGGACAGAATGGAAGTAAATGTGTTGTGCCAACCCCAAGGGGCAGGAAGAAAGAGAATTTCAGGTCAAATATACCCGTTTCCATTTTCATAATTATAAAAAAAAAATGAGAGAATTAACGAAAAATAAACAGTAAATAATAAATAACTAGTGCTTAACCGCGATCCCACCTGATAGTAAGCAGTGATACAATCGATGATGGTGATTCGCAATAGTTTATTAGAGCCTTGAAGACAGCCAAATTATAAACGGTCGGGAAGACCGCAGCAGATAAATTGTTCCATTCCTTCGATCTGGTATAAACGACGATTTTTCGATGATGTAAAATTTTATTTACATGAGCGGTGTTCTGACAGTGACTAATTGAGCACGTAACTAAAATAGATTATGTTGATTTTTGATAAGGAACCTGCCTTATCACATCTGATATTTATCTTTTGAGTGGGTCGATTACATTATTTATATTCTAGTTAAATTCCTAGCATTGCATAGTATTTGGCCACGGTAATGCTGTCAGCTGTCGCTATTATTAGATCTCTAGATGAACTAGTAACACACAATGTGACGCTGAATGGAAGGTGGGACATGGTCTATGGAGAAACGCCTTACCACCTGCGAAGATTAGCTCACCCAAATGTCTCGTTAATGGTGGAACGTGTTATTGGGTCATTTAGATCCCTTCAAAATGATTGAGCTGAGTGTGGCTGATACACGCGTCATGCTCGTGAACGGGCGCCGTCAGTTGAGACTGGTCATCTCGTAGCTGCCAGTGGCTTATTTTATTTTATATTTTTTTCAATATTTATCTATATTTTGTTCACATATTAGAAGCGACAAGAAATATGTAACCAAGACTATATAATATGTAACTGTATCCATGGAGTTTCTTGCCCGGTCTTCTAAATAGAGATCTACGCTTTAGAACATGCAATTAAGCTTCACTTTTTATTGTGGACTGACCGACATTTTCACAGTTCAAAAGTGCCTGTAAATGGTCTATTTAAAATAAACGTTTCAGAATTCTATGTCCAATCCGATATTTATCGCATCAGACAATATTGAGACTAATAGATAGATACCTACAAGGAAAAATATATTCTCATTTACAATTAAGTAAATAGATATATATATATATATCTGTTTCTCTATACAAAAAGCAGAGAGTAGACAGTCACAATGAAAACATACATTAAAATATCAATGGTTTGATTTAAATACAAATGAAAACAAACCAATTGTACTTATCGCTCACAAAAGCGCCACAGTACAATAGAATGTGTCAGAACACGATTAGATAAAACGCCTTTCACACTTCAACGAGCAACATTTATTTGTGCGATTTATTTTATTTTTCGTTGATTCAGCTATGAAAATAATTTTGTAATCTCCATTTAACGCAGTTTTTTTTTAGGATTTGAAAAAAAAATATTTAAAAATTTACTTTATATGAATAAACATAAATAAATAAAATATATATATAAATGGTGTAAGGGACAGCCCTCCACAAACTTTAAGGGCTTACTCAGTAGACGAAACTGAACATACTACCATAATTTTTTTTTTTCAGGAAACGAAAAAAAAATCCGCCTCACCATACAAAATTATTAACTTGATTGGACAGTTTGCATGGAAGGGCTGAATTTTTTTTGTATATATATATATATAAATTACATTTTTTTTTTATTAATATTCCACAACGCCGTCTAGCTTGGGACTAGATGCTAAGCAGAGCTTGTGTTATGAGTTCCAGGCAACTGATAACATGCATAGATAAATTATATCCAGACACTGAACAAAATCGTACTTATCACACAAACATTTGTCCTTGGTGGGAACCGGACCTACGACCTCCAGCATAGCAGTCAGGGCCAGTAACCACTAGTTAATTAGACCAACAGGCCAGTCAGATCATCAGTTGTCTCATGAAAGGAGTTATCGTTAGGAAAGCGTCTACATAATCATGAACATTTCTTAACCTAATCTTTCTGGTAAACTGCGAACTATTGCCCTTAACATTGGTTAAGGGCAATAGTTCTAAAAGACTAATAGATAGTATTCGGCGTTGCGTACAAACTACCTACAGGTAATTGAAGTCGCTCAGCTGACGTTTTTTTAAAGAAATTAATTTCGTACATGCGTAAATTAATATGAGTTTTGAAAAAAAGTACTTTATTTTTTAATTTTATCTGTACAAATCAGTAGTGTTTCATGTACCGGGTCGACCCTCCACGGGATTAAAACGATTAAAAATTAACGGTGTTTACATCAAAGAACTGCAACAATTTGCCTGCGACGATCTTCCCGCCCGATTATAATTTAAGTGTCTTCAAGACTAAAGTGAATAGGCTCTTAATAAACTAGTGCGCCTCACCATCAACTGCATTACTACTTACCATCAGATGGGATCGCAGTCAAGCACTAGTCTATATCTACATTAATATAATAAAGAGGTATTTTTTTTTTGTTTTGTTTGTAAGAAGTAATCTCTGGAAGTACAGGTCCTATTGCAAAAGTTTTTTCACCAATAAAAAGCGGCTTTATTTCAGCTGCGAGCAAAAGCTAGTCATTTAAAAAGATAAAAACGCACGTAATGTCCGTGTGGACAGCCCTTACTTGCACTTAGCGCCTACACACGACAGCTACACACTACACTTTTCTTAAAGGAAAAGCTTTTGTTTTAAAAAATGACATTATTTCTCTTTCGCGCTACGAAATGGACAGATTGCACTCAGTGTGACGGCGACAAGAATATTCCTAGTTGTTATGAAAATGGATGCTGTATTTTTCTACATTATGATACGAAAATTCGTTGGTTACCAACACGAAGAATCGTCAAACTTAAGTGGCAATGGGCAGGGCATATTGCACACAGAACATGTCGATGGGGACGAAAGGGTCTGAAGTGAATGTTGGAAGGCCTCCCACAGGTGTATCGATGACCTGGTCAGGGTCGTGAGAATCTGATGGACGTGTGACGCACAGGACCGGTTGTTGTGGTGACGCTTGGGGGAGGCCTATGTCCAACAGTGGATGTCTTTCGACTGAAATGATGATGATGATGATGACGATGAATTCGCTGATTTAGATTTGAAAAGGTGGGAAATTATCCAATGATTTTTCCAACTCTAAAGTGGAGCAAGAAGCTGTGTCAGACTTACTAACTAACACCACACCTATGTTCCTTCTTTGTTTTGCTTTCCAGGACCAGAGTTTCTTTTTCGGAAGACAACCCATCGTTGATTTAGATAATGGGAGAAACCCAATGCGCCATATTTACGTTTGTAGCCTAAAAGTAAAACTAAGGTTGTACAGTTGCCATAACGGATCTTGAGCGGTTGCGCAGAAGTCAAATATTCGGTCTCTTTAGTTGTGCGAAGTGAGACGCGGGGGAAGGGAGTGTCAGTGTCATAGACGTTACTCCTCATTCGTTCCCTGCGTTGCTGCATGTATCTAACAACGAAGACGATTGGCTCGCCAATGTATGGAATGCGCAAAGCGATCCCCACTCTGACGCCGAGCGCTCAAGATCCGTTGTGCGTGCCTACTGTATAACATCTTTGAAACTGGTATTTGTACTTCCCATTCACTTAGGTCTAACCATCATTAAATACTTCCCCAAGTTTTCCTCATTTAGGTACATAAAGGAATTACCGGGACAATGGCCTGTAAAGTTGACTAACGTCATATAAAAAGTGTCTGTGTTGTTCAGGTCTTCCCCCCTTTCAAAATAAGTTTTGCTTGAACTCGACTCATTCCTGGAACGCGTATGATTGTTATGGGCGTTCATATAATATTAATCATAATAATTGCCATTTTGTCCCCTCTTCACAAAGCTGACTAAAGCTAAAACTACATTAGAATAGAATATATTTTTATTGTAAAACATGAATATACATCATATGAGCAAGGTCTTAAAATAACTGGTCGATCTGCACGTTTTGCCATTTATGGCGTACAAAAAACAACAAATTTAGTCTAGAATAAACCACAAAACATACATTAGATGACACACAAGTAAACCACGCCTGATTTGTACGTAGAACGACGTCGCGTGGCGTGGATCTATAGCTCTACAGGTTTAGTTTCCATATAAAACTTTTTTCACACATCGAAAGCTGCTTTATTTCTGTATGGACGCAGGTGAAGCCGCGGGCAAAAGCTAGATGGTAATAACCGGTGTTACAGGTCACCAGGGTTTCACAGAGTAAATTATCTATTTCTCCATTATCACTCGTTCATTATTTATCAGTAGCGGGGAACTCCTGATGACCATCATAACAAGACAAGTTAAACAACGAAGAGTATTATTTGCATTTCAAAGATAGCAACGTCAGTTTGTATAGTATTTTAACACTGTTTTTCCCCAAGCAGGTCAGTAAGTCAAGGAGTTAAGGAGATTATGAGAATAGAACTTACTAGAACGAGTTTAACGAATGTTTATCTGTGCCTCACACAATCGTATAGACTAAAATAAACAATGTAAAAATAAAGTTATAATCAGTGTGAGGCCAAAAAGGCTCCAAACTCAGCATGTGACATTCTGTTAAGGCTTGCTGTGATGCCACTTACACACTTACGTACGTTATGCAGGATGCAATCGAAGTTATGGCACATACATAATTGGCCTTATAAGGTTACCACTGCTGGGACTCAGGCCTCCTCTCTAGGAGAAGAGAAAAGAATTGGCTGCAATCCACCACGCGGGCCTAGTGCGAATTGGTGAATGTCACTTGTCCTCGAATTTTTGGTTCATGGAAAAACAGACGTGCAGCCGCAGCGGGCTTCTGCAGCCACAGCTGGCTTCGCGCAGCCGCTGTATATACTGCCTGCATCCGCAGCATGCAGCCGAGGTTCGAATAGCATCTTTGTTAGTGATCGATGGACACAAATCTCGTAATTCAACTGTTATTTCCGAGTAACCAAAGGCCTATCTAGTTGAGCAGCTGCGGCCCGGTAGCAATGACCCCGACTTATGTCGTTCGTACTCAGGCAGGCACTTAACTTGATGTAATTTATTTCATCACCGATACTTTCTAAATGTTAGAGGAAAATTTGTAAGGACACCGTCCCTGAGTCTTAACAACAAATATTTCAAGACGTGTTTTATAAGTATGCTGAACAGTGAACAGGCTGTAAAGTCCTGGAAACCTCCGTTGTAACGGACCCTGGAATCCTGCGACCAGAAGGGTATTGTGTCTGGCAAGGGCAATCGCCCGATAGTTGATTTCGGATTGCTGTAAATGTTCTAATAACACACTCAGAGAGCTCTAATGGTGCGTCCAGATCTGGCGAATGCGTCGCTCACGAGCCGTTCGCGAGCCGCTTGCGAACTGCGCGTGCATTTCATGTTCAAACGAAGCGTGCGCAGCACAGGAGCTTCGCACGAACGAGACGTGCAAGAAAGGCACACGATTCGTTCACAAGCTGCTCGCGAGCGGCGTTCACGCCATAATAGGCCGATGCAGGCTTTTGAATTTTAGTTCCTTTGTGCCGTCATAGATGTCGCTGCATGTCATTCACAAAACCTCACTAGTCTTGCATTGTAGGAGACTTCCACACACAGATACGACAATCAAAAGTAAATATAATTATATTATGTTTTCCAGCTATAATTTAGTTACGTTTAGGACCTTCAAAACAAAGCCATTTTTGTTAAGATATACCAAAATACGAACTACGCTCCCAACTGGAAACTATTCCAATTGAGTGAACTGTATACAGAGAGCTGGCCACAGACATCTAAGGCGATCCAATATCAGCGGAGAATGCGTGCGTGAAGATGAACTATCTGCAGTATTTCATGGAATTACTGGTAATCGCTAGTTGAGGGACATAAGCCTATGAGAGTGGCGGATGAGCGAGGTCCAAATGTTGAAGTGAAGCGGGTACCTAGTAGATACTCAGTATATTAGAAAAAAAAAGAATTGTCATGTTGGTATCATTATCATCATCAGCCTTTTTAAATGTTCCCGCGCTGCTAGGAATCAGGTCTCCTGTCTAGGAGATGGAATGGGCCGTAATCCACCACGCGAGCCCAGTACGGGTTGGTGCATATCTTAGATTTTTTTTTTATTCTAGGATATCCCGGTTTCCTCACGATGTTTTCCTTCACCGTTTTGAGAGCAGTAGTGATGAAATAAATTACACAAAGTAATGCGCCTGGCTGGGTTCGAACCTGCGACCTACAACTCGAAAGTCGGGGCCATTATCGTTCGGCCACCACTGCTCCCTATATATACTCGTAGGTATTACAGACTGAATTTATAGAATTATTTCTGTATTATAGGCATATCATTATGTTATGACATGACTGGATCTTAGAATTGATCACTTCATGTGATCGGCCGAAATTTTGCACATGGTTAGTTTTTATAATGAGCAATAATAGAGGATTTTCCTGAATTCACCCTCTAAGGAGTTGTAACAGGGATCTTAAGTTTATATGGAAAAAACCTACTTTCATGCGAGCAAAGCTGCTGATAGACGCTAGTCAATTAATAAGTATTGATGAAGACGATTTTAGGTACTTATTAGTTGCTTTTGTAATGCCCCACGCCCCGCCGACGACTTGGGCTCGGGCTGGGCGATTATCGGATGGTTGGACGGCGAGCTACCCATTGCTCGCCAGGAATTGTCAGCAAATCTAGGGGCCCAGCAGGGTCGTAGCCTACTGGAGCCATGGGTGATGCAAAAGAGATTCCCAAGGCCTTGGAACAATGGCAAAGAAGGAACATGAGTGGTCAGGAGTCAGTAAAAATCTGACACAATCTCCCGCTCCGCCCAAGAGCGGGGGATGTCATTGGATGATTTTCACACCTAAAAAAAAAGTTGCTTTTGAAATATGTTCAGTATTTTATACAGGCATCTAAAGCTGTCTGAATAAATTGGGTTGTAACATAAAAAAGTATTTTTAAGAATTTACTTTCAGCTTCATATTTAGAGCAAATATTTAATAACAAATTCGCAATTTATTACAGAACATCCTTCATTTTTCTTCCACGGTATCGCAGTGGCCACAAAACGTGGTCCAAGCATAGTATAAAAGGTTGTTTAATTACTTTTTTTACGTAAGAGCACTCTATTTGTTTTTTTAATAGGCATTTCTTTCATTAGCGGAGATGAAAATATATTTTTATGGCAGACCTGCTTACGCGCTGTTGTTTTGCTCGTTATTAAAAAACGGTTTTTTTTTCTTTGTTAAGTCTGGTTTCTTTTTAATTTTAGGAATCCATTTAGATACATATTTAAACGATGACCGGAGGCCCTATCACGAGCTATTAACGTGATACATGGAGTTTCTTGCCATTTCTTCTCTTCACAAATTTGGAACCGTGCACTAGCTTGTGTGTGTGTGCCATGTAGGCCTAAGTGAACTAAAAATATTTTTCAATACACTTGCTCAGAAAGTGACTCTTATTGCACTGTTCTTAGGTACATAATGGCCTTTGTGACATTTTGATTACCATAACGCACTAGTGCTATAATGTAGGTAAAACCTTATTGTTCAACGTCTCCCCGCCATAATTATATTACATTTATCGTATCAGGGTGGGCGCAGGTCGTCCCCCACGACTCGCCGGTCAACCCCCGTTTATTCATTTCAGTGAGTGTATTGAAAGGTAAATTAAAATAAATTTGGGCGCGCAGATGAAAACAGATTTTTACCGCCACAAAATTTTACTAGTTTTATAGTTATTTTCTTCACAAGTGTATCTATTGAAAAACGTCGTATGACACACGTGAGTAATTAATGATTACCGTTCTCGGGTCTTAAGACCCTCGCCACGGCTCGGGTCTAAATACCGTCTCGTTGGTAATCACTAACATTACACACTTATATCATAATGTACTATAATTTTTTTTTTTTAATCAATTTGAGTACCAAAAAATAACTTTAAAATGCTTTTTTTTTCAATTTTTAATAAGCTCGCACTTAAACACTACCTCACCCGATGTAAAGCGATGGTCGTTGATGGAGCACGTTTACCTATTAGTAACCTATTTACTCTTGACATAAGATTCCCAGGCAGCTATCAGGAAACAGACTCTGGCAGGGAATTCCATTCCTTAACTGTTCGTATATAATGAATGTTTCTCTATGCGTGTGTATGATAAAGCCGGCAATTGTATGTGTTTTAGTATCCCTTTTTGTATAATAATAAATAGATGACACATTTTAAGTCTCAAGCGCCTGGAATGGTGAAGCGCCTTCAGAACTGATCATAGCAATGCTACTTATTTGTGTATAGTGTTAAGATTTTTTAAGGAGCTCTACTCTATCACCATGGATGGCTTACTATCATAAATACTGATGCTGCTTCTTCTTATCCGGTACACTCTTACAATGATGAATACGATCACATTCATCATTGTGAATCACAATGATCTTGGAAATACGACGTAATTTGTCGCGGACTGCAGTTTTCCGGGTTAGCACTTAGTTGAGGCCCCTGATCTAGTGTCTTCATCCCATTGGTGATCTACTACGTCACCTAGTGCTCACGACTTTGCCCTGCACTACGAGAAGCTCTATGGAGTCATTACTACGACGCGATACAGGGCCGAAGAAGCTCCAAATGCGCTACTGCACTGTACTTGACGGGCACTGTCTTATACCAAGTTCTTTTAATATGGAATCGTACGAAACTCTGTGCACGGTACTCCTAGCATCAGTCTCCAGCACCACATCTCCAACGCTTCTACTAAATTAAGATTTTTTTTTTTAATTTATACAAACTAGTGCTTTACTGCGATCTCACCTGATTATCAGTAGCGGGGAACTCCTGATGCCCATCACAACAAGACAAGTCAAACAACGAAGAGTATTATTTGCATTTCAAAGATAGTAACGTCAGTTTGTATAGTATTATAACACTGTTTTTCCCCAAGCAGGTCAGTAAGTCAAGGAGTTAAGGAGATTATGAGAATAGAACTTACTAGAACGAGTGTAACGAATGTTTATCTATGCCTCACACAATCGTATAGACTAAAATAATAAACAATGTAAAAAGAATGTTAAAGTCTGTTTATTAAGTTAAACGACTTGGGTAATTATTAGGATTTAATTAAATCTGATGTCAACACGGGTTCAATAATTAAGGTTGATTAAGAGATAGATTTTTGATTAAGAGAGATTTTTTTTTGTTGATTAACCTTTCAATTGTGATAATTACAGACACAATTGAAAGACAATAGGTGCGCGAACGCCGGCGTTCGCTTGGGGTTTAATGAATTAAGAGAGAGATTGTTTGCTAACAGAAGAACCATATGAAAAGTATCGAATACAAGAATTTTTTAAATGATTAAATATTATGCAAAAATTCCCAAGTCGGTTGACTTATTAGACAGACTTTATAATCGGTGCGAGGCAAAAAAGAGGCCAAAAGCCTAACTCAGCATATTGTGCTCAGTATATGGTATTCTGTTAAGGCCCTCTGTGATGCCCCTAAAGACACTTACGGACGTTATGCAGGATGCAATCGAAGTTATGGCACATACATACATAATCAGCCTTATAATGTTCCCACTGCCGGGATTCAGGCCTCCTCTCTAGGAGAAGGAATTGGCTGCAATCAAAGAGAAATAGTCATTGGCTGCAATCCACCACGCGGGCCTAGTGCGAATTGGTGAATGTCACTTGTCCTCGAATTTTTGGTTCTAGGACATGCCGGTTTCTACACGATGTTTTCCGTCTTCTCTTGTCTATTTTTAGAGCAGTGGTGATGAAATAAATTACACAAAGTAATACGCCTGGCTGGGTTTTAACCCGCGTCCTACTCGTAAGTAGGGCCCATTACCACAGGACAACCACTGCTCTTAGTTCGACTTCTAGACAAACCAAATGTAGCTGGTTTTCAGTATTTTTCATAGAGCGACTAACCTTCACAGCCCAATAATTGCGTAATACCCATACTCCTTAGCTTGACTGAAGTCTGAATATCCGTGTTGACTGTCAAATACATCTATCGTTAAGGTACCATTCGAACCCCGAGAGTGATTTCGAGGCTGGCTGCACGTACTGCCAGTCGCAAATCTACGATTTAATCCAATTTGAGCACTGTCGGCTCCGAGCAGCGATTATTTCGGACTTGTCTAAACAGGTTGGAGTCACGTTACTACGTGCTTATCAATTTGCGGCCGCAGTACTACTGGTCTGCGATCAGCAGCGGCTGCGGGTGGCAGCAGCACTCGCAGCCGAAGCTCGGCAGTACGTAATATTTTCACAGAAATCCGTACAACCACTTGGAAAACCAGTCATGCAGCCGCAGCGGGCTTCTGCAGCCACAGCTGTCTTTGAAAAGAAAAAACGAGAAGCTCTATGGAGTCATTACTACGACGCGATACAGGGCCGAAGAAGCTCCAAATGCGCTACTGCACTGTACTTGACGGGCACTGTCTTATACCAAATTCTTTTAATATGGAATCGTACGAAACTCTGTGCACGGTACTCCTAGCATCAGTCTCCAGCACCACATCTCCAACGCGTCAACTATTTTTTTTTTTTTATAAACTAGTGTTTGACTGCGGTCCCACCTGATCGTAAATAGTGATGCAATCGTTAATGGTGAGGTTAGTTTATTAAGAGCCTATTCACTCTAGCCTTGAAGATACCTAAATTATAACCGGACGGGAAGACCGCAGCAGGCAAATTGTTCCAGTCCCTCGATGTATCTACGCGGTATAAATGACGAGGCGAAACGCTTGTTCTGGCCCGTAGAGGTTTCAACAACATAAGATATTTCAACGAACAAAAATACAGTTTTCAAATAGAAGAAAATTATCAATTTAAATAATACAGTATGGTCTTAATTACAGAAATGTTGTTATGAAAACAATATTTCTGCTTAATAGTCTGTTAAATTTGAGTTATATCCGACATTTTAAGGGTGTTTTGCAATAAATATTGCTTAATGTCTTTACTCGGAGGTGTTTTGTAGTTAATGTAAGGTTTTACTTGGCAAATTGACCCATTCCAGCTTTACAGTGTATGAGAAAATATAGGTATTCGGTGCTTGGGTATTGAAACAACGTAGCTAATGAAGGTAACGGTTATTACACTCGTAAATTTAAAGTAGTGTGTAAATTGTATTTAGGAGAAGAATTTAAAATATTTGTTGAACCAAATGGCCCATTGGTCTAGTGTGCTTAGTGGCCTTGCTATGCCGAAGGTTGTGGGTTCGATTTCCAGCCAAGAAGAATCAATCTGCCGAGTCGTTTCCAAACTAATATAATATAATATTCCACAACTATCACACAACGCCGTCTAGTCTCAAGCTAAGCAGAGCTTGTGTTATGGGGACTAAACAACTGATAAACATACTTATATATTTCTAAATACATAGGTACATATTATAGATAAATTACACCCAGACACAGAACAAATGATCATGCTCATCACACAAACACTTGTCCTGGGTGGGAATCGAACCCACGACCTCCGGCATAGCAGTCAGGGTCACTAACCACTACACCAACAGGCCTGTCAAACTATGTTAGGTTCAATTATAAACGAAGGAAGTTTTACCTGATCCAGTTAAGAACCAATATTTTCAAGAGGCGACTGCATATCTGATCTCCGGAACTCAGTACGATTACTAAGTTTTGGAAGTCAGATAGAAAGAAAGAAAAAACGTAGGCAGTAAGGATTGCTTGTTTATCCAGTGGTAAAACGATATCCCTATCCAAGTATGTAGGTAAGCCACCGTAAGCGCGGGCTTGCAATGGGTAGCTCGCTGTCCGGTCGTCCGGTGACTATCCGGACCAAGCTCAAGTCGACGACGGCGCGCGCCTCAAGGAGTTGTCAGCAATAGCAGGGGCCCAGCTGGGTCGAAGCCTACTGGGGCCAGGATTATCCGAAAGGGCGCTCGAGCCCCGGTATGAAGGCTTGAAGGAACGGGATGGGTTTTTAGTCAGTAAGAGTCTGACACTATCTCCCACTCCGCCCAAGAGCGGGGTTTGTCATTAGATAATTTTTCCAATCGTAAAAAAAAAAAATGTATGTAGGTAAGTTACCTATTAAGAACACGGCTACCATCATCCATCATATCAGCCTCATTATCAAGCCAACCTTTCCTCATAAAGAAACACCACTAAAATTCTAAATCTGTCTCTAATATTTTATGAAACAAGTTGAATAATAAACCGGTGGTAAACCCGCCTGTACGTGTGCTTGGCTGGCCGCCAGTAACCGTAATGGCGACTGGTAAGGGGTTATGACGACGTTGCATCGTTTTTCAAAGGCTTCTGCTGCACCGGTAAATGTCTTTTAAATATACCTGTAGGAATTGAATGCCGTATCTTGTGAGGCGAGGTTGGTTTACTTTATTCAGGAGAGGTTGTTCTGAGGTTTAGTTACGTAAGTTGCTCGCATTTTCTATGTAATGAGTGATTTTTTTGTTTGTTGCAACTTTTGATGTTACCAGTACTTAGATAGAGATTCCGGGGCCCTGGTTTAGGATATGATGAGGACCAAGGACGAAGGACTCTTTCTACGAAGCAATAATGTTAGCGTAGGAGGAGGCAGCATGCGTGAGTCAACGATCTTTCTCACCCACCAGCCGTGGACTTGCGGACGCCGAGCAGTGTCCAGTCATCTGGTAATCGACCGGACCGAGCCCATTCGTCAACAGCGCGTAGTGAACCACGCGCTTCTCAAAGAGATGTCAGCAAACCGTAGCGGCCCAGCAGGGCCGATGCCCACTTGGGAGGCGAGGATGATCTGAAACGGAAACCCGTAGCTTTAGAACGCAAAAGGCAACTGAAGGACATTGGTGTGGTTTTAGGCAGTAGATGTCTGACATCCGTTATGCCCACCCTGAGCGGGAGAAGTCATTAGATAATTTCCCTCCTTAAAAAAAAACTGTGATAGAGATTGCATGAGGCAATGTATAGCCAATGGTCAAAAGTGCATTCGCACTCCATCAAAGCCAAAGTGAAAAACTATAAAGTACAGATCATACTTGAGATTATGGACTATTGATCTATTTAAAAGAAAGAAAGAAAACTATTTATTCAGCATACACACTCGTGGATACACACAATGTAGTAACAACATGTAGACACTAATAAATTATTATAATATAAAAAAAAGACAACTAGCAATGTGTGCCTCACGGCGGCGCCAAATAGGTCCAATCTACAAACTAGTTGCTTTATTGATATGCTTATGGAATTATGATCTACTATTTCTTTTGCAACATACATAAATTCACATAGATCGTTGACCTAACTCAGAAGGCTGCCCAACTTTAGTGGGACTGGGCTGGATATGCCTGCTTGCCGGTTTTCTACCGCTTGCATTAGGGGAGGTCCGATGGACAGACGGACAACATAGTGACCCTATAAGGGTTTAATTTTTTTCGACTGGCTTCTGTCTGTGGAAGTAGAAAATTATTCTAAAGAAATACACTCTTAAGATAAAAAAGTGTCCTATGTATGTCTGGAGGGATCGCAACATCTCCGTAAAGACCAAAACCAAACTGGTACGGACACTAGTCTTTTCGATCTTTTCGTATGGCGCTGAGACTTGGTCGCTAAAGGCTGCAGACCGCAAACGCATCGACGCCTTTGAGATGTGGTGTTAGAAAAGGATGCTCCGTATCCCTTGGACAGCATTTCGGACCAACGTATCCATTTTGCAAGAACTCAAAAACTCCTCACGGCTGTCGTCCGAGTGTCTTCGCAAGGTTCTGCAATCTTCGGTCACATTGCAAGGAAAGACGGTGGCAACCTCGAACGGCTAATTGTGACCGGTAAAGTGGACGGGAAAAGGCCTCGCGGGCGCAGCCCAATACGTAGTCCGACCAGATCCGCACCGCTATTGACTCCACGATGTACCCTTCACACCGCCAGAGACAGGATCAGATGGAGGAATATCATAAGGGTTAGAGTGACGAAACAGGGAGGTCACGACCCTCACCGTTGAGGAATACGATGCAAGGCGGAGGAGGATGTTTATATTATATTCCCTGGTACCGGCGTGTGCCAAATTTCAATGATTCAGATCATGAAAGTGTAATTAACATTCACTTAAATATACAAACTATCGCCTTAATAATATTACTGTGAAACGCCAACTCTAAAAAAAGCAAAATGGCTAGACTAAGCTCTTTTTACCAGCTAGAACACCTCCAATCATTATTTTCCCCAGGCAAAGCACACAGAGGATGCCAAAGTACACTTGGGAGCCTAGAGTCAAGACGGGTAAGCTAAACTACGAGCGCAGGTTCGAATCAGGCCACGTTCCGTTTTAAG
Organism: Mythimna albipuncta; assembly: GCA_929112965.1. NCBI lineage: Eukaryota > Metazoa > Arthropoda > Insecta > Lepidoptera > Noctuidae > Mythimna > Mythimna albipuncta. The sequence continues at coordinate 21,905,908 of OV815963.1, forward strand.
CTGCATTACGTGATCACGCCAGTCTGTTGCTCGAACTGATATTATGTGTTTGCTGTCTGGATTGTGGCCCGAGGAGGAAGATTATAGCGATTTAGAATTGGAAAAGATTAGAAAAATTACCCAGACAGACTTTTTTAAATAATATAAACTTGGTTCGTGGGGTCCGAGTGCGCGTCTCCTTTTCAAGGAAATTTCACGCCGACTGATCGACACTTCACGTGACCAGAGGGCTGGCTCGTTCTTCGCCCAAAGAATTAGCATTGCCATTCAACGTGGCAATGCTGCCAGTCTTCTGGGCACATTTCCGGATGACAGCGATGTGGAGGAGTACTTTGACGCCTGAGCGTACTTTGTCATTTTGTATTATATTTATGTACATAGTTAGGATTTAGTATAAATAGTTTATTTAGTATTTAAGTTTTTTATGTACATATGTATATTATAATAAATAAACTCTATGGGTTAGTAAAAAAATATAAACTAGTGCTTGACTTTGATTCCACCTGATGGTAAGCTGTGATGCAATCTTTGATGATGAATTGCACTATTTTATTAATTCGCTCCACCCTTGAAGATACCCTAATTATAACCGCATGTGAAGACCACTTGAGCATGCCACAATTATATCGGCAAGTAGGAGTGGCTGAAGATAACAAGGCGTCCTTACCTTCCGCATGACGCAGGTCCTCACCGGACATGGTCAGTTCGTGACATTCCAGTACCGGTTTCGTTTTAGTCAGTAAAAGTCTGACATATTGTACGTAGAACAGATAGTCGACACTGAGGACGAAAATTTCTGGAGTAGTGACCACGTACCGAAAGACGCAGCGCTGGAAGGCCTCCCTCAAGGTGGACCAATGACCAGGGGAGGGTCTCGTGAATCCAATGGATGCGAGACGCACAAGACCGGTCGTTGTGGCGACGCTTGGGGGAGGCCTATGTCCAACGGAGGACATCTTAATGATGATGTCTGATGTAAAAGTTCTCTGTCGTAGGAATCGACTGTTCAAATAAATTTTGGTGGTTGGTAACTCAACGTTGGCAACGTGCAATGTTCGCTTACTCTTTAGGCCATCTTAAAGAAATATGAGCTAGGTATATAGGTATAACGCCGTCAGAAAGCTCTTTAGACACTGACTCAGAGATTTCAGAGAAAACGTGATGCTAATTCTTATAAAGTGCGACAACGTGACAGCCTTCAGGTTTGTCTGATGAAACATTAAGTGTTTATGGAGCTTTCTTATTTAGACGTGTTTACATGTAGAATTTCAGAATTGATAATTTAGACACGGATATCTTCATTTCTGATGTGATCACGCAAGGAAACTCCAAGCATAGCCCTTTCCATCGCCCTTTGGGTGACTTTGAGTCTTCTTATGAGGCCCATTGTAAGTGACCACGTTTCGGAGCCATAAGTCACGTCGGGGTTGGACGGCCTCCAACAAGGTGGACCTATGACCTGGTCAGTGTCGCGGGAATCCGATGGATGCGTGATGCACAGGACCGGCCGTTGTGGCGACGATTGGGGGAGGCCTATGTCCAACAGTGGACGTCTTTCGGCTGATATGATGATGATGTGTAGACACGGTGTCTTGTTTCTATGGAAGATGTATGCTTGTATATTGATATTTAAAGTTATTAAACACTAGCTTTTGCCTGCGGCTTTGGCCGTGTAAATGTCGTATTTTCGACGTAGTTGAAGACGAAACCAGACATAAATACCTACTCTACAATTTAATTTTGTGACTAATGGTAATAATTTAGTACTCTTTATTGGAAGTGTGAAATCATCTAATTAGTTTCCCGCTCTGGGTGGAGTGTGAGGGTGTATCAGACTTTTACCAACTAAAACCCACCTGTCTTCCTTCAGTTGCCCTGACTCTTTCGAACAATCCTACATGTTATATGTTATAGATTCTTTAAATAAAAATACTAATACTAATGTTGCAAAATTGTTTTCCTGTGTGACTATCAAACAATATTCAGCCAGCTTCGTACAATGTTGTAAAATGTAATTAATATCACTACTAAAGTATTGCAATAATTATAATAATGTGGCGAGTGGTGGTTACATCGTTGTAAATACCATTGAATGTAGATATTAATTTCATTGTATTATATTCGGTATGCACAAAGCTTATTAGTGCTTTTATTATGACAGTCATTAAAAGCAATAATCTCCAATAAGTATTATAATTGGGATAATATATCAGGTTATTATTACCACGGTATTTTATAGTCTTCTACAAAAAAAAATGTAATTATGTTGAGGCCAGCTTTCAGTTGTAGTCTAATCGGATGCTATACAATTAAAAAAAAAAAACTATACGAAAATATAATCTACAACGCGTTGTGGCGTGTGTGTGCTTCTTTCATCGATCTTTTGTGGAAATTGTCTTTACTGCGGCTACCCTAAATGCAGTATGTTTAATGTTTTTAAAGATGGCTACAGCACAGTGTGCCTAAGCGACACGTTCTCCGACAGCTCGATGAAATCATTAAGTAGTTTAAGAGAGCCTTTCCCGAGTTCCTGAGCCGTCTATCATCAACCCATAAAGATGTCATGGTTTAAAAGTTTTTTGGTTCATCCAACGCAATTTTTGATAAAGAGGCAACGCCAAGTTGATAATCGGCAATCGTCAATGCAAATATAAAACTTCAAATGCACGGGAATGAAGTCATTTCAACGCTCAGTCACGTGGTCAGTAAAAAGAAACGGAGGCGTGGCCAACTCGAGGCGTTCGACGCGAGGGAATCGAAACGAAATGGTTGTAACTTGGCTTGGGGGGCAGAACGCCTTGTTGGCATTCGGTAATTCTGTCATAGAAGTTACTAAGAGATTCACGCGTCTAAAAAAATGCATTGCCGCAGATTCATCATCTGCCTCTCAAATATTTTGGGCTCCAGGTCTAGTCTAAGAGGATGCAACTGAATACATCTTTACAAGCATTACCTGATATACCTCACCGTCACCGGTCATATCGCTTCTCACGACTAGTCTTGAGTCTTGAATCCAGTAGCCCGATTCACGTAATGAATACCGTAACGATATCGTAGCGATTTAGTCGTTTCCGTATTCACTTCCATCAATCGAGTTTGAACGACACCGATTTTAAAGTCGTTTGAAATTCGTCGATTTAAAAAAAATCTGTATTACATTATCCTGGTAGAATACTTACTAATGTAACTGGAAATAAGTCGATAGATCGTGAATACCGCTTTTGGATAGGACTTCGATCGAATGACTATAAAACTTAAACGATATTTGGCTTGTTTAATTTTACGTGAATCAGGCTACAGGTAGCCTTAGAGGGACTCATATCTATTATTTTATAGATAGCAGTAATAACGTCACAAATTACCAACCAAAGCATTGTTTTCTATGACACGGAACTAGGGCTTTCAAATACCGGATTTTTTCAATACCGGTATCAATACCGGTATTAGAATATTCAATACCGTGATCACGTGATCACGGTATTGAACTCAAGTTTTTTTTATTTTTTATATTAGTGCTTGACTGTAATACCTTCTCATAAGAACTTTAATTAGGACATTAATAAAGCCTTTTAAATACGTATTTTTGTTTTCGAATCAGTCTTTATTCTCTCTTAACTGTTCTAATAAGGTTCTACTAAGCATCGCGCTGCCGTACCTATTGTTTACCGGCGATTAGCAAATAAGGTACCTTAAAACCATAGATCTGCCTAAGGTTTAGGCTTACTTGACGCTTGAGTGCATACGTTCGATACGTATCGAACGTATGCACTGCCATCGGAAGCTAGCGATTAGAAAATATGGCAGCTTAAAACCATCAAGCTGCGTAAGGTTTAGGCTTATTTGACGCCGTAACTTGTTTACGACAATTCTAATAAGGTTAAAACGCAGTTTTAATGAGGTTCAAGTAAGCATAGCGCTGCCGTACCTATTGTTTACTGGCTGATACATTCGATACGTACCTATACTGCCCTTAAAATTCAGCAAGCATCAAGACTCGTGTCTTTCTTATTAATATAAGAATATTTCCTATGTATTTATTGTACCAAACTACCAATTAAATGTATAATTTTGAATTGTAACTTTGTACACGTAGTAGTCAATAAGTACTAGTTAGGCAAAATTAATAATAATTGAAGTTAAAAAACAAAGCCACATTCAAACCGCTGAAATATTAATTTTTTACTATTTAATTGTAGATCTAACGGATAACGTGATTCGTTAAAATAAAAAACACATTAATCTAAGTGGAAAATGTCACAAGTTTAGATGCTTCTATCTGTTGTGAATTCATGACTCGTCAACGGATTTTACAAAAAAAAAAAAAAAAAATACGATTGTGGGATCCGTTGAGAATTGATACAAACTATAGGTGTACCATGTTGCTCGTCAAGAACTTATCAAAAATACACAATGACCAAGTTCACATGCACATGTTACCCGGGCGCTTTTGAAATACTGACTAACAAAACAATAACGTCGTAAAGAGCCTATTGCACTACGCGTTATTCAGACCGTTTTAGTCTATGGTTCTGATAAATGATCTTTATTTTGCAAGTAGGTTTTATAAAAAACACTTTTACACGTCAATTTTTTTTTTCTCGTTAATTAAAACTTGATGAGGCCGGTGTTTCCTAGCTGACTACCCTGAGAAGAAACACCGAAACAAACTCAGGGGTCAAAGTCTCTTTTAAAGTCCATACAGCAAAACATGTAGTGGTCAAATCATATTATTATGAGAACCATGTAGATTGAGCCTGAGATGGTCTTTTTTAGAAAGAACCACACAGTTCTAAGTGGACCTGTCCAGTCAGTGCAAGCATTTGTCAGTATGCGTGTAGTTAAATTCAGGACTACTAAGGAGCTCAACGACTTGACGAACAATGCCAAAGAAAGTGAAAACATTTGGGTAGACTGCATCAAATACTCAAAACTGCCAGACATCATGTGAAAATAAAAAAGAAAAGAGTAATCCACATAGTTCTTACATTCACAATAATATTTACAAAAGTGTAAATACTGCAAAGTGTAAGAAAAAAGTATCGCATAGCGTAACAGGGGTCAGACTGTCTTGTGCTGAATAACGCGCAGTGTAATAGGCCCTTTAGGCTCGCTCGACTCAGAAACAGGTCTAGGCGAGGTGCGGGCGGGAGAGCTGGAGATAAGAGTTGGCGCTTAATACAAGTGTCAGAATAATATTGCATCGAAATTTATATTAATAATACAATTTCTTGCTATTTATTACAACAAAACGCAATAATTTACATTAAGGATTGTAATACCGTAATCACGGTATTGACTCGTCAATACCGTGATTGAAAAAATACCAAAATATATCCGTGATCACGGTATTACGGGATCCCGTAATACCGGTATTGAAAGCCCTACACGGAACAGGTAGGTGTCAACTAGGAACCCTTATAGTTTCGCCATGTCTGTCTGTCCGTCCTCGCTTAATCTCTGTGGCCGATGGCACTAGAAAGCTGAAATTTGGTACCAATATATACATCAATCACGCCGATAAAGTGGTAAAATAAAAATTGGAAAAAATGTTTTATTAGGGTAGCCCCCCTATATGTAAAGTGGGAAGTGATTTTTTTTTTTAATTTCTACCCTAGCGTGTGATATATCGTTGGATAGGTATTTAAAAATGAATAGGGGTTTACTAAAATCATTTTTTGATAATGTCAATAATTTCTGAAATAATCGCTCCAAAAGTAAAAAATAATGTGTGTCCCCCCCCCCCCTTTTACTTTTGAACCATAAGTTTAGAAAATATGAAAAAAAATCTGAAAAGTAGAACTTTACAAGGACATTCTCGGAAAATCATTTTGAACTTGATTGTAAGAACAGTTTTTGTACAAAAAGACAAAAAGTTTCTACAAAATAATTTCTGGACTAAGTTTGTAGTATAATCGTATATGCAAGCATTTTTTAAACTCATAAGTGGGTGCACTTATTGTGACGGACGTAAAACTACGGAACCCTACACTGAGCGTGGCCCGACACGCTCTTGGCCGGTTTTTAAACTTTACTTCACTCTTGTAATTATTCATATTGCTATATGTTTGTAAATACATGTAAATTTACATACACAAAACAACAATACACGGAACAACAATATCAGTAGGAGTGTAGACCATACAAATATTTATTCCGTGTGACATATGCGAAACCCAGCGCCAACTGTACCGTCATATACCGTGACGGATGGTAACCCATCATCAAACCGACTCTGGTAAGCATTGTTTCATCTTGTTGATCGACACATGCAATTATTACCGTGTAACCTATTCGCAATGTATCAAAAAATATATTATCTGGATACCTATCTATACAATAAATCTGTAAAAGTGTTTAGTTGTGCAAGCATCACCTGAAATGTATGAAATCGATGTGAATACATTAAAATTTTTGTATAACTTGATACCTAATACTTATGCTTAGTTTCATCGCAATCGGCTGACCATATCGAAAGATATGTTACATTCATTGATTTGTTAGGCGGTACGAATTCCGTGGGTCAGATAATCTAGCATAATCATATTCATCATCAAATAACAGATAAGGAAATATATTTCTTATAGTGCATCTTAGATCATTAGCCACATACTCCCATCATATGCACAAAACAGAGAAATACATCACTAGTTAATGAGCGTATTAACAAACAGTTCACTACGGAACTAAATACAGTTTCATTAACACCATTAGGACAAACGGCGAGAGAGCCTGTTAATGATCGCTAATTAACTTAATTTGATCATTACGTTTTTGGGTATTTTCGAACTGAGAGGAACGAGTGTGTTGTTGCGTGTAGTTGGTGGGATGGCCCTGTTGCCACCCGCCATTTTACCCAAGTCGGCAAAAACAGAACCCATACAGTTTTTTGTTTGTCCGTCCAACTATCCGTCTATCGGTCTGTTCGGCTGTCAAAAACCTTTTTCTCAAGAACGCGTGAAGGTATGTAGCTGTTTATATCAAACTAGCTGTGCCCGTAACTTCGTCCGCGTGATCGTCCAGAGATTAGCCCGGACAAACAGAACGACAGAGAGACAAAAATTGCAAAAAATGTTATTTTGGTGTAGGTGGTACATACCTACACCAAAATAAGTATATGTATTCATATGCATGTAGTTAAAAGCAGATATTTCAATATTACAAACAGACACTCCAATTTTATTTATATGTATAGATAAGGGGTAGGTATTTGATATCAAGTAGTAAAAAATCAAACTTCAAAGCCCTTTATGCTCTGATTAAGCACTTATTTTTTTACCGACATCCAAAAAAGGAGGAGGTTCTCAATTCGGCTGTATTTTTTTTTGTTTGTTACCTCAGAACAACGTTATTTATTATTTAAGTCAGTTTTTTTTTGGAAAACTTTTTTGTTTGTTTATATACCATTTTTCATGGGTCATAGTAGCTTTGGCGAACTTAAATCCTGCTAGGTACCTCTCTTCAGAAGTAGGTTAGGTCCATAATAAATTTTGTTGATCCTAGAGTAGAGTTTGGGGTAGTGAGTGTTGTCCGGACCAAGCCCAAATCGTCGACGGCGCGCACTGTTCCCGCGCGCCTCAAGGAGTTGTCAGCAACAGCAGGGACCCAGCCGGGTCGAAGCCTACTGGGGCAAGGGTTATCCGAAAGGGCGCTCGAGCCCCGGTATGAAGGCTAGAAGGAACGGGGTGGGTCTTTTAGTCAGTAAGAGTCTGACACTATCTCCCGCTCCGCCCAAGGGCGGGGGATGTCAATGCATGATTTTTCCCACCATAAAAAAGGGTAGTGAGTGTAGACTTGTGGTTGATTTGTCCGTTTTTGATACTCGGGCACTCAAAGATCATCAGCAACACACACAACATCAGTAGCCTGATTCACGTTATCAAAACCGTAACGATATCGTTGCGATTTAGTCGTTTAAACCATTTCCGTATTCACATCCATCAATCGAGTTTGAACGACACCGATTTTAAAGTCGTTTGATCGAAGAATTGATTTAAAAAAAAAAGAATCTGTATTTCATTATCCTGGTAGAAAACTTATTAATGTAACTAGAAATAAGTCGTTGATAGATCGTTTAGTTTCGAGCTCGTTGAGTTGTAGTTTTATCCAATCCCGATTATGGAACACGTGAATACCGATTTTAAGACTCCGATCGAGCGACTATAAAACTTCAACGATATTTGGCTTGTTTGATTTTACGTGAATCAGGTGACTGAACTCGTTCACAGAAGTCTAATTCCCAGCTAGGCAACAATGCTGGCAGGCTGCCGTGGCCCTGGAACACAAGTGAAGAAACACAGGTAGGTTAATCTGTAAAGTTCTGCTACTCCCTCTCGCTTAGATGTTTATTTGTTGTAATTTAACAATATTGCTCTTCTTGTGAGATGCGAAATTGTTCAATAGCTTCTCCCGCTCCCGTGGAGCGAGCGTGTTAGATTTTTACTGACTAAAACCCACCTGCCTTTTACGTTCCAAGATCACGGTATCTCTTTCATAAATTCCCGTGGCAATTTTACTGTGAGTATGAAAAATTTATATTAATTAACTGCAACAATAACTAAATATTTTCATAATAACAACAGCAGCCACATTGTCTGTCCTAATTAACATTAATAACTCATTAGTTACCCCTAAGAGAACATAATTAAACTACCCACAACGCACACATTCACCTGCCCACTGCTTACCTACACAAGCAGTAATTACCCGCAAAATAAATACCCGAAACCGGTTTAAAATCAAACACAAAGATAAACTACATACGGCCAGTCATTACCGGTTCTCATTACCCGAACGGCCGGGTAATGATACCCACCCGGACCGCAGAACGATTAGTGGGTTCGACCCTTGTTTATCGCTAAACATTCTACCTGGATAATTAGATTTTTATTTCTTTGGTTTTAATTTTAATTAAGTTGGTTCAAATGACGCTGTTCTGTGGTCAAGCGTTCTGTTGTTGTTTACGGAAATGTTCGGCTTGGTTTTGAAAATATTTGAAACTTTGGTTGGGCACGGAAGATACGCCCATTATTAAATATAAGATATCCGTATACACCGTTAAATTTTAATCGTTTTAATCCCGTGGAGGGTCGATCCGGTACATGAAACACTATCGATTTGTAAAGATAAAATTAAAAAATAAAGTACCTTTTTTTAAAAACTCGTATTAATTTACGCGTGTACGAAATTAATTTCTTTAAGAAAACGTCAGCTGAGGGAGTTCAATGACCTGTGGTTAGTTTTTACGCAACACCGACTATTAGCTACAGGTTATTGAACTCGCTCAGGTAACGTTTTCTTAATGAAATTAATTACGTACATGCGTAAATTAAAACGAGTTTTGAAAAAAAGGTACTTTCTTTTTTTATTTTATCTTTACAAATCGATAGTGCTTCATGTACCGGATCGACCCTCTACGGGATTAAAACGATTAAAATTTAGCGGTGTATATATTTTCTTTTCGTTAACCTAGAGTGCACGACTCAAACTTGACTGGTTTGTAGGGAACCCTTATAGGATCTTTCTTGTCGGTCTGTCAAGTCCCTTTATCTAGAGAACGCGTGAAGATATCGAGTTGGAATTAAAACCATATACTCAGGTCTGCGGTCTCTTGAAGCTATGAAAATATCAAACTTCTAAGTTAACGAAAAAAGATACAGCCTTTTATATCACAAAAAACATACATTTCGACACTATCAAGGGAAACAAAATTCATAGGGTACCTACTTTCCGTTGAGAATCCTGATATTTGCTATAAAGCAAGGTTTTATGGCACAGGTACCTATAGAAATAACTCTAAAAACTGAAAATATGTCGTTACGTCATCGATTCGAATCGAGTAATTGAGGAATTGCACTATTTACATAGGTACGTTTGTACGGAAATGTTACGGGGTGGGTCAAAATAGGCTTATGAAAAAAAAAACTTTTAATAGAACTAGAAGAACCTTTAATTAATAAAAAGGTTAACAAAGAAAGTCTATTGTCCGCGACTACGTTCAATTCCACACTGACTGTAAAAAGTATATTTCTAAGTTATTGCAACAAGCTAATTCAATGGAAAAACGTGGGAGATACGTGTTGCAGTGTCAGCTGTTAATTATTATATTCTTATTAATTATATTTAATATATAACAGAACCCTCACTTCACGATTCCAAATTACACTTCACCAGTTTTTTAGTTTGTAATAAATAAAATAAAAAATTACTGGACTGATTTTAAAAATTCTTTCATCTATAGGTTATATTATTTTCTACTTTCACGTGGCCAAAGTCGCTTGCCAGCGCTAGAGAATAAGGGTCTGAATAAGTCGATATTTCGATAAATCTATATTTTATCAACAGCTCTAGCGCCCCGTGCCGTAGACAAAACAGTTCTGTCTCAGACAATCTTAGACAAAACTGTTTTGTCTAAAACGTCTCAGACAGTTCTGTCTAAGACGTCTTGTCTCAAGCGTGCCCAGGCCCTAATACAGCAAATTCGTATCTCATATCAACAATATCACTTACCATGGTACAACTGCCAGCCAGCAATCCTACCCTTTCCGTCCTCGTTAGTAAGTGACGCCAAATCAGTTAAACCCTGGCTGGGACTGAATTACATTATCTTGTTTGCCTGACCTGGCCTAAAGGATAAACTGATTCGCTCAGCTGCCTGACAATCGGATCGGCTGATGAACGTTAGACTGATAAGGGAACAGCTTTTACTGACACTGAGAGAGCAATTAGATATTTCAACAGTTTTTCAAGTTTATTGAATTTTAGGGTTCTTTATTCAAAGGTAAAAACGGGACCCTATTACTAAGAGGTCACTGTCCGTCTACATGTCACCATGCTATATCTCCGTGATAGCCAGACAGTTGAAATTTTCACAGATATATATTTCTGTTGCCGCTATAAAAAACACAAATTCACCAAACATTTATTAGTCGACATTGTTACCGGCCCTCGCTGAAAACCAGCGCTGTGGACTCGTAATATTTTGAGCGTGGACACAGCATTATGCTGAGCGTACGGCCGTTTTGCTCGAATGTGGTGCATACGTTTTTTTATAACTATTTTTTTTTTTTCATGTATATTCCTAACTAATATTATAAATGTGAAAGTGTGGATGTTTGGATGTTTGGATGTTTGGATGTTTGGATGTTTGGATGCTTGGATGTTTGAATGTTTGTTACTTAATCACGCAAAAACGGTTGAACGGATTTGGATGAAATTTGGCATGCATATAGCCTTTGACATGGAAAAGAACATAGGCTACCTTTTATCCCGATTCCTTAAGCATCTAATGCCACGCGGGCGAAGCCGCGGGCAAAAACTAGTTTGTATATAAAAATGAACATAAAAACGTAATATATGTTAGTCTTAAGTTTGTGCCTTTTCGGGCAAATAAAATGATTTTCTTTTTTTTCTTTCTAATTTTCTAAATTTAAACATAATTCTATACAACAAACGTGTTTTTTTTTTTACTAGATTTTAATAATAAGTATAGTAGTGTCAAATGTTGTAGATATGTATAATGGGACGAAACCCTTCGTGTGCAACTCCGACTCGCAATTGACTTTTTTTTAGGTGGAATCAAAAGCAAACGACATGGTGGAATGCCAATTAACTATTTTCGTTCTGGGTAGAGTGAGATTCTGTCAGACTTTTGCTGTCTCAATACTTCTGTGGTCCTTCATTTGTCCTTGGTGTTGCACAGTTGTGCCACAGATATGGTGCCTTTTTGAACAATCCTGCAGAGCTGCAACCCACTGCTGCCCTCAGAATGCCCTAAAAATCTGACCAAAAGTCCTCTCACTCTGCCCAGAACGAGAGGAGTTATCTGGCATTCCACCATGTTTTCGTTTGCCGCAGCCGTGAGACACACAATGTCAGTTGTCTCTTTTTTCATATAATCATTAGTGTCTACATGTCGTTACTACATTGTGTGTATCTACGAGTGTATACGCCAAATAAAATAGTTTTCTTTCTTTCTTCGGCTTACTTAACTTAAATGCATTTGACCACCAACTACCAAGCTAGGATTGCTATCGAATCTTCCTATTTTTAACACAATAACCCACACTGTTTCAATAACAACACCCCTTGTTTCAAAACACCACTAAAACACGGGTCACACTGCTAAAAAACCTACAATCTACGGTGGATTTAATTCAGTAAGCGTTGTGTGAAATGCTCGTACCGCCCATGGACGCGGAAAATATCCGAGGGTTGTGTGTAGAGGAGAAGAAGTGCAGAAGGTCTATTTATTTTTATCAAAAAGCTTTATGACATGACTAGCTTCTGCCAGCGACTTCGCCCGCGTGAAATTTGGTTTCTCCATACAACATTTCAATCAATCAATCTTTATTTGTGAACATAGGTATTAAAATAAAGGTCTTAAAAAAAATTTTAGTCGTGCTCTATGTCATACCAATAAAATCGGTGTACAAATATGTTAGTCTTTTAGTAAGTAATATGTTTTTAATCCATACAATGCAATGTCAAATTATATTAATAATATATTTATATTATATTATTTGGACCCCCGTTTAACGCCCTTAAGGGTGGAATTACGTGAAATCCGTTCTTATCGGACGTTTACACCTTTTTTTTTTATGGTTGGAAAAATCATGCATTGACATCCCCCGCCCTTGGGCGGAGCGGGAGATAGTGTCAGACTCTTACTAACTAAAAGACCCACCCCGTTCCTTCTAGCCTTCATACCGGGGCTCGAGCGCCCTTTCGGATAACCCTGGCCCCAGTGGATGTTTACACCTTAAAAGGAGCCTACCTGCCTTTTAAGTTTGTAGGTGTTAGATTAATCAGTGAGTGTTATTTCGCTTTTAAATTATACTAGTGGTCCGTCCCGGCTTCGCACGGGCAATAAATATAGCCTTTGTTACTCCGGGTGAATGTTGATATCCAATGGTGAAAGAATTTTTGAAATCGGCACAGCAGTTTTAGAGTTTGATCATTACAAACATATTACATTTATAATATCAGTATAGATATATTGTCTGTTATTCTTTAAGATCACGCCATCTATAAAGCCACATTAGAACTAAAGCCGCAAATACATTAACGAACAAACATTTCCCTAAATATGACACTCAACGCCATAAACGCTCAACCTACATGACCTTGCAACGTTCCTGGTCATTAAATGGTTTCTCTCGCTCTAGGTGTAGCGAGAGGAAGTATCACACTTTTACTAATAAAAACCCACTCGTGTTTCTTTATTTGGTAGAGTTGCAAGACAGGTAAACCGTTTCTCTTGGACTCATGAGGCAGTATTGTCTAGGTGTTTGTCTGAAGAAAGAAATAAATATTTATTTAGCGATGATAGCCACCAGCTCTGATGGTTGCGACTCTTGTTTCTAGCTCTCAGGAGTTGCAGTGTTTGGAAATAGAGATGCGAGCTGGTTCTAATTTTAAAAATTACACTAGTGGTGCCACCAGCTCTGATGGTTGCGACTCTTGGTTCTAGCTCTCAGGAGTTGCAGTGTTTGGAAATAAAGTGGCGAGCTGGTTCTAATTTTAAAAATTTCACTAGCTTGCCCTTTTATAGGAAAATGGATCTTCTGCATCGTTTTTTAAAGGATTATAGTGAAAAAACAGCGGAGCGGTAAATTGAGCGCGCCAGCTCAGTCGCTGAGCAGCGTATGAGTAGGGACGCGCCTCAGTGAGTGGCACCACGCACTAATAATGTTACTCTGTAATCTGCCGAGGATAATAAAACTATGTTGCCTAGTGCTTGAATTCTTGCCTTTTATATTTAGAAAAGAAAAAAAGAAAACACGTCTATTCTGCTCGAATAGACACAAAAATAATTACAAAAAACCGGCCAAGTGCGAGTCGGATTCGCCCATGGAGGGTTCCGTAGCAGCAAGTAACATAATAATTAAAAGTTCTTGTAGTTCGTTGTAGCTTTGATCGATGTTTTAATAGTGTATTTTTTTTTTTAGATTTATTACGTATTAAAAAAAAACTACTTACTAGATCTCGTTCAAACCAATTTTCGTTGGTAGTTTACATGGTAATGTACATCATATATTTTTTTTAGTTTTATCATTCTCTTATTTTAGAAGTTACAGGGGGGGGGGGACACATTTTACCACTTTAGAAGTCTCTCGCGTAAACTATTCAATTTAGAAAAAAAATGATATTAGAAACCTCAATACCATTTTTGAAGACCTATCCATAGATACCCCACAAGCATGGGTTTGATGAAAAAAAAAATGAGTTTCAGTTCTAAGTATGGGGTATAAACCCCAAAATTTATTGCTTTTTTTCTATTTTTGTGTAAAAATCTTAGAGCGGTTCACAGAATACATCTACTTACTAAGTTTCAACAGTATAGCTCTTATAATTTCGGAAAAAAGTGGCTGTGACATACGGACGGACAGACAGACATGACGAATCTATAAGGGTTTCGTTTTTTGCCATTTGGCTACGGAATCCTAAAAAGAAAAAAATTGCCTGTCAGGTCATGTGTAGACCGGGCATAACTGACTTGAACCATAGACAACACAGTTGTCAAGGTTGTCTATTATAACTAGTATAGTCGGCCGACTCGAGACAGACAGAGATAGACAACATTTAATATGTTGTCTGTCTCTGTCAGTCTAATAAACAAAAATATGAGAAAAATCAATCATAATAAAAAAAAAAACAAATTGTGCGTCGAATCTAGGCAAGAATAGGCCGTTGCTCAGCTTATACTAGACGCTCGGCAAATCTAGCAATCTACAGTGCTGGTTTTCACCAATCAAAAAAACCTTCTCACAAATTCCATGTGTCTGATTAAAAGAGAGGGTAATTTTGGACTTCTGTCCTCTTTTATAACCCATGGTTCCCTCTGTTTTCACAAAGCTCTTCCGTGGTGGCCTACGTAGACGATCCGCGAACGCGATCGCGAAGCGAAGCGACGCGAATTATTGATATTCTATTTTGATGGCCTGAACCTAAAAAAAAACATTAAAGGCTTCCCTACACTTTTCTTTTTTTTCTAAAATCTGTCCTGTACAGGAAAAAAATAATCTAAAGACATAGGTTTGATTACAGAATACCCAGCATAAATCGTCCCTACTACCAACCAGTATACATTGTAGATAGATAAATTCTTTATTGTACACCAAAAATAAAGCAGTTACATAAGAAACTTAAAATTAATAGGGTGCCACAATGGGTGGTCTTATCGCTAAAAGCGATTTTTTAAAGACAACCTTTGGATGGATTTGACAGAGAAGGAGATTGTATACTGGTTAGTAGTTTATTTTATACTATACAACTAAAAAATAGACTATAAGAAAACCTCTATCAAAAGATGATCACCAGCCACTAAATTCATGGGCACGCTACAATCATGGCGGTAAGTCCCCTCTTTGAGGCGTGGCTGGAAAGGCCTCACGGCGTCCTTACCTTCCGCATGACGCAGGTCCTCACCGGACATGGTTCGTTCGGGAGTTTCCTACACCGGATTCATGCGGAAGTGACGCCCGGGTGTCGCCACTGTGCGGAACGCCCGGAGGACACGGTGGAGCACACAGTCGAGGTGTGCCCTGCTTGGGCGGAGCATCGCCGTGCCCTCGTGGGGGCGATCGGCGGCGGAGACCTCTCGCGCCGGGCCTTGGTTGAGGCCATGGTCCGGAGCGAGGAGGAGTGGCAGGCGGTCGCCGACTTCTGCGAAGCAGTAATGCTTGCAAAGGAGGAGGCCGAACGCATCAGGCAACGGCGTTATCGCCGCCGCCGTCGCCGGGATTCTGATCCCGATTTCCGGCCAACGTAGACGCGGGCTTGCGGACAGTGAGCAATGGGTAGCTCGCTGTCCGGCCGTCCGGTAACTATCCGGACCAAGCCCAAGTCGTCGACGGCGCGCACTGTTCCCGCGCGCCTCAAGGAGTTGTCAGCAACAGCAGGGACCCAGCCGGGTCGAAGCCTACTGGGGCCAGGGTTATCCGAAAGGGCGCTCGAGCCCCGGTATGAAGGCTAGAAGGAACGGGGTGGGTCTTTTAGTCAGTAAGAGTCTGACACTATCTCCCGCTCCGCCCAAGGGCGGGGGATGTCAATGCATGATTTTTCCCACCATAAAAAAAAAAAAAAAAAAAAGCCACTAAATTCAAAAACATTTTTGACTACGAATTTATAAAGCTATTGTCAACTTCATACGCGACGTCCAGCGTGAGCGATCTAGACGCGAACGCGAAGCGGCGTGGCGCGACGGGAAAACAACAAACAGTCTAAACGTATTGAAGTGGCCTATGTAACCAATCGCACGTAGGGTGCGGTGCGGAGCGGCGCGAAATGAAGCGAACGCGATCAGTTGGCTTGATATTTTCGCGCGAACTGGATGCGGTGTCGTCGTGTTTTTAGACGACATAGCCGCCGCGTCGCACCGCATCGCATTGAATTCGCGTGTCACCGCTTCATAATCGCGTTCGCTTTGATCCGCCTACCTAGGACGTAGCGATAGACTTTTATGAAAAAGAAAATGTACAGAAGTTTTATTATAATTTTCTTTGTGCCTTTTTCATTAACTTTTCAATATAATACAGTTACACGAAATCATCTTTTCCAATACAGTTAACAAAAATGTAAAACCATGACGGAACAAAACTGTTTTATACAACATTAGTGTTAGTATATCCAAAACCCGTGTCTAGTAATTTTTTTATAAGAATGTATTCATACAAAAATTCATAACAAAGACATATACTTGTTGTGTTACCTGGTTGCCCACACAAACACATGA